>OY728167.1:0-690000 GCA_963277665.1 Viscum album | reverse complement strand
TTTGTTTTTTTGTGAGAGTTTTAGGGTTTCCTTGGTTATATTAGATTTTATTATGGTTTATTAGGATTTCTAGATATTTTTAAGGTATATTATCATTTTTTGTCTTTATTAGGTTATATTTGTGTTTTTAGGTATTTTTAGGTAATATAGCCTGTTTTTATTATTTGTGATCATTTTTTTATTGTTTGTGAGAATTTTAGGTTTTATTAGGTAATATTAGAGTTTATCAGTGTTTTTTAGGGATTTTTTATGTTATACTAGTATTTTATTCATTATTACGGTTTTGTAGGGTTTTATTAGGGGTAATTATGGTGTGTTAAGGTTTGTTAGGGCTGAGTAGGGTTTATTTGGCTTTATTTATGGTCCATTTGGGCTTTTTATGGTTTGCTTGGGGTTTATTAGGGTTTATTAGTGTTTGTTAGTGTCTATTTGGGTTTGTTAGGGTTGTTTAGGTTTTCTTTAGATGTTTTTAGGGTTTAATAGGTTTTATTGTCATTTATTAGGGTTTATTATGTATTTTTGGGTTTTATTAGGGTTGAGTAGAGTTTCTTAGGGTTTTTATGGATTATATGGTTTTTTAGGGATTATTAGAGTTTATTAGGGGTTTATTAGGGTTTAATTGTTTATATTATAGTATATTATGGTTTAATATTTTTGAGGGTTTTAAATAATCTTTAGGGTTTTGTAGCATTTTATGGTTTTTATAGCATTTTTAGAGTTTATGTAACATTTTTAGTGTTTATGTAGCTTTTTTAGGGTTTAGTTAGTGGTTGTAGGTTTTATGTTTCATTTTTAGTGTTTATGTAACATTTTTAGGGTTTATGTAGCGTGTTTCGGGTTTAGGTTTTATGTAGCATTTTTTAGGGTTTATGTTGTGTTTTATGGGTTTATGTAGAATTTTTAGGGGTGATGTTGCATTTATGTTGCATATTTTTGAGTTTATGTAACGTTTTTAGTGTTCATGTTGTGTTTTTAGAGTTTATATTGTGTTTTTAGGGTTTATGTCGTATTTTTAGGTTTTATGTAGATTTGTTAAATGTTTATGTTGCGTTTTTTAGGGTTTATGTAGTGTTTTTAGGGTTTATGTTATAGTTCTCAGGTTTATGTATTGCTTTTAGGTTTTATGTAGTGTTTTTTTGGTTTATGTTTCATTTTTTGGTTTATGTTTAGTTTTTAGGGTTTTTGTTGCATTTTTTAGGGTTTATGTAACGTTTTTAGGGTTTATGTATCTATTTGAAGCCTTTTTTAGGGTTTTAATGGTTGTTTATGGTTTGTAGTGTTTTTAGGGTTTTTAAGGGTTGTTAATGGGTGTTTATGGTTTTTAAGGTATCTGATGGCTTTTTAATGGTTTGGGGGGTGGTTATGGGGTTTTTTTTTTGAGATTGATAGGGGTTGTTAGGGTTTTTTAGTGTGTTTTAGGGCTTGATTGGGTATTGTAGTGGTTTTTAGGGTTTATTTAATGTGTTTTAGCATTTTTTTGGGTTCTTTAGGGTTTTTTAGTTTTCTTTAGAGTTTAATATGGTTCATTAGGGTTTATTTGGGTTCTTTAGGGTTTATTATCATTCTTTAGGGTTTGTTATAGTTTATTAGCGTTCTTATTGTATATTAGGGTTTTATTGGGCTTTTGTAGGCATTAATAGCTTTTTCTAGGGTTTGTCAACCTTTTTTAGGGTTATTTATAATTTATTAGAGTTTATTAGGGTTTATTTTATTTATAAGGGTTTAGTAACGTGTATTCGAGTTTATTATGATTTTTAGGCTTTATTATACTTTGTTAAGGTTTATTGGGGTTTATTAGGGGTTTTTTATGTTTTGTTTCAGTTTGTTACGATTTATTTGGCATTGCTAGGATTTATTACGATTTATTTGGGGTTTTTAGGGTTTGTTATGATTTATTTTGGGGTTATTAGGTTTTTTTGGTTTATTAGTGGGTTTTAGGATATTATAGGCTATTATTTGAAGTTTTTTATAGTGTTTTGTCGGGTTTGGTAGGTTTTTTTAGTGATTATTAGGGTTTATTATGGTTTAATAGTGTTTTTTATTGTATATTAGGGGTTTTAGGGCTTTTTTAGTGTTTATTAGGGTCTAATAGAGTTTGTTAGGGTTTATTACAGGTTATTACGATTTATTAGTGATTATTATGGGTTTTACGGTTTAATAGTTTGTTTTATGGGTTATTAGGGTTTAATAGTGGTTCTTAGGGGTTATTATTGGTTGTTAGGGTTTGTTAGGTTTTGTTAGGTTTTTTTGGGTTTGGTACGGTTTGATTGAGTTGTTTGGGGTTTTACGCGTTTTTTTTGGTTTTATGAGGGTGTTCGGATTTGTTATGCTTTGTTGGGATTATTTTATCATTTTTTTGGTGTTTTGTTGCATTTTGTGGGGTTTGAAGCATTTTTCGGGTTTTTGTAGAAATTGATAGGGATTATGTAGCATTGTTAGTGGCTTTAGTCGGGATACCCCGATTTTTCAACATTCAAACAAGTATAACTTTTGATCCGGATCTCCGTTAGGCCTGTACCACATATTATATCGAAGATTGTTTCATTTTCTTCGATTGGACTGGTTGTGGAGTTGAAATGAGCTTCTAGATTAGAAGTTATGGTCGTTTTAACATTATATGGCTTTTCAAATACACATATATATGTTTTTATTCGTAAATATATATGAGTGTGTGTGTGTGTGTGTGTGTGTGTGTATGTTGCGTGTGTGACTGTGTATCTGAGTGTGTGTGTTGTATATATGTATGTATTTATTTGATTATAAACACACATAAAAAACATATTTTATAAATGTATTTAAAACGAATCTTATAAATATATTTTAATATAAAAATAAATATACGGATAAAAAATTATTAATATAAATATATATTAATAAAAGAATGAATATATATACTAATATATGAATAAATATATATGTATTAATATAACTAAATATATTTATATTACTATAAATATATATTAATATACGAATAAATATAACTATATATATAAATAAATAGATATATCATTAAATTGTGAAAAAAATGTCTTAGTGGTAAAGGTGCTCTCACGCAAGGGGGGATGTCAAGAGATTGAGTTCGGGTGGAAGCAAGGAGGTGCGGGCCTGTCAGGGAGGCGCGAGAAGGGCATCGCATGGGAGAGATTGAGGGGGGTCCGCCTATCGCTGATAAAGGGCGGGGGGGGGGGGGGGGGGGGGGTTGGGTTATGCACTGTTAAAATCCCCCCTGCATTTTATTATTTTTTTTGTCTTTTATCAGCACTTTTTAGAAGCACTGATAAAAGTCCCCTATTATCACTGCTAAAAAAATGGATGATAAAGGGGTATTTTATCAGCGTTTTTTAGCACTGATAAAAGTGGCCTTTATGAGTGCTTTTCTAAGCGCTGATAAAAGGGACCCCCTATATCCTCGCCTCGATTAACAATGCTTTTTTTTAGCACAATTAATGCACTTTTCTAGCACTTATAAAGGCCATTTTTGTAGTAGTGTGCACTCGTAATGCCCATGCGTTATTCTGTTATCAAATGTGTTATTATTTATTATTTATTATCATTCACATTCAAATGCTCATTCATGTGGACTTGGTTATTATTTATTGTTTATTACCATGCACATGCACATGCACATGCACTTGTATGTGCGTTATTATTTATTATCATCCAAATTCCCATGCACATACACATGTAATTCACATGCGTTATTATTTATTATTTATTATTTATTATCATTCACATGCTAATGCACATGCATATGCACATGAACATGCGTTATTATTTATTATTTAAACCATGAACATGCATGTGCGTTATTACTATTATTATTATTAGAGGTATTTTTAGGGTTTACTAGCATTTTTTAGAATGTTTAGGTGTTATTAACAATTATTATGGTTTGTTAGGGTATTAGAGTTTTTTAATGGTATATTAGCATTTTTAGGGTATGGTGGGGGTTATAAAAATTTTATTAGGGTTTATTATGGTGTGTCAAGGTTTATTAGGGTTTATTAGGTATTTTTAGGATTTTATTAGGATTGATTTGGGTTTATTAGGGTATATTATGGTATATTTGGGTATGTTTAGGATTTATTAGGTTTTATTATGGTTCATAATTGTTTATTAATTTTTAAGAAGGAATATTAGGGGTTTTTAGGGTTTAGTAGTGTTTATTAGGGTTTATTATTGCTTTTATTCTTTGTTAGGTTTTATTAGCATTTATTAGGTGTTTTCGGGATTTTTAATGGTATATTTGCATTTTTAGGGTTCAGTGGGGTTTATTATGGTTTATTATGGTGAGTTAAGGGTTATTAGGGTTGACTATGTATTATTTGTGTTTTATTAGGGTTGAGTAAAAATATTTAAGGTTTTATTAGGGTTTATTAGGGTTGAGTAGGGTTTATTAGGGTTTGTTAAGTATTTTTAGGGATTACTAGTGTTTACTAGGGTTTGTTACTGTTTTTATTAGGGTATATGAGTGTTTTTTAGTTTTTGTAATATATATGAGCAGGTTTTTGGATTTTTTTATGTTTTATTAGCATGTTTTTAGTGTTTGTGAGCAGTTTTTATGGTTTATTAGGTTTTATTAGAATTTATTATGGATTATTAGGTTTTCTAGGGCATTTTAATGGATTGTTTGATTTTTTTTGTTTATTGGGGTTTAGTTGGGTTTTATTAGGTTTCATTATGTTGTGTCAAGGTTTATTACGGTTTAGAAGGTGTTTTTAGGGATTTATTATGGATTTATTATGATTTATTAGTTTTTCTTAGGGTTTATTAAAGATTTTTAGGGTTTATTAGTGTTTGTTAGGGGTTTATTGGATTTTTTGTTTTATTAGATTATATTAGTGTTTTTATGTCTTTTTATATAATATAGAGTGTTTTTATTATTTGTGAGCTTTTTTTGTGAGAATTTTTAGGGTTTTTTAGGTTATATGAGAGTTTACTATGGTTTATTAGTGTTTTTAGGGTTTTTTAAGGTATATTAGCGATTTTTGTCTTTATTAGGTTATATTAGTGCTTTTAGGTATTTTTAGGAAATATAGCATGTTTTTGTTAATTGTGATCGTTTTTTATTGTTTGTGTGTGTTTTGAGGGTTTATTAGGTTATATTAGTGTTTATCAGGGTTTCTAGGGATTTTTTAAGGCATACTAGTATTTATTTTATTAGGGTTTTACAGGGTTTAATTAGGGGTTATTAAGGTGTGTTAAGGTTTGTTAGGGTTTATTTGGGTTTATTTGGATTTATTTATGGTTTATTAGGGCTTTTAGGGTTTGTTTGGGGTTTATTAGGGTTTATTAGTGTTTATTTGGGTTGGTTAGGTTTGTTTAGGTTTTCTTAACGTGTTTTTTGGGTTTATTAGGTTTTATTATCATTTATTAGGGTATATTAGGTATTTTTGGGGTTTTATTAGGGTTGAGTAGATTTTATTACTGTTTTTAGGGATTATAAGGTGTTTTAGGGATTATTAGAGTTTATTAGGGGTTTATTAGGGTTTAATTTTTTATATTATGGTATATTAGGGTTTAATATTTTTGAGGGTTCTGAAGTGGCTTTAGGGGTTTTGTAGCATTTTTTAGGGTTTGTGTAGCATTGTTAGAGTTTATGTAGAATTTTTAGTGTTTATGTAGCATTTTTATGGTTTAGTTAGAGGTTTTAGATTCTATGTATCATTATTAGGGTTTATATAACATTTTTAGGGTTTATGTAGTGTGTTTAGGGCTTAGGTTTTATGTAGCATTTTTTAGAGTTTATCTTGCATTTTCTGGGTTTCTGTAGTGTTTTTAGGGGTGATTTAGCATTTATGTTGCCTTTTTTAGGGTTTATGTAATGTTTTAGTGTTCATGTTATTTTTTAGGGTTTATAATGTGTTTCTAAGTTTTATTTAGCGTTTTTTAATGTTTATGTTACGTTTTTTAGGGTTTATGTTGTTTTTAGGGTTTATGTAACAATTATAGGGTTTATGTATTGGTTTTCATGTTTATATAGCATTTTTCGAGTTTATGTTGCATTTCTTGGTTTATGTTGCATTTTTAGGGGGGGTTTTCATTTTTTAGGGTTTATGTAAGTTTTTTAGGGTTTATGTATCTATTTGAAGCCTTTTTAGGGTTTTAATGTTTGTTTATGTTTTGTAGTGTTTTTAGGGTTTTTAAGGGTTGTTAACAGGTGTTTATGGTTTTTATGGTATCTGACAGCTTTTTAAGGGTTGGGGGGGGGGGGGGGGTTATGGTTTTATTTGTTTTTTGGGATTGATAGGGGTTGTTAGGATTTTTTTAGTGTGTTTTAGCGTTAGTTTGGGTATTGTAGCGGTTTTTAGGTTTTATATAATGCGTTTTAGCATTTTTATTGGGTTATTTAGGGTTTTTAGTGTTCTTTAGAGTTTAATATGGGTTTTTATGGTTTATTACGGTTCTTTAGGGTTTATTAGTGTTCTTTAGGATTTGTTACAGTTTTTTTATCATTTTTTATTGTATATTAGGGTTTTATTGGGCTTTTATAGGCATTAATACATTTTTCAAGGGTTTATCAACCTTTTTAGGGTTATTTAGGATTTATTAGATTTTATTAGGGGTTATTAAGCTTTATTTTATTTATTAGGGTTTAGTAATGTGTATTTGGGTTTATTACAATTTATTAGGGATTATTATGATTTGTTAGGGTTTATTGGGGTTTATTAGGGGTTTGTTATGGTTTGTTTCAGTTTGTTACGATTTATTTGGTGTTGTTTGGATTTGTTACAAATTATTTGGGGTTGTTCGGGTTTGTTATGATTTATTTTGGGGTTATTAGGGTTTTTTGGGGTTTATTAGTGGGTTGTAGGGTTTTGTAGACTATTATTTGAAGATTTTTGTTGTGTTTTGTCGGGTTTGTTAGGGTTTTTAGTGATTATTAGGGTCTATTAAGGTTTAAAAGTGTTTTTATTGTATATTAGGGGTTTTAGGGATTTTCTAGAATTTATTAGGGTATAATAGAGTTTCATAGGGTTTATTACAGGTTATTATGATTTATTAGTGTTTATTAGGGTTGTTAGGGTTTAATGGTGGGGTTTATGGGTTATTAGGGTTTATTAACGGTTCTTAGGGGTTATTAGTGGTTGTTAGGGTTTTTTAGGTTTTGTTAAGGTTTTTAGGGTTTGTTATGGTTTGTTTGAGTTGTTTGGGGTTTTATGTGTTTTTTGGGTTTTATGGGTGTGTTTGGATTTTTTATGCTTTGTTATGGCTATTTTAGCATTTTTTGGGGTTTTGTTGCGTTTTATGGGTTTTGAAGTATTTTTTAGGTTTTTGTAGTAATTGATAGGGTTTATGTAGCATTGTTAGTGGATTTAGAGGCTCTTTAGTGTTCTTTAGGGTTTTTTAGGGTTCTTTAGGGTGTATTAGGGTTTCATTTGTGGTTTTAAGGGTTTTCTAGTGTTTTTTGGGATTTTAAGGGTTTCATAGTGTTGGTATGGGTTTTGATATGCATTTTTAGGCATTTAAGGGTTTTTATCGTTTTTAGTTGTTTCTTGGGTTTTTAGGGTATTTTGAGGGTTTTTTAGGTTTTTAGGGTTTTTAGGTTTGTTTTTGGGGTTTTCCATTTTTTTTGGTTTTTAGGGGATTTAGGGTTTTCTATGGATTTTTAGGATTTTTATCGTTTTTATGGTTTTTAGGGTTTTTTAGGGTTTTAGGGTTTTTTTTGGGTTTTATTGTTTTTTAGGTTTTTGTCAGGTTTTGCAAGGTTTTTTAGGGGTTTTTGTGAATATTATAATTTTGATCGGTTTAATAGGGTTTTTGTTGTATATTTCGGTTTTTAGGTATTTTATCGCTTTTATTTTGTTCTAATAAGGTTTTTAGGGTTAATTACGATTTAATAGTGTTTATTAGGGTTTAGTAGTGGGTTTAGGGTTTATTATGGTTTATCATTGGTAGGTAGGGTTTGTTAGGATTTACTAGTTCTTATTAGAGTGATTTAGGGTGTCTAAGGGTTTGTTAGGTTTTCTAATTCTGTGTTATTGTTTCGATTGTTGGGTTAGGGTTTTTATGGGTGGGTTACTGTTTCTAAGGATTTGCTATGGTTTATAAGGGTTTCTAAGGTTATGTTAGGGTTTAATGGGTTCGTTGTGGTTTCTAAGGGTGTTCTAGGGTTTCTAAGGTTATGTTAGGGTTTAATGGGTTCGTTGTGGTTTCTAAGGGTGTTCTAGGGTTTCTAAGGGTGTGTTTGTGTTTCTAAGGGTGTGTTAGAGTTTCTAAGGGCGTGTTAGTGTTTCTTAGGATTGCTTAGGGTTATGTTAGGGGTTTTGGGTTTTTAGGGTTATGTTTGGGTTTCTTATAATTTCTTAGGGGTTTTAGGGTTTCTTTGGGTTTTTTGTGTTTATTTGGGTTTTTTCGTTCTTCTTGGGGTTTGTTAGGGTATGTTAGGGTTTTTTGGGTTTGTTATGTTTTTTAGGGTTTTTTGGGTTTTGTTAGGGTTTTTTAGGGTTTGTTATGGTTATTTAGGGTTTGTTAGTGTTTGTTAGGGTATGTTAGGATTATTTAGGGTTTTGCGTGGTTTTTAATGGTTTATTAGTGTTTATAGGGTTATTGATGGTTTTTTAGGTTTATTTAGTTGTTCATGGTTATCACCGATGTGTAGAGCTAGTCGCAAGCTTCAATTTGATATGTGGTAGAGGCGAAACGGACTCCCAGAGCAGAAGTTACGGTCATTTGGAGGACTTAAGGGCCTTTTGGGTCTTTATGAACCTGATAAGGTGTTCCTATTGGTCACAGATGTGTAGATGTATTTGAAATCATTAATTTGATATACGGTAGAGGCAAAACGGACTCCCAGAGTAGTAGTTATGGTCTTTTTGAGGGTTTAAGTACCTTTTTGGAACTTCAATGATGTGAGAATGTGCTTCAGTGGTTATAGGAGTGTATGTATACTCTCAAGATTCGAATTTCTATGTGGTAGAGGCAAAATGGACACCCATAGAAGAAGTTATTGCAAAACAGACACCAAAAGCCAATCTTTTGACCATCGAAAGAGATTTTGGGTCTTTTGGGGGGATTAAGAATGTTAGAAAAGGTTCCAGTGGTTACCAGAGTGTGTATCATTTCACAATATTCGATTTGATATGTGGTAGAGCCAAAATGAACACACGTAGCAGAAGTAATTGTCGTTTTAAATTGAGTAACCCTCCTAGTGCCTAAAAACCTAAGAAACCTGCAACTCAATAAAATAGGCCTAACTTCTCCATTGGGTGTCTGTTTGAGCACTGTGAATAGTAAAATCGATTCTTGTGAGATGAGTGAGGACCATGTCTAATCGAAAGTGTGAGAATATCAAAGAAACAGAAGATATATTAGTTATACCACTCCAAAAATAGTCCACCTTCAAACGACCATAACTTTCACTTTGGTTGTCTGTTTGAGCTCTACCACATATAAAATCAAAGGTAGTGAAGATATCTACGCAAATGGCTAACTTTAATAAATTTTAAGTCATGTTTGAGACACTAATATCCCAAAAAACCATCATAAGGCCTCCAAAACTCCATTTCTGTGTCTGGATCCCTGTCAAAGTTTTCTTAAAACGGTTAAAACTTCTGATCTATGTGTCTGTTTGGCCTCTGGCACCTATTTTTATTGTAGTTCATTCCATGAGATTTAGTTTGACTATTCATGGAGAAGAAATGGACAAATGAAGAAGAAGTTATGCCTTTTATAATGACATTGTTATTTGTTAGGTTTTTTTGTGACAACATTTCAAGCACTTTTGTCCCGTCTGCTATTTTTTCAGACAACTATAACTTATTTTTACTGTTATTATTATTATTTTATCATCATCTCATGGAAATGCACATACACATGCACGTGCACATGCAATTCACATACCTTATTTTATTATCACATGCGTTGTTATTATTATTCTTATTATTATTATTGTGGTTGTTGTTGTTTTGTTGTTGTTGTTGTTGTTGTTGTTATCATCACATGAAAATGCACATCCAAATGCACATACATGCACATTCAATGAACATGCGTTATTATATTATCACATGCGTTGTTATTATTAATATTATTAATATTATTATCATTATTATTATCATCATCAGCACAAGAAAATTCAATGCATGGGAGTAATTATTTATTAATATACACATTCACACGTAATGCACATGAAATATTCTATTATCATATGAATTAGTACTGTCACGACCCGTCCTCGGGCCCGTGTCGTGACTACCCCAAGCCCGCCTTCCAGAGGCCAGGGGCTGGCGACTAGCACCAAGGGGTAAATTCCGGTAATAAGGGAAGGCATTGCCTTTGTAAAGTAAAAAAACACCACAGAGCAAGCAAGCAGTAGAAGTAAACACTAAGTAAAAACTGGGTACAACAGTAAATGCGGAAAAATTAAGTGGGCCAGAATACAAACCCAAACTGAAAGTAAAGTACAACTCAAAAGGGAAAACAACAACTGAAAGTAAAGCCTCAACGTCGATCCGCCCACTGGAAGTCCCACTTGAAGGGTGAGTACAAATAGAATCCACAACTCCTCAGGTCCAACCGTCTGCTCCGAGTACGTCCCGCCCAGTGGTCCACCTCCAGGTACCGTCCTGCTCCGAAAGCCTCAACCAAGATCAGCGTTGTCCGTCGTCTGCAACCAACACAACGTAGTGCGGGCATAGCCCATGCAGGGGTGAGTATACGCTACTCAGTAGGGACCCCGATACCCCCGACAGTGTCCCATAATCCACAAAGGATAATCCAAAAAGGAAATATACAATCACGAAGTAACATCCAACACCGCTTAGGTATATTCCCATACATATACCTAAGTAGTGTCGGATGTTACTTCGTGATTGTATCTTTCCTTTGTGGATTCAGGGAGTCCTTCGGGGGTCTCGGGGTCCCTACTGAGTAGCTTATACTCACCCCTGCACGGGCTATGCCCACACTACGTTGTGTTGGTTGCAGACAACGGACAACGCTGATCATGGTTGAGGCTTGCTGAGCAGGACAGTACCTGGAGGCGGACCACTGGGCGGGACGTACTCGGAGCGGACGGTTGGACCCGAGGAGATATGGAGGCTATCTGTACTCACCCTTTAGGTGGGACTTCCAGTGGGTGGCTTGATGTTGCGGCTTTACTTTCAGTTGTTGTTTTCCCTTTCGAGTTGTACTTTAGTTTCAGTTTGGGTTTGTATTCTGGCCCACTTACTTTTTCCGCACTTACTGTTGTACCCAGTTTTAACTTAGTGTTTACTTCTACTGCTTGATTTCTCTGTGGTGTTTGTTTACTTTACAAAGGCAATGAATTCCCTTGTTACCGGAATTTACACATTGGTGATAGTCGCCAGCCCCTGGCCTATGGAAGGCGGGCTTGGGGTAGTCATGGCACGGGCCCGAGGACGGGTCGTGACAAATTGGTATCAGAGGAGTTCGGTTCTACCACAGAACTTTGAACTCTGATCTTTTTTTTCTAAATGAAGCAATAGTGTTAAGCGTATTGGGTGTGGTTATCAGTCCAGGGAGTCCAGTGTTGGTGCGGAGGCCGACGTATCCGTACTCTAGGAACCTGACTTCTGATTTCCGACTTAATGCACGAAAACATTGATTGCATGTGTGTTTCAAGTTTTCTTTGTGATTACTTTGTGTCAGCTCACCAGGTATACTGTTCTGACCATATCGCACCTATCTCTTTACAGGATGGCCCCACGACGGCAGCCAGCTAGGGTTCCGAGGGTTGTGCGTGACGACAGCCCGCCGAGCGATGAGGCCTCGGTACAGGGCCCTTTGACAGCAGAGGCACCATCGGTACCGCTACCCACCGAGCCACCGATGCTACCCGCCCCAGCCGCTGACGATGCACGTTGCCTTAGTGCACTGCACGAGTTTCAGCACCAGTGACCGCCAAGGTTCCGCGAGGAGACGGAACCCCAAGTAGCCGAGGATTGGCTGGAGGCATTGGTACGAGTTTTCAAGTTAGTGAGGACACCAGCAGACCTCATGGTGATCCTATCAGCGAGCCTACTGCACGTAGCAGCAGGCAGATGGTGGAGCTTGATGCTCCAGGTGCACGATGAGGCATCTATCCTCTGGACGGACATTGAGAGACTCTTCCGCTCGGAGTTCGTCCCAGCCACCCTCCGTACAGTGTGCATCCACGAGCTTTTACAGCTGTGGCAGGGTAGCTTGACGGTCGCCCAGTACTTGGCAAGATTTACCGATCTCTCGCTCTACTTGACAGACATTGTACGGGACCCATTCTTCTGGGCCCGGACCTTTGAGCATGGAATGAGGCATGAGTTCATGGCATCACTGATCTCCCTCAGCATTCCGACTCAGGATGAAGTACTGGAGCGAGCCCTTTTGATCGAGATATTTCTTACTGAGTCTACATCAGCAGCGAGACCTACCGCAGGGCGGCAGGTTGCAGAGTCTTCTGCAGCAGGCAGTCGACAGATGACTTATGGGTCTAGGAAGACCAGACCCTTAGGCAGACGACCTTAGGACACTGGCTCAGCAGTGCAGGGAACACAGCGCGGAGCCAGTCTTTCGAGAGGCAGACAGTGCTACACATGCGGCGGGCAGGGCCACATGGCTCGTGACTGCCCGACCCGTCGTGCCGAGGAGCAGCAGACGGTTGAGGGGCCACCCAGGCAGAGGCAGAGGGTCAACCATGGCGGTCCACAGGGAGAAAGCGGACGAGGCAGAGGAGCTGGCCGAGGAGCAGGTGGTGGGAGACGCTTTGAGGCTCTACAACCACCACCACCAGGAGGTCCACCCCGACCACAGGGAGCTGGCGGGCAGAGACAGGCACAGCTCCAGGCAGCGGAGGCCTATGACCACGGCACACCCGTGATGTATTGAGGTACTATTTTTGTTTATTCCACCCTTGCTGCAGTTCTTATAGACACAGGAGCGAGTCATTCTTTCATAGCCATTGCCCTTGTTCGGAGCTCGGAGATTCCGATAGAGCCGTTGGCACGATCCTTATGGCTAGAGACTCCTATGGGAGAAGACTTGACGATTACGCATTGGTGCCGGCAGTGTGAGCTTACTCTAGGAGGCGAGACCTTCGACTGGGATCTTCTTGTAGCGGCGTCGAGGCCTTACGACATCATCTTGGGCATGGATTGGTTATCTACAGTCCATGCTCAGATTGACTATATTAGGCGCAAGGTGCGATGTGTGCGCACCGATGGGAGCAAGTTCACCTTCACCGGCGAGAAGGGATCCTTCGTAGCATAGGATGGACTCTCACAGAGGAGAGGACAGCCCATCACTCACCAGTTGGCTAGCCTCATCCTAGGATCAGTTGACGTGCAGAATCCTATTTTTTCTTTCATTAGTGGATCAGTATGCGGACGTCTTTCCCGACGACGTTCCAGGAATACCTCCTCACAGAGAGGAAGACTTTTATATTGATATGTACCCCAAGACAACTCCGATATCCACCCCAGCATATCAGATAGATCCCACTAATCTTCTATAGCTACGGGTAGAGTTGGAGGACTTGTAGGGAAAGGGATTCATCTGGCCTAGTGTTTCACCCTGGGCTTCCCCGATATTGTTCGCCAAGAAGGTGGATGGGAGCTTGCGACTTTGTGTCGACTATCGTCGCCGAAACCAGGTGACAGTGAGGAACAAGTATCCGCTACCGAGGATTGATGACCTCTTCGATTAGGTCAAGGGAGCACAGTGGTTCTCGAAGATAGACCTCAGGTCAGGCTATCATCCGCTCATAGTTCGGGACAAGGACGTGCAGAAGACGGCATTCAGATGTCGGTATGACCACTATGAGTTCTTGGTTATTCCCTTTGGCGTAACCAATGCTCTAGCAGTGTTCATGGGACTCATGAATAAGATCATTTAGCCATACCTCGATTGATTTTTCGTGGTCTTCATCGACGACATTTTGATATACTCGACGACTAAGGAGGAGCACGCCTACCACTTGCGGGTTGTACTTGACACACTCCGAGAGCACCAGATTTATGGAAAGATCTTGAAGTGTCAGTTCTGGATACGTGAGGTTCACTTCTTGGGACACGTCGTCTATGAGGCGGGAGTTGCGGTGGATCCTGCGAAGATCGAGGCAGTGCTAGCTTGGGAGCCACCCAGGAGTGTGACGGAGGTGAAGAGTTTCTTGGGACTACCTGGATACTACTGGAGATTTGTGCTAGACTTATCCAGAGTTGAGGCACCACTCTCAGCTTTGACGAAGAAGGGGAAACCATTTGTGTGGTCAGATAGATGTCAGCAGAGCTTCCAGGAGCTGAGACAGAGATTGACCAGCGCACCTATCTTGAGGTTGCCGGAGGAGGGAGTAGGGTACGTAGTCTACTGCGATGCATCAGGGACCGGACTTGGATGTTTCCTGATGTAGGAGCGGGCGGCGATCTCCTATGGATCACGCCAGTTGAGGCCGCATGATCAGAACTACGCTACTCATGACTTGGAGTTAGAAGCAGTGGTCTTCGCTCTGAAGACATGGGGACACTATCTAATGGGAGAGCACTTTACAGTCTTTTATGACCATTAGAGTCTCAGGTACATCTTCTCTCAGAAGGACATGAACCTGAGATAGCGGCGATGGTTCGAGTTCCTCCAGAACTATGACTTTGAGATAGTCTATACTCTTGGGAAGGGGAATGTAGTAGCTGATGCTCTCAGCAGGAGGACGGTCATTCAGCTACTTGAGGAGGCGACAGAGCAGCTAGCCGCTTTGCAGATATCCTTCGTGGATAGAGATGGATCAACCTTCCTTCAATCACTCATAATCACTCCTCCACTACTGTAGCGGGTCAGAGAGGCACAACTTGGGGACGCTGACTGTGAGACGTGGCGTGCGCAGATATCCTCAGGATAGGCACCTGATGGATTCTCCGTAGGAGGAGAGCACGATGTCCTTTTCAGAGGACGTACATTGCTACCAGTTTCTTTACGGGAGGAGGTGATGAGGGAGTTTCACACTTCCCCTTTGGCGGTACATCCAAGAGTGGCGAAGATGTACTAGGATCTCAGACGACTGCAATGGTGTCCGGGCATGAAGAAGTTTGTAGCAGAGTTCATTTCTCGATGCCTCACCTGCTAGCAGGTGAAGAAAGAGCACCAGGTACCAGAAAGCTTGGTACAGCCCTTGGAGGTCCCAGAGTGGAAGTGAGACGACATATCTATGGAATTTGTGACTGGAATTCCGCACACTTCCAGAGGTCACGACTCCATTTGGGTGATTGTCGACCGAATCACCAAGTCGGCACACTTCTTACCCATCAGAGAGCAGGGCTCAGTGGAGTGATTGGGACGTCTCTACGTTCAGGAGATTGTGCGGCTTCATGGTGTGACATCATCTATCGTCTCCGATCGAGATGCTCGCTTTACTTCCCGGCTTTGGAAGGGGTTGTAGGAGGCGTTCGGGACGCAGCTACGTCTGAGCACCGCCTTTCACCCTCAGACGGATGGTCAGACGGAGAGGACCATTCAGACTCTCGAGGACATGATCCGCGCATGTGTCCTCGACTTTGGTCACAGCTGGGAGGACCACCTACCCTTGGTGGAATTCGCGTACAACAACAGCTACCACTCCACCATCGGGATGGCACTATATGAGGCGTTGTACGACCGACCTTGCAGATCTCCATTATGCTGGACAGACCCTGGGGAGTTAGCACTTGTGGGACCGGAGATGGTCCAGGCCACGACAACGAAGGTCCAGGTCATCCAGGATCGGATGAGGATAGCTCAGAGCCGGCAGAAGTCTTATGCTGACAGGAGGCGGAGGCCACTAGAGTTCGAGGATGGTGACCATGTCTTCTTGTGTGTCTCACCTCGAGGTGGATTACAGAGATTTGGACGAGGCGACAAGTTGTCTCCACGCTTCATCAGACCATTCCAGGTCCTCAGCAGGATTGGTGAGGTGGCTTATCGCCTGGCTCTACCACCTCAGTTGCACCAGGTGCACGGCGTCTTCCACGTATCTTAGCTGAGGAGATACGTGCACGACCCGACACATATCATTGACTATGGGGAGATGGACGTTGATGATGGGGCGACTTTTGCGGAGGTTCCGGTGGAGATCGAAGATTAACAGGAGCAGGTCCTATGTGGACGGTCAATTCCTCTAGTGCGCATCAGATGGCAGAATGAGAACCTCCAGGAGAGTACTTGGGAGCGGGAGGCTCAGATGCGTGCTCAGTACCCACTTTTGTTTCTCTAGTTTTTGAAGTATCATTACGGGGATGTAAAGCCCTGAGGTGGGAGTAATGTAAAGTCCCGTAAAATTCAAGGAAATTTTTTTCTTAATTTTATTTGTAATTTTACAAGAATGCAGTTTCTGACGGCACCTGATTCCGAGGCCCGGTGTGCCTGGAATCATTTTCCGAAGTTTAGCTCGGGTACGTTCAGTGAACGAATGAGCGGGTTTTTCTAACTTTTGAACCGGTGCTCGGAATCGAATTCCGAGGGCACCGGTGGAATCACAGCGCCGGTAATTGCTTAGAAACACGTTTTCCGGAGTTGCGTTTTCTCGGGTATGGTTTTTAATTTTTGGGGTTAAGTTAAGAAATAAAATAAAAGTGGTGCGACACTTTATTTTATTTCACTTAAAGCCACTTAAGATAAGTTAAGTGGATAAGGTGGAACCCACAATATCCTACCCACTTGGTAGGATATTTTTGATGTGGGGCCCGCACGAGCCCCACCATTTCTTCCCTCCTAAGAAGCACACCCGCAACCCCCCCCCCCTTTTAATGAGAGTCAAACCTTACGTTTTTTTGGTTAAGAAACGCCCCATTAAATTGGGCAGTTAAATCATTACAATTAATTCTTTGAATTAATTGTTCGTTTCTTATCTTTTGAATTTCAAGTTCTTATGTTGATAATAAAATAAGAGGAGGACTTATTTTATTATTTTTGGGGTTTGTGTTGTGTTAAACCTTTGGGAGAAAAAGAGAAGATTCTTCGTTCTTCGAAGAAGAACGCGAAGAATGCACCACCGCCGATGAAGAAGGCCAATCTCTGACGGCGGACGATTCCAAGTGACGCCTTCCTCAGAGATCACCTAACGCCAACGGCGATTCTATTCTTCCGCGGTGATCTTCTTCTTCCGTGGCGATCCTCTTCTTCCGCGACAGTTAATTCCACAATGAACGCTTGATCGACGATAGTGTTGAGGTAGGGTTTTATTTTATTTGTTAGTTTGTGAAATCTTCCATCGCTTTCTCATTTTCGTTGAACCATCTATTATCATGATAACGGGAGGAGGTCGGACCGCATGAACATGGCCGACACTCCTCCCCTTTTTGGTTATTGGTTTTGTTGCGGCGATCAAGGCAACGCGGTGCCGAAGCAACGCGTGGAATTTTTTATAAGGAAAGGGGGAGAAGCGTGGCGCCGTCGCGCCGCACCATTGAAGACGGACCAAGACGCGGCGCCGTCGCGCCACACCATTGAAAACGAAGCAATGATGTGGTGCCGCCGCACCGCACCGGAGAACCACTAAAGCACTACAGCCGGAGTGGGGCCGCGGCGAAGGGGAGCGGCTCCGTCGCGCCGTGCCAGACGAATCAAGGCCGCGGCCGGTTCCAGGCTACGGTGGAGCAGCGGAACCGGCGGCCAGTACCGGGCCGCCGACATCGGAGCAAGGGGACCGGCCCTTGCCAGTCCCGTGGTGGTGCAGCCGGCTGGCCGGTGTGGGCCGACCGGTTTGATGAAAACGCTGAGGGTCGTAACCTCCGGCCAACCAGCTGAGCGGCCCCATGAAGGGGCCGCGGTTTCTCCACGTGGGGTCAGCACACCCCCCGCACCGAAACGGCTCGGCCGAGCCCCTGGCCAGCGCGCCCAGCGCACCGCGCGTCGGGTCGGCTGCCTGGCCGGTCCGCCAGACCGGGCCACGCCCAGGCCGGGCCGGGCCGTGCAGGCCGGGCCGGGCCACGCCGACCGGGCCGGGCCTCTCCCACACGGGCCGGACCCGGAACCGGTTCGGGTCGACCCAGTACGGGCTGACCCTGGGGGTATCAGGCCGGGTCGGACCGGGCCCGAACCCCCTAATACCGAACCTCTTTCGGTCTGTTGCCCATAACATGAGCTACGAGCCTCTGATCGTTGCAACGTCAGTTGCGATGCGATCCTTGGATCGAGAAAGTCATTTAGGTATATCTCACTCAAGGTTTTGGAGGACTTTGGGTTCAGCTGGGTTGGTTCGTACACGAAACCAACTGGGCCCTCGGAGTGGAAACGCTTATAACGCGAGCTTCGGACGTCCGATTGACGTGCCGTCGACTTTGATGGATTCCTATAAGTGAGACGGATCTTTTTTCTTACTCCGATCGAGGTTTGGACGTAGTTGGAGTATGGTCAGGTTGGTTTTGACTCAAAAACCAACTAGGCCCCTGGGACGAAAAAGCCAATAACTCTCAGACCGGGCGTCCGATTGATGCGCCGTCTGCGACGTCGAGTTCCCGTTGACGATATGGAACTTTTGGATACATAAACTCCAGATTATGTGTCAGTTGATGTATCAGCCTCTCGGCTCGTGGAGAGGACCCTCCCGAACGAGCTTGCTGTGTGCGGGAACCCTAGAGCTGGCTGCGACTGCGACGACGACGACGACTGTACAGAGATCCTCAGTGGATTCGAAGGCGATGACTACAACACTGAGAGATCCTACATGGATCAGTGCTACCAATCCTGTGTGGGTCTGATCCTGTGTGGGTCAGTGCTCAGCGGTCCTGTGTGGGCCCGCGCCTATAGATCCTGTGTGGGTCTGATCCTGTGTGGGTCTTTGTAGGGGTCAGTTACCTATCGATCCTGTGTGGGTCAAATCCTTTGTGGGTCATTGCAGGGGTTAGTTATCTATCGATCCAATGTGGGTCAGATCCTTTGTGCGTCATTGCGGGGGTTAGTACCTATCAATCCTTTGTGGGTCTGATGACTTAGATGAATCAGTGGCTATATCTGATCATCTCTATCGTCATACAAAGAAGTATACATGTGTGAGATGAATCCTATTTTTCTTTCCTTTGTGGATTGTGTTGTGCTATCTTGTGTGGATTACATTTTGCTTTCCTATGTGGACTGGGTTGTACTTGGGCTCAGAGGTTGGAGCGAACTAGAAATAATGAATTAGGTATATGTATGGGCATATACCTAAGCAGTGTCAAATGTTACTTCGTGATTGTATCTTTCCTTTGTGGATTATCCTTTGTGGATTCTGGGAGACCTTCGGGGGTCTCGGGGTCCCTACTGAGTAGCTTATACTCACCCCTGCACGGGCTATGCCCGCACTATGTTGTGTTGGTTGCAGACGACGGACAGTGCTGATCGTGGTTGAGGCTTGTGGAGTAGGACGGTACCTGGAGGTGGACCACTAGGCGAGACGTACTCGGAGCGGACGGTTGGACCCGAGGACCTGTGGAGGCTATCTGTACTCACCCTTTAGGTGGTACTTCCAGTGGGCGGCTCGACGTTGCGGCTTTACTTTCAGTTGCTGTTTTCCCTTTCGAGTTGCACTTTACTTTCAGTTTGGGTTTATATTCTGGCCCACTTACTTTTTCCGCACTTACTGTTGTACCCAGTTTTTACTTAGTGTTTACTTCTACTGCTTGCATGCTCTATGGTGTTTGTTTACTTTACAAAGGCAATGCTTTCCCTTGTTACCGGAATTTACGGCTTGGTGCTAGTCGTCATCCCCTGGCCTATGGAAGGTGGGCTTGGGGTAGTCACGGCACAGGCCCGAGGATGGGTTGTGACAAGTACTTATACTATTATCACCACTACTTCTACTATTATTACTACAACTATTAATATTACTATCATCACATTCAAATGTAGATGCACGTGCATTATTATTTATTTTTTATTACCAATTACGTGCATATGCAATGCACTGGTATTATGCTTTCATTATTATTAATATTATTTTTATTATTTTTATTATTATTATTCTTATTATCACTGTTATTATTATTATTATTATCATTATCATTATTATTATCATTATCACATGAAAATGCACATGCATGTGCGTTGGTATTTATTATTTATTACCATGCATGTGGATGCGTTATTATTATTATTATTATTATTAGAATTAGTATTATTAATATCATCATCAAATGTAAATACACATGCACATGCATGTGCGTTCTTATTTATTATTATTTATTTATTATTTACTACTATGCACGTGCACATGAAATGCACTTGCGTTATTCTATTATTATTATTATTATTATTATTATTATTGTTATTGTTGTTGTTGTTGTTGTTGTTGTTGTTTTTGTTTGTATCATCAAATACAAATGCCCGTGCACGTGCATTGTTATTTATTATTTATTACCATGCACGTGCTTGGGTCATTATCATTATCATTACATGTAAGTGCACATGCACATGCGTTATTATATATTATTTATTATCATGCACATGAAAATTAAATGCACTTGGGTTATTCTATTATCACATATGTTATTATTATTTATTCTAATGCACGTGCACATGTAATGAACGCGCGTAATTCTATTATCACAAGTGTTATTATTTGTTATTTATTATCATTCACATGAAAATGTACATTCATGTGGACATGGTTTTTATTTATTATTTATTACCATTCACATGCACATGCACATGCACATGCACATGCGCATGCACATGAACTGGTATGTGCGTAATTATTTATTATTTATTATCATTCACATGCTCTTGCACATACACATGCAATTCACATGCGTAATTATTTATAATTTATTAGTTATTATCATTCAAATTAAAATTCGATGGCATATGCACATGCACGTAGGTTGTGATTTATTATTTAAACCATGCACATGCATATGCACATGCAGGTGCGTTATTACTACTATTATTATTAGAGGTATTTTTAGGGTTTACTATCAATTTTTAGGATTTTTAGGTGTTATTAACATTTATTATGGTTTGTTAGGGATTTAGGGTTTTTTAATGGTATATTAGCATTTTTTAGGGTTTGGTGGGGGTTATTAGGATTTTATTAGGGTTTATTATGGTGTGTCAAAGTTTATTAGGGTTTATTAGGTATTTTTAGGGTTTTATTGGGACTGAGTTGGGTTTATTAAGGTATATTATGGTATATTATGGTATATTTGGGTATGTTTAGGATTTATTAGGGTTTATTAGATTTTATTATGATTCATTATGGTTTATTAATTTTTAAGAGGCTATATTAGTGATTTTTAGTGTTTAGTAGTGTTTATTCAGGTTTGTTAGCGCTTTTAAGCTCTGTTAAGTTTTATTATCATTTATTAGGTGTTTTAGGGATTTTAATAGTATATTTGTGTTTTTTTAGGGTTTAGTGGGGTTTATTATGGTTTATTATGGTGTGTTAAATTTTGTTAGAGTTGAGTAGGTATTTTTAGGGTTTTATTGGTGTTGAGTTAGTATCTTTTAGGTTTTATTAGTGTTTATTAGATTTTAGTACGGTTTATTAGGGTTTGTTATGTATTTTTAGGGTTTACTAGGGTTTTTTAGTGTTTTTATTAGGGTATATGGGTGTTTTTACTTTTTTGTTAATATATATGAGGGGTTGTTATGACTTTTAAGGTTTTATTAGCATGTTTTTAGTGTTTTTGAGCATTTTTAATTGTTTATTAGCTTTTATTTAAATTTATTATGGTTTATTAGGGTTTCTTGGTCTTTTTAATGGTTTGTTTTCGTTTTTTGTTTATTGGGATCTAGTTGGGTTTTATTAGGTTTTGTTATGGTGTGTCAATGTTTATTAGGGTTTATATTGTATTTTTAGGGTTTTATTATGGTTTTATTAGATTTTATTAGTTTTTATTAGTGTTTATTAAGGATTTTTAGGGTTTATTTGGGTTTTAAGAGGTTTGTTAATTTTTTTTGTTTTATTAAGTTATGTTGGTGTTTGTTAGGTCTTTTTAGATAATATAGAATGTTTTTATTATTTGTAAGGATTTTTGTTTTTGTTTGTGAGTGTTTTTAGGGTTTCATTGGTTATATTGGAGTTTATTATGGTTTATTAGGGTTTCTAAGGATTTTTATGGTATATTAGATTTTTTTTGTCTTTATTAGGTTATATTAGTTTTTTATGTCTTTTTAGGTAACATAGGGTGTTTTTATTGTTTGTGATCATTTTGTTATTGTTTGTGAGCGTTTTTATGGTTTATTTGATTATATTATAGTTTATCAGTGTTTTGGGGGATTTTTTAAGGTATACTAGCATTTTTTTAATTATTAGGTTTTTGTTGGGTTTTTAGTGGTTATTATGGTGTGTTAAGGTTTGATAGGTATTTTTGGTGTTTTATTAGGGTTGAGGAGAGTTTCTTAGAGTTTTTAGGGATTATAAGTAGTTTTTAGTTATTATTAGAGTTTATTAGGGGTTTATTAGGGTTTAATATTTTATATTATGGTATATTAGGGTTTAATATTTTTGATGCTTTTAAAGCGTATTTTGGGTTTTTGTAGCATTTTTTAGGGTTTGTGTATCATTGTTAGAGTTTATGATGCATTTTTAGTGTTTATGTGGCATTTTTAGGGTTTAGATAGCAGTTTTAGATTTTTTATATCATTTCTAGGGTTTGTATAACGTTTTTAGAGTTTATGTAGCGTGTTTAGAGTTTAGGTTTTATGCAGCATTTTTTGGGTTTATGTTGCGTTTTATGGGTTTATGTAGCATTTTTTAGGGGTGATGTAGCATTTATGTTTCATTTTTTAGGGTTTATGTAATGTTTTTAGGGCTCATGTTGTGTTTTTAGGGTTTACATTGTTTTTTAGGTTTTATTTAGTATTTTTTAATGTTTATGTTGCATTTTTTAGGGTTTATGTTGTGTTTCTTAGGGTTTATGTTACAATTTTAGTGTTTATGTACTGTTTTTAGGGTTTATGTAGCGTTTTTGGGGTTTATGTTGCGTTTTTTGGTTTATGTTGTGTTTTTTGGTTTATGTTGCTTTCTTAGGGTTTTTGTTGCATTTTTAAGGGTTTATGTAACATTTTTAGTCTTTATGTATCTATTTGAATCCTTTTTTAGGGTTTTAATGGTTATTTATGGTTTTTAGTTTTTTAGGGTTTTTAAGGTTTGTTAACGGGTGTTTATGGTTCTTATGGTATTAGGTGGCTTTTTAATGGTTTTTTGGGGGTTTATGGGTTTATTTGTTTTTTTGGATTGATAGGGGTTTTTAGGGTATTTTAGTGTTTTTAGGGTTTGTGTGGGTATTGTAGCGGATTTTAGGGTTTATATAATGTGTTTTAGCATTTTTTGGGTTCTTTAATGGTTTTTAGTGTTCTTTAGAGTTTAATATGGTTCTTTAGGGTTTTTTAGTGTTCTTTAGGTTTTATTATTATTCTTTAGGATTTGTTATAGTTTATTATCATTTTTTATTGTATATTAGTGTTTTATTGGGCATTTGTAGGCATTAATAGCTTTTTCTTGGGCTTGTCAACCTTTTTTAGGGTTATTTAGGATTTATTAGGGTTTTTTCGGGTTTAATTTATTTATTAGGGTTTAGTAACATGTATTTTAGTTTATTTAGATTTATTAGGGTTTATTATGATTTCTTAGGGTTTATTGTGGTTTATTAGGGGTTTGTTATAGTTTGTTTCAGTTTGTTACGGTTTGGTTCAGTTTGTTACGATTTATTTGGCGTTGTGAGGATTTTTTACGATTTATTTGGGGTTGTTAGGGTTTGTTAAGATTTATTTTTGTGTTATTAGAGTTTTTTAGGGTTTATTAGTTGGTTTTAGGGTTTTGTAGGCTATTATTTGGAGGTTTTTGTAGTGTTTTGTTGCGGTTTTGAGGGTTTTTAGTGATTATTAGGGTTTATTATGGGTTAATATTTTTTTATTGTATATTAGGGGTTTTAGGGATTTTGTAGCATTTATTAGGGTCTAATAGAGTTTGTAATGGATTATTACCAATTATTACGATTTATTAGTGTTTATTAGGTCTTTTAGGTTTTAATAGCGGTTTTTATGGATTATTAGGGTTTATTAGTGGTTCTTAGGGGTTATTAGTGGTTGTTAGGATTTTTTATGTTTTGATAGGGTTTTTAGGGTTTGTTACGGTTTGTTTGAGTCGTTTGGGGTTTTATTTGTTTTTTTGGGTTTTATGGGTGTGTTTGGATTTTTTATTCTTTGTTAAGGTTATTTTAGCATTTTTTGGGGATTTGTTTCATTTTGTGGGTTTTAAAGCATTTATTGGTTTTTTGTAACAATTGTTAGGGTTTATATAGCATTGTTAGTGTCTTTAGTGTTTCTTCAGGGTTTTTAGGGTTCTTTAGGGTTCTTTATAGTTTATTAGGGTTTCTTTTGAGGTTTTAGGGTTTTCTAGGGGTTTTAAGGGTTTTTAATGGATTCATAGGGTTGGTTAGTGTTTTGTTAGTCATTTTTAGGTTTTAGGGGGTTTTATCATTTTTAGGGGGTTTTAGGGTTTTTAGCGTTTTTGAGGTTTTTTAAGGTTTTTAGGTTTGTTTTTGGGATTTTTGGGTTTTTTCTTGTTTTTAGGGGTTTTAGGGTTTTTTAGGGTTTTTAGGGGTTTTTTGGTTTTTTTGGGTTTTTATGGGTTTTTAGGGTTTTGTTATGTTTTTCCTGGTTTGTTAGGGTATTTTGTGAATATTAGCGTTTTGAATGGTTTAATAGCATTTTTTTGTTATATTTGGGTTTTAGGTAATTTGTAGCTTTTATTGGGTTCTAATAGGGTATATAGGGTTTATTGTGATTTATTAGTGTTTATTAGGGTTTAGTAATGGGCTTTAGGATATATTAGGGTTTATTAGGGTTTATTATTGGTTGCTAAGGTTTGTTAGGAATTATTAGTGCTTATTAGAGTGATTTAGGGTGTCTAAGGGTTTGTTAGGGTTTCTAAGGGTGGGTAAGGGTTTTTATGGGTGAGTTAGGGTTTCTACAGGTGTGTTATGGTTTCTATGGGTTTCTGAGGTTATATTAGGGTTTCTATGGGTGTGTTGGGGTTTCTAAGGGTGTGCTAGGGTGTTTAAGGTTTTTTAGGGTTTCTAAGGGTGTGTTAGGGTTTCTAAGGGTGTGTTAGTATTTATTAGGTTTTCTTAGGGTTTTTTTAGTGTTTTTAGGGTTTTCATAGGGTTTATAATGGTTTCTTAGAGGTTTTTTTAGTATTTCTACAGGTTTTTTTGGGTTTATTGGGGTTTCTTAGAGCTTCAAGGGGTTTGTAAGGGATTGTTATGATTTGTTAGGTTTTGTTATTCTTTTTAGGGTTTTGGGGGGTTTGTTAGGGGTTTTTAGGGTTTTTAGGGTTTTTTAGTGTTTGTTAGGGTTTGTCAGAGTTTGTTAGGGTTTTGCATGGTTTTGCATTTTTTTTTTGTGTTTATGGGGTTATTCATGGTTTGTTAGGGTTTTGAAAGGTTTTTAATGTTTTTTAGTGTTTATGGGGTTATTCATGGTTTGTTAGGATTATTATTATTATTATCATCATCATCTCGTCCACATGCACGTGCATTATTATTATATTTTTATTACCATGCACGTGCACAAGCAATGCACGCATGTTATTTTATTATCACATCTGTTTTTTATTATTATTGTTATTATTATTATTGTGGTTGTTATTGTTGTTTTGTTATTATCATCACATGTAAATGCATATGCAAATGCACATACACACACATTCAATGCACAAGCTTTATTATTTTATCACATGCGTTGTAATTATTATTATTTAATTATTATTAAAATTATAATTATTATTATAATAATAATAATTATTATTATTATCATCACCACATGCAAATGAAATGCTCGAGTGTTATTATTTATTACCATGCACGTGCACACGTAATGCACATGCAATATTCTATTATCACATGCATTGGTACTACTACTATTATCACCACTACCACTACTACTATTACTACTGTTGTTATTATTACTATCATCACATGCAAATGTAGATGCACACGCGTTATTATTTATTATTTATTTCCATGCACGTGCATATGAAATGCACTTTTATTATTCTTTTATTATTCTTATTATTATTATCACAATTATTATTATTATTATTATTATTATCATTATCATTATTATTATCATTATCACATGGAAATGCACATGCATGTGTGTTGTTTTTTTATTACCATGCACGTGCATACATTATTATTATTATTATTAAAAATTAGTATTATTAAAATTATCATCAAATGTAAATGCACATTCACATGCATGTGTGTTCTTATTTATTATTATTTATTTATTATTTACTACTATGCACGTGCACACGAAATGCACTTGCGTTATTCTATTATTATTATTAATATTATTATTGTTTGTATCATCAAATACAAATGCACATGCACGTACATTGTTATTTTTAATTTATTACCATGCATGTGCATGCGTCATTATCATTACATGTAAATGCACATGCACGTGCGTTATTATATATTATTTATTATCATGCACATGCAAATGAAATGCACTCGCGTTATTCTATTATCGCATGTGTTATTATTATTTATTCTCATGCAGGTGCACACGCAATGCACGTGCATTATTCTATTATCACATGTGTTATTATTTATTATTTATTATCATTCACATGAAAATGAATATTCATGTGGACTTGGTTATTATTTATTGTTTATTACCATGCACATGCACATGCACATACACCTGCACAAGCACATGTACTTGGATGTGCGTTATTATTTATTTTTTATTATCATTCACATGCACATACACATATACATGTAATTAACAAGCGTTTTTATTTATAATTTATTATTTATTATCATTCACATGCAAATACGCAGGAAAATGCACATGCACGTGCTTTATGATTTATTATTCAAACCATGCACATGCATATGTACATGCACGTGCGTTATTTCAATTATTATTATTAGAGGTTTTTTAGGGGTTACTAGAATTTTTTAGAATTTTTATGTGTCATTAACATTTGTTATGGTTTTCTAGGGTTTTAGGGGTTTTAATGGTATTTTAGCGTTTTTAGGGTTTGGTTGGGGTTATTAGGATTTTATTAGGGTTTATTGTGGTGTGTTAAGGTTTATAAGGGTTTATTAGGTATTTTTAGGGTTTTATTAGTATTGTGTTGGGTTTATTAGGGTATATTATGGAATATTATGGTAAATTATGGTATATTTGTGTATGTTTAGAATTTATTAGGGTTTAATATCGTTCATTATGGTTTATTAATTTTTAAGAGGGTATATTAGTGTTTTTTAGGGCTTAGTCGTGTTTATTTGGGTTTATTGGTGATTGTAAGCTTTGGTAGGTTTTATTAGCATTTATTAAGGGTTTTAGGTCTTTTTAATGGTATATTTGTGTTTTTTAGTGTTTAGTGGGGTTTATTATGGTTTATTATAGTTTGTTAAGGTTTATTAGGGTTTATTTGGTATTTTAAGGGTTTTATTAGGGTTGAGTAGGTATATTTAGGGCTTTATTAGGGTTTATTAGGGTTGAGAAGTGTTTATTAGCATTTTTAGGGATTTTTAGAGTTTACTAGCGTGTGTTAGTTTTTTATTAGGGTATATGAGTGTTTTTTTTCTTGTTAATATATATGAGGGTTTGTTAGGACTTTATAGGTTTTAATAGCATGTTTTTAGTGTTTGGGAGCATTTTTTATTGTTTATTTTATTTTATTAGAATTTATTATGGTTTATTAGTGTTTCTAGGGATTTTTAATGATTTTTTTGTGTTTTTTTGTTTATTGGGTTTTTTTGGGTTTTATTTGGTTTTATTATGGTGTGTCAAGGTTTATTTGGGTTGAGAAAGTATTTTTAGGGTTTTATTAGGATTGTTTGGTTTTTATTAGGGTTTATTAGGGATTATTAGGATTTATTAGGGTTTGTTAGGGGTTTTTTAGTTTTTTTTGTTTTATTAGGTTATATTAGTGTTTGTTAAGTCTTTTTTGATAATATAGTGTTTTTTATTTTTTGTGAGTGTTTTGTTTTCTTTGTGAGCATTTTTGGGCTTTCTTAGGTTATATTAGAGTTTATTATGGTTTATTATGGTTTCTAGGGATTTTTATGGTATATTAGGGTTTTTTTCTTTATTAGGTTATATTAGTGTTTTTAGGTATTTTTAGTTAATATAGCATATTTTTATTGTTTGTGGTAATTTTTTTATTGTTTGTGAGCGTTTTAGGGTTTATTAGGTTATATTATTGTTTATTAGGGTTTCTAGTAATTTTGTAAGGTGTACTAGAACTTTTTTCATTATTAAGGTTTTGTAGGGTTTTATTAGGGGTCAATATGGTGTGTTAATGTCTGTTAGGGTTGGGTAGGGTTTATTTGGATTTATTTATGGTTTATTAGGGATTTTTATGGTTTGTTTGGAGTTTATTATGGTTTATTAGTGTTTATTAGTGTCTATTAGGATTGGTTAGGGTTGTTTAGGTTTTCTTGACGTGTTTTTAGGGTTTATTAGGATTTATTATCATTTATTGGGGTTTATTAGGTATTTTTGGGATTTTATTAGGGTTGAGTAGAGTCTCTTTGGGTTTTTAGGGATTATAAGGATTTTTTTGGGATTATTACAGTTTATTAGGGGTTTATTAGGGTTTATTTTTTTATATTATGGTATATTAGGGTTTAATATTGTTGATGAATTTGAAGCGTCTTTAGGGTTTTGTAGCATTTTTTAGTGTTTGTGTAGCGTTGTTTGAATTTCTATTGCAATTTTTGTGATTATGTAGCGATTTTAGGGTTTAGTTAGAAGTTTTAGGCTTTATGTAGCATTTTTAGGGGTTATGTAATGTTTTTAGGGTTTATGAAGCGTTTTTAGGGTTTAAATTTTATGTAGAATTTTTTAGGGTTTATGTTGCGTTTTCTGGGTTTCTGTAGCGTTTTTAGGGGTGATGTATCATTTATGTTGCATTTTTAAGGGTTTATGTAATGTTTATAGGGTTCATGTTGTAGTTTTTGGGTTTATGTTGTGTTTTTAGTTTTTATGTAGCGTTTTTAATGATTATGTTCCATTGTTTATGGATTATGTTACAGTTCTAGGGTTTATGTAGTGCTTTTTGGGTTTATGTAGCATTTTTTGGGTTTATGTTGTGTTTTTTGGGTTTGTGTTGCG
This sequence comes from Viscum album, assembly GCA_963277665.1. Lineage (NCBI taxonomy): Eukaryota > Viridiplantae > Streptophyta > Magnoliopsida > Santalales > Viscaceae > Viscum > Viscum album. The sequence goes on along the minus strand of OY728167.1, from coordinate 660,984 downwards.
TTTTTAGGGTTTATACCGCTTTTTTAGGGTTTATGTAACGTTTTTGCGTTTATGTATCTATTTGTTTTATTTTTAGGGTTTTAATGTTTGATTATGGTTTATAGTTGTTTTCAGGGTTTTTAAGGGCTGTTAAAGGTTGTTTATGGTTTTTATGGAATTTGATGTGTTTTTAATGGTTTTTTGGGGGTTTTTAAGGGTTTATTTGTTTTTTCTGGATTGATAGAAGTTTTTAGGGTTTTTTGTGTGTTTTAGGGTTTGTTTGGGTATTGTAGCGGTTTTTAGTGTTTATGTAATGTGTTTTAGCGGTTTTTAGTGTTCTTTGTGGTTTGTTTGTGTTCTTTAGAGTTTATTATGGTTCTTTATGGTTTATTAGAATTCTTTTGGGTTTATAAGTTTTCTTTAGGATTTTTTATGGTTTATTAGCCTTTTTAATTGTATATTAGGGTTTTATTGGGCTTTTGTAGGCATTTATAACTTTTTATAGGGTTTATCACCATTTTTTGTGTTATTTAGGATTTATTAGGGTTTCTTAGTGTTTAATTTTTTATTAGCATTTATTAATATTTATTTGGGTTTATGACGATTTTTTAGGGTTTGTAATGATTTGTTATGGTTTATTGCGGTTTATTAGGGCTTTGTTATGGTTTGTTTCAGTTTTTTGCGATTTATTTGGCATTGTTAGGATTTGTTACGATTTATTTGGGGTTGTTAGGGTTTTTTACAATTTATTATGGGGTTATTAAGGTTTTTTAGGGTTTGTTAGCAGGTTTTAGGGTTTTGTAGGCTATTATTTGGTGGGTTTTGTTGTGTTTTGTCAGGTTTGTTAGGGTTTTTAGTGATTATTAGGATTTATTATGGTTAAATAGTGTTTTTATTGTATATTAGGGGTTTTAGGGATTTTATAGAGTTTATTAAAGTCTAATATGGTTTTTATCATTTATTACAGGTCATTACGGTTTATTAGTGTCTGTTAGGGTTTTAGGGTTTAATAGCGGGTTTCATGTGTTATTTGGGTTTATTAGTTGTTATTAGGGGTTTTTAGTGGTTGTTAGGGTTTTTTAGGTTTTGTTAGGGTTTGTTAGGACGTGTGTCAATCTATTATCACAAACGTTATTATTATCATTATTATCATTATCATTATTATCATTATTATAATTTTCATTATTATTATTACTATTATTATTATTATTATCGTCACATGAAAATGAAGATGGACATGCGTTATTATTTATTATTTATTATATGTTATTTATTTCCATGCACGTGCATATGTTGTTCTTGTTGTTATTATTATTACTATTACTATTATTATTATTATTATCATCGTATGAAAATGCACATGCACGTCCGTTATTATTTATTACCATGCACGCGCACACGTAATGCACCTACATTATTCCATTATCACATGCATTTTTATTGTTATTGTAATTATTACTATTATTGTTATTATTGTTATTATCATCATATGTAAATGAAAATGCCCATGTGTTATTATTTATTACTATACACACGCACATTCAATACATATGTGTTATTCTATTATCACATGCGCTATTATTATTAATATTAATATTATTGTTATTATTATCATCACGTGCACTCTGAGTTATTATTTATTATCGTGGATTGCACATGCAATGCACATAATTTATTCTATTATCACATGCATTGTTGTTTTTGTTATTATTATTATTATTATTATTAATGTTATTATTATTATTATTATTATCATCTCATGCACATGCCCATTCACATGCACGTGCATTATTATTTATTTTATATTACCATGCACGTGCACATGAAATGCACACATGTTATTTTATTATCACAGATGTTGTTACTCTTATTGTTACTATTATTATTGTGGTTGTTGTTGTTGTTGTTGTTGTTATTGTTATTATCATCACATGAAAATTCACATGCAATGCACATGCAAATACATAAACACACACATTAAATGCACGTGCATTATTCTACTATCACATGCGTTGTTGTTGTTGTTGTTATTATTATTATTATTATTATTATCATTGTCATCATCATTACATGAAAATGAAATGCACGTGAATTTGTATTTATTACCATGAACGTGCCAACGTAATGCACATGCAATATTCTATTATCACATGCATTGGTACTACTACTATTATCACTACAACTACTACTGTTGTTATTATTATTATCATCACATGCAAAAGCAGATGCACGTGCATTATTATTTTTTATTTATTACCCAGAACGTGCATATGCAATGCACTTGTATTGTTATTTTATTATTATTATTATTATTATCACAGTTATTATTAATATTATCATTATCATTATCATTATCATTATTATTATCATTATCACAAGAAAATCCACATGCATTTGCATTGTTATTTATTATTTATTACCATCCACGTGAATGCGTTATTATTATTATTATTATTATTAAAATTAGTATTATTAAAATTATTATCAAATGTAAAGGCACATGCACATGCATGTACGTTCTTATTTACTATTATTTATTTTTTATTTACTACTATGCACATGCACATGCAATGCACATGCACTATTATTATTATATTATAATTATAATTGTTGTTGTTAGTATCATCAAATACAAAAGCACATGCATGTGCGTTGTTATTTATTATTTATTACCATGCACATGCATGCATCATTATCATTATCATTGCATGTAAATTCACATACACACACATTATTATATATTATTTATTACCTTGCACATGAAAATGCAATGCACTTGCATTCTTCTATTATCACATGTGTTATTATTTTTTATTCTCATACACATTCACACGCAATGCAATTCACATGCATTATTATTTATTATTTATTATCATTCACATGCACATTCACATACACATGCAATTCACATGCGTTATTATTTATAATTTATTATTAATTATCATTCACATGCATATGCACATGCACGTGCATTATGATTTATTATTTAAACCATGAACATACATATGCACATGCACGTGCGTTATTACTACTATTATTATTGGAGGTATTTTTAGGGTTTTCTATCATCGTTTAGGATTTTTAGGTGTTATTAACATTTATTATGGTTTGTTAGGGTTTTAGGGTTTTTAATGGTATTTTAGTGTTTTTAGGGTTTGGTGGGGATTATTATAATTTTATTAGGGTTTATTGTGGTGTTTCATTGTTTATTAGGGTTTATTAGGTATTTTTAGGATTTTATTAGCATTGAGTTGAGTTTATTAGGTTATATTATGGTATATTATGGTATATTTGTGTATGTTTAGGATTTATTAGGGTTGATTATGGTTCATTATGGTTTATTAGTTTTTAAGAGGGTATGATAGGGGTTTTTAGTGTTTAGTAGTGTTTATTTGGGTTTATTAGCGCTTTTAAACTTTGTTAGGTTTTATTAGCATTTATTATGGGTTTTAGGGATTTTTTATGGTATATTTGCATTTTTTATGGTTTAGTGGGGTTTATTATGGTTTATTATGGTGTGTTAAGGTTTATTAATGTTGATTAGGTATTTTTAGCATTTTATTAGGGTTGAGTCAGTATATTTAAGGTTTTATTAGGGTTTCTTAGTGTTGATTACGGTTTATTAGGTTTTGTTAGGGATTTTTTGGGTTTACTAGGGTTTATTAGTGTGTTTATTAGGGTCTATGAGTGTTTTTTAGTTTTTGTTATTATATATGAGGGGTTGTTATAAATTTTTAGGTTTTATTAGTGTGCTTTTAGTGTTTGTAAGCATTAATAATGTTTTATTGGATTTTATTTGAATTTATTATGGTTTATTAGGGTTTCTAGTGCTTTTTAATGGTTTGTTTGCATTTTTTTGATTATTGGGGTTTAGTTGGGTTTTATTAGGTTTTGTTATGGTAAAGTTTATTAGGGTTGAGAAGGTATTTTTACGATTTTATTAGAGTTTTATTACGGTTTATTCATTTTTATTATGGTTTATAAGAGATTTTTAGGGTTTATTAGGGTTTTTAGGGGTTTAATAGATTTTTTGTTATTTTAGGTTATATTAGTGTTTGTTAGGTCTTTTTAGATAATATAGTGTGTTTTCATTGTTTTTGAGCATTTTGTTTTTTTGTAAGCGTTTTAGGGTTTCCTTGGTTAGATTAGATTTTATTATGGTTTATTAGGGTTTCTAGGGATTTTTAAGGTATATTAGTGTTTTTTGTATTTAATAGGTTATATTAGTGTTTTTAGGTCTTTTTAGGTAATATATCTTGTTTTTATTGTTTGTGATATTTTTTTATTGTTTGTGAGCGTTTTTAGGGTTTATTAGGTAATATTAGAGTTTATCAGAGTTTCTATGGATTTTTATGGTATACTAGCATTTTTTTCTTTATTAGGGTTTTTAGGGTTTTATTAGGGGTTATTATGGTGTGTCAAGGATTGTTATGGCTGTGTAGGGTTTATTTGGTTTTTTTATGGTCTATTAGGGATTTTTAGGGTTTGTTTGGGGTTTATTAGGGTTCATTAGTATTTATTAGCGTCTATTAGGGTTGGTTAGGGTTGTTTATGTTTTCTTAACTTGTATTTAGGGTTTATTAGGTTTTATTATCATTTATTAGGTTTTATTAGGTATGTTTTTGGGTTTTATTAGGGTTGAGTGGAGTTTTTTAGGATTTTTGGGATTATAATGCGTTTTTAGGGATTATTAGAGTCTATTAGGGGTTTATTAGGGTTTAATTATTTATATTATGGTATATTAGGGTTTAATATTTTTGAGTGTTTTAAAGCATCTTTAGGGTTTTTGTATCATTTTTTAGTGTTTGTGTACCATTGTTAAAGTTTATATAGCATTTGTAGTGTTTATGTAGCGTTTTTAGGGTTTAGTTAGTGGTCTTAGATTTTATGTATCATTTCTAGGGTTTATGTAACGTTTTTAGGTTTTATGTTGCATGTTTAAGGTTTTGGTTTTATGTAGCATTTTTAGGATTTATGTTGCATTTTCGTGGTTTATTTGGTGCTTTTAGGGGTGATATAGCATTTATGTTGCATTTTTTTGGGTTTATGTAACGTTTTTTGGGTTCATGGAGTGTTTTTATGGTTTATATTGTGTTTCTAGGTTTTATGTAGCGTTTTTAATGTTTATGATGCATTTTTAGGGTTTATGTTGTGTTTTTAGGGTTTATGATACAGTTCTAGCTTTTATGTAGTGCTTTTAGTGTTTATGTAGCGTTTTTTGGGTTTATCTTGTGTTTTTTTGGTTTATGATGCATTTTTAGTGTTTTTGTTGCATTTTTCAGGGTTTGTGAAACGTTTTTATGGTTTATGTATCTATTTGAAGCTTTTTATTATGGTTTTAATGGTCGTCTATGGTTTGTATTGTTTTTTAGGGGTTTTAAGGGTTGTTAACGGGTGTTTATGGTTTTTCATGGTATTTGATGGCTTTTTAATGGTTTTTGGGGGGTTTTCTGGGTTTATTTGTTTTTTTGGGATTGATATGCGTTGTTAGGGTCCTTTAGGGTTTTTAGGGTTCTTTAGGATTTGTTACAGTTTATCGGAGTTTTTTATTGTATATTAGGGTTTTATTGGGCTTTGGTAGGCATTAATAGCTTTTTCTAGGGTTTATAAACCTTCTATAAGGTTATTTAGGATTTATTAGTGTTTATTAGGGTTTATTTTATTTTTTAGGATTTAGTAACGTGTATTTGGGTTTATTGCAATTTATTAGGGTTTATTATGCTTTGTTAGGGTTTATTGCGGTTTATTATGGGTTTGTTATTGTTGGTTTCATTTTGTTACGATATATTTGGCATTGTTAGGATATGTTATGATTTATATGGTGTTGTTATGGTTTGTTAGGATTTATTTTGGGCTATTAAGGTTTTTTTTGGGTTTATTAGTGGGTTGTAAGGTTTTGGAGGCTATTATTTAGAGGTTTTTGTAGCATTTTGTTGGGATTATTAGGGTTTTTAGTGGTTATTAGGGTTTATTATGTTTTAATAGTGTTTTTATTGTATATTTGGGGTTTTATGGCTTATGCAGCGTTTATTAGGGTCTAATAGAGTTTTTATGGTCTAATAGAGTTTGTTTAGGTATATTAGTGGGTTGTAGGGTTTTTTTGTAATATTTAGAGGTTTTTGTAGCATTTTGTCAGGTTTGTTCGGGTTTTTAGTGATTATTAGGGTTTATTATGGTTTAATAATGTTTGTTATTGTATATTAGGGGTTTTAGGGATTTTGTATCATTTATTAGGGTCTAATGGAGTTTGTTTGTGTTTATTACAGGTTATTACGATTTACTGTCATCACATGCAAATGGAGATGCACGCACGTTATTATTTATTATTTATTACCATTCACGTGCATATGAAATGCACTCGTATTATTCTTTTATTATTATTATTATTATTATCACAATTATTATTATTATTATTATCATTATCAATATTATTATCATTATCGCATGGAAATGAAAATGCATGGGCGTTGTTTTGTATTATTTATTACCATGCACGTACATGCATTGTTATTATTATTATTAAAAATTAGTATTATTAATGTTATCATCAAATGCAAATGCACATGAAAAAGCATGTGCGTTCTTATTTATTATTATTTATTTATTATTTACTACTACACACGTGCACATGAAATGCACTTGCGTTATTCTATTATTATAATTTGTATTATTATTGTTTGAATCATCAAATACAAATGCACATGAGCATGCGTTGTTATTTATTATTTATTACTGTGCACGTGCATTCATCATTATCATTATCATTACATGTAAATGCAGAAACACGTGCGTTATTATATATTATTTATTATCATGCACATGCAAATGCAATGCACTTGCATTTTTCCATTATCACAAGTGTTATTATTATTTATTCTCATACACATGCACATGCAATGCACATGCATTATTCTATTATCACATGTGTTATTATTTATTATTTATTATCATTCACATGAAAGTGCATATTCATGTGGACTTGGTTATTATTTATTGTTCATTACCATGCACATGCACATGCACATGCACATGCACTTTGATGTGCGTTATTATTTATTATTTATTATCATTCACATGCACATGCACATACACATGTAATTCTCATGAGTTATTATTTATAATTTATTATTTATAATCATTTACATGCAAATGCACAGACAAATGCACATGAACGTGGGTTATAATTTATTATTTAAACCATGCACATGAATATGGACATGCACGTGCGTTATTACAATTATTATTATTAGAGGTTTCTTAGGGTTTACTAGTATTTTTTGGAATTTTTATGTGTTATTAACATTTATTATGGTTTGTTAGGGTTTTAGGGGTTTTAATGGTATATTAGCATTTTTAGGGTTTGGTGGGGGTTATTAGGATTTTATTAGGTTTTATTATGGTGTGTTAAGGTTTATTAGGGGTTATTAGGTATTTTTTGGGTTTTATTAGGATTGAGTTGGGTTTATTAGGGTATATTATGGTATATTATGGTATATTATGGTATATTATGGTATATTATGGTATATTATGGTATATTTGTGTATGTTTAGAATATATTAGGGTTTAATATCATTCATTATGGTTTATTAATTTTTAAGAGGTTATATTAGGGTTTTTTAGGGTTTAGTAGTGTTTATTAGGGTTTATTAGTGCTTTTAAGCTTTGTTAGGTTTTATTAGCATTTATTAGGGGTTTTAGGGCCTTTTAATGGTATATTTACATTTTTTAGGGTTTAGTGCGGTTTATTATGGTTTATTATTCTGTGTTAAGGTTTATTAGGGTTGAGTAGGTATTTTATGGGTTTTATTAGGGTTGAGTAGGTTTCTTTAGAATTTTATTAGTGTCTATTAGGGTTGAGAAGTGTTTATTAGTGTTTTTAGGGATTTTTAGAGTTTAATAGGGTTTGTTAGTGATTTTATTAGGGTATATGAGTGTTTTTTATTTCTTATTAATATATATGGGGGTTTGTTCGGACTTTTTAGGTTATATTAGCATGTTTTTAGTGGTTGTGATTATTTTTTATGGTTTATTATGTTTTGTTAGAATTTATTATGGTTTATTAGTGTTTCTAGGGCTTTTTAATGATTTGTTTGTGTTTTTTTGTTTATTGGGGTTTAGTTGGGTTTTGTTCGGTTTTATTATGGTGTGTCAAGGTTTATTAGGGCTGATAAAGTTTTTTTAGAGGTTTATTATGGTTTTATTAGGATTTATTGTTTTTAATTAAGGTTTATTAGGAACTTTTAGGGTTTGTTAGGGGTTTATTAGTTTTTTTTGGTTTATTAGGTTATATTAGTGTTTGTTAAGTCTTTTTAGATAATATAGCGTTTTTATTGTTTGTGAGGATTTTGTTGTTTTGTGAGCGTTTTTAGGATTTATTTGGTTATATTCGAGTTTATTATGGTTTATTATAGTTTCTAGGGATTTTTAAGGTATATTAGCGTTTTTTGTCTTTATTAGGTTATATTAGTGTTTTTAGGTCTTTTTAGGTAATATAGCATTTTTTATAGTTTGTGGTAAATTTTTTATTATTTGTGAGCGTTTTTAGGGTTAAGTAGGTTATATTATTGTTTATCATGGTTTCTAGTAATTTTTAAGTTATACTAGCATTTTTTCATTATTAAGGTTTTGTAGGGTTTTATTAGGGGTCATTATAGTGTGTTAATGTCTGTTAGGGTTGAGTAGGATTTATTTGGATTTTTTATGGTTTATTAGGGATTTTTAGGGGTTGTTTCTGGTTTATTATGGTTTATTAGTGTTTATTAGTGTCTATTAGGATTGGGTAGGGTTGGTTAGGCATGTTTAGGTTTTCTTAACGTATTTTTAGTGTTTATTATGTTTTATCATCATTTATTGGGGTTTATTAGGTATTTTTGGGATTTTATTAGGGTTGAGTAGAGTCTCTTTGGGTTTTTCGGGATTATAAGGCGTTTTTAGGGATTATTACAGTTTATTAAGGGTTTATTAGGGTTTAATTGTTTATAATACGGTATATTAGGGTTTAATATTTTTGATGATTTTGAAGCCTCTTTAGGGTTTTTGTAGCATTTTCTAGTGTTTTTGTAGCGTTGTTTGAGTTTATGTTGCATTTTTAGTGTTTATGTAGCACTTTTAGGGTTTAGTTAGCAGTTTTAGGTTTTATGTATAATTTTTTACAGTTTATGTTACGTTTTCAGGGTTTATGAAGCGTGTTTAGGGTTTAGGTTTTATGTAGCATTTTTAAGGGTTTATGTCAAGTTTTTTGGGTTTCTATAGCGATTTTAGGAGTGATGTAGCATTTATGTTGCATTTTTCAGGGTTTATGTAATGTTTATGGGGTTAATGTAGTGTTTTTAGGGATTATGTTGTGTTTTTAGGTTTTATGTAGCATTTTTTAATGTATATGTTGTGTTGTTTAGGGATTATGTTACAGTTCTAGGGTTTATGTATTCCTTTTTGGGATTATGTAGCGTTTTTTGGTTTATGTTGCGTTTTTTGGGTTTGTGTTGCGTTTTTAGGGTTTTTGTAGAATTTTTAGGGTTTATGTAACGTTTTTTGGGGTTATGTATCTATTTGTTTCCTTTTTTAGGTTTTTAATGGTTGTTTGAGGTTTGTATGGGTTTTTAGGGTTTTTAAGGGTTGTTAACCGGTGTTTATGATTTTTATGGAATTTGATGGGTTTCAATGGTTTTTTTTTGGGGGGGGGGGGTTAAGTGTTTATTTTTTTTCAGGATTGATAGGATTAGTTAGGGTTTTAGTGTGTTTTAGGGTTTGTTTGGGTATTGTAGCGGTTTTTAGTGTTTATCTAATGTGTTTTAGCGTTTTTTTGTGTTCTCTAGGGTTTTTTAGTGTTATATAGAGTTTATTATGGTTCTTTATGGCTTATTAGGGTTCTCTAGGGTTTATAAGGGTTCTTTAGGATTTGTTACAGTTTATTAGCATTTTTAATTGTATATTAGGGTTTTATTGGGCTTTTGTAGGCATTAATAGATTTTTCTAGGGTTTATCAACCTTTTTTAGGGTTATTTAAAATTTATTAGGGTTTCTTAGGGTTTATTTTCTTTATCAGGGTTTATTAACATGTATTTGGGTTTATGATGATTTATTAGGGTTTATAATGATTTTTTAGGGATTGTTGCGATTTATTAGGGCTTTGTTACGGTTTGTTTTAGTCTATTCGGATTTATTTGGAATTGTTAGGATTTTTTATGATTTATTTGGGGTTATTAGGGTTTGTTACGTTTTATTATGGGGTTATTAGGGTTTATTAGCAGGTTGTATGGTTTTGTAGGCTATTATTTGGCGGTTTATGTAGTATTTTGTTGGGTTTGTTAGGGTTTTTAGTGATTATCAGGATTTATTATGGTTCAATAGGGTTTTTATTGTATATTAGGGGTTTTAGGGATTTCGTAGTGTTTATTAGAGTATAATAGGGTTTTTAGGGTTTATTACAGGTCATTATGATGTATTACTGTTAATTAGGGTTTTAGGGTTTAACAGTGGGTTTCAGGTGTTATTTGGGTTTATTTGTGGTTCTTAGGGGTTATTAGTGGTTGATAGGGTTTGTTAGGTTTTGTTAGGGTTTGTTAGGACGTGTGTCATTCTATTATCACACACGTTATTATTATCATAATTATCATTATCATTATTATCATTATTATAATTTTCATTATTATTATTAATATTATTATTATTATTATTATCGTCACATGAAAATGCAGATGCACATGCGTTATTATTTATTATTTATTATATATTATTTATTTCTATGCACGTTCATATGTTTTCATTGTTGTTATTATTATTACTATTACTATTATTATTATTATTTTTATCATCACATGAAAATGCACATGCACATCTGTTATTATTTATTACCATGCACGCGCACATGCAATGCACCAACATTATTCTATTATCACATGCATTTTTATTGTTATTGTTATTATTACTATTATTGTTATTATTGTTGTTATCATCATATGCAAATGCAAATGCATGTGCATTATTATTTATTACCATACACGCGCACATTCAATACATATGTGTTATTCTTTTATCACATGTGCTATTATTATTAATCTTACTATTATTGTTATTATTATCATCACGTGTGCTATGAGTTATTATTTATTATCATGAACTGCACATGAAATGCACGTGCATTATTCTATTATAACATGCATTGTTGTTGTTATTATTATTATTATTATTATGAATGTTATTATTATTACTATTATCATCTCATGCACATGCACATGCACATGCACGTGCGTTATTATTTATTTTTTATTACCATGCACGTGCACATGAAATGCACACATGTTTTTTTATTATCACATTCTTTGTTATTCTTATTGTTATTATTATTATTCTGGTTGTTGTTCTTGTTGTTGTTGTTGTTGTTGTTGTTGTTGTTGTTATTATCATCACATGAAAATGCACATGAAAATACATAAACACGCACATTCAATGCATGTGCACTATTCTATTATCACCTGCGTTAATATTGTTAATATTATTATTTTATTATTATTATCATCATTATCATCATCAGCACTTGAAAATACAATGCACGTGCGTTATTATTAATTACCATGCACGTGCACACGTAATGCACATGCAATATTCTATTATCGCATGCATTTGTACTACTGCTATTATCACAACAACTACTACTGTTGTTTTTATTATTATCATCACATGAAAATGAAAATTCACATGTGTTATTATTTATTATTTATTACCTGGGAGGTGCATATGCAATGCACTTGTATAGTTCTTTTATTATTATTATTATTTTTATCACAGTTATTATTATTATTATTGTTATTATTATTATCATTATCATTATCATTATCATTATCACATGAAAATCCACATGCATTTGCATTGTAATTTATTATTTATTACCATCCATGTGCATGCATTATTATTATTATTATTATTATTTTTATTATTATTATTATTATTATCAAATGTAAATGCACATGCACATGCATGTGCGTTCTTATTTACTATTATTTATTTATTATTTACTACTATACACGTGCACATGCAATGCACTTGCGTTATTATTATTATTATTATTATTATTATTATTGTTGTTGTTTGTATCATCAAATACAAAATCACAGTAGTGCAGAAAATGTTATTTACGTCGGTTGTTTTTCATTTTTTACATCTGTATATAGCCTACGTTAATACGGACGACGTTATAAATAAAGTTTTTTACGTCGGTTATTTCAAAACCGACGTAAAAAACATTACATCACAGTGTTTATCACATCGGTTAATTAATAACTGACGTGCAAATATTGGGGGGGGGGGGGTTTATAACGTTGGTTATTATGTAACCGCCTTGATAAACTGGGGGGGGGGGGTTATCACGTCTGTTATATAATATCCGATGTTATAAACATGTGCGGGGGATTTTATCACGTCGGTTATTAAATAACCAATGTGATAAACCCCTGGGAAATGGTTTATCACGTCAGTTATATAATAATCGACGTGCTAAACCAGTTCGGGGGGGGGGGGGGGGGGGGGGTTATCACGTCGGTTATTAAACAACCAACGGGATAAAAGGCCTGGAAAATGGTTTATCACGTCAGTTATCATATAAATGATGTGATAAACCATTTCCCATCCCTTTTATCACGTCGGTTATTAAATAACTGACGCGATAAACTAGGCCACATGTGTTTATCATGTCAGTTATTAAAAAAACCGACATGATAAACCCTTCTCGATCTCTTTATCACATCGGTTATAAAATAAGAGACGTGGAAGACAAATTTTTTAAAAAAAATCGAATGCAGTCCTCTGCTCTCCCATAGAAACAACCGAAAACCAAATCAAGAATTCGTACCAAAAAAACAGAAGGAGATCAAAACAAAAACTAAAGCAAATTTATGCCATTACATTGATAACATATAAAACATAACCCACTTGACATCCCCTATCACACCCTTGGACTGCACCCCGACCCCCTGGACAACCCCAAACACCCCGGGACAGCCCGAAACACCCCAGGACAACCCCCCCACCCTCATGTATAACCGCCACACCCTGGACAGCCCTCCCCCACCCCATTGGAGCCCCCACCACACCCCTGGACTACCCCCTGACCCCTGGACATCCCCAAACACCCCGAGACAACCCCCTACCCTCCTGAAAAGCACCCCCTCACCCCCTCACCCCACTTGACAGCCCCCACCACACCCCTGGACTGCCCCCCGACCCCCCGGAACAACCCCAAACACCCCGAGACAACCCCCCCACACCCTGGACTGCCCTCCCCCACCCCATTGGATCCCCCACCACACCCTTGGACTGCCCCCGACCCCTTGGGCATCCCCAAACACCCCAGGACAACCCCCCCACCCTCCTGAACAACACCCCTCACCCCCTCACCCCACTTGACATCCCCCACCACACCCCTAAACTGCCCCCCGATGCCCTGGACAGCCCCAAACACCCTGGGACAACCCCCCCAACCCTCATGTATACCCCCTCACACCCTAGACAACCCTCCCCCACCCCCTTGGAGCCCCCACCACACCCTTGGACTGCCCCCGACCCCCTGGACTACCCCAAACACCCCTGGAAACCCCCCCCCCCCCCACCCTCATGTATACCCCCCACCCCCTGGACAGCACTTCCACACCCTTGGACAACCCTCCCACACCCCTAAAACAGACCAAAAATTTACCGAAAACAAACCAGAACCCTCTCACCCCACTATACTACCCCCACCACACCCCTGGACCAAAAAAACAACTAAAATTCAACATTCACATATATAAGTAGACCAAAAAAAGACGTAGGGAAAAATAGTTAGAGAAAAATTAAACATTCAGCTATATAACATTCAAAACATAAACTGTCAACTTAAAAAAAACTAAATCCAACCTAAACGACTACCAAATACACAATTACAACGAAAATATTCAAAATTACATTTTACATTACAGACAACTAAAAATCAATCAAACCTGTAAAATAATTTGACCACTCCACTTGTAAGTGTTTGATGTCTTCAGTAGTATAAAGTTGAGGGTCATCAAAAAGATACAAATAAAAAGGATATTAGTCAACGCGTATAATGAATAAATCAAATTGAAATATTATGGCAAAGTTTAAGAGGAAATATTACCAGCTCAAAATTAAGAACTCTCCCAGTTGTTATTATTTCATACATAAATCTTAACATATAATATCCACATTTGATGACGCCTTTTTGTTCATGACAATTCTATTTAAATGAGTGTAAATTCAATATATTATTTTTATGTAATAAATCAAAAAGTACAAATTTTAAATGGATATTTACCTTCGCATTTACATATTTGATCTTTGCACTCCTTTTCTTTGTGTTTTTTCGAAATTAGGCCCATGCGCTGTTAGAATATAATACGAATGGCGTAAATTTAAAATTCATTATAATATATAAAACTATTGAGAAATTGAATCTTACTTTTCCAATATATTCTTAAAACTTTCCCGCACATCATCATTGATAGAGAATATCCAATAAAGTGCTTTCACCCTTGGGAAAAAAACCCCTAACATCCAATGATCACTGCTAAAAGTAAATTTAACGTTAGTTGTTTTTTATGTTAAAAAATAATTAACTCTTTGAGAGAGATGTGTTTCATACCTCTCACAAAAATACATCATCCAACATTGCACGACTATATTCTTTTCAAGTCTTTTAGAAATATAAATCATTCTTTGTTCCTCATTCAATGCACATGCTTCTGGGGAAATAAATTGCGGGTCCATGAATCCATATACATCTCTCAGCTCATTCCTCTCACAAATTTTATAAAGATACGTAATAATAAATATACATAAGTATACATTTTTAATAAATATAACGCTGGTAAAAGGTTTTAAGACTTACATGGAAAAAATGTGCACCACATTGATGCCCAACTTATCTATAGTAACAAGCTCCATGATATCAGTTTTCATAATCCCTACACTTATTGATCATCCACCAACATGAGCTTCCATTGGAAACTCATAATGACCCACCAAAAAATTTGAATATCTTGAAAATCTGTCAAGACTACTAGAATCTGTATTTGATGTCATAGCTATTTGTCTTTGTTGTTGTCTATACAATATTTATTTACCATTGAAGTATTCCTGTAAAAATAAATTGAAAAATATATTAGTTTCCAAATGATAAAACAACTTTAATATATATATATATATATATATATATAATATTCATTCCTCTATGGTAATGGGTCGAAGAAGTCTGGATGGAAAAATTAAAAAATGGCCGATACTATGTCCAACTGTCGTCACCTCATCTATAGGTAATGGTACCCGAGCTGATCTATCTATAATATCCTGTACATCGACCCTATGATTCTCTACCTCTAATTGTTGATGATGAATTGTATCTTCTATACAATATACCCACCCATATGCAACTATATGATGTTGAGGATCATCAACATACATATCACAATAAGTAGGAAGCTACGGCGGAGGAATAGTATAAAAAATGGGGTCCGAAGGCTGATGTGGGGGAGTGGGAGATACTGGCGGAGGTGGAGGATAAATAATGGGGTCTACAGGAGGAGGTGGAGGAGTGGGAGCTGCTGTCTGAAATTGTCTTTTCATGTCTGCAAACATAGGCGGTACCGACGCTCTAATCTTTTCCTCCATCATCACATTAATATTATGAAATTCAGCCTCCAAGGATTCTATTTTTTTATAAACCCCCTCAACGTTAGAAGGTGAAGAACATGGCAACACTTTTCTTACCAATACACCTACCAGATATCTTCTTACATGACCAGGATGTTCGGGCTTTCCCAATGCTACAGATAAAATATCTTACCTCCCAGTAGCTATAAATGTACCCTGTGAACTCTTCTCCTCAAGATAATCCTGTATTAATTAATTGAACATTTCTTTATTGATTGAAATTATATGAAGAAAATAGTTAACTTAAATAAATAAAATAGATATCTTACAATCCTCTCAGCTATGATTCTCGATTCACCAGAACGTTATTTCCCTTTTTTCCATTCCAAGATCTCTTCCATTTTTCATTTCTAGATGGAGGGGATGGAGGGGCCACCTCTCCAGATCTTGAAGAATCAGCTCTTAGTTGTTGAAATTTTTCTGCCATCACTTGTTCTTCCAAAAATGAATACCCTCCCTGAGATAAACTATGAGGGTATACATTTTTATATTGGATCTCCTGATGAGATTTCCTTGTTTGCTGTAAATTAAGAATAAGAAATCATTAACAAAACATTAATAAGATCATTTATATAATAAATCTTATAAAAGATTACATTTCCCTTACCAAAAATGACTCTTTTCTTCTACTTCCAAAAAACCTATCTCCATGTGTCTTTATCTATAAAAGGATATATATGACATGGATTGTCATGACTCCTATGACCATAAATGAAATCAGATGAGAGGGTTGATTTGAAATCCCTCCATCTCCTGGAACCCAACGATATTCATTTCTTCCTAACTCCTCCAGTGTTAGGAATATCAAATGTCATCTGATAAAGAAGAGGTTAAACATATTATATATACTATAAACATTTAAATAATAGTCAAACAATAGAAAAAGATTTTTCCAAAATCTTCTCCCATAACTGAGAGATTATCTCTTTATCCACACTTCTCCAGTCATCATACAGAATGCTTACATTGCTCTTAGACTGAGATGCTACAAAACTCTTAAAATATTTTTCATTTGGACCTCTACGAATATCATCATCATCAAACTCAACGAGTATCCTATGATCCTGTGTACGGTTAAGTGATAATTTTGGTAAACGTGTGCACCCACGTTTACCAACCTTTGAAATCTTTATCATAATAGGAGCACATGAGGAAGATTAGGGAACATCAAGAGGAGCATGTGAATGTTCCTCCCTAGAGGTATGACCAATATGCTCATCTCCAAAATCATGTGGTTTATCAACTGAATGATCTGTCATTATCCTTTAAATAAAAAAAAACAAACATTATTTCACAAATATAAAATTCAAATATTTTAATACTACTGTAATCAGAAAGTAGAAAAGTGTACTAAGTTATGTAATAGTAAACATTGGTAATATGGTATGCATGTTAAACAATGGTAAAGATGGTAAAGATGGTCAAGATGGTAAACATGGTAAACATGGTAAACATGGTAAACCTGGTAAACATGGTAAAGAAATTGTCACTGAACAAAAATAATAGATATATAATTCATGTAATGGTAAACATGATAAAGTAATCTAAACAAACATAAAACAAACAAAATATTATACTTATTTTGTTTTAATACATGTTTTAATAAATAAAAAACTTACAATATCTAACATTTTATGAAAAAAATAAATGTAATCAAGAAATAAACATATGTTACCTGTAATTTTAGGAATGTACAAATTGATTGTTTTCCCAAATTCCCTCATCTTGGTAGTTCCTTATGGCACAAACCATGTCTTAAACATGCTCATCATTATGTTCTATTAATTTTTCCATGGAAGAAGGGATCTCACATAAATCAGCATCTTCATCAAGTTCATCCTCACCAAAATATTTTTTTCCCTTGTAAAACAATAGCCCACTGCATATCTGATTGATCTACTACATAGAAAATTTGTTTCTCATGTGTTTCCATTATAAAATAATCAGCTGTGTCTTCAAATCTATTCAGATTAACAAGTGTCAATCAAAATTCATCGTGTCTTACACTGTTGTTATCGATAAACCATTTACAGTTAAAAAAAGGAACTTTAATTTTAAAGTAATCAACCTCCCATATGTCTTTAATCACTCCATAATATGCACTTGATGTAGAAATTGGTTTTTTTTCCTTAGCACTCGAAAAATGCATTGCTTATGCAAACACCAATACACCACAATTCTGAACTGCACTTCTGTTGTCCTAAGCATTCATATGAAATGTATAGCCATTAATGTCATAATCATACCGTGTTATCCCATTTAAAAATGGACCACCCACTATCCATTTTAATGTCTCTGATACATCTAATCTACCAAGTAAGGTCTTTTTAAACCATGACAAAAAATTTTGTTATGCTCATTCAAAATCCACATTTCTTTCTTCTTTGGTTGACATTGTTTTAACTCATTAATATTAAATGTGATATACAGTTGAGCATCAGCTATGCTATCCAAGATGTATGATTCTAACTTCTTCATTTGTTCAGCTGACAATGATTTGACTTTCAAGCCATGAATCCCCTTTCCCTCATTATTAACTCGTTCATGGCGAGATGGAGGCAAACCTATGTGTTGCGCCGCAACCAAGTAGCTCGTACAAAACTATGCTACCTCCTTAGAAATATACTTTTCAATAATGGAGGCTTCATGTCGATATGTATTTTTCACATACCCCTTTAATATTTTCAAATACCTTTCAAAAGGATACATCCAATAAAGATATATAGGTCCACAAAGCATTATTTCTCGAACCAGATGAATCATTAAATGCACCATTATATCAAAAAAATTTGGAGGAAAATACCTTTCCAATTGACAAAGTATAAAAATTGAATCCTTTTCAAAAATGTTCAAAGCATTCAAATAAATCTCCTTGTTACAAATTTAATTGAAAAAATAACACACCTTCGTTATAGTCTTTTTGACACAGATGGGAAATATTCCACGCAATGCAATTGGTAGAATTTTTTGCATCATGAAGTGACAATCATGTGATTTCATACCTATCAACTTCAAGTCCTTCAATGAGACAAAATTTTTTACATTTTAAGAATAACCTTGATGGAATTTGATATCATGAAGACACTGACAAAATCTAATTTTCTTCCTCTTTGATAATGTATGGCAAGTTGGGGGAAGAAATGTTCGTCTTCCTTTAGGAGTGGGAGGTAACATCAAACTTATTCCCATTGATAGTAAGTATAATCTTGCATTCAACCCATATTTTGTCTTTCCATTAATATCTAATAATGTCCCAATCAAACAATCACATATATTCTTCTCCACGTGCATGACATCAATATTATGTTTAACTTCATGATACCTCCAATATGGTAGCTCAAAAAATATTGACCTTTTCTTCTAAATATGTCTATCATTACCAGATTTCTGTGTCTTTCCCAATGTCACATCAAGGGTTTTCACCCTCTCAAAATACAGATCAGGGGATAAAGGTTTTAGAGTAGTATGAAATTCTTGTGATCCATTGAATGCCTTTTTTAGTCTTCTATAAGGGTGATCCATAGGTAAAAACTTTCGACGAACCTTGTACAATATTTTCCTCCCATGATGCAATTGACAATATGACGTCTGTTGTTCGCAAATTGGAAATGCATTATGCCCTTTAACACTGTATCCAGAAAAATTTCCATATGCTGGGAAGTCATTTATAATGAAAAGAATCACTTCATGCAGTTGAAAACATTCCATTTTATAAGAATCGTACACCCTAATACCATCATCCCATAATAGTTTTAAATCATCAATCAACGGTGACAAGTAAACATCAATATCATTGCTGGGTTGCTTTGGACCAAAGATCATTATACTCAACATGACATATTTGCCATTCATACAAACTTTAGGAGAGAGGTTGTAAATTACCAATAAAACAGGACATGAATTGTGTGTGCTACTAAGGGTTAGGTATGGATTCATTCCATCTTTTCACAACCCTATTCTGAGATTTCTAATTTCATTTTCAAATGTAGAATAATGCGCATCAATTTTCTTCCATTGTGGAAAATCATATGGATGATGTATTTTTCCATCACATACCCACTCATACGCATGTCATCTTAACCTTTTTGCATCATGTGAATTATCAAATAAATGTTTGAAATGATGAATTATAGGAAGATACCAAAATACCTTTGAAGGGATATTTGTAATCTCAACATCATCCTGTGATTATTCTTTCACCTTATACAGTGATGTCCCACATTTAGGACACTCGGACAGAAATTCATATTCCTTCCTATATATAATGCAGTCATTCAGACTAGCATTTATTTTCTTGTACCCCAATCCCATCGGGCATAATATTTTCTTGGCCTTATAATGTGAATCTGGAAGATCGTTATCATTTGGAAGAATGTCTTTCATCAATTCTAGCAGCTCTTTAAAACTTCTATCACTCCATCCATGTTTCACCTTCAGGTAAATCAATCTTAACACAGCCGACAAAACTGTAAAATCTGTACAACCAGGATATAATTATTTTTCAGCGTCACCATATAGATGCGCCACTGTCGGTTCAATCTCAATTTGTTCTGCTACAATATCACGAATCATTTCTTCAATTCCATCGGAGTTACCATCTTGCGATTCACCATCATCAGTGACATTCCATCCAGTTTCACCATGCCAAATCCAAGGGTCGTAACTCGGATTAAAACCATGAAAAATCAGATGATCTTTTATATCTCTACTTTTCAACTTCTTCATATTCAAACATTTCAGGCATGGACAAAAAACAAATGTCACTACATGGAACATTTTTTTTAGAAAATTCCAAAAAGGCATCAAAACCTTCCTCATATTCATTTCTCATTCGATGTTCTGTAATCCAACATAAACTCATTATTAACTATAAAAAATATCAAAAATATATATATTTTTAAGATAAGACGTATATATGTTTATACGAGAAAATAATAATTTGAATGTAAAACAATTTTGAAATATAAAACTAATTATGCGTATTTAAAAAAATATGCTTGAATATTATTTTAAAAACAAAATATAGTTAGATATAATAGTTTTAAATTCCATTGAATCAAGGAAAACCATGGGACCTAATGTGGTTGATAGAAAATTGGAGAAAATGGAGTAAACCTAAGAATCAAATCATATTTAAAATAAAAATTCAGATGGAGAAAATCACAATGTAAAGCCAATCATCATGGAACAATAATAATGTCATAATCTTAGAAACCACGATTCAGTAGTCAATCCCAACTGACATTTATCCCCCACCCCCTTGGACACCCCCTGGACACCACCAACCCCTTGTACAGCCCCCCACCCCCTGGACACCACCCCCACCACCTTGGACACCCCATGGACTCCACCACACCCTTGGATAGCCCCCCAACCCCTCCTAGACACCCCCACCCCCTGGACAGCCCCCACCCCTCTAGACAGCACCCCCACCCCTCCTGGACACTACACCCACCCCCACCCTCTTGGACACCCCCCTGGACCCCCCCCCCCAAACCCTCTGGACATCCCCCACCCACCGGACAACCCCCAAAATCCTCTGGACAGGCCCTCACCCCCTTGGACAGCCCACCACAGCCACCCACCCCCTTGGACACCCCCCTAGACACCCCAACCCTCTGGACAACCCACTACCTCCTCGATAGCCCCCCACCCCTCTAGACATCACCCCCACCCCTCCGGGACACCACCCCGCACCCCTACCCCTTGGACACCCCCCTGGACACCCCCAACCCTCTGGACAGCCCCCACCCCCCGGACAACCCCCAAAACCCTCTGGACCGGGCTCCACCCCCTTGGACGGACCCCACACCCACCCACCCCCTTGGACAGCCCCCCAGGACACCCCAAACCCTTTGGACATCCCCCCACCCTCCAGACAACCCCCAAACCCTCTGGACAGGACCCCACCCCCTTGGACAGCCCCCCCCCCCCCATCCACCCACCCCCTTGGACACCCCCCTGGACACCCCCAACCCTCTGGACAGCCCCCCCCCCCCACCCCCTGGACAGCCCCCAACCCTCTAGACAGCACCCCCACCCCCTACCCCCTTGGACACGCCCCTGGATAGCCCCCACCCCTCTAGACAGCACCCCCACCCCTCCTATAAACCACCCCCACCCCCTACCCCCTTGGACACCCCCCTGGACACCCGCCAACCCTCTGGACAGCCCCCACCCTCTGGAAAGCCCCCCACCACTTTAGACAGCACACCCCACCCCTCCTAGACACCACCCCCACCCTCTACCCCCTTGGACACCCCCTGGACCCATCCAACCCTCTGGACGGCCCCCACCCCACAGACAACCCCCCAAACCCTCTAGACAGGCCCTCACCCACTTGGACACCCCCCCCACACACACACCTGGACTACCCCCCCCCCCCCCCCCCCTACCTCCATGGACACGCTGGAGAGCCCCTAACCCCCTGGACATCCACCAACCCTCTTGACAGCCCCCCAAAACCATGAGATTTTAACATCAAGCTACTAGTTTTGGCAGATCTAGAGATTTTAACCTCAACCTACTAGTTTTGGTATCATGCCATTATTCAAAATGAGAACCATGAATTGTATCTCCTACTAGTCTAAAATGCTATATTGTGCAATGAATCAGTTTTTAATAGCATATGAAGACTTATAATAGTCCACAAAATTAAGTGACGTAAATAGATTATGGAACAACAAAAAGTTATACCCAAAATAGAAACAACCAAGGATCGAAAACAAAAATTCCACCATGAAAAAACATATATATACTTATGAAATAAATCACACTACATGGAATGGGTGTATCACAATGGTATACATATAAATTTCAGTAATATAGGTGAATGAGATCATTAGTTTTCAATGAAAACAAAAATTACCATCAATGTCAGGCATTCACAAAACAAAAACAAACTAAATAGAAGTAGGTGAGGTTTACGTGAATATTGTGAGTCGATCTAATAGATCTGGAGATAATAAATAAGATGATGATGGAAAAACTATGTAAGAGGGTTCGAAATTGATGAATCTTAAATAGTTTAAACAAAAAAATCACAAAATGTAAATATAGACTATCTGAAAAAAAAACGAACGAAATTAAGTCGTGGGAGGCTTACCTGAGTGTTGCGAGTTGAGATGATAGATCTGAGTAGAGTAAAGATGATAAAATATGATGGAAAAACGAGTTCAATGCAATGAGATCGATGATTCAATTAGGGTTTACCACGCAAGAGAGACGAGTCGCTGGACTGTCGATCGAAAAATTGTAAATGCCAATCCATGGGGCTTGTTAATTTTTTAAATTTTTTATAACGTCGGTTATTTAATAACCGACGATATAAATGTATCAAATACGGTTTTTTACGTCGGTTATAGAATAACCGACGTAAAAAATACATCAGAAATCACAAGTTTTTTACGTCGGTTATTTTATAACCGACGTAAAAAAATATGCAGGTTGTTTTGTTACATCGGTAATCAAATAACCGACGTCAAAAAGGCCTCAAAAGCCACTTTTTTTTACGTCGGTTATGAAATAACCGGCATAAAAAACACCGTGCTTTCGTTTTTTACGTCGGTTATTAAAATAACCGTTGTTAAAAATTTACTCAGCGCATTTTTTACGTCTGTTATAAAATAACCGACGTAAAAAACCACGTTTCACAGATTATCACGTCAGTTATATATAACCGACGTAAAAAATGGTGACGTAAATAACGTTTTCTGCACTAGTGGCACATGCACATGCGTTGTTATTTATTATTTATTACCATGCACGTGCATGCATCATTATCATTATCATTACATGTAAATGCACATACACACACTTTATTATATATTATTTATTACCATGCCCATGAAAATGCAATGCACTTGCGTTATTCTATTATCACATGTGTTATTATTATTTATTCTCATGCACGTGCACACGCAATTCACTTGCGTTATTCTATTATCACATGTGTTATTGTTTATTATTTATTATAATTAACATGAAAATACACATTCATGTGGACTTTGTTATTATTTATTGTTTATTACCATGCACATGCACATGCACATGCACATGCACATGCACATACACATGCACATGCACTTGGATGTGCGTTATTATTTATTATTTTTTATCATTCACATGCACATGCGCATACAGATGTAATTCACATGCATTATTATTTATTATTTATTATTTATTATCATTCACATGCAAATGCGCATGCATATGAACATGCACATGCATTACGATTTAATATTTAAACCATGCACATACATATGCACATGCACATGCTTTATTACTACTATTATTATTATAGGTATTTTTATGGTTTACTATAATATTTTAGAATTATTTGGTGTGATTAAAATTTAATATGGTTTATTAGGGTTTTATGGTTTTTAATGGTATATTAGCATTTTTTAGGGGTTGGTGACGATTATTAGGATTTTATTAGTGTTTATTATGGTGTGTCAAGGTTTATTAGGGCTTATTAGGTATTTTTAGGATTTTATTAGTATTGAGATGAGTTTATTAGGGTATATTATGGTATATTTGGGTATATTTGGGTATGTTTAGGATTTATTGTGGTTTATTATGGTTCATTATGGTTTATTAATTTTTCAGAGGGTATATTAGGGTTTTTTAGTGTTTAATAGTGTTTATTCGGGTTTATTAGTGATTTAAAGCTTTGGTAGGTTTTATTTGAATTTATTTGGGGTTTTAGGGCTTTTTAATGGTATATTAGCATTTTAGGGTTTAATGGGGTTTATTGTGGTTTATTATGGTGTGTTAAGGTTTATTAAGGTTGAGTCGGTATTTTTAGGGTTTTATTTGGGATGAGTAAGTATCTTTATGGTTTTATTAGGGTTTATTAGTGTCGAGTACGGTTTATTCGGGTTTGTTATGGATTTTTAGGGTTTACTAGGGTTTATTAGTGTTTTTATTAGGGTATATGAGTGTTTCTTAGTTTTTGTTAATATATATTAGGGGTTGTTGTGACTTTTTAGGTTTTATTAGCATGATTTTAGTGTTTGTGAGCATTTTTAAGGGTTTATTGGCTTTTATTTGAATTTATTATGGTTTATTAAGGTTTTTAGGGATTTTTAATGGGTGTTTTGCGTTTTTTTGTTTATTGGGGTTCAGATGGGTTTTATTAGGTTATGTTATGGTGTGTAAAGGTTTATTAGGGTTGAAAAGGTATTTTTAGGGTTCTATTAGGGTTTATTCGTTTTTATTAGGGTTTATTAGAGATTTTTAGGGTTTATTTGTGTTTTTAGGGGTTTAATAGATTTTTTGTTTTGTTAGGTATTTTTAGATAATATAGTTTGTTTTTATTGTATGTGATAATTTTGTTTTTTTTGTAACTGTTTTAGGGTTTCCTTGGTTATATTAGAGTTTATTATGTTTTATTAGGGTTTCTAAGGATTTTTAATGTATATTATCATTTTTTTATTTAATAGTATATATTAGTGTTTTAGGTCTTTTTAGGTAATATAGCACATTTTTGTTGTTTGTGATCTTTTTTTATTATTTGTGAGCATTTTTAGGGTTTATTAGGTTATATTGGAGTTTATCAGGGTTTCTAGGGATTTTTATGGTATACTAGCATTTTTTTTCTTTATTACGGTTTTTATGGTTTTTAGGGGTTATTATGGTGTGTTAAGGGTTTTTAGGGTTTAGTAGGGTTTATTTGGCCTTTTTATGGTTTATTAGGGATTTTTAGGGTTTGTTTGGGGTTTATTATGGTTTATTAGTGTTTATTAGTGTTTATTAGAGCTGGTTTGGGTTGTTTAGGTTTTCTTAACTTGTTTTTAGGGTTTATTAGGTTTTATTATCATTTATTAGGTTTTATTAGGTATTTGTTTGGGTTTTACTTGGGTTTAGTAGAGTTTCTTAGGATTTTTGGGATTATAATGCATTTTTAGGGATTATTAGAGTTTCTTAGGGGTTTATTAGGGGTTTACTAGGGTTTAATTTTTAATATTACGGTATATAAGGGTTTAATATTTTTGAGGGTTTTAAAGCGTCTTTAGGGTTTTTTAGAAATTTTTAGGGTTTTTGTAGCATTGTTAGAGTTTTTGTATCATTTTAAGTGTCTATGTAGCGTTTTTAGGGTTTAGTTAGCGGTTTTAGATTTTATGAATCATTTTAGGGTTTATGTAACATTTCTAGATTTTATGCAGCATGTTTTGGTTTTAGGTTTTATGTAGCATTTTTAGGGTTTATGTTGCATTTTTTGGGTTTATGTAGCATTTTTAGGGATGATGTAGCATTTATGTTGCATTTTTAGGGTTTATGTAATGTTTTTAGTGTTCATGGAGTGTTTTTAGGGTTTATATTGTGTTTTAGGTTTTATGTAGCGTTTTAAAGTTTATGATGCGTTTTTAAGGTTGATGTTGTGTTTTTTAGGGTTTATGTTATAGTGCTAGGGTTTATGTACTGCTTTTTGGGTTTATGTAGCGTTTTTGGGGATTTTGTTGCGTTTTTTGTTTATGTTGTGTTTTTAGGGTTTTTGTTGCATGTTTTAGGGTTTATGTAATGTTTTTATGGATTATGTGTCAATTTGAACCCTTTTATTAGGGTATTAATTGTTGTTTATTATTTCTAGTGTTTTTAGGGGTTTTAAGGGTTGTTAATGGGTTTTTATTGTTTTTCATGGTATTTGATGGATTTTTAATGGTTTTTGGGGGGTTTTATGGGTTTATTTGTTTTTTTTGGGATTGATAGGGGTTGTTAGGGTTCTTTAGGGTTTTTTTAGGGTTCTTTAGGATTTTTTACAGTTTATTAGCATTTTTTATTGTATATTAGGGTTTTATTGGGCTTTTGTAGGCACTAATAGCGTTTTCTAGGGTTTATCAATCTTTTTTAAGGTTATTTAGGAATTATTAGGGTTTATTTGGGTTATTTTTTTTATTCGGTTTTAGTAACATGTATTTGGGTTTATTACGATTTATTAGGGTTTATTATGCTTTGATAGGGTTTATTGCGGTTTATTACTGGTTTGTTATGGTCTGTTTCATTTTGTAACGACTCATTTGGGGTTGTTAGGATATGTTAAGATTAATTTGGGGTTGTTAGGGTTTGTTATGATTTATTTTGGGGTTATTAAGTTTTGTTAGGGTTTATTAGTGGGTTGTAAGGTTTTGTAGGCTATTATTTAGAGGGTTTTGTAGCATTTTGTCGGGTTTGTTAGGATTTTTAGTGATTATTAGGGTTTATTATGGTTTAATAGTATTTTTTATTATATATTAGGGGTTTTAGGGCTTTTTAGCGTTTATTAGGGTCTAATAGAGTTTTCTAGGGTTTATTAGAGGTTATTATGATTTATTAGTGTTTATTGGGGTTTTTAGGTTTTAATAGTGGGTTTTAGGGGTTATTTAGGTTTATTAGTGGTTCTTAGGGGTTATTAGTGGTTGTTTGGGGTTGTTAGATTTTGTTAGGGTTTTTAGGGTTTGTTAAAGTTTTTTTGAGTAGTTTGGGATTTTATCCTTTTTTTGGGTTTTATGGGTGTGTTTGGAATTTTTTTTCTTTTTTAGGGTTATTTTAGCGTTTTTTGGGGTTTTGTTGCGTTTTTTGGGTTTTGAACCATTTTTTGGTTTTTTGTAGCTATTGTTATGGTTTATAAAACGTTGTTAGTGGCTTTGGTGGTTCTTTAGGGGTTTATTACTGGTTTATTTGGGTTTAATTTTTTATATTATGGTATATTAGAGTTTTATATTTTTTAGGGTTTTGAAGCGTCTATAGGATTTTTGTAGCATTTTTAGGGTTTGTGTAGCATTATTAGAGTATATGTAGCATTTTTTAGTTTTTATGTAGAATTTTTAGGGTTTAGTTAGCAGTTTTAGGTTTTATGTATCATTTTTAGGGTTTATGTAACACTTTAGGGTTTATGTAGCATGTTTAGGGTTTAGGATTTATGTAGCATTATTTAGGGTTTATGTTGCATTTTCTGAGTTGATGTAGTGTTTTTATGGGTGATGTAACGTTTATATTGAATTGTTTTGGGTTTATGTAGCATTTTGATGGTTCATGTATTGATTTTAGGGTTTATATTGTGTTTTTAGGTTTTATGTAGACTTTTTAATGTTTATGTTGCATTATTTAGGGTTTATGTTGTGTTTTTAGGTTTTATGTTACAGTTCTAGGGTTTATGTAGTGCTTTTTGGGTTTATGTAGCGTTTGTTGGGTTAATTTTTCATTTCTTGGTTTATGTTGCGTTTTTAGAATTTTTTTTGCATTTTTTAGGGTTTATGTATGGTTTTAGGGTTTATGTATCTATTTGAAGCTTTTTTATGGTTTTAATGGTTGTTTATGGTTTGTAGTGTTTTTTAGGGTTTTTAAGGGTTGTTAACGGGTGTTTATGGTTTTTTATGGTATCTGGTTTCTTTTTAATGGTTTGGGGGGGGGGGGTTAAAGGGTTTCTTTGTTTTTTTGGGATTGATAGGGGTTGTTAGCCATTTTTAGTGTGTTTTAGAGTTTATTTTGGTATTGTAGTAGTTTTTAGGGTTTATATAATGTGTTTTAGCATTTTTGGGGTCTTTAGGGTTTTTTAGTGTTCTTTAGAGTTTAATATGTTACTTTAGGGTTTATTATGGTTCATTAGGTTTTATTAGTGTTCTTTAGGATTTGTTACTGTTTATTAGCATTTTTTATTGTATATTAGGGTTTTATTGGGCTTCGGTAGGCAATAATAGTTTTTTCTAGGGTTTATAAAACTTTTTAGGGTTATTTAGGATTTATTAGGGTTTATTAGTGTTTATTTTATTTATTATGGTTTAGTAACATGTATTTGGGTTTATTACAATTTATTAGGGTTTATTATGATTTTTTAGGGTTTATTGGGCTTATTAGGGGTTTGTTATGGTTTGTTTTAGTTTTTTATAATTTATTTGGTATTGTTAGGATTTGTTACGCTTTATTTGGGTTTTTTAGGGTTTGTTACGATTTATTTTGGGTTATTAGGGTTTTTAGGGTTTATTAGTGGGTTGTAGGGTTTTATAGGTTATTATTTGAAGATTTCTGTAATGTTTTGTCGGGTTTGTTTGGGATTTTAGTGATTATTAGGGTTTATTATGGTTTAATAGTGTTTTTAATGTATATTAGGGGTTTTAGGGCGTTTGTAGCATTTATTAGGGTCTAATAGAGTTTGTTAGGGTTTATTAGAGGTTATTACGATTTATTAGTGTTTATTAGGGTTTTCAGGGTTTAATAGTGGATTTTATGGGTTATAAGGGTTTATTTGTGGTTCTTAGGGGTTATTAATGGTAGTTAGGGTTTGCTAGGTTTTGTTAGTGTATTTATGGTTTGTTATAGTTTTTTTTGAGTTGTTTGGGGTTTTATGTATTTTTTTCGATTTTATTGGTGTGTTTGGATATTTGATGCATTGTTTGGGTTATTTATGCATTTTTTGGGGTTTTCTTTCATTTTGTTGGTTTTGAAGCATTTTTCGGGTTTTTGTGGCAATTTATAGGGTTTATGTAGCGTTGTTAGTGTCTTTAGTGGTACTTTAGTGTTCTTTTGGGTTTTAGGGTTTTTAGGATTCTTTAGGGTGTATTGGGGTTTCATTTGAGGTTTTTTGGGTTTTCTAGGTGTTTTTTTGGGTTTTTAAGGGTTTCATATGGTGGGTTAGGGTTTTGTTAGGCATTTTTAAGCTTATAGGGTTTTTATCGTTTTTAGTGGTTTTTATGTTTTTAGGGTTTTTTGAGGTTTCTTTATTGTTTTTAGTATTTTTTGGGTTTTTTTGGTATTTAGGGGTTTTAGGGTTTTAGTGTTTTTATGGTTTTTAGGGTTTTTATGATTTTTTAGTGTTTTCAGGGGTTTTAGGGTTTTTATAGTTTTTAGGGGTTTTTTTGGGTTTTTATGGTATTTTAGGGTTTTGTCAGGTTTTCCAGGGTTTGTTAGGGTTTTTTGTGAATATTAGCATTATGAATGGTTTAATAGAGTTTTTGTTGTATATTTGTGTTTTTAGGTATTTTGTAGCTTTTATTGGGGTCTAATAGGGTTTTTAGGGTTTATTACGATTTATTAGTGTTTATTTGGGATTAGTAGTGGGCTTTAGGGTTTATTAGGGTTTATTGTGGTATATTACTTGTTGGATGGGTTTGTTAGGATTTATTCGTTCTTATTAGAGTGATTTAGGGTGTCTAAGTGTTTGTTAGGGTTTCTAAGGGATTGTTAGGGTTTCTAAGGTTGGGTTAGGGTTTTTATGGGGGGGGGTAGGGTTTCTAAGGGTGTGCTATGGTTTGTAAGGGTTTCTAAGGTTGTTTTGGGGTTTCTATCAGTGTGGTGGGGTTCCTAAGGGTGTGCTATGGTTTCTAAGAGTGTGCTAGGGTTTCTAATGATGTGTTCGGGTTTCTAAGGGTGTGTTAGTGTTTCTTAGGTTTGCTTAGGGTTTTTTAAGGGTTTCTAGGGTTTCTAGGGTTATGTTAGGGTATCTTATGGTTTCTTAGGGGTTTTTAGGGTTTCTTTGGGTTTTTTTGTTTATTGGGGTTTCATAGTGCTTTTGGAGTTTTCAAAGGTCTTGTTAGTGTTTTTTAGGATTTGTTATGTTTTTAGTGTTTTTTGGGGGTTTTTTAGGGTTTGTTAGGGTTTGTTAGTGTTTGTTAGGTTTTGTTTGGTTTTTAGGGTTTTACATGGTTTTTAATGGCTTTCAGTGATTATGGGGTTATTCATGATTTGTTAGGGTTATTTAGTTGTTCATGGTTGTCACAAATGTGTAGAACTAGTCGCAAGCTTCAATTTGATATGTGGTAGAGGTGAAACAGACACCCAGAGCTGTAGTTATGGTCATTTGGTGGAATGAAGGACCTTTTGGGTCTTTAAGAACGTGATAAGGTGTGCATATTGGTCACAGATGTGTAGATCTAGTCGAAATCTTTGATTTGATATATTGTAGAGGCAAAACAGACTCCCAGAGTAAAAGTTATGGTCTTTTGGAGGGTTTAAGTACCTTTTTGGGCCTTTAAGGATATGAGATGGTGCTTTGGTGGTTATAAGAGTGTAGGTCTAGTCTCAAGCTTCTATTTGATAAGTGGTTGATGCAAAATGGACACTCATAGAAGAAGTTATGGCAAAACGGACACTAGAAGCCAATATTTTGACCATCGGAAGGGATTTTGGGTCTTTTGGGCAGTTGAAGAATGTCTGAAAGGGTTCCAGGGTTAACAGAGTGTGTATCTTTTCACAGTATTCAATTTGATAAGTGGTAGAGCCAAAATGAACACACATAGCATAAGTTATTGTCGTTATAAATTGAGCAACCCTCTAAGAGAATAAAAACCTAAGAAACACGCAACTCGCTAAAATAGGCATAACGTCTCCTTCAGGTGTCCATTTGAGTGATGTGACTAGTAAAATCGAATCTCATGAGATAAGTGAGGACCAAGTATAATCAAAACTTTGAGAAGATCAAAGAAACAAAAGATATATTAGTTTTACTACTCCAAAAAAATTCTAACTTCAAATGGCCATAACATTCACTTCGGTTGTCCGTTTGAGCTCTACCACATATCAAATAGAAGAAAGCGAAGAGATCTAAGAAAAAGGATAACTTGAACAAAGTTCAAGTCACGTTTGGGACCCTAAAATTCAAAAATACCCATCAAAAGGCCTCCAAAACTCCATTTCTATGTCCGTATCCCTATCAACTTTTTCTTAAAACAGTCATAACATCTGATATGTGTGTCTGTTCGGCCTACAACACCTGTTTTTATCATATTTCATTCCATGAGATTTAGTTTGACAATTAACAGAGCGGAAATGGACACCTAAAGAATATGTTATGCATTTTTAATGACTCTATGATTTGTTTGGTTTTTCAAGACACCATTTCTACCACTTTTGTCATGTCTAGTGTTTTTTCAAACAGCTATAACTTATTATTACTGTTATTATTATTATTATTATTACCACCTCAGGAATATTCACATGCACATGCACATGATTAATTATTATATTTTTATTACCATTCATGTGCACATGCAATGCACGCACGTTATTTTATTATCACATTAATTGTTATTATTATTGTTATTATTATTATTCTGGTTATTGTGGTTGTTGTTGTTGTTGTTGTTGTTATCATCACATGAAAATGCATATCCAAATGCACATACACACACATTCAATGAATGTTCATTATTCTATTGTCACATACATTATTATTATTATTGTTATTAATAATAATAATATTATTATCATCATCATCATCACATGAAAATGCAATGCACGAGAGTTATTATTTATTACCATACACATGCACACATAATGCACAAGAAATATTCTATTATCATATGAATTCTTACTACTACTATTATCACCACCACTACTACAATTATTTCTACTACTGTTATTATTACTATCATCACATGCAAATGTAGATGCACGTGCATTATTATTTATTATTTATTTCCATGTACGTGCATATGCAATGCACTTGTATTATTCTTTTATTATTGTTGTTATTATTATCATCACAGTTATTATTATTATTATTATTATCATTATAATTATTATGATCATTATCACATGCAAATGTACATGCTTGTGCTTTGTCATTTATTATTTATTACCATGCACGTGCATGCATTGTTATTATTATTATTACAATTAGTATTATTAATATTATCATCAAATTTAAATGCACATGCACATGCATGTGGGTTCTTATTTATTATTATTGATTTATTATTATTTATTTATTATTTAATACTATGCAAGTGCACATGAAAAACACATGTGTTATTCTATTATTATTATTATTATTATTATTCTTGTTGTTGTTTGTATCATCAAATACAAATGCACATGCACATGCGATGTTATTTATAATTTATTACCATGCACATTATTGCGTCATTATAATTATAATTACATGTAAATGCACATGCATGGGTGTTATTATATATTATTTATTATCATGAAAAGGCAAATGCAATACACTTGCGTTATTCTATTATCATATGTGTTATTATTATTTATTCTAATGCACGTGCACATGCAATGCACATGCATTATTCTATTATCATATGCGTTATTATTTATTATTTATTATCATTCACATGAAAATGCACATTCATGTGGACTTGGTTATTTTTTATTGTTTATTACCATACACATGCACATGCACATGAACACGCACTTGTATGTGCGTAATTTTTCATTATTTATTATCATTCAAATGCACTTGCACACACACATGCAATTCACATGCGTTATTATTTATAATTTATTATTTATTATCATTCACATGAAAATGTGTAGGCATAGACACATGAACATGCTTTATGATCTATTATTTAAACCATCCACATGCATGTGCACATGCACGCGCGTTATTACTACTATTATTAATAGAGGTATTTTTAGGGTTTACTATCATTTTTATGATTTTTAGGTGTTATTAACATTTATTATGGTTTGTTATGGTTTTAGGGTTTTTAACGGTATGTTATCATTTTTTAGTGTTTGGTGGGGGTTATTAGGATTTTATTAGGGTTTATTATGGTGTGTTAAGGTTTATTAGGGTTTATTAGGTATTTTTAGGGTTTTATTAGTATTGAGTTGGGTTTATTAGGGTATATTATGGTAGACTTGGGTATGTTTAGGATTTATTAGGGTTTATTATGGTTTATTATGGTTTATTAATTTTTAAGAGGGTATATTAGTGTTTTTTACTTTTTAGTAGTGTTTATTCGGGTTTATTAGCACTTTTATGCTTTTTAGGTTTTATTAGCATTTATTAGGGGTTTAGGGCTTTTTAATGGTATATTTACATTTTTTAGGGTTTAGTGGGGGTTATTATGGTTTATTATGGTGTGTTAAGGTTTATTAGTGTTGAGTTGGTATTTTTAGGATTTTATTAGGGTTGAGTCAGTATCATTAAGGTTTTATTAGGGTTTATTAGGGTTGAGTACGGTTTATTATGGTTTGTTTGGGATTTATATGGTTTACTAGGGGTTGTTAGTGTTTTTATTAGGGTGTATGATTTTTTTAGTTCTTGTTAATTTATATGAGGGTTTGTTATGAATTATTAGGTTTTATTAGCATGTTTTTAGTGTTTGTGAGCATTTTTAATGGTTTATTATCTTTTATTTGAATTTATTATGGTTTATTAGGGTTTCTAGGGCTTTTTAATAGTTTTTTTGCATTTTTTTGTTTATTGGGGTTTAGTTGGGTTTTATTAGGTATTGTTATGGTGTGTCAAGGTTTATTAGGGGGTTGATAAGGTATTTTTACGGTTTTATTTTGGTTTTATTAGGGTTTATTAGTTTTAATTCGGGTTAATAAAGGATTATTAGGGTTTATTAGGGTTTGTTTGGGGTTTATTAGTTTTGTTGTTTTATTAGGTCATATTAGTGTTTGTTAGGTCTTTTTAGATAATATAGCATGTTTTTATTTTTTATGAGGGTTTTTTTAGTTTGTGAGCGTTTTTAGGGTTTTATAGGTTTTATTAGAGTTTATTTTGGTTTATTAGGGTTTCTACAGATTTTTAAGGTATATTTGCGTTTTTTGTCTTTATTAGGTTATAGTAGTATTTTCGGGTCTTTTTAGGTAATATAGTGTGTTTTTATTCTTTGTGATAATTTTTTTATTGTTTTTGAGCAATTTTAGGGTTTATTAGGTTATATTAGAGTTTATCAAGGTTTTTAGGGATTTTTTAAGGTATACTAGCATTTTTTTCATTATTAGGGCTTTGTAGGGATTTATTTGGGGTTATTATGGGGTGTTAAGGTTTTTTAGGGTTCAGTAGGGTTTATTTGGCATTATTTATGGCTTATTAAGGCTTTGTAGGGTTTTTTGGGGGTTTATTAGGGTTTATTAGTGTTATTAATGTCTATTAGTTTTGGTTAGGGTTGTTTAGGTTTTCTTAACTTTTTTTAGTGTTTATTAGGATTTATTATCATTTATTAGGGTTTGTTAGGTATTTTGGGGTTTTATTAGGGTTGAGTAGAGTTTCATAGGGTTTTTAGGGATTATAAGGTGCTTTATGGATTAATAAAATTTATTAGGGGTTTATTAGGGTTCAATTTTTTATATTATGGTATGTTGGGGTTTAATATTTTTGAGGGTTTTAAAGCATCTTTAGTGTTTTGTTGCATTTTTTAGTGTTTGTATAGCATTTTAGTGGTTATGTAGCATTTTTAGTGTTTATGTAGCATTTTTAGGCTTTAGTTAGTAGTTTTAGATTTTATGTATCATTTTTAGGGTTTATGTAACGATTTTAGGGTTTATGTAGCGTGTTTAGGGTTTAGGATTTATGTATCATTTTTTAGGGTTTATGTTGCGTTTTCTGTGTTTATGTAGTATTTTTAGGGGTGATGTAGCATTTATGATGCATTTTTTAGAGTTTATGTTACATTTTTAGGGTTCATGTAGTGTTTTTATAGTTTATATTTTGTTTTAGGGTTTGTGTCGGAATTTTTAATGTTTATGTTGTGTTTTTAGGGTTTCTGTAATGTTTTTAGGGTTTATGTTTCTGTTTGAAGCCTTTTTTAGGGTTTTAATGTTTGTTTATGGTTTGTAGTTTTTTTTAGGTTTTTTAATGGTCGTTAACGGGTGTTTATGGGTTTTTATGCTATTTTATGTCTTTTTAATGGTTTTTTGGAGGGGTTTATGGGATTGTTTTTTTGGGATTGATTGGGGTTGTTTGGGTTTTTTAGTGTGTTTTAGGATTTTTTTGGGTTTATTAGTGTTTTTTGGGTTTATATAATGTGTTTTAGAGTTTTTTTTGGGTTCTGTAGGGTTTTTTAGTGTTCATTATAGTTTAATATTGTTCTTTAGGGTTTATTAGTGTTCTTTAGGATTTGTTACAATTTATTAGCATTTTTATTGTATATTTGGGTTTTATTGGGCTTTTGTAGGCATTAATAGCTTTTTCTAGGGTTTATCAACCTTTTTTAGGGTTATTTAGGATTTATTAGGGTTTATTAGGTTTTATTTTAATTATTAGGGTTTAATAACATGTATTTGGGTTTCTTAAGATTTATTAGTGTTTATTATGATTTGATAGGGTTTATTTCGGTTTATTAGGGGTTTGTTATGGTTTGTTTCAGCTTGTTCCAATTTATTTGGTGTTGTTATGATTTGTTACAATTTATTTGGGGTTGTTAGGGTTTGTTACAATTTATTTTTCCGTTATTAGGGTTTGTTATTGTTTATTAGTGGGTTTTAGGGTTTTGTAGGCTATTATTTAGAGGTTTTGGTAGCATTTTTTCGGGTTTGTTAGCGTTTTTTGTGATTATTAGTGTTTATTATGGTTTAATAGTGGTTTTTATTGTATATTAGGGGTTTAGGGATTTTATAGCATTTATTAGGATCTAATTGAGTTTGTTAGGGTCTATTACTGGTTATTACGATTTATTAGTGTTTATTAGGTTTTTTATGGTTTAATAACGTGTTTTAGGGGTTATCAGGGTTTATTAGTGGTTCATAGGGGTGATTAGTATTTTTTAGGGTTTATTAGGTTTTGTAAGGGTTTTTAGGGTTTGTTTGAGTTGATTGGGGTTTTATGAGTTTTTTTTAGGTTTTATCGGTGCGTTTGGATTTTTTATGCTTTGTTAGGGTTATTTTATCATTTTTGGGGTTTTGATTCATTTTGTGGGTTTTGAATCATTTTTTTGGTTTTTTGTAGCAATTTTTAGGGTTTATGTAGCGCTTTTAGTGGCTATAGTGGTTTTTGGGTTTTTTAGGGTTCTTTAGTGTTCTTTATGGTGTATTAGGGTTTCTTTTGAGGGTTTTAGGGTTTTCTACGGGGTTTTTAAGGTTTCTAAGTGTTTTATAGGGATGGTTGGGGTTTTGTTAGGCACTTTTAGGCTTTTTAGGGGTTTTTAGAATTTTTAGGGGTTTTTAGCATTTTTTTTTGGTTTTTTGAGGTTTTTGTGAGGTTTTTAGGGGTTTCTAGGTTTGTTTTCATATTTTTTTGGGGTTTTTTGTGTTTTTAGGGGTTTTAGGGGTTTTAGGGTTTTTAGGGTTTTTTAGGGTTTTTTGGGTTCTTAGGGTTTTTTGGGTTTTGTCAGGTTTTTCCAGGTTTGTTAGGGTTTTTTTGTTAATATTAGCATTTTGAATGGTTTAATAGCATTTTTGTAGCATATTTGGGTTTTTAGGTATTTTGTAGCTTTTATTGGGGTCTAATAGGGTTTTTACGGTTTATTACAATTTATTAGTGTTTATTAGGGTTTAGTAGTAGGTTTTAGAGTTTATTAGGTTTTATTATGGTTTATTATTTGTTGTTAGGGTTTGTTAGGATTTATTTGTGCGTATTTTAGTGATTTAGGGTGTCTAAGGGTTTCTTAGGGTTTCTAAGGGTGTGTTAGGGTTTCTATGGGTGGGTTAGGGTTTTTATGGGCGGGTTAGGGTTTCTAAGGGTGTGCTATTGTTTCTAAGGGTTTCTAAGGTTGTGTTTGGGTTTCTATGGGTGTGTTGGGGTTTCTAAGGGTGTCCTAGGGTTTCTAATGGTGTGTTAGGGTTTCTAAGGGTGTGTTAGGGTTTCTAAGGTTTTGTTAGTGTTTATTAGGTTTGCTTAGGGTTTTGTTAGGCTTTTTAGGGTTTTGTTAGGGTTTCTTATGGTTTTTAGGTGTTTTTTTGGGTTTCATTGGGTTTTTTTAGGTTTATTAGGGTTTGTTAGGGATTGTTAGGGTTAGTTAGAGTTTTTTAGGGTTTGTTAGGGTTTTTTATGTATTTAGGGTTTTTTGTGGTTTGTTAGGGTTTGTTAAGGTTTGTTAGGGTTTCTTAGGGTTTCTTAGAGTTTGTTATTGTTTGTTAGGGATTGTTAGGGTTTGTTACGGTTTTTCATGATTTTAACGGTTTGTAGTGTGTATGGGGTTATTCATGGTTTTTTAGGGTTATTTAGTTGTCCATGGTTGTTACAGATGTGTAGAGCTAGTTTCAAGCTTCAATTTGATCTGTGTTATAGGTGAAACGGACACCCTGAGAAGAAGTTATGGTCATTTGGAGGACTTAAGGATCTTTTGGGTCTTTGGGAACGTGATAAGTTGTTTCTATTGGTCACAGATGTGTAGATATAGTCGAAAGATTCGATTTGATATATGGTAGAGGCAAAACAGACTCCCAAAGTAGAAGTTATATCTTTTGGAGGGTTCAAGTACCTTTTCGAGCCTTCAAGGATGTGAGAAGGTGCTTCAACGGTTATTGGATTATAGGTCTAGTCAGAAGATTTGATTTGATATGTGGTAGAGGCAAAACAGACACCCATAGAAGAAGTTATTCCAAAACGGACACCAGAAGCCAATATTTTGACCATACAAAGGGATATTTGGTCTTTTGGGGGGTTGGAGAATGTCAGAAAGGGTTCCAGTGGTTACCAGAGTGTGTATCTTTTCACAATATTCAATTTTATTTGTGGTAGATCCAAAATGAACACACGTAGCAGAAGTTATTGTCGTTTTAAATTGAGCAACTCTCCTAGCGCCTAAAAGACTACGAAACCCGCAACTCACTAAAATAGGCATAACTTCTCTTTCGGGTGTCCGTTTGAGCACTGTGACCAGTTAAATTGAAGCTCGTGAGATGAGTGAGGATGAAGATTAGTAGAAACTATGAGAAGATCAAAGAAATATAAGATATATTAGTTATAACACTCCAAAAAAATGTCCAACTTCATAGGACCATAACTTTCGTTCTGGTTTTCCGTTTGAGATCTACCACATATCAAATTGAAAGTAGCGAAGCGATATATGTAGAAGGATGAATTGAACTCAGTTAAAGTCATGTTTGAGAACATAAAATCCCAGAAACCAATCAGATGGCCTCAAAACTCCACTTCCATATAAGGATCCATGTTAATTGTTTTTTTAAAATTGTCATAACTTCTGATCAGTGTGTCTGTTCAGCCTCTGACACCTATTTTTATCGTAGTTCGTTCCATGAGTTTCAGTTTGACTATTCACGGAGTGGAAATGGACACCTGAAAAAGAAGTTATGCCTTTTTCAATGTCTATGTGATTTGTTAGATTTTTCGAGACCCCATTTCTAGCATTTTTGTCTTGTCTGCTGTTTTTTCAAACAACTATAACTTATTATTACTGTTATTATTATTATTATTATCATCATCTCATCCACATGAACATGCACATGCATATGGGTTATTATTATATTTTTATTACCATGCACGTGCACATGCAATGCAGACATGCTATTTTATTATCACATGTGTTGTTATTATTACTGTTATTATTATTGTTATGGTTGTTGTTCTTGTTGTTGTTATTATCATCACATGCAAATGCACATACAAATGCATATACACACACATTCAATGCACGTGTGTTATTCTATTATCACATGTGTTGTTGTTATTAATATTAATATTATTATTATTATTATCATCATCATCATCATCATCATCAAATTAAAATGCAATGCATGAGCATTGTTATTTATTACCATGCACGTGCACACGTAACGCACATGCAATATTCTATTATCACATGCATTGGAACTACAACTATTATAACCACTAATAGTACTATTATTACTGCTACTGTTATTATTACTATCATTACATGAAAATGTAGATGCACGTGCATATGAAATGCACTTGCATTATTCGTTTATTATTATTATTATTATTATTATTATTATTATCATTATTATTATCATTATCACATGAAAATGCACATGCATGTGCATTGTTATTTATTATTTATTACCATGCACGTGCATGTGTTATTATTATTATTATTACAATTAGTATTATTAATTTTATCATCAAATTTAAAGGCACATGCATATGAATGTGCGTTCTTATTTATTATTATTTATTTATTATTTACTACTATGCGAGTGCACATGAAATGAACTTGCGTTATTCTATTATTATTATTATTATTATTATTATTATTATTATTATTGTTGTTGTTTGTATCATCAAATACAAATGAACATGCCTGTGGGTTGTTATTTATTATTTATTACCATGCATGTGCATGTGTCAATATCATCATCATTAAATGTAAATGCACATGCACATGTGTTATTATATATTATTTATTATCATGCACATGCAAATGCAATGCACTTGCGTTATTCTATTATCACATGTGTTATTATTATTTATTCTCATGTACGTTCACGTGCTTTATTCTACTATCACATGTGTTATTATTTATTATTTATTATCATTCACATGTAAATTCACATTCACGTGGACTTGGTTATTATTTATTGTTTATTACCATGCACATGCACCTGCACATGCAC
Source organism: Viscum album (assembly GCA_963277665.1). Classification (NCBI taxonomy): domain Eukaryota; kingdom Viridiplantae; phylum Streptophyta; class Magnoliopsida; order Santalales; family Viscaceae; genus Viscum; species Viscum album. The sequence goes on along the minus strand of OY728167.1, from coordinate 621,096 downwards.
ATGCACATGCACTTGGATGTGAATTATTATTTATTATTTATTATCATTCACATGCACATGCACATACACATGTAATTCACATGCGTTATGATTTATAATTTATTATTTATTATAATTCACATGAAAATGCACAGGCATGTGCACATGCACGTGCGTTATGATTTATTATTTAAACCATGCACATGCACGTGCGTTATTACTATTATTATTATTAGTGGTACTTTTAGGGTTTGCTAGCCTTTTTTAGAATTTTAGGTGTTATTAACATTTATTATGGTTTGTAAGGGTTTTAGGGTATTTAAATGGTATATTATCATTTTTAGGGTTTGGTGGGGGTTGTTAGGATTTTATTAGGGTTTAGTATGGTGTGTTAAGGCTTATGAGGGTTTATTAGGTATTTTTAGGGTTTTATTAGGATTTAGTTGGGTTTATTAGGGTATATTATGGTATATTATGGTATATTTGGGTATGTTTAGGATTTATTAGGGGTTATTATCGTTCATTATGGTTTCTTAATTTTTAAGAGGGTATATTAGGGTTTTTAGGGTTTAGTAGTGTTTATTAGGGTTTATTAGTTCTTTTATGCTTTGTTAGGTTTTATTAGCATTTATGAGTGGTTTTAGGGCTTTTTAATGGTATATTTGCGTTTTTTAGGGTTTAGTGGGGTTTATTATGGTTTATTATAATGTGTTATGGTTTATTAGGGTTGAGTAGGTATGTTTAGGGTTTTATTAGGGCTGAGTAGGTATCTTTAGGGTTTTATTAGGCTTTATTAGGGTTGAGTAGTGTTTATTAGGGTTTGTTAGGGATTTATAGGGGTTACTAGGGTTTATTAGTGTTTTTATTAGGGTATATGAGTGTTTTTTGGTTTTTGTAAATATACATGAGGGGTTGTTTGGACTTTTTAGGTTTTATTAGCGTGATTTTAGTGTTTGTGAGCATTTTGTATGGTTTATTAGGTTTTATTAGAATTTATTTTGGTTTATTAGGGTTTCTAGGGCCTTTTAATTGTTTTTTTGCATTTTTTTATTGGGGTTTAGTTGGGGTTTATTAGGTTTTATTATGGTGTGTCAAGGTTTATTAGGGTTGGGAAGGTATTTTTTGGGTTTTATTATGGATTTATTAGGGTTTATTAGTTTTTATTAGGGTTTATTAGGGATTTTTAAGGTTTATTAGGGTTTGTTAGGGCAAAGACAGGTGCATGAACTAGGCTATTCTTGATTCCCTCAAATTTTATTAAACAAAAAAAGAGACACAATAGACCGGGGGAGGGGTAGGGCCAATCGGCCCATGCCCAAAAAACAAACCCCAAAAGGAAAACAAGGAGAAGAAACATGGAAGAAAAAAAGAAAACAAAACAAAAAAAAAGTAAAATAAACACAAGGACCAAGCAACGTTCTTCAGCACCATTCCTCTGCAACACCATTCTTTAGCACCAAATCCACCAATCATCAGCTCACAACCAGTAACACCAAAGCCATCTTTAGTAAAATCATCAACCCAAATTCAGCACCACAAAATCACAACCATCACAGCCATCAACCTCCAGTAGCCTCATGCTAAACACCATCAAAGTAGTACCCAATTATGGTTTTTTAGGGTTTTATTAGTTTTTTTGTTTTATTAGGTTATATTAATGTTTTTAAGTCTTTTTAGATAACATAGAATTTTTTATTGTTTGTGAGCATTTTATTTTTGTTTGTGAGCGTTTTTAGGGTTCCTTAAGTTATATTAGGGTTTATTATGATTTATTACAGTTTCTAGGGATTTTTAAGGTATATTAGCATTTTTTGTCTTTATTAGGTCATATTAGTGTTTTTAGGTATTTTTAGGAAATATAGTGTGTTTTTATTATTTGTGATCATTTTTTTATTTGTTGTGAGTGTTTTCAACGTTTATTAGGTTATATTAGAGTATATCAGGGTTTCTAGGGATTTCTTAAGGTATACTAGCATTTTTTCTCATTATTAGGGTTTTGTTGGGTTTTTTTATCATTTATTAGATTTTATTTGGTATTTTTGTGGTTTTATTAGGGTTGAGTAGAGTCTCTTAGGGTTTTTAGGGATTATAAGGTGTTATAAGGGATTATTAGAGTTTATTTGGTGTTTATTAGGGTTTAAATTTTTATATTATGTTATATTAGGGTTTAATATTTTTGAGGTTTCTGAAGCGTCTTTAGGGTTTTCATTGAATTTTTTAGTGTTTTTGTAGCGTTTTTTGAGTTTATGTAGAATTTTTAGTGTTTATGTAGCACTTTTAGGGCTTAGTTAGCAGGTTTAGGTTTTATGTAGCATTTTTTAGTGATTATGTAACGTTTTTAGGGTTTATGTAGTCTGTTTAAGGTTTAGGTTTTGCGTAGCATTTTTTAGGGTTTATGTTGCATTTTACTGGGTTTATGTAGCGTTTTTAAGGGTGATGTAGCATTTATGTGGAATTTTTTAGGTTTTATGTAACGTTTTTAGGGTTCATGTAGTGTTTTTAGGGTTTATGTTGTATTTTTAGGTTTTATGTAGCGTTTTTTAATGTTTATGTTGCATTGTTTAGGGTTTATGTTACGGTTCTAGGATTTATGTAGTGCTTTTTGGGTTTATGTAGCGTTTTTTGGGTTTATGTTGTGTTTTTTGGGTTTATGTTGCGTTTTTAGGGTTTATGTTTCATTTTTAGGTTTTATGTAACGTTTTTTTGGGTTTATGTATGTATTTGTTGCCTTTTTAGGGTTTTAATGGTTGTTTAGGGTTTTTAGTGGTTTTTAGGGTTTTTAAGGGTTGTTAACAGGTGTTTATGGTTTTTATGGTATTTGATGGGTTTTCAATGGTTTTTGGGGGTTTTAAAGGGTTAATTTGTTTTTTTAGGATTGATAGGGTTTGTTAGGGTTTTTAGTATGTTTTAGTGTTTGTTTGGGTATTGTAGTGGTTTTTAGGGTTTGTGTAATTTTTTTTAGCATTTTTTGGGTTCTTTAGGGTTTTTAGTGTTCTTTAGAGTTTATTATGATTTTTTAGGTTTTATTAGGGTTATTTAGGGTTTATTAGCGTTCTTTAGGATTTCTTACAGTTTATTAGTGTTTTTTATTGTATATTAAGGTTTTATTGGGCTTTTGTAGGCATTAATACCTTTTTCTAGGGTTTATCAACCTTTTATGGGGTTATTTAGGATTTAATAGGGTTTTTTAGGGTTTATTTTATTTATTAGGATTTAGTAACATGTATTTGGGTTTATTATGATTTATTAGAGTTTATTATGCTTTGATAAGGTTTATTGTGGTTTATTGGGGGTTTATATTGGTTTGTTTTAGTTTGTTACGATTTATTTGGCATTGTTAGGATTTGTTATAATTTATTTGGGGTTATTAGGGTTTACTATGATTTATTTTAGGGTTATGAGGGTTTTTTAGGGTTTATCAGTGGGTTGTAGGGGTTTTAGGCTATTATATGGAGGTTTTTGTAGTGTTTCGTCGGGTTTGTTAGGTATTTTTGTGATTATTAGAGTTTATTATGGTTTAATAGTGTTTTTTATTGTATATTAGGGGTTTTAAGGATTTTGTAGCATTTATTAGGGTTTTTAAGAGTTTTTTGGGATTATTATAGGTTATTACGATTTATTAGTGTTAATTAGAGTTTTTAGGGTTTAATAGTGTTTTTAGGGGATATTAGGGTTTATTAGTGGTTATTTGTTGTTGTTAGTGTTTTTAAGGTTTTGTTAGGGTTTTTTGGGTTTGTTACGGTTGGTTTGACTTTTTTGGGGTTTTATACATTTTTTTTAGTTTTATGGGTGTGTTTGGATTTTTTATGCTTTGTTAGGGTTATTTTAGTGTTTTGGGGGTTTAAATGCATTTTTTTGGTTTTCAAGAATTTTTCGGTGTGTTGTAGAAATTGTTAAGGTTTTTGTAGCATTGTTAGTGGATTTAGTGGTTCTTTAGAGGTTTATTAGGGGATTATTAGGGTTTGATGTTTTATATTACGGTATATTAGGGTTTAATATTTTTGAGTGTTTTGAAGCATCTTTAGGGTTTTTGTAGAATTTTTTAGGGTTTGTGTAGCGTTGTTAGATTTTATGTAGCATTTTTAGTGTTTATGTATCATTTTCTGGGTTTATTTATCGGTATTAGGTTTTGTGTATCATTTTTAGGGTTTATGTAATGTTTTTAGGGTTTATGTTGCGTGTTTCGGGTTTAGGTTTTATATAGACTTTTTTAGGGTTTGTGTTGCGTTTTCTGGGTTTACGTAGCATTGTTTTGGTGATGTAGCATTTATATTACATTTTCTAAGATATATCAATCTTTTTAACGATTATTTAGGATTTATTAGGGTTTATTAGGGTTTATTTATATATTAGGGTTTATTAATGTGTATTTGGGTTTATTACGATTTATTAGGGTTTATTATGATTTGTTAGGGTTTATTGCGGTTTATTAGGGGGTTGTTACGGTTTGTTTCAGTTTTTTATGCTTTATTTGGCATTGTTAGGATTTGTTATAATTTATTTGTGGTTGTTAGGGTTTGTTACAATATATTATGGGTTTATTAGGGTTTTTAGGGTTTATTAGTGTGTTATAGGGTTTTATATGCTATTATTTGGTGGGTTTTGTAGTGTTTTGTCTGGTTTGTTAGGGTTTTCAGTGATTTTTAGGATTTATTATGGTTAAATAGTGTTTTTTATTGTATAAATGTGGTTTTAGGGATTTTGTAGAATTTTTTAGAGTCTAAAAGGGTGTTAGGATTTATTACAGGTAATTATGATTTATTAGTTTTTATTAGGGTTTTAGGGTTTAATAGTGGGTTTTAGGTGTTATTTTGGTTTATTAGTGGTTCTTAGGGGTTATTAGTGGTTGTTAGGGTTAGTTAGGTTTTGTTAGGGTTTTTTAGGATGTGTGTTATTCTATTGTCACACATGTTATTATTATCATTTTTATCATTATCATTAGTATCATTATCATTATTATAATTGTCATTATTGTTATTATTATTATTATTATTATTATTATTATCGTCACATGAAAATGCAGATGCACACGCATTATTATTTACTATTTATTATATATTATTTATTTCCATGCACGTTCATATGTTGTTGTTGTTGTTGTTATTATTATTATTATTATTATTATCATCACATGTAAATTCACAGGAACATCTATTATTATTTATTACCATGCACGCACACATGCAATGCACCTACATTATTCTATTATCACATGCATTTTTATTGTTATTATTATTATTATTACTATTATTGTTGTTATTGTTATTATCATCAAATGAAAATGAAAATGCACGTGCGTTATTATTTATTACCATACACACACACATTCAATACATGTGTGTTATTCTATTATCACATGCGCTATTATTATTAATATTACTATTATTGTTTTTATTATCACCACATGCACTATGAGTTATTATTTATTATCATGCACTGCACATGCAATGCACGTGAGTTATTCTTTTGTCACATGCGTTGTTGTTATTATTATTATTATTATTGTTATTATTATTATTATTATTATTATTATCATCATCTCATGCACATGCACATGCACATGCACGTGCATTATTATTTATTTTTTATTACCATGCACGTGCACACGCAATGCACAAACATTATATTATTATCAAATATGTTCTTATTCTTATTGTTATTATTATTATTGTGGTTGTTGTTGTTGTTGTTGTTGTTGTTGTTGTAATTAACATCACATGAAAATGCACATGTAAATACATAAACATGCACATTCAATGCACGTGCGTTATTCTATTATCACATGCATTGTTATTTTTAATAATAATATTATTGTTGTTGTTGTTATCATCGTTATCATCAGGACATGCAAATGCAATGCACGCGCGTTATTATTTATTACAATGCACGTGCACATGTAATTCACATGCAATTTCCTATTATCACATGCATTGATACTACTATTATTATCACTACTACTGCTACTACTGTTATTATTATTATCATCACATGGAAATGCAGATGCACATGTGTTATTATTTATTATTTATTACCATGCATGTGCATATGCACTATCTTGTATTATTCATTTATTATTATTATTATTATTATCACAGTTATTATTATTGTTATTATCATTATCATTATTATTATCATTATCACATGAAAATCAATATGCATGTGCGTTGTTATTTATTATTTATTACCATGCACATGCATGCATTATTATTATTATTATTATTACAATTAGTATTATTAATATTATTATCAAATGAAAATGCACATGCACATGCAAGTGCATTCTTATTTACTATTATTTATTTATTATTTACTACTATGCATGTTCACATGCAATGCACTTGCATTATTCTATTATAATAGTAATAATAATTATTATTATTGTTTGTATCATCAAATACAAATGCACATGCACACACATTATTATTTATTATTTATTACCATACACGTGCATGTTTCATTATCATTATCATTACATGTAAATGAACAAACACATGCGTTATTATATATTATCTATTACTATGCATATGAAAATGCAATGCACTTGCGTTTATCTATTATCACATGTGTTATTATTATTTATTCTCATGCACATGCACACGCAATGCACTTGCGTTATTCTATTATCACATGTGTTATTATTTATTATTTATTATAATTCACATTCAAATGCACATTCATGTGGACTTTTTTATTATTTATTGTTTATTACCACATACATGCACATGAACTTGCACATGCACTTGGATGTGCGTTATTATTTATTATTTATTATCATTCACATGCACATTCACATACACATGCAATTCACATGTGTTATTATGTATTATTTATTATTTATTATCATTCACATGGAAATGCGCATGCATATGCACATGTAAGTGCGTTATGATTTATTATTTAAACCATGCACATGCATATGCACATGCCCGTGCGTTATTACTACAATTATTATTAGAGTTATTTTTAGGGTTTACTATTAGTTTTTAGGATTTTTTCAGTCTTATTAACATTTATTATGATTTGTTAGGATTTTAGGGTTTTTAATGGTATATTAGCGTTTTTTTGAGTTTAGTGGGGGTTATTGGGAATTTATTAGGGTTTATTAGGTATTTTTAGGGTTTTATTACGATTGAGTTGGGTTTATTAGGATATATTATGGTATATTATGGTATATTTGGGTATGTTTAGGATTTATTAGGGTTTATTATTGTTCATTATGATTTATTAATTTCTAAGAGGGTATATAAGGGTTTTTTAGAGTTCAGTGTTGTTTATTTGGGTTTATTAGCACTTTTAAGCATTGTTATGTTTTATTAGTATTTATTTGCGGTTTTAGGTCTTTTTAATGGTATATTTGCGTTTTTTAGGGTTTTGTGGGGTTTATTGTGGTTTATTATTGTGTGTAAGGTTTTTTAGGGTTGAGTAGGTATTTTTAGGGTTTTATTAGGGTTGAGTCTGTATCTTTAAGATTTTATTAGGGTTTATTAGGGTTGAGTATGGTTTATTAGGGATCATTAGGGTTTACTAGGGTTTGTTAGTGTTTGTATTAGGGTATATGAGTGTTTTTTAGTTTTTGGTAATATATATGAGGGTTTTTTATGACTTTTTATGTTATATTAGCGTGGTTTTTGTGTTTGTGAGAATTTTTAATGGTTTATTTGCTTTTATTTTAATTTATTATAGTTTATTATGATTTATAGGGATTTTTAATGGATTTTTTGCATTTTTTGTTTATTGGGATTTTGTTGGGTTTTATTAGGTTTTGTTATGGTCTGTCAAGGTTTATTAGGGTTGATAAGGTATTTTTAGGGTTTTATTAGGGTTTATTCATTTTTATTACGGTATATTACGGATTTTTAGGGTTTATTAGGGTTTTTAGGTGCTTATTAGTTTTTTTGTTTTATTAGATTTTATTAGTGTTTGTTAGGTCTTTTTTAGATAATATAGCGTGTTTTTATTGTTTGTGAGTGTTTTAGGGTTTCTTTAGTTATACTAGAGTTTATTATGGTTCATTAGGGTTTCTAGGGATTTTTAAGATATATTACCATTTTTTCATTATTAGGTGATATTAGTGTTTTTAGATCTTTTTAGGTAATATTGAGTGATTTTACTGTTTGTGGTCATTTTTTTAATGTTTGTGAGCATTTTTACGGTTTATTAGGTTATATTAGAGTTTATCAGGGTTTCTAGGGAATTTTAAGGTATACTTGAATTTTTTTCTTTATTAGGGTTTTGTAGGGTTTTATTAGGGGTTATTATGGTGTGTTAATGATTGTTAGGGTTGAGTAGGGTTTATTTGGCTTTATTTATGGGTTATTAGGGATTTTTAGGGTTTGTTTGGGGTTTATTAGGGTTTATTAGTGTTTATTAGTGTCTATTAGCATTGGTTAGGGTTGTTTAGGTTTTCTTAACGTGTTTTTAGGGTTTATTAGGTTTTATTATCATTTATTAGGGTTTATTAGGTATTTTGGGGGTTTTATTAGGGTTTAGTAGAGTTTCTTAGGAATTTAGGGATTATATGGTGTTTCTAGGGATTATTAGAGTTTATTAGTGGTTTTTTAGGGTTTAATTTTTTTATATTATGGTATATTATGGTTTAATATTTTTGAGGTTTTTAAAGAATATTTAGGGTTTTTTGTAACATTTTTTAGGTTTTGTGTAGTGTTGTAAGAGTTTATGTAGAATTTTTAGTGTTTATGTAGCATTTTTAGGGTTTATTTAGTTGTTTTAGATTTTATGAATCATTTTTAGGGTTTATGTAACATTTTCAGGGTTTATGTAGCATGTTTATGGTTTAGGTTTTTTGTATCATATTTAGGGTTTATATAGCATTTTTCAGGGTGATGAAGAGTTTATGTTGAGTTTCTTAGGATTTATGTAACGTTTTTAGTGTTCATGGAGTGTTTTAGGGTTTATATTGTGTTTTTAGGTCTTATGTAGCGTTTTTAATTGTTTATGTTGCATTTTTTAGGGTTTATGTTGTGTTTTAAGGGTTTATGTTATAGTTCCTGGGTTTATGTAGTGCTTTTAGGGTTTTTGTAGCATTTTTTGGGCTTATGTAGCATTTTTTGGTTTATGTTGCTCTTTTAGGGTTTTGTTGCATTTTTTAGGGTTTATGTAATGTTTTTAGGGTTAATGTATCTATTTGAATCCTTTTAGGGTTTTAATGGTTGTTTATGGTTTGTAGTTTTTTTAGGGTTTTTAAGGGTTGTTAACAGGTGTTTCTGGTTTTTTATGGTATCTGATGGCTTTTTAATGGATTTTTGGGGTTTTTTATGGATTTATTAGTTTTTTTTGGGATTGATAGGGGTTGTTAGGATTTTTTATTTTGTTTTAGGGGTTGTTTGGGTATTGTAGTGTTTTTTAGGGTTTATATAATGTGTTTTAGCATTTTTTGGGCTCTTAAGTGTATTTTAGTGTTCTTTAGAGTTTAATATGGTTATTTTGGGTTTATTATGGTTCGATAGGGTTTATTAGTGTTCTTTAGAATTTGTTACAGTTTATTAGTGTTTTTATTGTATATTAGGGTTTTATTGGGCTTTTTGTAGGAATTAATAGCTTTTTCTAGGGTTTATCAACCTTTTTGGGGTTATTTTGGATTTACTAGGGTTTATTAGGGTTTATTTTATTTATTAGGGTTTAGTAACATGTATTAGGGTTTATTACAACTTATTAGGGTTCATTATGCTTTGCTAAGGTTTATTGCAATTTTTTAGGGGTTTGTTACGATTTGTTTCAGTTTGTTACAATTTATTTGGAATTTCTAGGATTTTTTACGATTTATTTGGGGTTATTAGGGTTTTTTATGATTTATTTTGGGGTTATTAGGGTTTTTAGGGTTTATTAGTGGGTTGTAGGGTTTTATAGGCTATTATTTTGAGGTTTTTGTAGTGTTTTGTTGGGTTTGTTAGGGGTTTTAGTGATTATTAGAGTTTATTATGGTTTTATGGAGTTTTTATTGTATATTAGGGGTTTTAGGGCTTTTGTAGCGTTTAATAGGGTCTAACAGAGTTTGTTAGGGTTTATTACAGGTTATTATGATTTATTAGTGTTTATTAGCGTTTTTAGGGTTTATTAGTGGTTCTTAGGGGTTATTTGTGGTTTTTAGGGTTAGTTAGGTTTTGTTAGGGTTTTTTGGGTTTGTTACGATTTGTTTGACTTATTTGGGGGTTTATGTTTTTTTTAGTTTTACGGGCGTGTTTAGATTTTTTATACTTTCTTAGGGTTATTTTAGCATTTTTTGGGTTTTATGTGCATTTTGTGGGTTTTGAAGCATTTTTTGATGCTTTGTAGCAGTTGATATGGTTTATGTAGCATTGTTAGTGGGTTTTGGGATCATTAGAGGTTTATTAGGGGTTTATTAGGGTTTAATTTTGTATATTATGGTATATTAGGGTTTAATAATTTTAAGGGTTTTGAAGCGTCTTTAGGGATTTTCTAGAATTTTTTAGCATTTGTGTAGCTTTTTTAGAGTTTATGTAGCATTTTTAGTGTTTATGTAGCATTTTTTGTATTTAGTTAGCAGTTTAAGGGTTTATGTATCATTTTTTGGGTTTATTAATGTTTTTAGGGTTTATGTAGCGTGTTTAGGGTTTAGGTTTTATATCGCATTTTTAGGGTTTATGTTGCATTTTCTGTGTTTATGTAGCGTTTTTTTGGTGATGTAGCATTTATGTTGCATTTTTTAGGGTTTATGTTATGTTTTTAGGGTTCATGTAGTGTTTTTTGGGTTTATATTGTGTTTTTAGGTTTTATGTAGCGTTTTTTAATGTTTATGTTTCATTTTTAGGGTTTATGTTGTGTTTTAAGGGTTTATGTTACAGTTCTTGGGTTTATGTAGTGCTTTTAGGGTTTATGTAGTGTTTTTTGGGTTTATGTTGCGTTTTTTGGTTTATGTTGTGTTTTTAGGGTTTTTGTTGAATTTTTTAGGGTTTATGTAATGTTTTAGGGTTTATGTATCTATTTAAAGCCCTCTTAGGGTTTTAATGGTTGTTTATGGTTTGTAGTGTTTTTTAGGGTTTTTAAGAGTTGTTAACGGTTGTTTATGATTTTTTATGGTATCTGATGGATTTTTAATGTTTTTTGGGGGGTTTATGGGTTCATTTGTTTTTTTAGGATTGATAGGTGTTGTTATGGTTTTTAGTGTGTTTTAGGATTTGTTTGGGTATTGTGACGGTTTTAGGGTTTAATTAACATGTTTTAGCATTTTTTGGGATCTTTAGGGTATTTAGTGTTCATTAGAGTTTAATATTATTCTTTTGGGTTTATTAGAGTTCTTTAGGGTTTATTAGTGTTCTTTAGGATTTGTTACATTTTATTAGCATTTTTTATTTTATATTACTGTTTTATTGGGATTTTGTAGGCATTAATAGCTTTTTCTAGGGTTTATCAACCTTTTTAGTGTTATTTAGGATTTATTAGGGTTTATTAGGTTTTTTTTATTAGGGTTTAGTAACTCGTATTTGGGTTTATTACTATTTATAAGGGCTTATTATGATTTGTTAGGGTTTATTGGGTTTTATTAGGGGTTTGTTATGGTTTGTTTTAGTTTGATACGATTTATTTGGCATTATTAGGATTGGTTACGACTTATTTGGGGATGTTAGTGTTTGTTACAATTTATCTTGAGGTTATTAGGGTTTTTACGGTGTATTAGTGGGTTGTAGGGTTTTGTAGGCTATTATTTGGATATTTTTGTAGAATTTTTTCAGGATTATTAGGGTTTTAGTGATTATTAGGGTTTATTATAGTTTAATAGTGTTTTTATTCTATATTAGGAGTTTTTGGGATTTTGTAGCATTTATTAGGGTCTAATAGAGTTTGTTAGGGTTTGTTACAAGTTATAAAGGTTAATTAGTATTTATTAGGGTTTTAGGGTTTAATAGTGGGTTTTATGGGTTATTAGGGTTTATTAGTGGTTCTTAGGGGTTATTAGTGGTTGTTAGGGTTTGGTAGGTTTTGTTAGGGTTTTTAGGGTTTCTTACGGTTTGTTTGAGTTGTTTGGTGTTTTATGCATTTTTTGGGTTTTATGGGTGTGTTTGGAGTTTTATGTTTTTTGGATTATTTTATCATTTTTTGGGGTTTTGTTTCGTTCTGTGGGTTTTGAAGAATTTTTCAGGGTTTTGTAGCAATTGATAGGGTTAATGTATTGTTGATAGTTGCTTTAGTGGTTCTTTAGGTTTCTTTAAAGTATTTATGGTTTTTTAGGGTTCTTTAGGGTGTATTAGAGTTTCTTTTGAGTTTTTTAGGGTTTTCTAGGGGTGTTTAGGGTTTTTAAGGGTTTAATAGGGTTGGTTAGGGTTTTGTTAGGCATTTTTATGCTTTTAAGGGTTTTTAGTGTTTTTAGTGGTTTTTATGTTTTTTAGGGTTTTAGATTTTTTTCGGTTTTTTAGGTTCGTTTTCGGGTTTTTTTTCGGATTTTAGGGGTTTTATGGTTTTTAGGGGTTTTTAAGGGTTTTAGGGTTTTTTTGGGTTTTTATGGGTTTTTAGGGTTTTGTCATGTTTTTTCAGGTTTGTTAGGGTTTTTTTGTGAATATTAGAATTTTGAATGGTTTAATAATTTTTTTTGTATATTTGGGTTTTTAGGAATTTTATAGCTTTTATTGGGATCTAATAGGGTTTTTAGAGTTTATTATGATTTATTAGTGTTTTGTAGTTTTTAGTAGTGGGATTTAAGGTTTATTAGGTTTATTGTGGTTTATTATTGGTTGTTAGGGTTTGTTAGGATTTATTAGTTCTTATTAGAGTGATTTAGGGTGTCTAAGGGTTTGTTAGGGTTTCTAAGTGTGTGTTAGGGTTTCTAAGGGTGGGTTGGGGTTTTTATGGGCGGTTAGGGTTTCTAAGCTTGTGTAAGGGTTTCAATGGGTGTGTTGGGGTTTCTTAGGGTGTTCTAGGGTTTCTAAGGGTGTGTTAGGGTTTCTAAGGGTTTGTCGGGGTTTCTAAGGGCATGTTAGTGTTTCTTAGGTTTTCTTTGGGTTTTTTTAGGGTTTTTAGGGTTACTATAGGGTGTATTATAGTTTCTTAGAGGTTTTTAGGGTTTCTTCCGGTTTTTTGTGTTTATTGCGGTTTCTTAGTGCTTCTTGGGGTTTGTTAGGGCCTGTTAGGGTTTTTAGGGTCTGTTATGTTTTTAGGGTTTTTGGGGTCTACTAGGGTTTGTTAGCGTTTGTTAGTGTTTGTTAGGGTTTGTTACGGTTTTGTGTGGTTTTTAATGGTTTTTAGTGTTTATGGTTTTATTCATGGTTTGTTAGGGTTATTTAGTTGTTCATGTTTCTCACAGATGTGTAGATCAAGTCGCAAGATTCAATTTGATATGTTGTAGAGGTGAAACGGACACCCAGAGCAGAAGTTATGATCATTTGGAGGAATTAAGGACCTTTTGGGTCTTTAAGAATGTGATAAGGTGTTCCTATTGGTCACATATGTGTAGATCTAGTCGAAAGATTCGATTTGATATATGGTAGAGGCAAAACGGACTCCTAGAGTAGTAGTTATGTTCTTTTAGAGGGTTTAAGTACTTTTTTGGGCCTTTAAGGATGTGAGAAGATGATTCAGTGCTTATAAGAGCGTATGTCTAGTCTCATGCTTCGATTTGATATGTGGTAGAGGCAAAACGAACCCCCATAGAAGAAGTTATTGCAAAATAGACATCCGAAGACAATCTTTTTCCCACCCAAATGGACTTTGGGTCTTTTTGGCAGTTGAAGAATGTAATAAAGAGTTACAATGGTTACTAGAGTGTGTATCTTTTCACTATCTTCGATTTGATATATGCTAGAGCCAAAATGAATAAACTTAGTAGAAGTTATTGTCATTTTAAATTGAGAAACCCTCCTAGCGCCTAAAAACCTAAGACACCTGCAACTCACTAAAATAGGAATAACTTCTCCTTTGGGTGCCCGTTTGATTGCTGTGACTAGTAAAATCGAATCTCGTGAGATGTGTGAGGACCACATCTAATCGAAACTCTGAGACGATCAAAGAAACAAACGATATATTAGTAATACCACTCCAAAAAAAGTCCAAACCAGACGGTCATAACTTTCACTCTAGTGGCCCGTTTGAGCTCAACCACATATCAAATCAAAGGCAGCGAAGAGATCTACGTATAAGGATAACTTGGAAAAAGTTCAAGTCATGTTTGAAACCGTTAAATTCCAAAAATCAATCAGAAGGCCTCTGAAACACTATTTTCGTGTTCGGATCCCTAACATATATTTCTTAAAACGGTAATAACTTCTACTCTGTGTGTCTGTTCGGCCTCTGACAACTGTTTTTATCGTATCTCGTTCCATGAGATAAAGTTTGGATTTTCACAGAGCAGAAATGGACACCTAAATAAGAATTTATGCCTATTTTAATGACTCTGTGATTTGTTAAGTTTTTCGAGACACCATTTCTAGCACTTTTTTCATGTCTGATGTTTTTTCAAACAACTATAACTTATTATTACTGTTATTATTATTATTATCATCATCCCATGAAAATGCACATGCACATTCATGTGCATTATTATTATTTTTTTATTACCCTGCATGTAAACAAGCAATGCACACACATTATTTTATTATCACATGCGTTGTTATTATTATTGTTATTATTATTATTTTGGTGGAGGTTGTTGTTGTTGTTATTGTTATTATAATCCCATGCAAATTCACATCCAAATGCACATACACACACATTCAATGAACGTGTGTTATTCTATTATCACATGTGTTGTTATTATTAATATTATTATTATTATTATTATTATTATCATCATTATCATTACATTAAAATGCAATGAACAAGAGTTATTATTTATTACCATACAGATGAACACGTAATGCACATGCAATATTCTATTATCATATGCATTAGTACAACTGTTATTATAACCACCACTACTACTATTAGTACTACTGTTATTATTATTACTATCATCACATGAAAATGTAGATGCACGTGCGTTATTTTTTATTTTTTGTTACCATATACATGCATATGCAATGCACTTGTATTGTTCTTTTATTATTATTATTATTATTATCATATACATTATTATTATTATTATTATTATTATTATTATCATTATTATTATCATTATCACAGGAAAATACACATGCATGTGCGTTGTTATTTATTATTTATTACCATGCACGTGCATGCGTTATTATTATTATTATTACAATTAGTATTATTAATATTATCATCAAACGTAAATGCACATGCACATGCATGTTCATTATTATTTATTATTATTTATTTATTATTTACTACTATGCACATGCACATGAAATGCACTTGTGTTATTCTATTATTATTGTTGTTTTTGTTGTTGTTGTTGTTGTTTTGGTTGTTGTTGTTGTTGTTTGTATCATCAAATACAAATGCACATGCACGTGTGTTGTTATTTATTATTTATTACCATGCACATGCATGCTTCATTATCATTATCATTACATGTAAATTCACATGCACATGCGTTATTATATATTATTTATTACCATGCACATGAAAATGCAATGCACGCGTGTTCTTCTATTATCACATGTGTTATTATTATTTATTCTAATGCACGTGCACACACAATGCGCGTGCCTAATTCTATTATCACATGTGTTATTATTTATCATTTATTATCATTCACATGAAAATGAACATTCATGTGGACTTGGTTATTATTTATTGTTTATTACCATGCACATACACATGCACATGCACATGCACTTGTATGTGCGTAATTATTTATTATTCATTATCATTCACATGCACATGCACATAGACATGCAATTCACATGCATTATTATTTTTCATTTTTTATTTATTAACATTCACATGAAAATGTGCAGTAATATGCACATGCACGTGTGTTATGATTTAATATTTAAACCATGCACATGCACGTGAGTTATTACTACTATTATTATTAGTGGTACTTTTTGGGTTTACTATCAATTTTTCGGATTTTTATGTGTTATTAACATTTATTATGGTTTGTTAGGGTTTTAGGGTTTTTAATGGTATATTAGCATGTTTTAGGGTTTGGTGGGGGTTATTAGGATTTTATTAGGGATTATTATGGAGTGTCAAGGTTTATTTGGGTTTATTAGATATTTTTAGGGTTTTATTAGGATTGAGTTGGGTTTATTAGGGTATATTATGTTATATTAAGGTATATTTGGGTATGTTTAGGATTTATTATGGTTTATTGTGGTTCATTATGGTTTATGAAATTTTAAGAGGGTATATTAGGGTTTTTTTAGTGTTTAGTAGTGTTTAATCGGGTTTATTTGCGCTTTTAAGCTTTATGAGGTTTTATTAGCATTTATTAGGGGTTTTTGGGTTTTTAATGGTATATTTGCATTTTTAGGGTTTAGTGGGGTTTATTATGGTTTATTATGATGTGTTAAGGTTTATTAGGGTTGAGTGGGTATTTTTAGGGTTTTATTAGGGTTGAGTTAGTATCTTTAAGGTTTTATTAGGGTTTATTAGGGTTGAGTACAGTTTATTAGGGTTTGTTAGGGATTTTTAGGGTTTACTTGGGTTTGTTAGTGTTTTTATTTGGGTATATGAGTGTTTTTTAATTTTTTTTAATATATTTGAGGGGTTTTATGACTTTTTAGGTTTTATTAATGTGTTTTTAGTGTTTGTGAGCATTTTTAATCATTCATTAGCTTTTATTTGAATTTATTACGGTTTATTTGGGTTTCTAGGGCTTTTTAATGGTTTGTTTGAGTTTTTTTGTTTATTGATTTTTAGTTGGGTTTTATTATGTTTTGTTATGGTGTGTAAAAGTTTATTAGTATTGAGAAGGTATTTTTAGGGGTTTATTATGGGTTTATTAGGGTTTCTTTGTTTTTGTTATGGTTTATTAGGGTTTATTAGGGGAAAAGAAGATGTGAGGGCCAGGCTATTCCTGACCCCCCCCCCCAATTTTTTAGAATGAAAATGCAGCAGACAAGGGAGGGGAGGGGTCAAACGACCTACACCCAAGAAACCCTTTACAAGACTAACCCCAAAAAACCCCAAAATAATAGAAACAAAAAAAAACAAAGCAGAAAAATAGAAAAATCTCCAACGTCACCTCAAATCACAAAATCAGCCAGTAGCCATCAAGACTAAACCAAAAGTAGCAAGTTCAACAGCCCAACTTCAGCACCATCATCACAGAACCACCAGCATCAAAGACATAAAACTCGCCTTCGCCACCTCATAGAAAAACATCAACCAGCACCAAGCACCGACAACGTTTATCACATCCCATCCAAGTAGCAGCCATCAACCAACAACTTAAGAACCAGAAACCATCAGCTCTTATATATTCAACTTCATGCATTTCACACCAAGCATCACAACCACAGACATACATCCAGCACCACTCAACATAACCAAAATCCAGCACCTGTAATGATTCACAACCAAACCATCCATAACATAGAAAACCACAGACCAACATAGAAGCCAAAGCGCAACACAACTTACCAAGACCACGATCACCAAACAACACTCCATCCCTCACAGAAGATCCGTCATTCAGCACAAGCAGCAACTCACAACCAAACCATCCAAACACAGAACCAAAAGGACCACTATAGTACTCCATAAAAGAATAGACTAACAAATTACCCCGATCATAGCACACCTTAATCCATCCCGCATCAATGACATGAAGCAAAAAAAAAGCCGAGGGACCAGGAAGACGAACCTGCTTCTTTATAACACACTGTTTACCAGCAGATTGGAGAGCCCACAGCACAGACTAGTCGAAGAAAGGCCTTCCAAAACAAGCATATTCTATCATAAAACCAAACAGCCACCAATGTACTCCAGACCTCATATCTGCAAGCATCCGCATCGCCGAAGACCCAGAGAACAAAAGCATACATGCATCGTGGAATCCAAACACCCAGGAAGAAACTGCCGAAGAAGACCAAACTCCCATCGTTGATGAGTCACTAACCGCCAATGAATCCCTCACCACCTACAATTAGGTCGCTACAACCTTTTCCAATGAGGTCCTTGACCTTGTTGACCCATCTTCAGACACATCAGAGCTACGATCTCGATCCCGATCTGGGGCTATAAAACAGTTTCAACCAAATCTCGAAACCCGATCAGGAACCTCGCAAGGATCTGCAGCTGGAGGTGCAAACAGAACCAATCTGAGAATTCGGGGCTGCCAAAGCACTGAGACCATCACCACAAAGGGACCGAAGAGCGCATCATGTCGCCAAGAACCAGAAAGCAAAGAAAACAAACTGAAGATGCAAGAAGAATCTAGGGGAAAACGTGGAAGAGGTTCCGGAAGAGGGAGATAGCCGGGGGAGTGCGCCGCCGTCTTCCTTTTGGTTTGTTAGGGGTTTATTAGTTTTTTTTTGTTTTATTAGGTTATATTAGTGTTTATTAGAAATTTTTAGATAATATAGCAAGTTTTTATTGTTTGGGAGCATTTTGTTTTTGTTTTTGAGCGTTTTTAGTGTTTCATAGGTTATATTAGAGTTTATTATGGTTTATTCGGGTTTCTAGGGATTTTTAAGATATATTAGCATTTTTGTCTTTATTAGGTTATATTACTGTTTTTAGGTATTTTTAGGTAATATGGCTTGTTTTTATTGTTTGTGATCATTTTTTTATTTTTATTTTTGAGCGTTTTTAAGGTTTATTAGGTTATATTAGAGTTTATCAAGGCTTCTAGGGATTTTTTAAGGTATACTAGCATTTTTTTCTTAATTAGGGTTTTGTAGGGTTTTATTAGGGGTTATTATGGATTATTAAGGGTTGTTAGGGTTGAGTATGGTAAATTTGGCTTTATTTATTGTTTATTAGGGCTTTTTAGGGTTTTTTTGGGGCTTATTAGGGTTTATTAGTGTTTATTAGTGTCAATTACGGTTGTTTAGGGTTTTTTAGGTTTTCTTTAAGTGTTTTTAGGGTGTATTAGGAATTATTATCATTTATTATGGTTTATTAGGTATTTTTGGGGCTTTAATAGGGTTGAGTAGAGTTTATTAAGGTTTTTAGGGATTATAAGGTGTTTCTAGGGATTATTAGAGTTTATTAGGGGTTTATTAGAGTTTAATTTTTTATATTATGGTATATTAGGGTTTAATATTTTTGAGGGTTTTAAAGCGTCTTTAGGGTTTTGTAGCATTTTTTAGTGTTTGTGTAGAGTTGTTAGAGTTTATATAGCATTTTTAATGTTTCTGTAGTGTTTATATGGGTTAGTTAGAAGTTTTAGATTTTATGTATCATTTTTAGGGTTTATGTAATGTTTTTAGGGTTTATGTATCGTGTTTTGGGTTTAGGTTTTATGTAGCATTTTTTAGGGTTTATGTTGTGTTTTTTGGGTTTATGTAGCATTTTTAGGGGTGATGTAGCATTTATGTTATATTTTTTTGGGTTTATGTTACATTTATAGGGTTCGTTTAGTGTTTTTAGGGTATATATATATTTTTTTAGGTTTTATGTAGCATTTTTTAATGTTTATGTTGCGTTTTTAGGGTTTTTATTGTCTTTTATAGGGGTTATGTTATAGTTCTATGGTTTATGTAGTGATTTTATGGTTTATGTAGGGTTTTTTGGGTTTATGTTGCGTTTTTTGGTTTATGTTGCGTTTTTAGGGTTTTTGTTTCATTTTAAGGGTTTATGTAACGTTTTTAGAGTTTATGTATCTATTTGAAGCCTTTTTTACAGTTTTAATGGTTATTTATTGTTTGTAGTTTTTTTTGAGTGTTTTTAAGGGTTGTTAACGGGTGTTTATGGTTGTCATGGTATGTGGTGTCTTTTTAATGGTTTGGTGGGGGGGGGGGTTATGGGTTTATTTGTTTTTTTTGTATTGATAGGTTTTGGTAGGGTTTTTAGCGTGTTTTAGGGTTTGTTTGGGTATTGTAGAGGGTTTTAGGGTTTATATAATGTGTTTTAGCATTTTTTTGGTTGTTTTGGGATTTGTAGTGTTTTTTATAGTTTAATATGGTTCTTTATGGTTTATTATGGTTCTTTAGGGTTTATTAGTGTTCTTTAGGATTTGATACAGTTTATTAGCATTTTTATTGTATATTAGGGTTTTATTTGGCTTTTTTGGGCTTTAATAGCTTTTTCTAGTGTTTATCAACCTTTTTTATGGTTATTTAGGATTTATTAGGGTATATTTTTTTTATTTGGGTTTATTAACATGTATTTCAGTTTATTATGATTTTTTGGGTTTAATATGATTTTTTTGGGTTTATTGCGGTTTATTAGGGGTATGTTATTGTTTATTTCAGTTTGTTACGATTTATTTGGTGTTGTTAGGATTTGTTACGATTTATTTGGGGTTGTTGGGGTTTGCTAAGATTTATCACAACTGAAAAAGGGCTATTTCCATGGTTCAAAACCGTGGAAATAGGCCCCAAAACCGTGGCCATAGGCTACGACCACGGTTTTGGCCAACCGTGGCCGCTATCGTCGTGGCAGTAGGTCCTGGCCTAGTGTCATAGTTTTGAAAACCGTGGAAATAGGCCTCCGAATTTGACACTGTGGCGATTGACCTATAGCCACAGTTTTAACTATGGCAATAGCCTCAGAAAACCATGGCAATAGCCAAAATTATAAATGTCCCTAGCAGGTTTCGATCTCTTCACCTCCACTATGCAATCCAATGCACTTACCATTACACCATGCCACAATTCAGGATATATATATATATATATATATATATATATTATGATATGTATATTAATAAAAACTGTGGGAATATATGAAAAACCATGGAGATATGGCTTCCCGCCAAAATTTTGGCGGTAATTTTTGTTCCTGTCGAAGTGCGGGAACCCTATAGCCAGGGTTTTAGAAAACTGTGGCTATAGGGAATTGAAAAAATTGGCATATAGCCACGGTTTTGTAAACAGTGGCCATAGGTCAGAAAACCGTGGTAATAGCCATGGGATACTGCAACTGTTTCAAAAACTGTGGCTATAGGCCACAGAACTGTTGTTATAGCCACCTATAGCCCCGGTTTTAAAACTGTGGTTATAGGTCTGTGGTAGTAGCTCTATTTTCTATATGTGTATTTTGGGGTTATTTGGGTTTGCTAGGGTTTATTAGTGGGTTGTAGGGTTTTGTAGGCTATTATTTGGAGGTTTTTGTACTGTTTTGTTGTGTTTGTTAGGGTTTTCGGTAATTATTAGGGTTTATTATGTTTTAATAGTGTTTTTTGTTGCATATTAGGTGTTTTAGGGATTTTTTAGCATTTATTAGGGTCTAATAGACTCTGTTAGGGTTTATTATAGGTTATTCTGATTTATTAGTGTTTATTAGTGTTTTTAGTGTTTAATAGTGGGTTTTAGGGGTTATAAGGGTTTATTAGCAGTTCTTAGGGGTTATTAGTGGTTGTTAGGGTTTGTTAGGTTTTGTTAGGGTTTTAGGGTTTGTTATGGTTTGTTTGAGTTGTTTGGGGTTTTATGCGTTTTTTGGGGTTTATGGGTGTCTTTGGATTTTTTATGCTTTTTAGGGTTATTTTAGAGTTTTTTTGGGGCTTTGTTGCATTTTGTTGGTTTTAAAGCTTTTTTCGGTTTTTTGTAGAAATTGTTAGGGTTTATGTAGCATTGTTAGTGGATTTAGTGGTTCTTTAGGGGTTTTTAGGGTTCTTTATGGTTCTATATGTTGTATTAGGGTTTCGTTTGAGGTTTTTAGGGTTTACAAGGAGATTTTTAGGTGTTTTAAGCGTTTCATAGGGTTGGATAGGGTTTTGATAGGCATTTTTAGGGTTTTTAGGGGTTTTTTAGCATTTTTAGAGGGTTTTTGGGTTTTTGGCATTTTTTGAGGTTTTTTTAGGTTTTTTTGAGGTCTCTTAGGGTTTTTTCGATTTCTTTTCGGGTTTTTTTGGTTTTTTGTGTTTTTAGGGGATTTAGGTTTTTTTTTCGGTTTTTAGGTTTTTGGGGTTTTTAGGGTTTTTTAGGGTTTTATCAGGTTTTATAGAGTTTGTTAGGGTTGTTTTTGTGAATATTAGCTTTTTGAATGTTGTAATAGCATTTTTGTTGTATATTTTGGTTTTTAGGTATTTTTGTAGCTTTTATTGGGGTCTAATAGGGGTTTTAGGGTTTATTACGATTTATTAGTGTTTATGAGGGTTTAATAGTGGGATTTAGGGTTTATTAGGGTTTATTATGGTTTATTATTGGTTTATAGGGT
Organism: Viscum album; assembly: GCA_963277665.1. Lineage (NCBI taxonomy): Eukaryota > Viridiplantae > Streptophyta > Magnoliopsida > Santalales > Viscaceae > Viscum > Viscum album. The sequence goes on along the minus strand of OY728167.1, from coordinate 598,971 downwards.
TTGTTAGGATTTATTAGTGCTTATTAGAGTGATTTAGGGTGTCTAAGGGTTTGTTAGGGTTTTTAAGGTTGTGTTAGGGTTGCTAAGGGTGGGATAGGGTTTTTATGGGCATGTTAGGGTTTATAAGGGTGTGTGATGGTTTGTAAGGGTTCTTATAGTTGTGTTAGGGTTTCTATGGGTGTGTTGTTGTTTCTAAGGGTATTCTAGGGTTTCTAAGGGCGTGTTAGGGTTTCTAAGGGTGTGTTAGGGTTTCTAAGGTAGTGTTAGTGTTTCTTAGGTTTTCTTAGGGTTTTTTTAGGAATTTTAGGGTTTTGTTAGGCTTTCTTATGGTTTCTTAAGAGTTTTTTGGGTTTTTGGGGTTTTTTGGGGTTTTTTGGGGTTTCTTAGTGCTTTTGGGGGTTTGATAGGGCTTGTTAGGGTTTGATAGAGTTTATAGGGTTTTTAGGGTTTGTTATGTTTTTTAGGGTTTTATGGGATTTGTTAGGGTTTTTTTGGGTTTGTTAGGGTTTTTAGGGTTTGTTAGTGTTTGTTAGGATTTTTTAGGGTTTGTTAGGGTTTTTCGTGGTTTTTAATGATTTTTAGTTTTTATGGTGTTATTCGTGGTTTGTTAGGGTTATTTAGTTGTTCATGGTTGTCAGTGATTTGTAGAGCTAGTCGCAAGATTCAATTTGATATTAGGTAGAGGTGAAACGTACACCCAGAGCCGAAGTTATGGTCATTTAGAGGACTTAAGGACATTTTTGGACTTTAAGAGCGTGATAAGGTGTTCATATTGGTCACAGATGTGTAGATCTAGTTGAAATCTTCGATTTGATATATGGTAGAGTCAAAAACGGACTCCCGGATTAGAAGTTATGGTCTTTGGAGGGTTTAAGTACCTTTTTGGGATTTTAAGGATGTGAGAAGGTTCTTCAGCGGTTATTGGAGTGTAGGTATAGTCGAAAGCTTCGATTTGATATGTGTTAGAGGCAAAACGGACACCCATAGAAGAAGTTATTGCAAAAAGGACTCCACAAGCCAATCTTTTGACCATCCAATGGGATTTTGGGTCTTTTTGGCTGTTCAAGAATGTCAGAAAGGGTTCTAATGGTTACCAGAGTGTGTATATTTTCACAATATTCGATTTGATATGTGGTAGAGCCAAAATGAACACAGGTAGCAGAAGTAATTATCGTTTTAAATTGAGAAACTCTCCTAGCGCCTAAAAACCTAAGAAACCCGCAGCACAATAAAATAGGCATAACATCTCCTTCAGGTGTCCATTTGAGTGATTTGACCAGTAAAATTGAAGCTTGTGATATGAGTGAGGACAAAGTTTAATAGAAACTATGAGAAGATCAAATAAATATAAGATATAATACTTCTATCACTCCAAAAAAAGTCAAACTTCAAACGTCCATAACTTTCACTCCGGTTGTCTGTTTGAGCTCTACCACATATCAAATCGAAATTAGCGAAAAGATGTACATAGTAGGATGACTTGAACATAGTTCTAGTAATATTTGAGACCCTAAAATCATAGAAACACATCAGGAGGCCTCCAAAACTCCATTTCCATGTACGGATCCCTATCATATTTTTCTTAAAATGTTCATAACTTCTGATATGTGAGTCTGTTCAGCCTCCGGCACCTATTTTTATCATAGTTCATTCCATAAGATTCAGTTTGACTATTCACAGAGTAGAAATGGACACATAAAGAAGAATTTATGCCTTTTTCAATGACTCTGTGATTTGTTAGGATTTTCGAGACCCCGTTTCTAGCATTTTGGTCATGTCTGTTGTTTTGTCAAACAACTATAACTTATTATTTCTCTTATTTTTATTATTATCATCATCTCATCCACATGAACCTGCAAATGCTCGTGCATTATTATTATATTTTTATTAAATGCACGTGCACATGCAATGCACACACGTTATTTTATTATCAGGTGCGTTGTTAATATTATTGTTATTATTATTATTGTGGTTGTTTTTGTTGTAATTGTTGTTGTTGTTGTTGTTATTGTTTTTATCATCACATGCAATTGCACATGATAATGCACATACATGCACATTCAATGCATGTTTGTTATTCTATTTTCACATACGTTGTAATTATTATTAATATTAATAATAATAATATTATTATTATCATCATCATCATCACATGCAAATGCAATGCACGAGCGTTATTATTTATTACCATGCCCATGCATACGTAATGCACATGCAATATTCTATTATCACATGCATTGGCACTACTACTATTATCACCACCACTACTACTATTATTACTACTACAGATATTATTACTATCATCACATGCAAATGTAAATGAATCTGCGTTATTATTTATTATTTATTACCATGCACGTGCATATGCAATGCACTTGTATTTTTCTTTTATTATTATTATTATCACAATTATTATTATTATTATTATCATTATTATTATCATTATCACATGAAAATTCACATGCATGTGGGTTGTTATTTATTTTTTATTACCATGCACGTGCATGCATTATAATAATTATTATTATTACAATTAGTATTATTAATATTATCATCAAATGTAAATGCACATGAACATGCATGTGAGTTCTTATTTATTATTTACTACTATGCACGCGCACATGAAAAGCACTTACGTTATTCTATTATTATTATTATTATTATTATTATTATTATTATTATTATTGTTTATATCATCAAATACAAATGCACATGAACGTGCGTTGTTATTTATTATATATTACCATGCACGTGCATGCGTCATTATCATTATCATTATCATTACATGTAAATGCACATGCACGTGCATTATTATATATTATTTGTTATCATGCACATGAAAATGCAATGCACTTGCGTTATTCTATTATCACATGTGTTTTTATTATTTATTCTCATGCATGTGCACACGAAATGCACGTGTCTTATTCTATTATCACATGTGTTATTATTTATTATTTATTATCATTCACAAGTAAATGCACTTTCATGTGGACTTGGTTATTATTTATTGTTTATTACCATGCACATGCACATGCACTTGGATGTGCGTTATTATTTATTATTTATTATCATTCACTTGCACATGCACATACACATGTAATTCACTGTGTTATTATTTATAATTTATTATTTATTATCATTCACATGCAAATGCATAGGCATATACACATGCACGTGCGTTCTGATTTATTATTTAAACCATGCACATGCATATGCACATGCACGTGCTTAATTTCTATTATTATTATTAGAGGTATTTTTTAGGGTTTACTAGCATTTTTTATAATTTTTAGGTGTTGTTAACATTTATTATGGTTTGTTAGGATTTTATGGTTTTTAATGGTATATTAGTGTTTTTTAGGGTTTAGTGGGGGTTATTAGGATTTTATCAGGGTTTATTATGGTGTGTTAAGGTTTATTAGGGTTTATTAGGTATTTTTAGGGTTTTATTAGGATTGAGTTGGGTTTATTAGGGTGTATTATGGTATATTATGATATATTTGGGTATGTTTAGGACTTATTAGGGTTTATTATCGTTCATTATGCATTATTAAATTTTAAGAGGGTATAATAGGGTTTTTTAGGGTTTTTTAGGGTTTAGTAGTTTTTATTAGGGTTTATTAGTGTTTTTTTTGCTCTGTTAGGTTTTATTAGCTTTTATTAGGTGTTTTAGGGGTTTTTAATAGTATATTTGGATTTTTTTAGGGTTTAGTGGGGTTTATTATGGGTTATTATGGTGTATTATTGTTTATTAGGGTTGAGTAGGTATTTTTAGGGTTTTGTTAGGGTTGAGTAGGTATCTTTAGGGTTTTATTAGTTTTTATTAGGGTTGAGTAGTGTTTATTAGGGTTTATTAGGGATTTTTAGGGTTTACTAGGGTTTGTTAGCAATTTTATTAGGGTATATGAGTGTTCTACAGTTTTTGTTAATATATATGAGGGGTCGTTAGGAATTTTTTGGTTTTATTAGCGCGTTTTTAGTGTTTGTGAGGTTTTTTTATGCTTTATTAGGTTTTATTAGAATTTATTATGGTTTATTAGGTTTTCTAGGGTTTTTTAATGGTTTGTTTGTGTTTTTTTGTTTATTGGGTATAGTTGGGTTTTATTAGGTTTTATTATGGTGTCTCAAGATTTATTAGGGTTGAGTAGGTATTTTTAGGGTTTTATTATGGTTTTGTTTGGGTTTATTAGTTTTTATTAGGGTTTATTAGGGTTTGTTAGGCGTTTATTAGTTTTTTTGTTTTATTAGGTTATATTAGTGTTTGTTAAGTCCTTCTAGATAATATAGAGTTTTTATTGTTTGTGAGTGTTTGGTTTTTGTTTGTGCGCATTTTTAGGGATTCTTAGGATATATTTGATTTTATTATAGTTTATTATGGTTTATAGGGATTTTTAAGGTATATTAGTGTTTTTTTGTCTTTATTAGGTTATATTAGTGTTTTTAGGTCTTTTTAGGTAATATAGCATGTTTTTATTGTTTGTGACCATTTTTTTATTGTTTTTGAGCATTTTTAGGGTTTATTAGGTTACATTAGAATTTATCATGGATTTTAGGGATTTTTTAAGGTATACTAGTGTTTGTTTTCATTATTAGGGTTTTGTAGGTTTTTATTAGTGGTCATTATGGTGTGTTAATGTTTGTTAGTGTTGAGTTGGGTTTGTTTGGATTTATTTATGGTTTATTTGGTATTTTTAGGGTTTGTTTGAGGTTTATTACGGTTTATTAGTGTTTATTAGTGTCTATTAGGGTTGGTAAGGGTTGTTTTTGTTTTTTTAACGTGTTTTTAGTGTTTATTAGGTTTTATTATCATTTATTAGGGATTATTAGATATTTTGGGGTTTTATTAGGGCTGAGTATAGTCTCCTAGGTTTTTTAGGGATTATACTACATTTTTAGGGATTATTAGAGTTTATTATGGGTTTATTAGTGTTTATTTTTTTATATTATGGTATATTAGGGTATAGTTAGCGGTTTTAGGTTTTATGTAGAATTTTTTAGGGTTTATGTTGCATTTTCTGGGTTTAAGTAGTGTTTTTAGGTGTGATGTACCGTTTATGTAATGTCTTTAGGATTAATGTAGTGTTTTTAGTGTTTATGTTATGTTTTTAGGTTTTATGTAGTGTTTTTAATGTTTATGTTGTGTTGTTTAGGGTTTATTTTACTGTTCAAGGGTTTTGTAGTGCTATTTAAGTTCATGTAGCGTTTTTTGGGTTTATCTTGCGTTTTTGGGTTTATGTTGTGTTTTTAGGGTTTATGTTGCATTTTTAGGGTTTATGTAACATTTTTTTGGGTTTATCTATCTATTTGTTGACTTTTTAAGGGTTTTAATTGTTCATTATGGTTTGTAGTGGTTTTTAGGGTTTTAAGGGTTGTTAATGGGTGTTTATGGTTTTTATGGTATTTGATGGGTTTTCAATGGTTTTTTGCGGGTTTTAAATATTTATTTGTTTTTTCAGGATTGATAGGGGTTGTTAGTGTTTTTTAGTGTGTTTTAGGGTTTGGTTGGGTATTGTAGCGGTTTTAAGGGTTTATGTAATGTGTTTTAGCGTTTTTGGGTTCTTTAGGGTTTTTAGTGCTCTTTAGTGTATATTATGGTTCTTTAGGGCTTATTAGGCTTCTTTAGGGTTTATTAGTGTTCTTTAGTATTAGTTACAGTTTATTAGCATTTTTTATTTTATATTAGGTTTTTATTGGGCTTTTGTAGGCATTAATAGCTTTTTCTAGGGTTTATCAACCTTTTTAGGGTTATTTAGGATTTATTAGGGTTTCTTTGTTTTTATATTATTTATTATGATTTATTAACATGCATTTGGGTTTATTATGATTTGATAGGGTTTATTGTGATTTATTAGGGGTTTTTTATGGTTTGTTTCAGTTTTTTATGATTTATTTGGCGTTTTAAGGATTTGTTATGATTTATTTGGGGTTGTTAGGGTTTGTTACAATTTATTATGGGGTTATTAGGGTTTGTTAGGGTTTATTAGCGGGATGTAGTGTTTTGTAGGCTATTATTTGGAGGGTTTTTTAGTGTTTTGTCAGGTTTCTTAGGGTTTTTAGTGATTATTAGAATTTATTATTGTTCAATAGTTTTTTCGTTGTATATTAGGGTTTTTAGGGCTTTTGTAGCATTTATTAGAGTCTAAAAGGGGTTTTAGGGTTTATTACAGGTTATTATGATTTATTAGTGTTTATTAGGGTTTTAGGGTTTAATAGTGGGTTTCAGGTGTTATTTGGGTTTATTAGTGGTTCTTAGTGGTTATTAGTGGTTGTTAGGGTCTGTTAGGTTTTATTAGGGTTTGTTAAGACATGTGTTATTCTATTATCACACGCGTTATTATTATCATTATTATCACTATCATTATTATAATTATCATTATTGTTATTACTATTATTATTATTGTTATTACTATTATTATTATTATTATCGTCACATGCGAATGCAAATGCTCACGCGTTATTATTTATTATTTATTATGTATTATTTTTTTCTATGCACATGCATATGTTTTTGTTGTTGTTGTTGTTGTTATTATTATTACTATTATTATTGTTATTATCATCATAACATGCAAATTCACATGCACGTCTGTTATTTTTTACTACCATTCATGCACACACGCAATGCACCTACATTATTCTATTGTCACTTGCATTTTTATTGTTATTGTTATTAGTACTATTACTGTTATTATTGTTATTATCATCAAATGAAAATGAAAATGCATGTGCGTTATTATTTATTACCATACACGCACACATTCAATACATGTGCGTTATTCTATTATCACATGTTCTATTATTATTAATATTACTATTATTGTTATTATTCTCATCACGTGCGCTATGAGTTATTATTTATTATCATGCACTGCACATGAAAAACACGTCCGTTATTCTATTATCACATGTGTTATTGTTATTATTATTATTATTATTATTATTATTACTCTTATTATTATTATTATTATTATCATCATCTCATGCACATGAACATGCACATGCATGTGCATTATTTTTTATTTTTTATTACCATGCACGTGCACATGCAATGCACAAACGTTATTTTATTATCACATATGTTGTTATTCTTATTTTTATTATTATTGTTGTTGTTTTAGTAGTAGTTGTTGTTGTTTTGTTGTTATTTTTATTATCATCAAATGAAAATGTAGTTGCACGTGCATTATTATTTATTATTTATTACCATGCACATGCATATGCAATGCACTTGTATTATTCTTTTATTATAATAATAATAATTATTATTATCACAGTTATTATTATTATTATTATTATTATTATTATTATTATCAGTGTCCTTATTATTATAATTATCACATGAAAATCCCCATGCATGTGCGTTGTTATTTATTATTTATTACCATGCACATTCATGCGTTATTATTATTATTATTACAATTAGTATTATTAATATTATTATAAAATGTAAATGCTCCTGCACATGCATGTGCGTTCTTATTTGCTATTATTTATTTATTATTTACTACTATGCACGTGCACATGAAATGCACCTGCATTATTCTATTATTATTATTATTATTGTTGTTGTTGTTGTTGTTGTTGTTATTATTGTTGTTTGTATCATCAAATAGAAAAGCACATGCACAAGCGTTGTTTGTGAGAATTTTGTTATTGTTTTAAGTTTTTAGGGTTTCTTTGGTTATATTAGAGTTTATTATGGTTTATTAGGGTTTCTAGGTATTTTTAAAGTATATTAGCATTTTTGTCTTTATTATGTTATATTAGTGTTTTTTGGTCTTTTTAGGTAATATAGAGTGTTTTTATTGTTTGTGATTGTTTTATATTGATTGTGAGCATTTTTAGGGTTTATTAGGTTATATTTGAGTTTATAAGTGTTTCTAGGGATTTTTAAGGTATACTAGCATTTTTTTCTTTATCAGGATTTTGTAGGGTTTTATAAGGGGTTATTATGGTGTGTTAAGGTTTGTTAGGGTTGAGTAGGGTTTATTTGGCTTTATTTATGGTTTATTAGGTCTTTCTAGGATTTTTTTGGTGTTTATTAGGGTTCATTAGTGTTTATTAGTGTCTATTAGGGTTGGTTAGGGTTGTTTAGGTTTTCTTAACATGTGTTTAGGGATTATTACGTTTTATTATCATTTATTTGGGTTTATTAGGTATTTAGGGGGTTTTATTAGGGTTGAGTATATTTTTTTAGTATTTTTGGGATTAGGATGTGTTTTTAGGTTTTATTAGAGTTTATTAGGGGTTTATTAGAGTTTAATTTTTTTAAAATTATGGTATATTAGGGTTTAATATTTTTGAGGGTTTTAAAGCGTCTATAGGGTTTTGGTAGGAGTTTTTAGGGTTTGTGTAGCATTGTTAGAGATTATGTAGCATTTTTAGTGTTTATTTAACATTTTAGGGTTTAGTTAGTGGTTTTAAATTTTATGTATCATTTTTAGTGTTTATGTAATGTTTTTAGGGTTTATGTAGCGTGTTTAGAGTTTAGGTTTTATGTCGCATTTTTTAGGATTTATGTTGCGTTTTTTGGGTTTATGTAGAGTTTTTAGGGGTGATGTAGCATTTATGTTGCATTTTTTAGGGTTTATGTAACGTTTTTAGGGTTCATGTAGTGTTTTTAGGGTTTATATTGTGTTTTTAGGTTTTATGTATCGTTTTTAATGTTTATGTTGCATTTTTTAGGGTTTATGTTGTGTTTTTTAGGGTTTATGTTACAGTTCTGGGGATTATGTAGTGCTTTTAGGGTTTATGTGTCGTTTTTTGGGTTTATGTTGCGTTTTTTGGTTTATGTTGCGTTTTTAGGGTTTTTGTTGCATTTTTTAGGTTTTATGTAACTTTTTTTGGGTTTATGTATATATTTGAAGCCTTTTTAGGGTTTTAATGTTTGTTTATGGTTTGTAGTGTATTTTAGGGGTTTTAAGCATTATTAAGGGGTTTTTTATGGTATCTAATGGGTTTTTAATGGTTTTTGGGGGTTATTATGTGTTTATTTGTTTTTTTGGGATTGATAGGGGTTGTTAGGGGATTTTACTGTGTTTTAGGGTTTGTTTGGGTATTGTAGCACTTTTTAGGGTTTATGTAAGGAGTTTTAGCTTTTTTTGGGGGTTTTAAGGTTTTTAGTGTTCTTTAGAGTTTAATATGGATTATTAGGGTTTATTATGGTCCTTTAGGGTTTATTATGGTTCTATAGGGTTTATTAGTGTTCTTTAGGATTTTTTTCAGTTTATTAGCGTTTTATATTGTATATAAAGGTTTTATTGGGCTTTTGTAGGCATTAATAGCTTTTTCTGGGGATTATCAACCTTTTTTAGGGTTATTTAGGATTTATTAGGGTTTATTGGGGATTATTTTTTTATTAGGGTTTAGTAACGTGTATTTGGGTTTATTATAATTTATTAGGGTTTATTATGCATTGTTAGGGTTTATTGCGGATTATTAGGGGGTTTTTATGTTTTGTTTCAGTTTTTATGATTTATTTGGTATTGTTAGTATTTGTTATGATTTATTTGGGGTTTTTAGGGTTTGTTACGATTTATTTTGGGGTTTTCAGGGTTTTTTAGGGTTTATTAGTGGGTTATAGGGTTTTGTGGGCTATTGTTTGGAGGTTTTTATAGCATTTTGTCGGGTTTTTTTGGGTTTTTAGTAACTATTAGGGTTTACTATGGTTTAATAGTGTTTTTTTATTATATATTAGGGGTTTTAGGGATTTTTTCGAATTTATTAGGGTCTAATAGAGTTTTATAGGGTTTATTACAGGTTATTAAGATTTATTAATGTTTGTTAGGGTTTTTAGGGTTTAATAGTTGGTTTTAGGGGTTATTAGAGTTTATTAGTGGTTCATAGGGGTTATTAGTTGTTGTTAGGGTTTGTTAGGTTTTGTTAGTTTTTTTAGGGTTTGTTACGATTTGTTTGAGTTGTTTGGGGTTTTATGCGTTTTCTGGGTTTTATTTGTGTGTTTGGATTTTTTATGCTTTGTTAGGGTTATTTTAGCGTTTTTGGGTTTTGTTGCATTTTGTGGGTTTTGATTCATTTTTCAAGTTTTTGTAGCAATTGATAGGGTTTATGTATCATTGTTTGTGACTTTAGTCGGGATACCCCGATTTTTTAACATTCTAACAAGTATAACTTCTGATCTAGAAGTCCGTTAGGCCTGTAGCACATATCATATCGAAGAATGTTTCACTTTCTTCGATTGGACTGGTTGTGGAGTTGAAACGGGCCTCTAGATTAGAATTTATTGTCATTTTAACATTATATGGCTTTTCAAATACACATGTATATTATTTATTCATAAATATATATGTCTTTGTGTGTGTGTGTGTCTCTGTGTGTGTGTTGTATATATGTATGTATTTATTTATTTAGAAACACACATAAAAAACATATTTTATAAATGTATTTAAAACTAATCTTATAAACATATATTAATATAAAAATAAATATACGGATAAAAAAAATATTAATATAAATATATATTAATATAAGAATGAATATATATATATACTAATATATGAATAAATATATATGTATTATTATAACTAAATATATTTATATTAATATGAATCTATATTAATATACAAACAAATATAACTATATATATAAATAAATAGATATATCATTAAATAGAGAAAAAACGAAATGGCTTAGAGGTAAAGGTGCAGGAATGCAAGAGGGGGGGAGGTCACGGGTTCGAGTTTGGGTGGAAGCAAGGAGGTGTGCACGTGTGGGGGATGCACGGAAAGGGCACCACACATGAGAGATTGAGGGGGGTTTGCCTAACGCTGATAGGGGGGGTCAAGAACGGCTAAAATCTCCTCCCCGTATTATATAAATATTTTTTATATTTTTATATTTTTAATTTTTTTTGACTTTTATCAGTGCCAAAAAAAGCACTGATAAAGGGGTCTTTTATCAGAGCTTTTTTTAGAGCTGATAAAAGGTGCATTTAACAGTACTTTTCTAAAAACTGATAAAAGGGACCCCCTATATCCTCGCCTCGATTAAAATATCTTTTTTAGCGATGTTAATGCACTTTTCTAGCACTGATAATGGCCGTTTTTGTAGTAGTGTGTGCACACAATGCATGTGCATTATTATACTATCACATGTCTTATTTATTATTATTTATTATCATTCACATTCAAATGCACATTCATGTGGACTTGGTTATTATTTATTATTTATTACCATCCACATGCACATACACATGCACATGCACCTGTTTGTGCGTTATTATTTATTATTTATTATCATTCAAATGAATATGCACATACACATGCAATTCACATGTGTTATTATTTATTATTTATTATTAATTATCATTCACATGAAAATGCGTAGGCATATGCGCATGTACGCACGTTATTATTTATTATTTAAACCATGCACACGCATATGCACATGCACGTGTGTTATTACTATTATTATTATTAGAGGTATTTTTAGGGTTTACTAGCATTTTTAAGATTTTTAGGTGATATTAACATTTATTATGGTTTGTTAGGGGTTTAGGGTTTTTTAACGGTATATTAGCGTTTTTTAGGGTTTGGTGGCAGGTATTAGGATTTTATTAGGGTTTATTTTGGTGTTTCAAGGTTTATTAGGGTTTATTAGGTATTTTAGGATTTTTTTTGGATGGAGTTGGGTTTATTAGGGTATATTATGGTATATTATGGTATATTTGGGTATGTTTAGGATTTATTAGGGTTTATTATGGTTCATTATGGTTTATTAATTTTTAAGAGGGTATATTAGGGATTTTTAGGGTTTAGTACGGTTTATTAGGGTTTATTAGCACTTTTAAGCTTTATTAGGTTTTATTAGCATTTATTTGTTGTTTTATGGATTTTTAATGGTATATTTGCAATTTTAGGGTTTAGTGGGGTTTATTATGGTTTATTATGGTGTGTTAAGGTTTATTAGGGTTGAATAGGTATTTTTAGGGTTTTCTTAGTGTTGAGTAGGTATCTTTAGGGTTTTATTAAGGTTTATTAGGGTTGAGTATGGGTTGTTAGGGTTTTTTGGGATTTTTAGGGTTTACTAGGGTTTGTTACTGTTTTTATTAGGGTATATGACTGTTTTTTAGTTTTTGTTAACATATATGATGTTGTTAGGACTTTTTTGTTGTATTAGCGTGTTTTTAGTGTTTGTGAGCATTTTTTAGGGTTTATTAGGTACTATTAGAACTTATTATGGTTTATTAGGTTTTCTGGGGCTTTTTAATGGTTGTTTGCATTTTTTGTTTATTGGGGTTTAGTTGGGTTTTATTAGGTTTTCTTATGGTGTGTAAAGGTTTATTAGGGTTGATAAGGTATTTCTAGGGTTTTATTATGGTTTATTAGTTTTTATTGGGGTTTATTATGTATTTTTAGGGTTTATTAGGCTTTTTATAGGTTTATTATTATTTTTGTTGTATGAGGTTATATTTGTGTTTGTTACGTCTTTTTAGAAAATATAGCTTGTTTTTATTGTTTGTGAGCATTTTGATTGTGTTTTTGAGCGTTTTTAGGGTTTCTTAGGTTATATTAGATTTTATTATGGTTTATTAGGTTTTCTTCGAATTTTTAAGGCATATTAGAGTTTTTTGTATTTATTAGGTTATATTAGAGTTTCTAGGTCTTTTTAGGTAATATAGCATGTTTTTATTATTTGTGATCATTTTTTTATTTTCTGTGAGCGTTTTTATGGTTTGTTAGGTTATATTAGAGTTTATCAGGGTTTCTAGGGATTTTTTAAGGTATACTTGCGTTTAATTATTTATTAGGGTTTTGTAGGTTTTAATTTGGGGTTATTATTGTGTGTTAAGGATTGTTAGGGTTGAGTAGGGTTTATTTGGATTTATTTATGGTTTATTAGGGATTTTAGTGTTTGTTTGGGGTTTATTTGGTTTTATTAGTGTTTATTAGTATTTATTAGGGCTGGTTAGAGTTGTTTAGGTTTTATTAACATGTTTTTAGGGTTTATTAGGGTTTATTATCATTTATTAGGGTTTATTAGGGTTTTTGGTGTTTTATTAGGATTGAGTAGAGTTTCTTAGGGTTTTTAGGGATTATAGGGTATTTTTAGGGATTATTAGAGTTTATTAGGGGTTTATTAGGGTTTAATTTTTTTTATTAAGGTATATTTGGGTTTAATATTTTTGAGTGTTTTGAAGCATATTTGAGGTTTTGGTAGCATTTTTTAGGGTTTGTGTAGCTTCATTAGAGTTTACGTAGCATTTTTAGTGTTTATGTAGCATTTTTTGGGTTTAGTTAGTGGTTTAGGTTTTATTTATCATTTTTAGGGTTTTTGTAATGTTTTTGGGGTTTATGTGGCGTGTTTAGGGTTTAGGTTTTATGTAGCATTTTTTAGGGTTTATGTTGCATTTTCTGGGATTATGTAGCATTTTTAGGGGTGATGTTGTTGAGTAAATAAGGCTTCCTTATGAATTTTCCATTCTATAATGTTTTTAAAATCACAAACACTCTTTCTTATGGAAAATCTCTTTTCCCCTATGTTTTATCTTCATAAGGAAAATTTTCCTTCCCTAATGAAATTTATCCTTACCATGTTTTCATTGTCCATATTCTAAGTATAAAATTCAGTTTCATATCCAAAACCTCAGATTCTTTTATATACTTAGAATTAAAGCATTCTGTCTTCAGGATCTGAATTCAGGTTCTGAATTATTCTGAATTCAGGTTTTGAATTCTTCTGAATTCAGACTTCGAACATTCTGAGTCCAGGTTCCGAATTATTCTGAATTCAGACTTTGAACATTCTGAGATCAGGTTCCTAATTCTCTGAATTTAGACTCAGAACTTTCTAAGTTCAGGTTCCAAATTTTTCTGAATTTAGAATCTGAACTTTCTGTGTTCAGGTTCCAAATTCTATTTAATTCAGACTCTGAACTTTCTAAGTTCATGTTCCAAATTCTCCGAATTCAGACTCTGAACTTTCTGAGTTTAGGTTCCGAACTCTATTAAATTCAGACTCCGAATTTCCTTGAAATTCAGACTCTGATTTCTTATGAATTCAGACTCTGAATTATACTATATTCAGACTCCGAACTCTACTAAATTCAAACTCATAATTTTCCCAAAATTCATACGTTGAATTTTTATGAATTGAGAATCCGAATTCTACTGAATTTAGACTCCAAACTCTACTGAATTCAGACTCCAAATTGAATTGAAATTCAGACTCCATAATTTTATAGAATTTAGTTTCCGAATTCTTTTGAAGACAGAATCCAAATATCCATTTATTGTAGACACCGAATAGTTTTTTGGTTAGATTCTGAACTTTTATTTTTCCTTACACTCCAACAAAATGGATTTGGTTAACTAACCATATTTTTTATTACACTTGTTATGGTTATAAAACGGTGTCGTGATTTTTATTTCTAACCAACCGTTGTTTGAATGACATGTGTTCAGGTCCCTCTGAAATTCAAGAAAAAATTTGACCATTGAAGGAGGGAGCTGGCCGTTGAATAAGTGCCTATAAATAAGAGATCATTTGGACGAGCTCAAACTACTTTGACACTGGTTGATCAATCTAGAGATTACATGTTGTTGAAGTGATTTCTAGAGAGAGACTCTCATGCCTTGTGTGTACTGAACATCTTGTTTAGACATTCTTCATGTGACTCTGAATGTTGCTGAGTATATTCAAGGGCTTCTGGGGATAGGAAGACGGAGGTTCCGACTACCTTAAAGTTTGAGGAATTCCTTGCTGAGGAAGATAGAGGTGTCGACTACCTTAAAGTTGAGGTCTTTCAGGGATAGCAAGACAAACTCTGGTCTGTGAATTGAGGGCTTACCCTGGTGTGGGTAAAACAGACTTTCTTGAAAGTATAAATCAAGGTACCTTTTTCCATGTTTGTTGGATACCCTTCTCTTTGGGTTAAAAGATTTAATATTTGTTACTTGTATTGTTTCAAGTTTTCAACTGAATGTTGATTGTTGAGGAAAGTATAAATATCTTATACTTTCTTATACTTGTACTCGGAGTAGTAATATTCTATATGCTTTAAGGTAGAATCTTTAACTTTCTAAACTTTTCTTAAGTTTCATTTCTGAAACCACATTTCCGGAATCAAGAATGTATGTAGAACTAAGAGGTCTTGTGAATTTACCTTGTTTAACTTTGTTAAACATTACCATCTATAAAAGTTCTAAAGGAATTTTTTAAAGTATAAAATTCACCCCCCTCTTGTATATTGAGCATCTACATCATTATTACGATACTACAATCAGTATCATTTCGATCCTACAGATGTAGCATTTATGTTGCAATTTTTTAGGGTTTATGTAACATTTTTAGGGTTCATGTATTGTTTTAGGCTTTATATTGTGTTTTTAGGTTTTATGTAGCGTTTTTTAATGTTTACGTTGCGTTTTTAGGGTTTATGTTGTGTTTTTAGGGTTTATGTTATAGTTCTAGGGTTTATGTAGTGCTTTTGGGTTTATGTAGCATTTTTTGGGTTTATGTTGCGTTTCTTGGTTTGTGTTGCAATATTAGTGTTTATGTTGCATTTTTTAGGGTTTATGTAACATTTTTAGGTTTTATGTGTCTATTTGAAACTTTTTTAGGGTTTTAATGGTTTTTTTATTGTTTTTAGTGTTTTTTTAGGGTTTTAAGGCTTGTTAACAGGGTTTTTTGGGTTTTTATGGTAGTTGATGGCTTTTTAATGGTTATTTGGGGGGGGGGGTTATGGGTTTTTTTTTTTTTTTGGGATTGATAGGGGTTGTAAGAGTATTTAGTGCATTTTAGGGTTTGTTTGGGTATTGTAGTGGTTTTATGGTTTATATAATGTGTTTTAGCATTTTTTGTGTTCTTTAGGGTTTTTTAGTGTTCTTTAGAGTTTAATATGGTTCTTAAGGGTTTATTAGGGTTCTGTAGGATTTATTAGTGTTTTTTAAGATTGGTTACAGTTTGTTTGCATTTTTTATTGTATATTAGGGTTTTATTGGGATTTTGTAGGCATTAATAGCTTTTTATAGGGTTTATCAACATTTTTTAGGGATATTTAGGATTTATTAGGGTTTATTAGGGTTCATTTTATTTATTTGGGTTTAGTAACGTGTATTTGGGTTTATAATGATTTATTAGGGTATATTATGATTTGTTAGTGTTTATTGGGGTTTATTAGGGGTTTGTTAAGGTTTGTTTCAGTTTGTTACGATTTATTTTGTGTTTTTAGGATTTTTTATGATTTGTTTGGGGTTGTTGGGGTTTGTTACGATTTATTTTGGGGTTATTAGGGTTTTTTAGGATTTATTAGTGGGTTGTAGGATCTTTTAGGCTATTATTTAGAGATTTTTGTCACTTTTTGTCGAGTTTGATAGGGTTTTTAGTGATTATTATGGTTTATTATGGTCTAATAGTGTTTTGTACTATATATTAGGGGTTTTAGGGCTTTTTTAGCATTTATTATTGTCTAATAGAGTTTGTAAGGGTTTATTACAGGTTATTACAATTTATTAGTGTTTATTAGGGTTTTAAAGGTTTAATAGTGGGTTTATGGGTTATTAGGGTTTATTAGTGGTTCTTAGGGGTTATTATTGGTTGTTAGGGTTTGTTAGGTTTTGTTAGGGTTTTTAGGGTTTCTTACGGTTTGTTTGAGTTGTTTGGGATTTTATGCGTTTTTTTGGGTTTTATGGGTGTGTTTGGAATTTTTATGCATTGTTAGGGTTATTTTTGCATTTTTTGGGGGTTTTATTGCATTCTGTGGGGTTTGAAGTAGTTTTTGGGTTTTTGTAGCAATTGATAGGGTTTATGTAGCGTTGTTAGTGCCTTTAGTGGTTCTTTAGGGTTCTTTAGGGTTTTTTGGGTTTTTTGTGTTCTTTTGGGTGTATTAGGGTTTCTTTTTGAGGTATTTAGGGTTTTCTAGGGGTTTTTAGGGTGTTTAAGGGTTTCATAGAATTGGTTAGGGTTTTGTTAGGAATTTTTTGGCTTTTAAGGGGTTTTTAGAATTTTTAGTGGTTTTTAGATTTTTTAGGATTTTTTGAGATTTTTTTAGGTTTTTAACGGTTTTTTAGGTTAGTTTTTTGGTTTTTTCGGTTTTTTGGGGTTTTATGGGTTTTATGGGTTTTTAGGGTTTTAAGGGGTTTTTTTGGGTTTTTAGGGTTTTTAGGGGTTTTTAGGGTTTTAAGGGGTTTTTTTTGGGTTTTATGGGTTTTTAGGGTTTTGTCAGGTTTTGCCGGGTTTGTTAGGGTTTTTTGTGAATATTAGAATTTGGAATGGTTTAATAGCATTTTTGCTGTATATTTGGGTTTTTAGGTATTTTTTCGCTTTTATTGGGGAATAATAGGGTTTTTAGGGTTTATTAAAATTTATTAGTGTTTAGTAGTGGGATTTATGGTTTATTAGGGTTTATTATGGTTATTATTGGTTGGTATGGTTTGTTAGGATTTATTAATTCTTATTAGAGTGATTAAGGGTGTCTAAGGGTTTTTTAGGGTTTCAAAGGGTGTGTTAGGGTTTATAAGGGTGGGTTAGGATTTTTATGGGCTGGTTAGGGTTTCTAAGGGTGTGCTATGGTTTCTAAGGGTTTCTAAGGTTGTGTTAGGGTTTCTATGGCTGAGTGAGGACCAAGTCTTATCGAAACTGTGAGGTGAGTGAGGACCAAGTCTTATCAAAACTATGAAAAGATCAAATAATCAAAAGATATATTAGTTATACCACTCCAAAAAAAAGGTCCAACTTCAAACGGCCATAACTTTCACTCCGGTTGCCCGTTTGAGCCCTACCACATATCCAATCGAAGTCAACGAAGAGGTCTACGAAGAAGGATAACATTAACAAAGTTCAAGTCATGTTTAGGGTTTATATAATGTTTTTTAGTGTTTTTTTTGGGTTCTTTAGGTGTTTTTAGTTTTCTTTAGAGTTTAATATGGGTTTTAGGCGTTATTAGGGTTCATTAGTGTTTATTAGTGTTATTTAGGATTTGTTACAGTTTATTAGCATTTTTTATTGTATATTCGGGTTTTGTTGGGCTTTTGTAGGCATTAATAGCTTTTCTAGGGTTTATCAACCTTTTTTGTGTTATTTAGGATTTATTAGGTATTATTAGGGTTTATTTTATTTATTAGGGTTTAGTAACATGTATTTCTGTTTATTATGATTTATAAGGGGTTTATTATGGTATGTTAGGGTTTATTGGGGTTTATTAGGGGTATGTTATGGTATGTTTCAGTTTGTTATGATTTATTTGGCATTGTTTGGATTTGTTACGATTTATTTGGGGTTGTTAGGGTTTGTTATGATTTATTTTGGGGTTATTATAGTATTTTAGGGTTTATTAGTGGGTTGTAGGGTTTTGTAGGCTATTATTTGGATATTTGTGTAGCGTTTTGTCGGGTTTGTTAGGGTTTTTAGTTATTATTTGAGTTTATTATGGTTTAATAGTTTTTTATTGTATATTAGGGTTTCTAGGGATTTTGTAGCATTTATTTGTGTGTAATAGAGTTTTTTAGGGGTTTTACATGTTATTATGATATATTAGTGATTATTATGGATTTTGGGTTTAATAGTGGGTTTTATGGGTTATTAGGGTTTATTAGTGGTTCTTAGGGGTTGTTAGTGGTTGTTAGGGTTTGTTAGGTTTTGTTAGGGTTTTTAGGGTTTGTTATGGTTTGTTTAATTTGTTTGGGGTTTTATGCATTTCTTTGGGTTTTATGGGTGTGTTTGGGTTTTTTATGCTTTGTTAGGGTTATTTTAGCATATTTTGGGGTTTTGTTGAGTTTTGTGAGTTTTGAAGCATTTTGTAGGTTTTTCTAGCAATTGATAGGATTTATATAGCGTTGTTAGTGGATTTAGTGGTTCTTTAGGGTTCTTTGGGGTTTTTAGGGTTCTTTAGGGTGTATTAGGGTTCCTTTTGATGTTTTTAGGGTTTTCTAGGGGGTTTTTGGGGTTTTAAGGGTTTCATAGGGTTGGTTAGGGTTTTGTTATGCATTTTTAGGATATTTAGAGTTTTTTAGTGTTTTAGTGGTTTTTGGTTTTTTAATGGTTTTTTGAGGTTTTTTTTAGGTTTTTAGGGTTTTTTAGGTTTGTTTTCGTGTTTTTCGGTTTTTCGGTTTTTAGGGGTTTTAGGGTTTTTAGGGTTTTTTTGGATTTTTATGGTTTTTTAGGGTTTTCTCATGTTTTGCCGAGTTTGATGGGGTTTTTTTGTGAATATTAGTATTTTGAATAGTTTAATATTGTTTTTGTTGTATATTTGGGGTTTTACATATTTTGTAGCTTTTATTGGAGTATAATAAGGTTTTTAGGGGTTTTTACGATTTATTAGTGTTTATTAGGGTCTTGTAGTGGGATTTAGGGATTATTATGGTTTATTATTGGTTGGTCGGGTTTGTTAGGATTTATTAGTTCTTATTAGAGTGATTTTGGGTGTCTAAGGGTTTGTTAGGGGTTTTAAGGGTGTGTTTGGGATTCTAAGTGTGGGTTAGTGTTTTTATGGGTGAGTTAGGGTATCTAAGGGTGTTTTATGGTTTCTAATGGTTTCTACGGTTGTGTTAGGGTTTCTATGGGTGTGTTGGTGTTTCTAAGGGTGTGCTTGGGTTTCTAAGGGTTTGTTAGGGTTTCTATGGGTGTGTTAGGGTTTCTATCGATGTGTTAGTGTTTCTATGGTTTTCTTAGGGTTTTGTTGGGGTTTTTAGTGGTTTTAGGGTTATGTTTGGGCTTCTTAGGGTTTCATAGGGGGTTTTTAGGCTTTCTTTTGATATTTTGTGTTTTTTGGGGTTTGTTTGTGCTTTTTGGGGTTTGTTAGGGCTTATTAGGATTTGTTAGGGTTTTTTAGGGTTTGTTATGTCTTTTTAGGGTTTTTTGGGGTTTGTTAGGGTTTGTTATGGTTTTTTTAGGGTTTGATAGTGTTTGTTAAGATTTGTTAGGGTTTTCAGGGTTTTCATGGCTTTTAATGGTTTTTAGTGTTTATGGGGTTATTAATGGTTTGTTAAGGTTATTTAGTTGTTCATGGTTGTCCCATATGTATAGATCTAGTCTCAAGCTTCAGTTTGATATGTGGTAGAGGTGAAACGGACACCCAGAGCAGAAGTTATGGTCATTTGAAGGACATTAGGAACTTTTGTGTCTTTAAGAACGTGATAAGGTGTTCTTATATGTCACATATTTCTAGATCTAGTCAAGAGCTTGGATTTGATATATGGTACAGGAAAAACGGACTCCCAGAGTAGAAGTTATGGTCTTCTGAAGGGTTTAATTACCTTTTTGGACCTTCAAGGTTTTGAGAAGGTGCTTCAATGGTTATATTAGTGTAGTACTTGTATCAGGATTCTATTTGATATGTGTTAGAGGCAAAACAGACAACCATAGAAGTGGTTATTTCAAAACGGACACCAAAAGCCAATCTTTTGACCATCCAAAGGTATTTTGGGTCTTTTGGGGGGTTGAATAATGTCAGAAAGGGTTCTAGTGGTTACCAGAGTGTATATCTTTTCAAAATATTCGATTTGATATGTATTAGAGCCAAAATGAACACATGTAGCAGAAGTTATTGTCTTTTTAAATTGATCAACCCTCCTAGCGCCTAAAAACCTAAGAAACCCGCCACTCAGTAAAATGGGCTTAACATCCCCTTTGGGTGTACATTTGAGCACTGTGACTAGTAAAATCGAAACTTGTGAGATGATTGAGGACCAAGTCTATTCGAAACTGTGAGAAGATCAATGAAACATAAGATATATTAGTTATACCACTCCAAAAAAAGTCCAACTTCAAATGGCCATAACTTTCACTCTTGTTGTCTGTTTGAGCTCTACCACATATCAAATAGAAGGCAATGAAGATATATACACAGAAGGATAACTTGAACAAAGTTCAAGTCATGCTTGTGACCCTAAAATCCAAAAAAACCCATCATAAGTCCTCCAAAACAACATTTTTGTGTCCGGATCCCTGTCAAATTTTTATTAAAATAGTCATAACTGCTGATCTGTGTGTTTGTTCAGCCTTCGACCCCTGTTTTTTTTTCATAGTTCATTCCATGAGATTTAGTTTGACTATTCACAGAGTGGAAATGTATACCAGAAGAAGAAGTTATGCCTTTTTAATGACTCTGTGATTTGTTAGGTTTTTCGAGACACCATTTCTAGCACTTTTGTCATGTCTGCTGTTTTTTAACCAACTGTAACTTATTATTGCTGTTATTATTATTATTATTATCATCATCATCTCATGAAAATTCACAATGTACATATGTTATTTTATTATCACATGCATAGTTATTATTATTGTTATTATTATTATTGTGGTGGTGGTGGTTGTTGTTGTTGTAATTGTTATTGTTATTATCATCGCATGATAATGCACATCCAAATGCACATACATGCACATTAAATGAACATGAGTTATTCTATTATCACATCCATTGTTAATATTTATATTTATATTTATATTATTATTATTATTATTATTATCATCATCGTCATCATAACATGCAAATGCAATGCACGAGAGTAATTATTTATTACCATACACATTCACAGGTAATGCACATTCAATATTATGTTATTATATGAATTTTTAGTAATACTATTATCACCAATAATACTACTATTGTTACTACTAGTGTTATTATTACTATTATCACATTCAAATGTAGATTCACATGCGTTATTATTTATTATTTATTACCATTTACATGCATATGCAATGCACTTGTATTATTCTTTTATTATTATTATTATTGTTATTGTTATCATAGTTTTTTTATTATCATCATCATTGTTATTATCATTATCACATGAAAATTCACATGCATGTGCGTTGTTATTTATTATTTATTACCCTGTGCGTGCATGTGTTATTATTATTATTATTATTACAATTATTATTATTAACATTATCAACAAATGTAAATGCACGTGCACATGCATGTGCGTTCTTATTTATTATTTACTACTATGCATATGCACATGAAATGCAATTGTGTTATTCTATTATTATTATTATTATTACTACTATTATTATTATTATTATTCTTGTTGTTGTTGTTTGTATCATCAAATAAAAATGCACATGCACGTGTGTTGTTATTTAGTATTTATTATCATGCACGTTCATGCATCATTATCATTATCATTACATGTAAATGAATGTGTACGTGCGTTATTATATATTATTTATTATCATGCACATGGAAATAAAATGCACTTGCGTTATTCTATTATCACATGTGTTATTATTATTTATTCTAATGCATGTGCAAACGCAATGCACGTGCGTTATTCTATTATCACATGTGTTATTATTTATTATTAATTATCATTCACATGAAAATGCACATTCATGTGGACTTGGTTATTATTTATTGTTTATTACCATGCACATGCACATGCACATGCACATGCACTTCTATGTGCGTAATTATTTATTATTTATTATCATTCATATGGACATGCACATACACATGCAATTAACATGTTTTATTATTTATTATTTATTATTTATATCATTCATATGCAAATGTGTTGGCATATGCACATGCATGTGCATTATGATTTATTATTTAAACCACGCACATGCATATGCACATGCACATGCGGTATTACTACTATTATTATTAGAGGTATTTTTAGGGTTTACTATCATTTTTTAGGATTTTTAGATGTTATTAACATTTATTATGGTTTGTTAGGGTTTTAGGGTTTTTAATGGTATATTAGTGTTTTTTAGGGTTTGGTGGGGGTTATTAGGATTTTATTATGGTTTATTATGGTGTGTCAAGGTTTATTAGGGTTTATTAGGTATTTTTACGGTTTTATTAGGATTTAGTTTTATATTATGGTATATTATGGTATATTTGCGTATGTTTTGGATTTATTAGGTTTTATTATGGTTCATTATGGTTTATTAATTTTTAAGAGGGTATATTAGAGATTTTTAGTGTTCAGTAGTGTTTATTCGGGTTTATTAGAACTTTTAAGATTTGTTATGATTTATTAGAATTTATTACTAGTTTTAGGGATTTTTAATGGTATATTTTCATTTTTAGGGTTTAGTAGGGTTTATTATGGTTTATTATGGTGTGTTAAGGTTTATTAGGGTTCAATAGGTATTTTTAGTGTTTTATTAGGGTTGAGTCAGTATCTTTAAGGTTTTATTAGGGTTTATTAGGGTTTAGTATGGTTTGTTAGGGTTTGTGAGCATTTTTAATGGTTTGTTAGCTTTTATTTGAATTTATTATGGTTTATTAGGTTTTCTCGGGCTTTTTAATAGTTTGTTTGTGTTTTTTTTGTTTATTGGGGTTTCGTTGGGTTTTATTAGGTTTTGTTATGGTGTGTCAAGGTTTATTAGGGTTAAGAAGGTATTTTTAGGGTTTTATTATGTTTTTATAAGGGTTTATTAGTTTTTATTAGGGTTTATGAGGGATTTTCAGGGGTTATTAGGGTTTGTTAGGGGTTTATTAGTTTGTTTGTTTTGTTAGGTTTTATTAGTGTTTGTTAGCGTTTTATTATTTTTTGTGGGTGTTTTTAGGGTTTCATAGGTTATATTAGAGTTTATTATGGTTTATTAGGGTTTCTGGGGATTTTAAGGTATATTAGCATTTTTTGTCTTTATTAGTTTATATTTGTGTTTTTAGGTCTTTTTAGGTAATATAACGCGTTTTTATTATTTGTGATCATTTTCTTATTATCATTCACATGAAAATGTGCTGGCACATGCACATGCATGTGCGTTACTATTTATTATTTAAACCATGCACATGCATCTGCACATGCACATGCGTTACTACTACTACTATTATTAGAGGTATTTTTAGGGTTACTGGCATTTTTTAGGTTTTTTAGGTGATATTAAAATTTATTATAGGTTGTTAGGGTTTTATGGTTTTTAATGGTATAGTAGCATTTTTTAGGGTTTTTTACGATTTATTTTTGGGTTATTAGGGTTTTTTAGGGATTATTAGTGGGTAGTAGGGTTTTGTAAGCGATTATTTAGAGATTTTTGTAGGCTTTTGTCGGGTTTTTAAGGGTTTTTAGTGATTTTTAGGGTTTATTATGGTTTAATAGTGTTTTTTATTGTATATTAAGGGTTTTAGGGCTTTTGTAGCATTTATTAGGGTCTAATAGAGTTTGTTAGTGTTTATTATAGGTTATTATGATGTATTAGTGTTTTTAGTGTTTAAAAGAGGGTTTTATGGGTTATTATTGTTTATTAGTGGTTCTTAGGGGTTATTAGTGGTTGTTAGGGTTTGTTACGTTTTGCTAGGGTTTTAGGGTTTGTTATGGTTTGTTTTAGTTTTTTTGGGGTTTTATGTGTTTTTTTGGGTTTTATGGGTGTGTTTGGATTTTTTATGCTTTGCTAGGGTTATTTAACATTTTTCTGGGGTTTTATTGCGTTTTGTGGGTTTTGAAGCATTTTTCGGTGTTTTATAGCAATTGATTGGGTTTATGTAGTGTGGTTAGTGGATTTAGTGGTTATTTAGGGTTTATGTGCACATGTAATGCACATGCAATATTCTATTATCACATGCATTGGTACTACTACTATTATAACTACTACAACTGTTGTTATTATTATTATCATCACATGCAAATGCAGATGCACGTGCATTATTATTTATTATTTATTACCATGCACGTGCATATGCAATGCACTTGTATTATTCTTTTATTATTATTATTATTATTATTATTATCATAGTTATTATTATTATTGTTATTATCATTATGATTATCATTATTATTGTCATTATCACATGAAAATACACATGCATGTGTGTTGTTATTTATTACCATGCGCGTGCATGCATAATTATTATTATTATTATTAGAATTAGTATTATTAATATTATTATCAAATGTAAATGCACATGCACATGCATGTGCGTTCTTATTAACTATTATTTATTTATTATTTACTACTATGCGCGTGCACATGCAATGGACCTGTGTTATTATATTATTATTGTTGTTGTTTTTGTTGTTGTTGTTGTAGTTTGTATCATCAAATACAAAGGCACATGAACGTGCGTTGTTATTTATTATATATTACCATTCACGTTCACGAGTCATTATCATTATCATTACATGTAAATGCACATACATGTGCATTATTATGTATTATTTATTACCATGCACATGAAAATGCAATGAACTTGTGTTATTCTGTTATCACATGTGTTATTATTATTTATTCTCATTCCCGTACACACGCAATGCACTTGTGTTATTCTATTATCACATGTTTTATTATTTATTATTTATTATCATTCACATGAAAATGTATATTCATGTGGACTTTGTTATTATTTATTGTTTATTACCATGCACATGCACATGCACATGCACTTGGATGTGCGTTATAATTTATTATTTATTATCATTCCCATGCACATGCACATACACATGAAACTCACATGATTTATTATTTATAATTTTTTATTTATTATCATTCACATGCAAATGCACATGCATGTGCGTTATGATTTATTATTTAAACCATGCACATGCATATGAACATGCATTACTACTATTATTATTAGAGGTATTTTAGGGTTTACTATCATTTTTAAGGATTTTTAGGTGTTATTAACCTTTATTATGGTTTGTTAGGTTTTTAGGGTTTTTAATGGTATACTAGTTCTTTTTAGGGTTTTGTGGGGGTTATTTGGATTTTATTAGGGTTTATTATGGTGTGTCAAAGGTTATTAGGGTTTATTAGGTATTTTTAGAGTTTTATTAGGATTGAGTTGGGTATATTAGGGTATATTAAGGTATATTACGGTATATTTGGGTATGTTAAGGATTTATTAGGGTTTATTATGGTTCATTATGGTTTATTAATTTTTAAAAGGGTATATAAGGGTTTTTTAGTGTTTGGTAGTGTTTATTCAGGTTTATTAGCGCTTTCAAGCTTTGTTAGGTTTTATTAGCATTTATTAGGGGTTTTAGGGCTTTCTAATGGTATGTTTTTGTTTTTCGGGTTTAGTGGGGTTTATTGTGGTTTATTATGGTGTGTTAAGGTTTATTAGGTTTGAGTAGGTATTTTTAGGGTTTTATTAGGGTTCAGCCGGTATCATTAAGGTTTTATTAGGGTTTATTAGGGATGAGTAAAGTTTATTTCGGTTTGTTAGGGATTTTTAGTGTGTACTAGGGTTTTTTAGTGTTTTTATAAGGGTATATGAGCGTTTTTAGTTTTTGTTAATATATATGAGGGATTTTTATGACTTTTTTGGTTTTATTAGCGTGTTTTTAGTTTTTTTGAGCATTTTAATGGTTCATTAGCTTTTATTTGAATTTATTATGGGTTTTTAGGGTTTTTAGAGCTTTTTAATAGTTTGTTAGCATTTTTTTGTTTATTGGGGTTTATTTGGGTTTTATTAGGTTTTTTTATGGTGTGTCAAGGTTTATTAGGCTTGAGAAGGAATTTTTAGGGTTTTATTAGGGTTTTATTAGGGTTTATTCGTTTTTATTAGGGATTTTTAGGGATTTTTAAGGTTTATTAGGGTTTTTAGGGGTTTATTAGTTTTTTTGTTTTACTAGGTTATATTAGTGTTTGTTAGGACTTTTTAGATAATATAGCATGTTTTTATTTTTTGTGAGCGTTTTGTTTGTGTTTGTGAGTGTTTTAGAGTTTCTCTGGTTATATTAGAGTTTATTATGGTTTATTAGGGTTTCATGGATTTTTAAGGTATATTAGTGTTTTTTGTCTTTATTAGGTTATATTAGTGTTTTTAGGTCTTTTTAGGTAATATAGTTCATTTTTATTGTTTGTGATCATTTTTTATTGTTTCTGAGCATTTTTATGGTTTATTAGGTTATATTAGAGTTTATCAATGTTCTTTGGGATTTTTTAAGGTATACTAGCATTTTTTTTCTTTATTATGGGTTTATAGGGTTTTTTTAGGGGTTATTATGTTGTGTTAAGGTTTGTTAGTGTTGAGTAGGGTTTATTTTGGTTTATTTACAGTTTATTAGGGCTTTTTAGGGGTTTTTGGGGTTTATGAGGGTTTATTAGTGTTTATTAGGGTTGGTTTGGGTTGTTTAGGTTTTCTTAATGTGTTTTAGGTTTTATTAGGTTTTATTATCATTTATTAGAGTTTTCTAGGTATTTTTGGGGTATTATTAAGGTTGAGTAGAGTTTCTTAGGATTTTATGGATTATAAGGTGTTTTAGGGATTATTAGAGTTTATTAGGGGTTTATTAGCGGTTTTAGATTTTATGTATCATTTTTAGGGTTTATGTAATGTTTTCAGGGTTTATGTAGTGTGTTTAGTGATTTGGTTTTCTGTATCATTTTTAGGGTATATGTTGCGTTTTCTTGTTTATGTAGCATTTTTAGGGGTGATATAGCGTTTATGTTGCATGTTTTTGAGTTTATGTAATATTTTTAGGGTTCATGGATGATTTTTAGTGTTTATATTGTGTTTTTAGGTTTTAGGTAGTGTTTTAATGTTTATGTTGCGTTTTTAGGGATTATGTTGTGTTTTTTAGGGTTTATGTTACAATTCCAGGGTTTATGTAGTGCTTTTAGTGTCTATATAGTTTTTTTGGGTTTTTGTTGCGTTTTTTGGTTTATGTTGCGTTTTTAGGATTTTTATTGCATTTTTTAGGGTTTATGTAACGTTTTTGGGTTTATGTATCTATTTGAAGCATTTTTTGGGGTTTTAATGTTAGTTTATGGTTTGTGGTGTTTTTTAGGGTTTTTAAGGGTTGTTAACGGGTGTTCATGGTTTTTTATGGTATCTGATGTCTTTTTAATGGTTTTTGGGGGTTTTATGGGTTTATTTGTTTTTTTGGGATTGATAGGGGTTGTTAGTGTTTTTTAGTGTGGTTTACGTTTTTTTTGGTATTGTAGCATTTTTTAGTGTTTATATAATTTGTTTTAGAGTTTTTTTTGTTCTTTAGGGTTTTTTAGTGTTCTTTAGAGTTTAATAGGGTTCTTTAGGGTTTATTAGGGTTCTTTGGGGTTTAATAGTGTTCTATTGGATTTTTTACAGTTTATTAGCTTTTTTTATTGTATATTAGGGTTTTATTTGGCTTTCGTAGGCATTAATACCTTTTTTAGGGTTTATAAACCTTTTTAGGGTTATTTAGGATTTTTTAGGGTTTACTAGGGTTTATTTTATTTATTAGGGTTTAGTAACGGGTATTTGGGTTTATTACGATTTATTAGGGTTTATTATG
Source organism: Viscum album (assembly GCA_963277665.1). Classification (NCBI taxonomy): domain Eukaryota; kingdom Viridiplantae; phylum Streptophyta; class Magnoliopsida; order Santalales; family Viscaceae; genus Viscum; species Viscum album. Next base: position 570,832 of record OY728167.1, on the reverse strand, counting down.
CTTTGTTAGGGTTTATTATGATTTATTAGGGGTTTGTTATGGTTTTTTTGGTTAGTCACAATTTATTTGGTGTTGTTAGGATTTTTTTACTATTTATTTGGGGTTATTTGGGTTTGTTACGATTTATTTTGGGGATATTAGGGCTTGATAGGGTTTATTAGTGGGTTGTAGGGTTTTTTAGGCTATTATTTGGAGGTGTTTGTAGCGTTTTGTCGGGTTTGTTAGGGTTTTAATGATTATTAGGGTTTATTACGGTTGAATAGTGTTTTTATTGTATATTATGGGATTTAGGGATTTTTTAGCATTTATTAGGGTCTAATAGTTTTTTATGGTTTATTATAGTTTATTATGATTTATTAGTGTTTATTAGGGTTTTAGGGTTTAATAGTGGGTTTTAGGGGTTATTAGGGTTTATTAGTGGGTCTTAGGGGTTATTAGTGGTTTTAGTTTTTGTTAGGTTTTGTTAGGGTTTTTAGGGTTTGTTACGGTTTGATTGAGTTGTTTGGGGTTTTCTGTGTTTTTTTGGGGTTTGTGGGATTGTTTGGATTTTTTATGCTTTTTAGGGTTATTTTCAAGTTTTTGGGGTTTTGTTGCATTTTTTGGGTTTTGAGGCATTTTTCGGTTTTTGTAGCAATTTATAGGGTTTTTGTAGCGTTGTTAGTGGCATTAGTCGGGATACCCCAATTTCATAACATTCCAAAAAGTATAACATCTGATCCGGATGTACATTAGGCCTATACCACATATCATATTGAAGATTGTTTCATTTTCTTCGATTGGACTGGTTGTGGAGTTGAAACAGGCTTCTAGATTAAAAGTTACCATCGTTTTAACATTATATCGCTTTTCAAATACACATATTTATGTATTTATTTGTAAATATATATGTGCCTGTGTTTGTGTGTGTGAGTGTGTGTATGTGTGTGTGTCTGTGTGTGTGTTGTATATATGTATGTATTTATTTATTTATAAATACACATAAAAAACATATTTTATAAATGTATTTAAAACTAATCTTATAAATATATATTAATATAAAAATAAATATATGGATAAAAAACATATTAATATAACTATATATTAATATAAGAATGAGTATATATATACTAATATATGAATAAATATATATGTATTTATATAACTAAATATATTTATATTAATATGAATCTATATTAATATACGAATAAATATAACTATATAAATATATATCATTAAATATAGAAAAAAATGAAACTGATTAGTGGTCAAGGTGCAGGAACGTAAGGGGGGAGGTCACGGGTTCATGTTCAGGTGAAAGAAAGGAGGTGCACACGTGTGGGGGATGCGTGGGAAAGGTAGTGCGCATGAGAGATTGAGGGGGTCCACCTAGAACTGATAGGGGGGGTCAAGCGCTGTTAAAAGCCCCCCCCCCCCCCCCGCATTATAAAAATATTTTTTATTTTATTATTTTTGTTGACTTTTATCAGCGCTAAAAAAAGAACTGATAAAAGGGACCCCACTATATCCTCGCCTCGATTAACAGCGCTATTAATGAACTTTTCTAGCGCTGATAAAAGTCGTTTTTGTAGTAGTGTGAAGAGACAATGTAGGTGTGTTATTCTATTATCACATGTGTTATTATTTATTATTTATTATCATTCACATAAAATGAACATTCATGTGGAATTGGTTATTATTTATTGTTTATTACCATGTACATGCACACGCACATGCACATGCACTTGTATGTGCGTTATTATTTACTATTTATTATCATTCAAATGCACATGCACATGCACATGCACATGCGATTCACATGCGTTATTGTTTATTATTTATTATCATTCACATGCAAATGCGCAGGCATATGCAAATCCACATGCTTTATTACTATTATTATTATTAGAGGTATTTTTAGGGTTACTAGCATTTTTTAGTATTTTAAGGTGATATAAACATTTATTATAGTTTGTTAGGGTTTTAGGGTTTTTAATGGTATATTATCATTTTTTAGGGTTTGGTGGGGGTTATTAAGATTTTATTAGGGATTATTATGGCGTGTCAAGGTTTATTAGGGTTTAATAGGTATTTTTAGCTTTTTATTAAGATTGAGTTGGGTTTATTAGGGTATATTATGGTATATTATAGTATATTTGGGTATGTTTAGTATTTATTAGGGTTTATTATGGTTCATTATGGTTTATTAATTTTTAAGAGGGTATATTGGGGGTTTTTATGGTTTCGTAGTGTTTATTACAGTTTATTAGTGCTTTTACGCTTTGTTAGGTTTTATTAGCATTTATTAGTTGTTTTAGGGCTTTTTAATAGTATATTTGCGTTTTTTAGGGTTTAATGGGGTTTATTATGGTTTATTGTGGTGTGTTAAAGTTTATTAGGGCTGACTATGTATTTTTAGGGATTTATAAGGGTTGATAAGGTATATTTAGGGTTTTATTACGGTTTATTAGGGTTGAGTAGGGTTTATTAGGGTTTGTTAGGGATTTTTAGTGTTTACTAGGGTTTGTTACTATTTTTATTAGGGTATATGAGCGTTTTTTAGTTTTTTTAATATATATGAGATGTTTTTAGGACTTTTTATGTTTTATTAGCGTGTTTTTAGTGTTTGTGAGAATTTTTTATGGTTTATTGGGTTTTATTATAATTTATTATGGATTATTAGGTTTTCAATGGCTTTTTAATATTTTCTTTGTGTTTTTATTTGTTTAATGGGGTTTATTTGGGTTTTATTAGTTTTTATTATGGTGTGTCAAGGTTTATTAGGGTTGAGAAGGTATTTTTAGGGTTTTATTATGGTTTTATTAGGGTTTATTAGTTTTTATTAGGGTTCATTAGGGATTTTTAGGGTTTATTAGGGTTTGTTAGGGGTTTAAAAGTTTTTTTTGTTTTATTAGGTTATATTAGTTTTTGTTAGGCCTTTTTAGATAATATAGCACATTTTTATAGTTTGTGATCATTTTTTTGTTAGCGTTTTTAGGGTTTCTTAGGTTATATTAGAGTTTATTAGTGTTTATTAGGGTTTCTAGGGATTTTTATGGTATATTAGCATTTTTTGACTTTATTAGTTTATATTAGTGTTTTAGGTCTTTTTAGGTAATATAGCGTGTATTTATTTTTTGTGACCGTTTTTTTACATTTGTGAGGATTTTTAGGGTTTATTGGGTTATATTTGAGTTTAACAGGGTTTCTCGGGATTTTTTATTGTATACTAGCTTTTTTTCTTTGTTAGGGTCTTGTAGGGTTTTATTAGCGGTTATTAAGGAGTGTTAAGTTTTGTTTTGGTTGAGTAGGGTTTATTTGGCTTTATTTATGGGTTATTAGCGATTTTTATGGTTTGTTTGGTGTTTATTGGGGTTTATTAGTGTTTATTAGTGTCTATTAGGGTTGGATTGGGTTGTTTAGGTTTTCTTAACGTGCTTTTAGGGTTTATTAGGTTTTATTATCATTTATTAGGGTTTATTATGTATTTTTGGATTTTTATTAGGGTTGAGTAGAGTTTCTTATGGTTTTTACGGATTATAAGGTGTTTTTAGGGATTATTAGAGTTTATTAGGGGTTTATTAGGGATTTTTTAGGGTTTAATTTTTTATATTATGGTATATTAGGGTTTAATATTTTTGAGGGTTTTGAAGTGTCTTCAGGGTTTTTGTAGCGTTTTTAGTGTTTGTGTAGCGTTGTTAGAGTTTATGTAGCATTTTTTGTGTTTATGTAGAATTTTTATGGTTTAGATAGCAGATTTAGGTTTTATGTATCATTTTTAGGTTTTATGTAATGTTTTTAGGGTTTATGTAGCATGCTTATGGTTTAGGTTTTATGTAGCATTTTTAGGATTTATATTGTATTTTCTAGGTTTATGTAGCTTTTTTAGGGGAGATGTTGTGTTAATGTTTCATTTTTTAGAGTTTATGTAGTGTTTATAGGTTTCATGTAGTGTTTTTAGGGTTTATATTGTGTTTTTAGGTTTTTGTAGCATTTTTAATGTTAATGTTTCATTTTTTATGATTTATGTTGTGTTTTTAGGGTTTATGTTACAGTTCAAGGGATTATATTCTGCTTTTAGGGTTTATGTAGCATTTTTTGGATTTATTTTGCACTGTTCGGTTTATGTTGCATTTTTAGGGTTTTTGTTACATTTTTTAGGTTTTATGTAATGCTTTTAGGGTTTATGTATCTATTTGAAGCCTTTTTTAGGGTTTTTCATGGTTGTTAACGGGTGTTTACGTTTTTTTATAGTATTTGGTTTCTTTTTAATGGTTTTGGGGGGGGGGGGGGTTGTGGTTTTATTTGTTTTTTTGGGACTGATAGAGGTTGTTACGATTTTTAGTGTGTTTTAGGGTTTTTTTGGTATTGTAGCCGTTTTTAAGGTTTATATAATGTGGTTTAGCATTTTTTTCTGTTCTTTTCGGGTTCTTAGTGTTCTTTAGAGTTTAATATGCTTCTTTAGGTTTTATTTGAGTTTTTTAGGGTTTATTAGTGTTCTTTAGGATTTTTTATAGTTTATTAGTGTTTTTATTATATATTTGGGTTTTATAGGGCATTTAGTGGCATTAATAGTCTTTTATAGAGTTTATCAACCTTTTTTATGGTTATTTAGGATTTATTAGGGTTTATTTTATTTATCACGGTTTAGTACCGTTTATTTGGGTTTATTACGATTTATTAGGGTTTATTATGATTTGTTAGGGTTTTGGGGTTTATTAGGGGGTTGTTATGGGTTGTTTCAGTTTGTTACGATTTATTTGTCATTGTTAGTATTTGTTACGATTTATATGGGGTTGTTAGGGTTTGTTATGATTTATTTTGGGGTTATTAGGTTTTTTAGGGTTTATTAGTGGGTTGTAGGGTTTTGTAGGCTATTATTTGGATATTTTTGTAGTGCGTTGTCGGGTTTTTTATGGTTTTTAGTGATTATTGGGGTTTATTATGGTTTAATAGTGTTTTTATTTTATATTAGGGTTTTTAGGGCTTTTTTAGCATTTATTAGGGTCTAATAGAGTTTGTTATGGTTTATTACAAGTTATTAGAATATATTTGGGTTTAATAGGGTTTTTAGGGTTTAATAGTGGGTTTTATGGGTTATTAGGGTTTATTAGTGATTCTTAGGGTTTATTAGTGGTTTTTAGGGTTTATTAGGTTTTGTTAGGGTTTTTGGGGTTTGTTACGGTTTGTTTGAGTTGTTTGGGGTTTTATCCGTTTTTTAGGGGTTTATGGGTGTGTTTGGATTTTTTATGATTTTATAGGGTTATTTTAACGTTTTTGGGGGTTTTTTTCTTTTTGTGGGTTTTGAAGCATTTTTGGGGTTTTGTAGAAATTGATAGGGTTTATGTAGCGTTGTTAGTTGCTTTAGTGGTTCATTAGGTTTTTTAAAATTTTTAGGGTTCATTAGGGTGTATTAGGGTTTCTTTTGAGGTTTTTAGGGTTCACTAGAGGGTTGTTAAAGGTTTAATAGGGTTGGTTAGAGTTTTTTTGGTCATTTTTAGGTTTTTTTTGATTTTTTAAGCATTTTTAGTGGTTTTTAGGTTTTTTGGGGTTTTTTGAGTTTTTTTGAGTTTTTTTATCTTTTTTTAGATTTGTTTACAGGTTTTTGGTATTTTTCGGTTTTTAGTTGTTTTTGGGGTTTTTAGGGGTTTTTAGTTTTTTTAGGAATTTTTAGGGTTTTTAGGGTTTTTGGGGTTTTTAGGGTTTTTGGGTTTTTTTTGTTTTTTATGATTTTTTAGGGTTTTGTTAGGTTTTTTCGGGTTTTTAGGGTTTTTTTGTGAATATTAACATTTTGAATGGTTTAATAGCATTTTTGTTGTATGTTAGGGTTTTTAGGTATATTTTAGCTTTTATTGGCGTCTTAAAGGGGTTTTAGGGTTTATTACAATTTATTAGTGTTTATTAGGGTTTAATAGTGGGATTTAGGGTTTATTTTGGTTAATTATTGGTTGGTAGGGTTTGTTAGGATTTATTAGTTCTTATTAGAGTGATTTAGGGTGTCTAAGGGTTTGTTAGGGTTTCTAAGGGTGTGTTATGGTTTTTAAAGGTGGGTTAGGGTTTTTATGGCGGGTTAGGGTTTCTAAGGGTGTGCTATGGTTTCTAAGGGCTTCTATGGTTGTGTTGGGGTTTCTATCGGTGCGTTTGGGTTTCTGAGGGTGTGATAGGGTTTCCAAGGGTTTGTTAGGGTTTTTAACGGTGTGTTAGGGTATCTAAGGGTGGGTTGATGTTTCTTAGGTTTTTTAAGGGTTTTGTTAGGGTTTTAGGGTGTTTAGGGTTATGTTAGGGTTTCGTATGGTTTCTTAGGGGTTTTTATGGTTCCTTTGGGTTTTTGTTTTTATTGGCATTTCATAGTTCTTATTGGGGTTAGTTAGGGCTTGTTAATCTTTTTTAGGTTTTGTTACGTTTTTTAGTGTTTTTGGGGGTTGTTTGGGTTTGTTAGGGTTTGTTAGGGGTTGTTAGTGTTTGTTAGGGTTTGATAGGTTTTGTTTGGGTTTGTTAGGGTTTTGCAAGGTTTTTAATGGTTTTTAGTGTATCTGCGGTTATTCATGGTTTGTTAGGGTTATTTAGTTGTTCATGGTTGTCACAGATGTGTAGAGCTAGTTGCAAGCTTCAATTTGATATGTGGTAGTGGTGAAACAGACACCCAGAGCAGAAGTTATGGTCATTTGATGGAATTAAGGACCTTTTGGGTCTCTAAGAATGTGAAAAGGTATTCCTATTGGTCATAGATGTGTAGATTTAGTCGAAAGCTTCGATTTGATATATAGTAGAGGCAAAACGGACTCCCGGGGTAGAATTTATGGTCTTTTGGAGGGTTTTAAGTACCTTTTGGGCCTTCAAGGATTTGATAAGGTGCATCAGTAGTTATAGGAGTGTAGGTCAAGTCTCAAGCTTCGATTTGATATGTGGTAGAGGCAAAAGAGACACCCATAGAAGAAGTTATTATAAAATGGACACCGGAAGCCAATCTTTTGACCATCCAAAGGAATTTTGGGTCTTTTGGGGGGTTGAAGAATGTCATATAGTGTTCCAGTGGTTACCAGAGTGTGTATAATTTCACAATATTCAATTTGATATGTGGTAGAATCAAAATGAACACACATATCAGAAGTTATTGTTGTTTTAAATTGAGCAACCCTCATAGCGCCTAAAAACCTAAGAAACCCGCAACTCACTAAAATAAGAATAAATTCTCCTTCAGGTTTTCATTTGGGCACTATGACTAGTAAAATTGAAGCTCGTGGGATGAGTGAGGGCCAAGTCTAATCAAAACTGTGTGAAGATCAAAGAAATAGAAGATATATTAGTTATACAACTCCAAAAAAAGTCCAACTTCAAATGGCCATCACTTTCAATCCAGTTGTCTGTTTGATCACTACCACATATAAAATCGAAGACAGCAAAGATGTCTACGCCGAATGATAACTTGAAAAATGTTCAACTCATTTTTGGGACCCTAAAATCCCAAAAAACCATCGTCATGCCTCCAAAACACCATTTCCGTGTCCAAATCCCTGTCAAATTTTTCTAAAAGCGACCATAACTTCTGATATGTGTGTCTGTTCGGCCTCCAACACCTGTTTTTATCATAATTCGTTCCATGAGATTTAGTTTGACTATTAAAAGAGTATAAATGGACACCCGAAGAAGATGTTATGCATTTTTTAATGACTCTATGATTTGTTAGGGTTTTCGAGACACGATTTCTAGCACTTTTGTCATGTCTGCTGTTTTTTCAAACAACTATAACTTATTATTACTGTTATTATTATTATTATTATTATCATCATCTCATTAAAATGCACATTCACATGAACATGTGTTATTATTATATTTTTATTACCATGAATGTGCACATGCAATATACACACGTTATTTTATTATCACATGCATTGTTATTATTATTGTTATTATTATTATTGTGGTTGTTGTTGTTGTTCTTGTTGTTATCATCACATGCAAATGCAAATCCAAATGATCATACAAGCACATTCAATGAATATGCGTTATTCTATTATCACATGAATTTTTATTATTAATATTAATATTAATATTATTACTATTATTTTCATCATCATCATCACATGAAAATGAAATGCAGAGGAGTTATTATTTATTACCATACATATGCACTCACAATGAACATGTAATATTCATCCATCCAACATTATTTTTTTTATTATAAACACTTTAAAGCGGGAAGTGAGAACCCTTACATCATACCAGTTTCAACACCAAAGGACACACTAGATTTGTTGAAAAAGAGTTTATGTTGGTTGGAGACATTCTCCCTAAACAATATCCAGGGGATAGAATGAACCTGGAAGTCATGGTAGTGCACTAAGGTGCCTTCATATAGATGATCCAAATTGTCCCATGATTGTCTGTATTCCTCCTTGTCGATCTTTCTCATGTTGCAACCTCTAAGAAAAATACGGACCTGTTTATCTATCCACTCACTTTGCTCTTTAGTAGTGTTCACCTATAGCGGTCTCATTTTCTTTGACTCGTTAATATCCAAATCATCCTATACCATTTAATCTGAATTCATTAGAAGGTCCATGTGTTCTAGCACCAAATACACTTTTCACTGAGGGACTTCCTTTGAGCATGCATCGCGCTTTATCCCCAGATCGAGTAGCCCCTTATCACCCGAAGGAATGACAGGAGCTACGTCCTTATATTCTTCTTCCACCAGGTCCTTGGAGATGTCATCCACCTCATGCTGGTTAGAACCATTGAGTTTTTTTGGGGGGATGTAGTCACCAACTATAGGAGCCTTTGGTGGCATCTTACCTATGGGGGTGGATCTAGTAACTGGAGGACTAGGAAGATTGGAGTAGTCTTTCCTAAGTCTTGCCTTTCGCTTGTCCATTATGAAGCCGTCTGAATCCATAGTTATGTTCTTGAACTTCTGAGAGGAGGATCTAATGTATTCCTCCTCTATGACTCTATCCATGGGCTCAGCGGAATCCATGGCCTCGTCCATCCCTCAGACATCCTCATTAACTTAGAAAAACTCTTCCCCTAAAACTTCTTCCCCTAAAACTACAAACTGGTTTTGAGAATACAGAGACAAATCCATAGCTTTAAGATTCTCCACATAAGAAATTCTAGCCGGCATGACCTACATTAGATCAGCAGACCCTGTCCTTTCGAACCCTCGACCCATGAATTGAAAAGCTGCTGAGTGTTCCTCCAGAGCCAGCCACTAGGAAGTCTCTCCATTGAAAGATTCCACTACATCAAACAGCTAGGGCTCCTCTTGCTCTGATCTAGAATGCTCAGCCTCCGTCCCCTCATCAAGCCTTCTTTGGTCTGGTAGAAACTCTTCATCACTTAGCAAGGACACCTTCTGTATTGAATTTCCTGAAAACATGACCTCCACACAGTTTTCAACCGTTTAGCAACACTACTCGGGGCCCCATGAATGACATTAGCACCTGGATCCTACAACAAAATGCCCAGGTCCTGTTTCAGATGGTTGAACATAGATACCACCTTTGGGTTCCCACTCGACCTTATTTCTTTACACTGTAAAGGAGCCATCACCCGCAGATCATCCTCCTTGCGTTCCACAACCTTCACTGCCACTGGAGGAGCTAGGGGAGGCCACTCCACACCTGGAGCATCCTGAACTGCTACGATTTCCATTGGAGCAGCCCCGCTCACCTCCTCTTGCTGGCCCACTTCCTCACTAGCCTGCAACTGGTGACCCACCTCAGGAGCAGACTGCACCGCAATACCCATGTCTCTGGTCTCACAAACATGCCCAGAAACGGGGTCACCCTCCTGCAATGAAACCTTTCGTTGATCCCCTCGCCTGTATTGAATGGACGAGTGGCCCAGTAATCGGCAAGAAGAACAAAACTTCACCCAATTATCAAAGAAAACTGGCTTCTTACACCTGACCTCCTCACTGGCATCAATCCACACAGATTCAACCGGTGGTCTTGATACATCGACCTACCCACACATCTGCCGGTTGATCGGATGGCACATCGAGGCAGTACGCGAGTCGACACAAAGAAATCGACCGACAATATTACCTAGCATACGGATGATTGTAGGATTTTGAAAAGGGAGAGGCAGTTGAGGAAGACTAACCTAAACCAGGAGAAGAGTGGAATCACCATTCAGGTAGAGATCATAACTCCAACGAAAAAGGAAGAATCCACTACCGCCGCATCTTTTAGGGCCATAAGACTAAAGACGGACGAGATCCTCCGGTGAAGAGAAACGAACCATCATGTGTCTTCTGTCCAACAGGCCGACAACCGCTCGATCTTGAAGCCCCCAAGAATAAAAAACAAACCTGTCAAAAGCGTCCACTGAAGGCCGATTGCGCAAGAAGCATGCAACCAATGTTAGGTTTAGAAGACTCTCTGCCTCTGTAAACTCCCACACTGAGAGTGGGATAACGGGGTGGCCTTCCTTGGAGTCAGGGACCTTCGAACCGAGATGAATCTCAGGAAATCATTGAAAATAAGCCGGGTCAGAGAAGGGTTGGAACTCGTGTCCCCTACCGATGCGAGGAAGCCGTAGATCATCCCCCCTCGCGCCGTCTATCGGCGGAGGGGGGGGGGGGGCGTCGCTGACCCCATTAGGGTTTCACCATCGATGCAGCGGGATCCTGAGACCATATGTAATATTCTATTATCATATGCATTATTACTACTACTATTATCACCACTACTACTACTATTATTACTACTGATTTTATTATTACTATCATCACATGAAAATGTAGATGCATGTGTGTTATTATTTATTATTTATTACCATGTACGTGCATATGCAATGCACTTGTATTACTCTTTTATTATTATTATTATTATTATTATTATTATTATTATCACAGTTGTTATTATTATTATTATTATCATCATTATCATTATTATTATCATTATCATATGAAAATGCACATGAATGTGCGTTGTTATTTGTTATTTATTACCATGCATGTGCATGCTTTATTATTATTATTATTATTACAATTAGTATTATTAATATTATCATCAAATGTAAATGCACTTGCATATGCATGTGCATTCTTATTATTTATTATTTATTTACTATTTAGTGCTATGCACGTGCACATGAAATGCACTTGAGTTATTCTATTATAATTATTATTGTTGTTGTTGTTGTTTTTGTTGTTGTTGTTATTGTTTGTATCATCAAATACAAATGCACATGCACGTGAATTTTTATTTATTATTTATTACCATACATGTGCATGAATCATTTTCATTATCATTACATGTAAATGCACATGCACATGCATTATTATATATATTTTTATTATCATGCACATGATAATGCAATGCACTTGCGTTATTCTATTATCACATGTGTAATTATTATTTATTCTAATGCACGTGCACACTCAATGCATGTGCATTATTCTATTATCACATGTGTTATTATTTATTATTTATTATCATTCACATGAAAATGCTCATTCATGTGGACTTGGTTATTATTTATTGTTTATTACCATGCACATGCACATGAACATTCACATGCACATGCACTTGGATGTGCGTTATTATTTATTATTTATTATCATTCACATGCACATGCACATACATAGGGAATTCACCTACGTTATTATTTATAACTTATTATTTATTATCATTCACATGCAAATGCGCAGGCATATGCACATGCATGTGCGTTATGATTTATTATTTAAACCATGAACATGCATATGCACATGCACGTGCGTTATTACTGCTATTATTATTAGAGGTATTTTTAGGGTTTACTATCATTTTTAGGATTTTTAGGTGTTATTAACATTTATAATGGTTTGTTAGGGTTTTAGGGGTTTTCTATGGTATATTAGATTTTTTAGGGTTTGGTGGGGTTATTAGGATTTTATTAGGGTTTATTATGGTGTGTCAAAGTTTATTAGGGTTTATTAGGTATTTATGGGGTTTTATTAGGATTGAGTGGGGTTTATTAGGGTTTATTATGGTTTATTATGGTATATTATGGTATATTTGGGTATTTTTGGGATTTATTAGGGTTTATTATGGTTCATTATGGTTTATTAATTTTTAAGAGGGTATATTAGTGGTTTTTTAGTGTTTAGTAGTGTTTATTTGGGTTTATTAGTGCTTTTAAGCTTTGTTAGGTTTTATTAGCATTTATTAGGTGTAAAAGGGATTTTTAATTGTATATTTGCAATTTTTAGGGTTTAGTGGGGTTTATTATGGTTTATCTTGGTGTGTTAAGGCTTATTAGGGTTGAGTAGGTATTTTTAGGGTTTTATTAGGGTTGATTCGGTATCTTTAAGGTTTTATTAGGGTTTATTAAGGATGAGTGCAGCTTATTAGGGTTTGTTAGGGATTTTTGGGGTTTACTAGGGTTTGTTAGTGTTTTTATTAAGGTATATTACTGTTTTTTAGTTTTTTTAATATATATGAGGGGTTGTTATGACTTTTTAGGTTTTATTAGCGTATTTTTAGTGCTTGTGAGCATTTTTAATGGTTGATTAGATTTTATTTGAATTTATTAATGTTTATTTGGGTTTCTAGGTCTTTCTAATGGTTTGTTAGATGTTTTTTGTTTATTGGTGTTAAGTTGGGTTTTATTATGGTTTTATTACAGTTTATTAGTTTTTATTAGGGTTTATTAGGGATTTTTAGGGTTTGTTAGGGTTTGTTAGGGGTTTATCAGTTTTTTTTGTTTTATTAGGTTATATTAGTGTTTGTTAGGTCTATTTAAATAATGTAGCATGTATTTATTCTTTGTGAGCATTTTGTTTTTGTTTGTGAGTATTTTTATGGTTTCTTAGGTCATATTGGATTTTATTATGGTTTATTTTGTTTTCATGGGATTTTTAAGGTATATTATCATATTTTGTCTTTATTAGGTTATATTAATGTTTTTAGGTCTTTTAGGTAATATAACTCATTTTTATTATTTGTGATAGTTTATTTAATTGTGAGCATTTTTAGGGTTTATTAGGTTATATTAGAGTTTATTAGGGTTTCTATGTATTGTTTAAGGTATACTAGCATTTTTTCATTATTATTGTTTTGTAGGGTTTTATTAGGGGTTATTATGGTGTTTTAAGGTTTTTTATTGTTGAGTAAGGTTTATTTGGCATTGTTTATGGTTTATTAGGGCTTTTTAGGGTTTTTGGGGTTTATTAGGGTTTATAAGTGTTTATTAGTGTCTATTACAGTTAGTTAGGGTTTTTTAGGTTTTCTTAATGTGTTTTTAGTGTTTAATAGGTTTTATTATCATTTATTTGGGTTTATTAGGTATTTTTTGGGTTTTATTACGGTTGAGTAGAGTTTCATAGGATATTTAGGGATTATAAGGTATTTTTAGGGATTATTAGAGTTTATTAGGGGTGTATTAGGGTTTAATTTTTTATATTATAGTATATTAGGGTTTAATATTTTTTTGGGTTTCAAAGCGTCTTTAGGGTTTGGTAGCATTTTTACAGTTTTGTAGCATTGTTAGTGTTTATGTAGAATTATTTGTGTTTAGGTTTCATTTTTAGGGTTTAGTTAGCATTTTTAGATTTTATGTATCATTTTTAGGGTTTATGTAATGTTTTTTGTGTTTTTGTAGCATGTTTAGGGTTTAGGTTTTATGTAGCATTTTTTAGGGTTTATGATGCATTTTTTGGGTTTATGTAGCGTTTTTAGGGGTGATGTAGCATTTTGGTTACATTTTTTAGGGTTTATGTAATGTTTTCAGGGTTCATGTAGTGTTTTTAGGGTTTATATTGTGTTTTTAGGTTTTATATAGCATTTTTTATTGTTCATCATCATCATGTAATTTTATAAAGGGATAGGGAGGAAAAATACAAAAAGTAGAAGCACAGAAACCCCTCTCCCACCCCCGCCCCTGCCCAAAAAAGAAACTATGGGGGCCTAAAATGATGCAGCCCTAATGCATCCCCTTTAATAAAGTCAATCCCATTAGGAGTAATAATTGCAGCAGAGTGAAGAAACACCTTCTCCGTTCCATTAAGGACTACCAAGGCCAAGTAGTCAGCAACCTTGTTCCCCTCTCTCCATGTGTGAAGAATTCAGATGTTGTTCTTAATAATGCTTTTACATTGGCTTATGACATAGCATGTCGACCAGGGGACTTCACCAATCTCCGCCCAGGAGTTATAGACAATTAAGGAGTCTGTTTCAATTTTGGATACCTCCAACCCCTGTTGCCTGCAAAGTTTGAGTCCCATAAGCATTGCCAGTGCCTCCGCTTGAAGGGAAGATCCATGGCCTAGGCTGGCTGAAAAAGCTAAGAAAACTGAGCCTTTACTATCCCTCACCACACCTCCTCCACTAATGCATCCCTGGACACAAGATCCATCCGTATTGAGCTTCAAGACACCTGAGGGAGGTTGCCAGCAGACCCAACTTCCTTTCCTGTTACTAGAGGAACAATCCTCGTTGGAACTGGAATGAAACCGGTGAAAGGAAGGAGCTGCCCTCCAATGACGCACCGCCTTGTACAGGTCCAGTAACCGATTTTTTTCCCAGACAATAATAACTGCAGCGGAGACAGCCACACCATCGTACTTTGCTCTATTCCTCACCTGCCAAAGACACCAACACCCCACATGCAGCAAAACCGAACGAGCAACTCTCTCAGGTCCCCCACCCTCTGAGCCATGATACCACTTAACAAGAAAGGACGATAAGGTCTCGTTCGAAGAAAGGGTTTCATAGAACTCGCCAAGCGAATTCCAGACCTCGCCCGCCCAAACACTACCAAAGAACAGGTGTGAAGTGCTCTCTTTTCTATGCACGTTACAGCAAACACATTTAGACACAAGCTGGATATCGCACCTCCTGACATTCTCGTCCGTCGGCAGTGCTCTATTTCGAATCCTCCAGGTTAGAAAATTGAGCTTAGTTGGAATGTCCTTCACCCAGACGACCTCATCCCAGCTCCCTGCCTGACCTGGCTCAAAAGAAATTCGGCGGAAGTCCTTCAAGGAGAACCGGCCCGTGGAGGAAGCAGTGAAGACACATTTATCGATCTTTGTATTAAGCTCAATGATATTGAAACACTCAAGCTGATTATCATCCAGAACCGAGTTGATGAACTCCGGGAAAACACTAGCATCCCTATACGAAATATCAGTGATCGGACATCCAGGAAACCCCAACACTGCACCCCTCCAGTCTTGGTGCCAGAAGGAGAGATCGCCATTACCAACAATCCACCGAGCGAAGGGCCGAAGCTTCTCAACAATGGGGCCAACCAAAGACCAGAGGGACGCTTTATTCTGCTCCGCCAAACCCCTGGAGTCTGAGGAATACGCTTTTTAGGGTTTATGTTGTGTTTTTTAGGGTTTATGTTACAGTTCTAGGGTTTATGTAGTACTTTTAGGGTTTATGCAGCATTTTTTGGGATTATGTTGCGTTTTTTGGTTTATGTTGGGTTTTTAGGGTTTTTTCATTTTTAAGGGTTATGTAACGTTTTTAAGGATTATGTATTTATTTGAATCCTTTTTTAGGCTTTTAGTGGTTGTTTATGTTTTGTAGTTTTTTTCAGGTTTTTAAGGGTTGTTAATGGGTGTTTATGGTTTCTTATTGTATCTGATGGCTTTTTAATGGGTTTTGAGGGTGGGGGGTATATAGGTTTATTTGTTTTTTTGGGATTGATAGGGGTTGTTACCATTTTTTAGTGTGTTTTAGGGATTTTTTGGGTATTATAGTGGTTTTTAGGTTTTATATAATGTGTTTTAGGGTTTTTTCTTGGATTCTTTAGGGTTTTTTAGTGTTCTTTAGAGTTTAATATGGTTCTTTAGGGTTTATTAGGGTTCATTAGGGTTTATTAGTGTTCTTTAGGATTTGTTACAGTTTATTAGCATTTGTTATTATATATTATAGTTTTATTGGGATTTTGTAGGCATTAATAGCTTTTTCTATTGTTTATCAACCTTTTTAGGGATATTTAGGATTTATTAGGGTTTATTAGGTTTTATTTTATTTATTAGTGTTAATTAACGTGTATTTGGGTTTATTATGATTTCTTAGGGTTTATTAAGATTTGATATGGTTTACTGTAGTTTATTTGGGGTTTTTTATGGTTTGTTTCCATTTTTCACGATTTATTTGGCATTGTTAGGATTTGTTACGATTTATTTGGGGTTTTTAGGGTTTGTTATGATTTATTTTGGTGTTATTAAGGTTTGTTAGGGTTTATTAGTGGGTTGTAGGCTATTATTTGGAGGTTTTTGTAGCAATATTTCGGGTTTGTTATGTTTTTAGTGATTATTAGGGTTTATTATGGTTTAATGGTTTTTTTATTGTATATTAGGGGTTTTAGGGCTTTTGTAGCATTTATTAGGGTCTAATATAGTTTTTAGGGTTTATTACAGGTTATTACGATTTAATAGTGTTTTTAGTGTTTTTAGGGTTTAATAGTGGGTTTTAGGGGTTATTAGGGTTTATTAGTGGTTCTTAGGGGTTATTAGTGGTTATTAGGGTTTGTTAGGTTTTGTTAGGGTTTTTAGGGTTTGTTGCAGTTTGTTTTAGTTGTTTGGGGTTTTATGCATTATTTTGGGTTTTATGTGTGTGTTTGGATTTTTTATGGTTTGTTAGGGTTATTTTAGCATTTTTGGGGGTTTTTTTTTTGTGTTTTGTGGGTTTTGAAGCATTTTTTGGTTTTTTTGTAGAAATTGTTAGGATTTATGTAGCGTTGTTAGTGTCGTTAGTGGTTCTTTAGGGTTTTTAGGGTTCTTTATGGTGTATTAGGGTTTATTTTGAGGTTTTTAGTGTTTTCTAGTGGTTTTAAGGTTTTTAAGGGTTTCATAGGGTTGGTTAGGGTTTTGTTATGATTTTTTTGCCTTTTTAGGGATTTGTTTAGCATTTTTTGGGGTTTTAAGTTTTTTAGCATTTTATGAGGTTTTTTGAGGTTTTTTAGGGTTTTTAGGTTTGTTTTCATGTTTTTTCTGTTTTTTCATGTTTTTAGGGATTTTTTGGGTTTTTTAGGGTTTCATCATGTTTTGCTGGGTTTGTTAGGTTTTTTATGAATATTAGCATTTTGAATGGTTTGATAGCATTTTTGTTGTATATTTGGATTTTTAGGTATTTTGTAGCTTTTATTGGGGTCTAATAGGGTTTTTAGGGTTTGTTACGATTTATTAGTGTTAATTAGGGTTTAATGGTGGGATTATGGGTTTATTAGGGTTTATTATGGTTTATTATTGGTTGGTAGGGTTTTTTAGGATTTATTAGTGCTCATTAGAGTGATATAGCATGTCTAAGGGTTTTTTAGGGTTTCTACAGGTGTGTTCGGCTTTCTAAGGGTGGGTTAGGGTTTTTATGGGCCGGTAAGGGTTTTTAAGGGTGTGATATGGTTTCTAAGGGTTTCTATGGGTGTGTTGGGGTTTCTAAGGGTGTGCTAGGGTTTCTAAGGGTGTGTTAGTGTGTCTTAGGTTTGCTTAGGGGTTTTCTAGGTTTTTTATGGTTTTTAGGGTTATGTAGGGGTTTCTTATGGTTTCATAGGGGGTTTTAGGGTTTATTCGGGTTTTTTTGTTTATTGGGGTTTGATAGTGCTTCTTGGGGTTTGTTAGGGCTTGTTAGGGTTTATTGGGGTTTTGGGGGGTTTGTTAGGGTTTTATAGGGATTGTTAGGGTTTGTTAGTGTTTGTTATGGTTTTTAGGGTATTGAATGGTTTTGAATGGTTTTTAGTGATTGTGGGGTTATTCATGGTTTGTTAGGGTAGTTTAGTTGTTCATGGTTGTCACAGATGTGTAGAGCTAGTTGAAAGCTTCAATTTGATATGTGGTAGAGGTGAAATGGACACCCAAAGAAGAAGTTATGGTCATTTGGAGGACTTACGGACCTTTTGGGAATTTAATAATATGATAAGGTGTTCTTATTGGTCACAGATGTGTAGATCTAGTCGAAATATTCGATTTGATATATGGTAGATATAAAACGGACTCCCGGAGTAGAAGTTATGGTCTTTTGGAGGGTTTAAGTACCTTTTTGTGCCTTCAAGGATGTGAGAAGGTGCTTCAGTGGTTATAGGAGAGTAGGCCTAGTTGCAAGCATATATTTGATATTCGTTCGAGGAAAAACGAACACTCATAGAAGAAGTTATTGAATAATGGACACCAGATGCCAATCTTTTGACCATTCAAAGGGATTTTGGGTCATTTTGGGGGTTGAAGAATGTCAGAAAGTGTTCTAGTGGTTAATTGAATGTGAATCGTTTCACAATATTTGATTTGATATGTGGTAGAGCCAAACTGAACCCACATAGTAGAAGTTATTGTCGTTTTAAATTGAGTAACTCTCCAAGCGCCTAAAAACCTAAGAAACCCATAACTCACTAAAATAGGCATAACTTCTATTTCACGTGTCTGTTTGAGCGTTGTGACAAGTCAAATTGAAGCTCGTGAGATGAGTGAGGACCAAGTTTAGTAGAAACTATGAGAATATCAAAGAAATATAAGATATCGTAGTTATACCACTCCAAAAGCAAGTCCAACTTCAAATGATCATAACTTTCACTCCGGTTGTCCATTTGAGCTCTACCACATATCAAATCGAAAGTAGCGAAGAGATCTACGTAGAAGGATGAATTGAACGCAGTTATAGTCATGTTTGAGACCCTAAAAGCTCAGAAACCCATCAGAAGGCCTCCAAAACTCCATTTCAGTGTACGGATCCCAATCAAAATTTTCATTAAATGGTCATAACTTCTTATCTGGGTGTCTGTTCGGCCTCCGACACCTGTTTTAATCGTAGTTCATTCCATGAGATTCAGTTTGAACATTCACTGAGAAGAAATGGACACCCGAAGAAGAAGGTATTCCTTTTTCAAGGACTCTGTGATTTGTTAGGTTTATAGAGACCCCATTTCTAGCATTTTTGTCATGTCTGCTGTTTTTTAAAACAACTATAACTTAATATTACTATTATTATTATTATTATTATCATCATCTCATCCACATGCACATGCACATGCACATGTGTTATTATCATATTTTTATTACCTTTCACATGCACATGCAATGCACACACATTATTTTATTATCACATGCGTTGTTATTATTCATGTTATTATTATTATTGTGGTTGTTGTTGTTGTAGTAGTCGTAGTAGTTGTTGTTGTTATTATTTTCATCACATAGAAATGCACATGCGAATGCACATACACACACATTCAATGCACGGGCATTATTCTATAATCACATGCATTGTTAATAATAATATTAATAATAATAATAATAATAATAATATTATTATTATTATTATCAATATCATCATCATCATCATCACATGCAAATTTAATGCACGTGAATTATTATTTATGACCATGCGCGAGCACACATAATGCACATGCCATATTCTATTATCACATGCATTGGTACTTCTACTATTATCACCACCACCACTACTATTATTACTACTGCTGTTATTATTACTATCATCACATGAAAATGTAGATGCACGGGCGTTATTATTATATATTTTTTACCATGCACGTGCATATGAAATGAACTTGTATTATTCTTTTATTATTATTATTATTATTATTATTATCACATTACTATTATAATAATTATAATTATTATTATCATTATCATTATTATTATCATTATAACATGCAAATGCACATGCATGTGCGTTGTTATTTATTATTTATTACCATGCACGTCCATGCATTATTTATATTATTATTACATCAGTACTATTAATATTATAATCAAATGTAAATGCACTAGCACATGCATGTGTGTTCTTATTTATTATTATTTATTTATTATTTACTACTATGTACATGCACATTAAATGAACTTGTGTTATTATTATTATTATATTATTATTATTATTATTAACATTAATATTATTATTTTTGTTTGTATCATCAAATACAAATTCACATGCACGTGTGTTGTTATTTATTATTTATTACCATGTACGTGCATGCGTAATTATTATTATCATTACATGTAAATGCACATGCACGCGTGTTATTATATATTATTTATTATCATGCACATGAAAATGGAATTCACTTGCGTTATTCTATGATCACATATGTTATTATTATTTATTCTCATGCACGTGCGCACATAATTCACGTGCATTATTCTATTATCACATATTTTATTATTTATTATTTATTATCATTTACATGCAAATGTACATTCATGTGGACTTGGTTATTATTAATTGTTTATTACCATGAACATGCACTTGGATGTAAATTATTATTTATTATTTATTATCATTCACATGCACAAGCACATACACATGTAATTCATATGCATTATTATTTATAATTTATTATTTGTTATCATTCACATGCAAATGCGCATACATATGCGCACGCATGTGCGTTATGATTTATTATTTCAACCATGCACATGTATATGCATATGCATGTTCATTATTACTATTATTATTATTATTAGAGGTATTTTTAGGGTTTATTGGCATTTTTTAGAATTTTTATGTGTTATTAACATTTATTATGGGTTTTTAGGGTTTTAGGTGTTTTAATGGTATATTTGCATGTTTTAGGGTTTGGTGGGGGTTATTAGGATTTTATTAGGGTTTATTATGGTGTGTTAAGGTTTATTAGGGTTTATTAGGTATTTATAGGGTTTTATTAGGATTGTATTGGGTTTATTGGTGTAAATTATGGTCTATTATGGTATATTTGGGTGTGTTTAGAATTTATTAGGGTTTATTATCGTTCATTATGGTTTATTAAATTTTAAGAGGGTATATTAGGGTTTTTTAGGGTTTAGTAGTGTTTATTAGGGTTTATTAGTGCTTTTAAGCATTGTTAGGTTTTATATGCATTTATTAGGGGTTTTAGGGGTTTTTAATGGTATATTTGCATTTTTTAGGGTATAGTGGGGTTTATTATGGTTTATTATAGTGTGTTATGGTTAATTAGGGTTGCGTATGTATTTTTAGGGTTTTATTAGGATTCAGTAGGTATCTTTATTGATTTATTAGGGTTTATTATTGTTGAGTAGTGATTATTAGGGTTTGTTAGGGATTTTTACGGTTTACTAGGGTTTGATAGTTTTTTTATTAGGGTATATGTGTGTTTTTAGTTTTTGTTTATATATATGAAGATTTGTTAGGGATTTTTAGGTATTATTATTTCATTTTTAGTGTTTGTGAGCATTTTTTAGGGTTTCTTAGGTTTTTTTAGAATTTATTATGGTTTATTAGGTTTTCTATGGCTTTTTAATGATTTGTTTGCATTTTCTTGTTTATTGGGGTTTAGTTGGGTTTTATTAGGTTTTATTATGGCGTGTAAAGTTTTATTTTGGCTAAGAAGGTATTTTCATGGTTTTATTATGATTTTATTAAGTTTTATTAGTTTTTATTAGGGTTTATTAGTGATTTTTAGGATTTATTAGTGTTTGTTAGGGGTTTATTAGTTTTTTTTGTTTTATTAGGTAATATTAGTGTTTGTTAAGTCTTTTTAGAAAATATAGCGTTTTTTATTGTTTGTGAGGGGTTTGTTTTTGTTTGTGAGCTTTTTAGGGTTTCTTAGGTTATATTAGTGTTTATTATGGTTTATTATAGTTTCTAGGGCGGAAGAGGTTCAGGACTAGGCAAGCCTAGCCCCCCTAAAATCAATAAAACATATAGAGACAATTACAAGATGGGTCAAAAAGGGAAAGAGTGAATCTCACCATTCATATCTGTGTCAACCAAGGGAGATCAAAAACATGGGGACACAAAGGACCTCATCGAGAATCTTTCATCAATCGCCCTTTTCGAGAGAGCATCCACCATCGAGGTGGCCTCCCTGTAAACATGAGACACACTAATGCTCAGGGAACATGAGATATCAAGGCACTCGATCCAATGTGAGGGTAGTCGCCAAGGGACATCCCTGGAAAAATTCTTAAGAGCCGCAACTGCAAGCATCGAGTCTGAATCAATCCAAATGATTTTCCACCCAAAACAGATCACATATTTCACAGCCTTTATAATGGAACAAAGCTCCACTTCATAGGCACAACCATCCCCAATAAAATGAAAGAAGCAGCCCTTGAAGAACCCTCTGAAAGTACAAAAGACACTGCCACACCTCGAAGGCCTCGGAGCTCACAGTGCCGCACCATCAACATTGACTTTCAACCATGTTGGAGTTGGAAGAATCCATCTAACCAACCTCAGGACCATTGGTTTCCTGCTTCGGCCAACAACCCCAAGAAAGCGCAGCAATTTTAGATCATTAAAATCATTCCACATCGAACCTATTTGAATTCATGAAGTAGTCTAAATCATCTTTTGAATGGCAACCATGCCTCCATGCAGCGTAAGGGGTTGCCGATTGAAGATGGAAGCTTTGCGAGCAGCCCAGACATAATGAATAATTTCCACCGCACTAGTAAGCAACAGGTTATGAACCTGATCACTTCGTTTCATCTCCACATGGACACGCAAGAGATCGAAAATCAGTCCTTGTAGGCAGTAGTTCATGCAGATTATGGTTTCTATGGATTTTTAAGTTATATTAGTTTTTTTTGTCTTTATTACGTTATATTAGTGCTTTTATGTCTTTTTACGTAATATAGCATGTTTTTATTATTTGTGATCTTTTTTATTGTTTGTGAGTGTTTTTAGGATTTATTAGGTTATATTAGAGTTTATCAGAGTTTCTAGGGATTTTTTAAGGTATACTAGCATTTGTTTTCATTATTACAGTTTTGTAGGGTTTTGTTAGGGGTTATTATGGTGTGTTACGGTTTGTTAGGTTTTAGTAGGGTTTATTTGGATTTATTTATGGTTTATTAGGGATTTTTAGGTATTTTTTGGGGTATATTAAGGTTTATTAGTGTTCATTAGTGTCTATTAGGGTTGGTTAGTGTTGTTTAGATTGTTTAATGTGTTTTTAGGGTTTATTAGGTTTTATTATCATTTATTAGGGTTTATTAGGTATTTTTGGGGTTTTATTAGGGTTGTGTAGTGTCTCTTAGGGTTTTTAGGGATTATAAGGCGTTTTTAGGGATTACTAGAGTTTATTAGGGGTTTATCAGGGTTTAATTTTTTATATTATGGTATATTAGGGTTTAATATTTTGAGGGTTTTGAAGTTTGTTTAGGGGTTTTTAGCATTTTTTAGTGTTTGTGTAGTGTTGTTTGACTTTTTGTAGCATTTTGGTGTTTTTGTAACGTTTTTATGGTTTAATTAGTAGTTTTAGGTTTTATGAATCATTTTTTAGGGTTTATGTTACATTTTTTGGGTTTGTGTAGCGTGTTTATGGTCTAGGTTTTATGTAGCATTTTTTAGGTTTTATGTTGCATTTTCTGGGTTTATATAGCATTCTTATGGGTGATGTAGCATTTATGTTGCATTTTTAGGGTTTATGAAACGTTCTTAGGGTTGATGTAGTATTTTTAGGGTTTATGTTGTGTTTTTAGGTTTTATGTAGCATTTTTCAATGTTTTTGTTGCATTGTTTAGGGTTTATGTTATGGTTCTAGGGTTTATGTGGGGCATTTTGGTTTATGTAGCATTATTTGGGGTTGTGTTTCGTTTTTTGGGTTTATGTTGCATTTTGAGGGTTTATGTTGCATTTTTAGGGTTTATGTAACGTTGCTTGGGTTTATATATCTATTTGTTTCATTTTTTAGGGTTCTGATGGTTGTTTATGGTTACTAGTGGTTTTTAGGGTTTTAAGGGTTGTTAAAGGGTGTTTATGGTTTTTATGGTATTTGATGGGTTTTCCTTGGTTTTTTGGGGGGTTTTAAGGGTTTATTAGTTTTTTTAGGATTGATAAGGGTTGTTAGGATTTTTCTTGTATTTTAGGGTTTTTTGGGTATTGTATCAGTTTTTAGGGTTTATGTAACGTGTTTTAGCATTTTTTTGGGTTCCTTAGGGGTTTTAGTGTTTTTTAGAGTTTATTATGGTTCCATAGAGTTTATTATGGTTCTTTAGGGATTATTAGTGTTCTTTAGGATTTGTTACAGTTTATTATCATTTTTTATTGAATGTTAGGGTTTAATTGGGTTTTTTTAGGCATTAATAGCTTTTTCTAGGAGTTATCAACCATTTATATGGTTGTTTAGGATTTATTAGGGTTTCTTAGGGTTTATTTTATTTATTAGGGTTGATTAACGTGTATTTGGGTTTATTACAATTTATTAGGGTTTATTATGATTTGTTAGGGTTTATTGCGGTTTATTATGGTTTGTTTCCGTTTGATACGATTTATTTCCTGTTGTTAGGATTTGTTACGATTTATTTGGGTTTATTATGGTTTGTTACTATTTATTATGAGGTTATTATGGTTATTTAGGGTTTATTAGCAGGATGTAGGGTTTTGTAGGATATTATTTGGTGGGTTTTTTAGTTTTTTGTTGGGTTTGTTAGGGTTTTAGTGATTATTAGGATTTATTATGGTTCCATAGTGTTTTTTATTATATATTAGAGGTTTTAGGTCTTTTGTAGCGTTTATTTGAGTTTAAAATGGTTTTTAGGGTTTTTTAAAGGTTATTATGATTTATTAGTGTTTATTAGGGTTATAGGGTTTAATAGTGGGTTTAAGGTGTTATTTGGGTTTATTAGTGGTTGTTAGGGTTTGTTAGGTTTTGTTAGGGTTTGTTAGGACGTGTGTTATTCTATTATCACACATGTTATTATTATCATTATTATCATTATCATTATTATAATTTTCAATATTGTTATTACTATTATTATTATTATTATTTTTATCGTCATAGGAAAATATAGATGCACATGCGTTATTATTTATTATTTATCATATATTATTTATTTCCATGAACAGTCATATGTTGTTGTTTTTGTTGTTGTTGTTGTTGTTGTTATCATCTCATGAAAATGCACATGCATATCCGTTATTATTTATTAACATGAACGTGCACATGCAATGAACCTACATTATTCTATTATCACATGAATTTTTATGGTTATTTTTATTATTACTATTATTGTTATTATTGTTATTATCATCAAATGCAAATGAAATTTGACGTGCATTATTATTTATTACCATACACGTGCACATTCAATTCATGTGCGTTATTATATTGTCACATGTGCTATTATTATTAATATTACTATTATTGTTATTATTATCATCACATGCACTATGAGTTATTATTTATTATCATGCACTGCACATGCGTTATTCTATTATCACATGCGTTGTTGTTATTAATAATAATATTATTATTACTATTATTGTTATTATTTTTATTATTATCATCATCTCATGCACATGCACGTGCATTATAATTTATTTTTTATTACCATGCACGTGCACATGCAATGCACACATGTTATATTATTATCACATATGTTGTTATTCTTATTTTTTTCATTATTATTGGGGTTTTTTGTTGTTGTTGTTGTTTTTGTCACATGAAAATGCACATGCAAATGCACATGAAAATGCACATGTAAATACATAAACACGCACATTCAATGCACGTGCATTATTCTATTATCATATGCGTTATTATTATTATTATTATTATTATTATCATCATCATCATCATCATTATCACATGAAAATGCAATGCACACGCGTTATTATTTATTACCATGCACGTGCACACGTAATGCCCAAGCAATATTCTATTATCACATGCATTGGTACTTCTACTATTATCAAAACTACTACTACTGCTATTATTATTATTATTATCATCACATGCAATTGCAGATGCACGTGCGTTTTTATTTATTATTTATTACCATGCACTTGCATATGCAATGAACTTGTATTATTCTATTATTACTATTATTATTATCATAGTTTTATTATTATTATTATTATTATCATTATTATTATCATTATCACATGAAAATCCACATGCATGTGTGTTGTTATTTATTATTTATTACCATGCACGTGCATGCGTTATTAATATTATTATTACAATTAGTATTGTTAATATTATTATCAAATGTAAATGCACATGTACATGCATGTGATTTATTATTTTCTATTATTTATTTATTATTTTCTAATATGCACGTGCAAATGCAATGCACTTGCGTTATTCTATTAAAATTAATATTATTATTATTATTATTGTTTGTATCATCCAATACAAATGCACATGCACGTGTGTTGTTATTTATTATTTATTACCATGTATGTGCATGCGTCATTATCATTATCATTATATGTAAATGCACATACACATGTGTTATTATATATTATTTATTACCATGCACATGAAAATGCAATGCACTTGTGTTATTCTATTACCACATGTGTTATTATTATTTATTCTCCTGCACGTGCACACGCAATGCACTTGCATTATTCTATTATCACATGTATTATTATTTATTATTAATTATCATTCACATGAATATTCACATTCATGTGGACTTGGTTATTAATTATTGTTTATTACCAAACACATGCACATGCACATGCAGATGCAGATGCACATGCACATGCACATGCACATGAACATGCACTTGGATGTGTGTTATTATTTATTATTTATTATCATTCACATGAACATGCACATACACATGGAAGTCACATGGGTTATTATTTATAATTTATTATTTTTTATCATTCACATGAAAATGCGCAGGCATATGCACATGCACGTGCATTATGATTTATTATTTAAACCATGCACATGCATATGCACATGCACGTGCTTTATTACTACTATTATTATTTGAGGTATTATTAGGGATTACTATCATTTTTTATGATTTTTAGGTGTTATTAACATTTATTATTGTTTGTTAGGGTTTAGGGTTTTTAATGGTATATTAGCGTTTTTTAGGGTTTGGTGGGGGTTATTAGGATTTTATTAGGGTTTATTATGGTGTGTCAATGTTTATTAGGGTTTGTTTAGGATTTATTAGGGTTTATTATGGTTCATTATGGTTTATTAAATTTTAAGAGGGTATATTCTGGTTTTTTAGGGTTTAGTAGTGTTTATTTGGGTTTATTAGCACTTTTAAGCTTTGTTAGTTTTTATTAGAACTTATTAGGGGTTTTAGGGATTTTTAATGCTATATTTGAGTTTTTTAGGGTTTAGTGGGGTTTATTATGGTTTATTATTGTGTGTTATGGTTTATTAGTGTTGAGTTGGTATTTTTAGGGTTTTATTAGGGTTAAGTAGGTATCTTTATGGTTTTATTAGGGTTTATTAGGGTTGAGTATGGTTTATTAGGGTTCGTTAGGGCTTTTTAGTGTTTACTAGGGTTTGTTAGTGTTTTTATTTGGGTATATGAGTGTTTTTTAGTTTTTGTTAAAATATATGAGGGGTTGTTATGACTTTTGAGGTTTTATAAGTGTGTTTTTAGTATTTTTGATCAATTTTATTGGTTTATTAGCTTTTACTTGAATTTATTATGGTTTATTAGGGTTTCTAGGGCTTTTTAATGGTTTGTTTGCATTTTTTTGTTTATTGGGGTTTAGTTGGGTTTTATTAGGTTTTTTTATGGTCTTTCAAGGTTTATTAGAGTTGAGAAGGTATTTTTAGGGTTTTATTAGGGTTTTATTAGGGTTTATTCATTTTTATTAGGGTTTATTAGGGATTTTTAGGGTTTGCTAGGGGTTTATTAGTTTTTTTGTTTTATTTGGTTATATTAGTGTTTGTTAGGCCTTTTAATATTATATAGCATGTTTTTATTGTTTGTGAGCATTTTGTTCTTGTTTGTGATGGTTTTAGGGTTTCTTTGGTTATACTAGAGTTTAATATGGTTTATTAGGGTTTCTAGGGATTTTTACGGTATATTAGCGTTTTTGTCTTTATTAGGTTATATTAGTGTATTTATGTCTTTTTAGGAAATATAGCACGTTTTTATTGTTTGTGAGCATTTTTTTATTGTTTGTGAGCGTTTTTAGGGTTTATTAGGTTATATTAGTGATTATCAGGGTGTGAAGGGGTTTTTTAAGGTATACTAGCATTTTTTTCTCTATTAGGGTTTTGTAAGGTTTTATTAGGGGTTATTATGGTTTGTTAACATTTGTTAGGGTTAAGTAGGGTTTATTTGGATTTATTTATGGTTTATTAGGGTTTTTTAGGGTTTGTTCGGGGTTAATTAGGGTTTATTAGTGTCTATTAGTGTTGGTTAGGGTTTTTAGTTTTTTTTGACGTGTTTATACATTTTATTAGGATTTATTATAATTTATTAGGGTTTATTAGGTATTTCTGGGGTTTTACTAGGGTTGAGTAGAGTTTCATAGGATTTCAGGGATTATAAGGTGTTTTTAGGGATTATTAGAGTTTATTAGGGGTTTATTAGGGTTTAATTTCTTATATTATGGTATATTAGGGTTTAATATTTTTGAGGGTTTTAATGTGTCTTTAGGGTTTTTAACATTTTTTAGGGTTTGTGTAGCGTTGTTAGAGTTTATGTAGCATTTTTAGTGTTTATGTAGCTTTTTATGGGTTAAGTTAGCGGTTAAAGATTCTATGTATCATTTTTAGGGTTTTTGTAATGTTTTTAGGGTTTATGTAGCGTGTTTAGGGTTTAGGTTTTATGTACCATTTTATAGGGTTTATGTTACGTTTTCTGGGTTTATGTAGCATTTTTAGGGGTGATGTAGTGTTTATGTTCCATTTTTTAGGGTTTATGTAATGTTTTAAGGGTTCATGGCGTGTTTTTAGGGTTTATATTGTGTTTTTAGGTTTTATGTAGCATTTTTAATTTTTATGTAGAGGTATTTAGGGTTTATGTTACACTTCTAGGGTTTATGTAGTGCTTTTAGGGTTTATGTAGCGTTTTTGGGTTTATGTTGCGTTTTTGGTTTATGTTGCGTTTTTAGGGTATTTGTTGCTTTTTTAGGGTTTATGTAATGTTTTTAGGGTTTATGTATCTATTTGATGCATTTGTAAGGTTTTAATGGTTGTTTATGATTTTTAGTGTTTTTTGGGTTTTTAAGGGTTGTTAACGGGTGTTTATGGTTTTTACGGTATTTGGGGGATTTTTAATGGGTTTTTGGGGGTTTTATGGGTTAATTAGTTTTTTGGTATTGGTAGGGGTTGTTAGGGTTTTTAATGTGTTTTAGGGTATTTTGGGTATTGTAGTGGTTTTTAGGGTTTATATAATGTGTTTTAGCATTTTGTGGGTTCTTTAGGGTTTTTTATAGTTCTTTTGATTTTAATATGGTTCTTTAGGGTTTATTAGCATTCTTTAGAATTTATTAGTGTTCTTTAGGATTTGTTACAGTTTATTATCATTTTTTATTGTATATTATGGTTTTATTCGGCTTTTGTAGGCATTAATAGCTTTTTAAAGTGTTTATCAACCTTTTTTAGGGTTATTTAGGATTTATTAGAGTTTATTAGGGTTTATTTTATTTATTAGGGTTTAGTAACATGTAGTTGGGATTAATATGATTTATTAGGGTTTATTATGATTTTTTATGTTTCATTAGGGTTTATTAGGGGCCTGTTATGATTTGTTTCAGTTTGTTATGATTTATTTGGCTTTGTTAGGATTTGTTACGATTTATTTGGGGTTGTTAGTTTTTGTTACGATTTATTTTGGGGTTATTAGGGTTTTTAGGGATTATTAGTGTGTTGTAGGGTTTTGTAGGCTATTATTTGGAGGTTTTTGTAGCATTTTTTCGGGATTGTTAGGGTTTTTTGGGATTATTTGGGTTTATTATTGTTTAATAGTGTTTTTATTGTATATAAGGGGTTTTAGGGATTTTTTAGTGTTTATTAGAGTCTAATAGAGTTTTTTGGGGTTTATTAGAGGTTATTATGATTTATTAGTGTTTATTATGGTTTTTAGGGTTTAATAGTGGGTTTTAGGGGTTATTAGGGTATATTAATGGTTCTTAGGGGTTATAAATGGTTTTTAGGGTTTGTTAGGTTTTGGTAGGTTTTTAGGGTTTTTTAGGGGTTGTTTGAATTGTTTGGGTTTTATTCGTTTTTTTGGATTTATGGGTGTGTTTTGATTTTTATGCTTTTTTAGGGTTATTTTAGCATTTTTAAGGTTTTGTTGCATTTTGTGGGTTTTGAAGCATTTTTCAGTTTTTTGTAGAAATTTTCAGGGTTTATTTAGCATTGTTAGTGGCTTTAGTAGTTCATTAGGGGTTTATTAGGGGTTTATTAAGGTTTAATTTTTTTTATAATATGGTATATTAGGATTTAATATTTTTGAGGGGTTTGAAGCATCTTTAGGATTTTTGTAGCATTTTTTAGGGTTTAGTTAGCAGTTTTAGGTTTTATGTATCATTTTTATGGTTTATGTAATGTTTTTAGGGTTAATGTAGTGTGTTTAGGGTTTAGGTTTTATGTAGTATTTTTAGAGTTTATGTTGCATTTTATGGGTTTATCACTAGTGGAAATACGAGATTTAATGTCGACGTAATAACGTCATTTTTTTATAAACTGACGCCAATGGTATGTGAGGAAAATTTATGGTGTCGGTTCTTAGAAAAACCAACACCAAAAACAATTATTCGATGATTTTCCGCGTCGGTTTTCTGAAAACCGACAAGGAAAATCTCAAAAAAAACTTTTTGGCATTGGTTTTAAAGAATATCGATGCCAATAATAAAAAAAAACTTTTTGGCGTTGGTTTTCAAGTAAACCGTAGCCATAAGATGATGTTTCGGCATTAGTTTTCTCCAAAACCGATGCCGAAACATAGAATCCCATTATTTTTCGGCGTCAGTTTTCGTTAAAACAGATGTAGAAAATAAAAAAAGGAATTTCGGTGTCGTTTATTCTCAAATCCAACCCTGAATGTTTTTTTTAATTTTCAGTGTGGGTTTTTAACAAAACTGACGCCCAAAGTCTTTTAAAATTAATCGGGGTCGCGAATCCCACATTTTGTTGGATCGTCGAAATCAAATCCTATTGTGGTACCTTGTAATCCCAACGACCTTTGAAGAACTATTCATGATCTTTGAAGGCCATTGCTGATGGTTTTGTTCCGTTTTCACAATTTTCAGTTTGCGTTCTTCGTTTTTATCTCTTATTTTATCTTCCATTGTTTATTTCTTCTTCCATAATACTATTTTATGCGACATTCAATTTTCGTTTGATTTTAGTTGTTGTTAATCATTATTTTTGGTTTTGTATTATCATTGTTGGTATATATTTTGTAGTGTTTTTTTTGAAGTCATTATACCAAATGCTGTTTGGATTGGAGATCTCCATTCGGGTTGAACTTCAAATTTTGTAAGTTTTTTTTAATTTTGTAGATAAATCATTTATCATTCAATTTGGTTATTGATTTGCTTTAACTATGAGTTTATATTTCATTTTAAATGTGTTAGTACATGGTTAAATATTCTTTCAACAGAGATTCTTAAATATTCTGTCAACAAATTTTATATTTTTACATTGACTCCAATCAAATTTTACCCAATACACTTAGTGCATCCTTTAAATTAACGCACTCTTTTATACTTTTGACACATGCCACAACGAAATAATGAAACAACTATGTAAAATTACCTAATAAATTTTAGAATAATGATATTATAATTAAATTACAATATCAATATAACACACAAGTATATAATATGAAAATAAAATTTTTACTATTTGTAAATGTGTTTCATATCTGATATTTTCTATCCGATTATAAATATTTTTTATTAAATGTGTTTTTGTTTACAAATTATCTAATAGATATTTAAGTGTTTATATGTTTAATATATTCACCAAATATATTGTGATATCAGGTATTTAATTCATCTTAAAAAATAATGATAAACAACAACTAAAATCAAACGAAAATTGAAGTCATTATACTGAATGCTCTTTGGATTAAGGATCTCCATTTGGGTTAAACTTCAAATTTTGTAAGTTTTTTTTAATTTTGTAGATAAATCATTTATCATTAAATTTGGTTATTGATTTTATTTAACTATTAGTTTATATTTTATTTTAAATGTGTTAGGAAATGGTTAAATATTCTTTCAACAAACATTCTTAAATATTCTGTCAACAAATTGTATATTTTTACATTGACTCCAATCAAATTTCACCCAATACACTTAGTGCACCCTTTAAATTAATGCACTCTATAGTACTTTTGAAACATGCAACAACGAAATAATGAAACAACTATGTAAAATGACTTAATAAATTTTAGAATAATTATATTATAATTAAATTATAATATCAATATAACACACATGTATATAATTTGAAAATAAAATGTTTACTATTTGTAAATTTGTTTCATATCTGATATTCTTTATCTGATTATCAATAGTTTTTATGAAATGTGTTTTTGTTTAAAAATTATCTAATAGATATTTAAATGTTTATATGTTTTAATATATTCACCAAATATATTATGATATCAGGTATTTAATGGATCTTAATTGGATTCATCTACGAAGAACCACTAGTGAATATGAAATAGGAGTTGATAATTTTATGGAATTTGCTAAAAAACATCTTCAAAACATTGATATGATTTTATGTACAGGTGTGAAGTGTGTACATATGAGAAAGTTAAACTCTAGAGAAATCAAGGATCATCTCATTTGTTATGGTTTTAGCCTTAATTATACACGTTTGATGTGGTATGGTGAAAGAACTGAAAATTCAACATCCAATGTTGATGATGATATTTATAATGAGGAAGAGGATCATATTGAAGAATTAATTCATTATTTAGGTGTTGAATCCATCGACAAAACACCAACTATTGAACGATTGTATGGATATTCTGAGAAACCATTATTCCCATGTTGGAGTAAATATACAGTGTTATCATCAGTTTTGAGATGAGTTAACATAAATGAATAAAATGGGTGGAGTGATAACAGTTTCTCCAGTTTACTTGAGCCTTTAAAAGAGCTTTTTCCAGAAGGCAATGGGATTCCAAATTCTAATTATGAGGCAAAGAAAATATTATTCCCAATGGGATTGGGGTATAAAAAGATACATGATTTCCCCAATGATTGTATACTACATAGGAAAGAAAATGAATATTTATCAAGTTGTCCTAGATGTGGGACATCACGCTATAAGATAGATGAGAAAGTCAACTCATATTCATTCTCAAGTGATGTCATCTAATTTCATGAAAAATAAATCTTGTACTTTCCAATGATATTGTCAAATATTTTTGGCATAAAATTATGATAATTCAATTCTGATTCAATTTTAGCTACCAGAATCAAAACTCTTGCTAAAGAAATTTGGAACCTTCCAATAATTCCTCATTTGAAGCATATATTTTCAAATTAAATTGATGAAAAATGGTTAAGATGGCATTTATATGAGCGCATCTCTGATGGTAACTTATGTCACCCTTCCGATTCACCACAGTGGAAGAGTTTTGATAAAACATTTCATGATTTTGGAAGTGAAGTTATAAATATCAGAATGGGATTCGATACTGATGGAGTGAATCCATATCGGAGCCTCAGTATCCAACATAGTTCTTGTCCTGTTTTGCTGGTAGTTTACAAATTTTCCCCACATCTATGTATGAATAAAAAATATGTTATGATGAGCTTGATGATTTCTGGACCAAAAAAACTGGAAAATTATATTGATGTGTATCTTTCACCATTGATTTATGATTTGATACTGCTATGGGAGGAAGGTGTTAATGTTTTCGATTCATACAAGAAAGAGTATTTTCTTTTGCGTGCTATGATAATGATCACTATAAATGACTTTACTGAATATGGAAACTTATCTGGATATAGTGTAAAGGGACATAAATCATGTCCAATTTGTGAAGAACAAACTTCATATTATCAACTGAAGAATGGATGAAAGTCATTGTACATGGGACATCGATGAGTTTTGCGAATTGATCATCCTTATCATAGATTGAAAAAAGAATTTCACGGTTAATAAGAATACAACCTTCCCCCTCGACCATTTCCAGTTGAAGAATACTATGACATGGTGGTAGAAATTGATTTGACATTTTGAAATAGATGAATTTCTGGTTTTCAAAAACATATATGGAAGAAGAAGTCTTTTTTTCGTACTACCTTATTAGAGATATTTAGAGATAAAACATAACATTGATGTTATTCATGTTGAGAAAAACATATGTGATAGTTTTATTGGGACATTGTTAGACATAAAAGGAAATACAAAAGATATATTTCATGCTATATTGGACTTGATATTAATGAGAATACGTTTGGAGTTAGCTCCCGCTATGAAAGGAAACAAAACATATTTACCTCTGGCATGTCACACATTAAGAAAGATTCAAAAGATGAATTTTTGTCAGTGTCTTCATGGTATTAAAGTACCCAGTGGTTTTTCCTCAAATGTGAATAATTTGGTGTCATTGAAGGATTGTAAATTAATAGGTATGAATTATCATGATTTCCATGTGTTGATGCAACAACTTCTACCAGTAGAAGTGCATGGTATATTACTGAAAACTGTCAGAAAGACTATCATCAGGTTATGTAATTTCTTCAAATACATTTGTAGCAATGTCGTTGATCCAAATTTGTTAATTTATTGTAGAATGAAGCAACTATTATTTTTTTCAACTTGAAATGTATTTCCCACCCACATTTTTTGATGTAATGGTTCATCTGCTGATTCATTTGGTGCGTGAGATAAGAATATAAGGGTCTGTTTATTTAAGATGGATGTATCCTTTTGAAATATATATATAAATTTTGAAAGGATATGTTAAAAATAATTATCGACCAAAGGCCTCAATTATTCAAAAATATGTATTAGAAGAGGTGATTGAGTTCTGTACTGACTATTTGAATGAGGTGGAACATATTGGTCTCCCTGTATCTTGACATATGATAGTTGATAGTAATGGTACAGGGGATCGAGGCTTAAAGGTAAAGTTCATTCCATTTGATGAAGTGATGCTGGCACATTTATACATTTTTAACAACATAGATGAGGTTCAATCATATATATCCTCACATATTGCTGAAATAAAGTTACGATATCAGAAAAGAAACCTAAAGTGGTTTATGATTGAGAATAAGAAGACATTTGTTTCATGGTTTAAAGAGAAAGTCACCCCAGATATATCTGCATCAGAAACATTGAAGCGGTTAGCAGGAAGACCATCTCTTAATTTGATCACATGGTCTGGTTTTGATATCAATGGATACACATTTTACACAAAAAACCTGGATGACAAGAGTACAGTTCAGAATAGTGGTGTAATGGTTTTTGCTGAAGCAGTGCATTTTTCGAGAGCCAAAGATAAAAACCCAATTTCTGCATCAACATCATATTTGGGAGTGATTGAAGACATATGGGAAATTGAATATTTTAAATTTTGAGTCACTATTTTTAAGTGTAATTGGGTTGATAGTAATAGTGGTGTGAAACATGATTAATATGGGTTTAAACTGGTTGATTTGAAAAGGTTTAATTACAATGAGGAACCATTTAAGATGGAAACACATGGAAAACAAGTATTTTATGTCATTGATCCATCGAATGATCATTGGTCAGTTTTTTTGCAGGGAAAAAAGATTCCATTTGGGTGATGAGGATTATTCTGATGATGTTAGTGATTTACATGATCCGTATTCATCTATTACGCAATTTCCAGATGATTACAATGTGTATAAGATAGACATAGTGCATGCAGCATGTACTGATCATGATGAAGGCATGTTCAAAAACAATAAATGGGTCTCCTAATTTTTCTGGTAAATATTTATTTTTTTTTCATTTTTGGAAATTACAAATGCATGCCTCTTTTTTACTTATTTTTGTCTTCCTTATTTCTAATTATTCATTTTTTTATGATATGCTTGTACAAAAAATTTCATTACACTTTCTAGTAGAAATGTCAGATACAGATATAGAGGAGCAGTTACCGAGTTATATCTATTTTGACATATTATTAAATATTCAGTAATATACTTATTTAATGAAATAAAACTATAAATTTACAAAAACATGTTGCAGGACTACTGATGCGTCCTCTCCAAAGGAGACTTCTCCTGTTACTACTAAAAAATCAAGTTATCAAGTTGGTAAACATGGTATTACACATTTAACAAAACTATCACTTGCTCATGATGATGAAAAAGTAAAAATACGTTTTGATGATAATAATAATGCAGTTGGACAAAATGTTGTTCAATTTGTTAGTTATATAGTGATGCAGAGTCGTTGCAGGATTAGTATTTTATATCCTGATTGGAAGTCAGTGGAAAGGACGGTGAAGCAAAAACTTTGGGAGGCCGTGGTGGTAAAATATCCTAATTTATTTCTTCTATCTCATTTTTTGAATATTACATATTCTAAAAGAACTATTTAATTTATTCAATTACAGATGAAATTCAATTTTGAGGAAACCAAATAAATTAAGAGAAGAAATATCTCTTTAGCAGCGGTTTGATGGAGGGATTTTAAAACCAAAATGACAAGAAATTATGTTTTTGGAAAGAGAATGTTTGAAAGCCCATGACTTAAGTATCTGTATATAGATGAAGAAACCTAGAAGAAATTTGTTGAAAGTCGCGAGGAAGTGAAATTTCAGGTATGGTAATTGTTTTATATTTTAAAATTTAGGCTATATTTTTCTTATTACGTATTAGTTTATGTTTATAAAACAGGCCTCCAAGAGATATCATCATGAGATCCAGTTGAGAAACGTATACCCTCATACTTTATCACATGGAGGGTAGTTGTATTTGGAGTATAAAATGATTGAAGAAAAATTTGATTCATTAAGTGCTCGATCAAGTAGTGATTAAGAAGAGGTCCTGTTTGGTCCCCCATCTCCTCCCACTCGCCATGAGAAATGGAAATGACAAAGAAGAAGAAAAATTGAACAGTATCTTACTAAGGAATCTCATCAAGTGGAAAATAGAATTGTAAGTAAATATTATTTATCTGTTAACAATTTTTCTATTTTATAATCTATAAAAACTAATTTGACTTATTTATTTTTCATTTCAGGATGAACTTCAGGAGCAAGAGACATAGGGCTCTTTTATCCCCGAGGGTCGGATGGAAATCCTAGCCACTAATTTGGGAAAGGCAAAACACCCCGGTTGTGTTAGAAGATATCAGGAGGGTGTTAGTATTCAGAGGGTTTTTAATAATAGTAATCATTCAAGAGACCCAGAAATAGAATCCTTAAAAGAAGAGCAGAAAGATATTAAATAGTCTACGGTTTATCAAATTCAAGCAGTAGTGTAGAAGGATTTATTAGAAAACTTCGAAAGACAGTCACAGTCTGCACAACCTTCCCAGGTATATTATTTATTTGTCATTAATTTTTCTATTTTATAAATTATATACACTAATACAACTTTTCCATTTTTAAGCATTCTTAGCCTCCTCACCCAGACTACCCTGCCCATCTGCTTACCCTGCCCCATCTGTGCAGACTTCCAAGGTATATTATTTATTTTTCATCAATTTTTTTATTTTATAAATTATAAACATGAATATAACTTTTTCATTTTTCAGCATTCTCAGCCTCCTCACTCGGACTACCCTACCCCATCTGCTTACCCTACCCCGTCTGCGTAGGCTTCCGAGATATATTATTTATTTGTCATTAATTTTTCTATTTTGTAAATTATAAACAATAATATAACATTTTCATTTTTCAGCATTCTCATCCTACTCACCCAGACTACCCTGCCCCATCTGTTTACCCTGCCCAATCTGCACAACCTTTTGAGGTATATTATTTTATTTTAATCAATTTTTCTATTTTATAAATTTTAAACACTAATATACCTTTTTCATTTTTCAGTCTTCTCAGCCTGCTCACCTAGACTACCCTTCCCCACCTGCTTACTTTGAGCCTCCACATCCTCCCTCAGATCAAGACTTATATTGTGAGTTGTTTGCATGAGATCCTCATGTACATATTGTTGTGTTAAGAGAGGTGCATTTTTTGGGGGACTCAGTACATCATCAGCCTATGCAAATCGGTCAGGCTAGAGTATCAGTACTTGTTTTATAGATCATACTACTCTACTACCATTTCCAACTGTAGAGATCACCAGTGTTGGGGAATGTATGGGCCATTTTTTACTTAGGCCAACTGCCCTACTTCGTTATATTTTACATGAGGTATACATTTTTTTATGTATTAATTAAAAATGATTCAAAATTACTTATAATGTTTTCTGACATTTAACTTATATAGGAATATCTAAAAGCAAAAGAAACTGCACAAATGCAAAAAAATTTCCAGAACAGTCGGCTGTAGATACTTTTAATATTTCTTATGGGTTGAAAAGATTATCTGAGTCCTCTTCTTCCATGAATTTTATCTATGAGTTTCAGATTACGGATTATATATGTGGAAGAAATTATCAATTGAAATTAATGAAACAATATATCATGCATTCAGTAAATTTTGAAGAGAACGGGCTGAATATGGTGAAGTTGTTTTCCATGTAAGTAAATTGATGCTTGAATTGTTATTTCTTTAATAAAACATTGTTATGTCATTGACTAACTATATTTTCATTCTAAATTAGGTATCTACACAAGATTATTTTACAATATTAAACTATTGGAATTTACATCTTTGTAGATCCAGAGTATATTTCCTTGGAAGTCAAACATGTAAAGAATGATGAAAGAGTTCAATATATATCCGAGAGATTATCACAAACAGAGATTCAGTGATGCTTTTTTCCATTTCTCGATAAGTAATAACATCAACATAATTATGACCTAATGAAAATTATAATTTCATTAATTGTGAACTTTTTGTATTTTAGGAGGCATTGGTTGTTAGGCGTATTTTTTCTAAAGGAATGTACCTTATATATGTTTTTCTCTTTATTAGGAAGAGTGTGTAAACCATTTTTCACCTTATTAAACAAGTAAGTTTATTTTTATATTTTATAAGCTCATTATGTTTTATTTTCATTATTTAGACAAGTTTTACTAGTTCATATATAAAAAAATGCATTTCCTAGAAACATTTTAACAATGAATACACGTTAGTAATGAAATGAATGAAAATAAAATATGTGGAAGTAAAGGTAATTAGTTTTTATATTTTTGTTATATATTGATTTTTATTATTAGTTAAATGTTTTATAACTGCAGTGTCATCGTCAAAATGATCATGTTGAATGTGGTTATTATATTCTACGATTCATGTATGAGATAATCACAACTGGGGAAACTACTAATTTTCATATGGTTAGTTGTTTTAATTTTTTTATATATTTTCTATCATATTATTATATTTTTTATTTTCATATCATTCAATATTATTGTAGGCATTCAATGATTCACAATATTATTCCCAATCTGGTATGACCCATACTCAATCTACATTTGAGAACTATTTGTTAAGTTTGATTAAGATTTGAGGTATTTATATTATAATATTTATAAATAATAATACATATGGGTTCAAAAAACTAACTTTGTTGATATATTAGGTGTTTTCCCTACTAATAATCAAATGAATGCATCAACAATAACCAACAATGAGCATGTCGTAAATGCTGTAGTTGTGGGTCTTGCAAATGTCATAAAATTTCTTGAAGTCATTGATTCCAGGTACGTGTATTTTAATTTTACTTTATAATAACAATGTATAGATAATTTTTTTGATTAACTAGATATAAGAATTTAAGTTCTAGGAGGAATTGGATGATAAATACAGTTTGATTGTTTTTGTATATTGTGTTATTTTTACAAGGGTTTCGATTTTTTTGGAAGTGTAATTTCAATTATTTTATAAAAAAATTCATTTCAGTGTCGGTTATTTTAAAAACCGAGGCCGAATGTTTTTTAAAAAAATTGAATTTCGGCGTCGGTTTTATCTGAAACCAATGCCGAAAACAAGTTCGACCGGGTTTTCAGCATCGGTTTGAGATAAACCCAACGCCGAAAAGCCTGTCTAAAATTCAATTTCAGTGTCGGTTTTAGATAAAACAGACGCCGAAACTCTAACGAAATAATTTTCGTCGTTGTTTTTTGAAAAAAAGTCGCCTAAAATCATATTTTTAACGTCACCTTTATAGACGTCGGTTTAAAACCGAAATAAAAAATAAAAAAATAAACCGACGTTAATTTGTGTTTTTTCACTAGTGTATGTAGCATTTTTAGGGGTGATGTAGCACTTATGTTGCATTTTTAGGGTTCATGTAACATTTTTTGGGTTAATGTAGTGTTTTTAGGGTTTATATTGTGTTTTAGGTTTTATGTAGCATTTTTTAATGTTTATGTTCCGTTTTTAGGGTTTATGTTGTGTTTTTAGGGTTTATGTTAAAGTTCTAGGGTTTATGTAGTGATTTTAGGGTTTATGTATAGTTGTTTGGGTTTATGTTGCATTTTTTGGTTTATCTTGCGTTTTTAGGGTTTTTGATGCATTTTTTCGGGTTTATGTAATGTTTTTAGGGTTTATGTATCTATTTGAAGCCTTCTTAGGGTTTTAATGGTTGTTTATGGTTTGTAGTGTTTTTTGGGTTTTTAAGGTTTGTTAACGGGTGTTTATGGTTTTTTAGGGTATCAGATGGCTTTTTAATGGTTTTGGGGGGTTTTATGGGTTTATTTGTTTTTTTGGGATTGATAGGGGTTGTTAGGGTTTTTTGTGTGTTTTAGGGTTTGTTTGGGTATTGTAGCAGTTTTTAGGGTTTATATAATGTGTTTTAGAGTTTTTTTTTGGATTTTTAGGGTTTTTTAGCATTATTTAGAGTTTAATATGGTTCTTTAGGGTTTATTAGGGTTATTTATGGTCTATTAGTGTTCTTTAGGATTTGTTACAGTTTATTAGAGTTTTTATTGTATATTCGGTTTTTATTGGGATTTTGTAGGCATTAATAGCTTTTTCTAGGGTTTATCAACCTTTTTTAGGGATATTTAGGATTTATTAGGGTTTATTAGGGTTTAGTTTATTTATTAAGCTTTAGTAATGTGTATTTGTATTTATTACAATTTATTAGGGTTTATTATGATTTTTTAATGGTTATTGGTGTTTATTAGAGGTTTGTTATGTTTTGTTTCAGTTTGTTATGATTTATTTGGCGTTGTTAGGATTTTTTATGATTTATTTGGGGTTTTTGGGGTTTGTTACGATTAATTTTGGTGTTATTAGGGTTTTTGGGTTTATTATTGTGTTGTAGGGTTTTGTAGGCTATTATTTGGAGATTTTTGTAGCGTTTTGTCAGGTTTAATAGGGTTTTTAGTGATTATTAGGGTTTATTATGGTTTAATAGTGTTTTTATTGTATATTAGGTGTTTTAGGGATTTTTTAGTGTTTATTAGGGTCTAATGGAGTTTGTTAGGGTTTATTACAGGGTATTTTGATTTATTAGTGTTTATTAGGGTTTAATAGTGGGTTTTATGGGTTATTAGGGTTTATTAGTGGTTCTTAGGGGTTATTAGTGGTTGTTAGGGTTTGTTAGGTTATTTTAGGGTTTTTAGGGTTTGTTACGGTTTG
Source organism: Viscum album (assembly GCA_963277665.1). Lineage (NCBI taxonomy): Eukaryota > Viridiplantae > Streptophyta > Magnoliopsida > Santalales > Viscaceae > Viscum > Viscum album. The sequence goes on along the minus strand of OY728167.1, from coordinate 529,548 downwards.
TTTGAGTTATTTACAGTTTTATGCATTTTTTGGGTTTTATGGGTGTGTTTCGATTTTTTATGCTTCTTAGGGTTATTTTAGCATTTTTAGGGTTTTGCTGCGTTTTGTGGGTTTTGAATCATTTTTCGCTTTTTTGTAGCAATTTTTAGGGTTTATGTAGCCTTGTTAGTGGCTTTGGTGGTTCTTTACAGGTTATTATTTGTTACCATACACGTGCACATTCAACACATGTGTGTTATTCTATTATCACATGAGCTCTTATTATTAATATTACTATTATTCTTATTATTATCATCACGTGTGCTATGAGTTATTATTAATTATCATTCACTGCACAAGCAATGCACGTGCGTTATTCTATAATCACATGCATTGTTGTTGTTGTTATTATTATTATTACTATTATTATTATTATTATTATTATCTTCTCATGCACATGCACATGAACATGCATGTGCATTATTATTTATTTTTTTATTACCATGCACATGCACATGCAATGCACACATGTTATTTTATTATCACATATGTCGTTATTATTATTGTTATTATTATTATTGTGGTTGTTTTTGTTGATGTTGTTGTTGTAATTGTAACTTTCATCACATGCAAATTCACATGCAAACGCACATGAAAATACATAAACACGCACATTCAATGCATGTGCATTATTAAATTATCACGTGTGTTGTTATTATTAATAATAATATTATTATTATTATTAGCATCGTCATCATCATCACATGCAAATGCAATGCACACGTGTTATTATTTACTACCATGCACGTGCACATGCAATATTCTATTTTCACAAGCATTGGTACTACTACTATTATCACTACTACTACTGCTGCAGTTATTATTGTTATCATCACTTGAAAATGCAGATGCACATGCATTATTATTTGTTATTCATTACAATGCAAGTGCATATGAAATGTACTTGTATTATTCTTTTTTTTTTATTATTATTATCATAGTTATTATTAATATTATTATTATCATTATCATTATTATTATCATTATCACATGAAAATCCAGATGCATGTGCATTGTTATTTATTATTTATTACCTTGCACGTGCATGCATTATTTTTTTATTATTATTACAATTTGTATTATTAATATTATTATCAAATGTAAATGCACATTCACATGCATGTGCGTTCTTATTTAATGTTATTTATTTATTATTTACTACTATGTACGTGCACATGCAATGCACTTGCATTTTTCTATTATTATTATTATTATTATTATTATTATTATTATTGTTTGTATCATCAAATAAAAATGCACATGCACATGCGTTGTTGTTTATTATTTATTACCATGCATTTACATGCATCATTATTATTATCATTACATGTTGATGCACATACATGTGTGTTATTATATATTATTTATTACAATGCATATGAAAATGCAATGCACTTTCTTTATTCTATTGTCACATGTGTTATTATTTTTTATTCTCATACACGTCCACACGCAATGCACTTGCGTTATTCTGTTATCACATGTGTTATTATTTATTATTTATTATCATTCACATGAAAATGCACATTCATGTGGACTTTGTTATTATTTATTTTTTATTTCCATGAACAGGAACATACACATGCACTTGGAAGTGCATTATTATTTATTATTTATTATCATTCACATCAACATGCACATACACATGCAATTCACATGCGTTATTATTTATATTTTATTATTTATTATCATTCACATGCAAATGCGCATACATATACACATGCATGTGTGTTGTGATTTATTATTTAAACCATTCACATGCATATGCACATGCACATGTGTTATTACTACTATTATTGTTTGAGGTATTTTTAGGGTTTACTATAATTTTTTTAAGATTTTTATGTGTTATTAACATTTATTATGGTTTATTATGGTTTTAGGGTTTTTTAATGGTATATTAGCGGTTTTTAGGGTTTGGTGGGGGTTATTAGGATTTTATTAGGGTTTATTATGGTGTATCCAGGTTTATTAGGGTTTACAAGGTATTTTTATGGTTTTATTAGGATTGAGTTGGGTTTATTAGGGTATATTATGGTATATTTAGGTTTGTTTAGGATTTATTAGGGATTATTATGGATCATTATGGTTTATTAATTTTCAATAGGGTATATTTGGGTTTTTTAGTGATTAGTAGTGTTTATTCAGGTTTATTAGCAATTTTAAACATTTTTAGGTTTTATTGGCATTTATTAGGGGTTTTAGGGCTTTTTAATGGTATATTTGTTTTTTTAGGGTTTATTGGGGTTTATTATGGTTTATTATGGTGTGTTAAGGTTTATTAGGGATGAGTAGGTATTTTTAGGGTTTTATTAGGGTTGAGTCGGTATCTTTAATGTTTTATTTGGGTTTATTAGGGTTGAGAATGGTTTATTAGGGTTTGTTAGGGATTTTTAGGGTTTACTAGGGTTTTTTAGTGTTTCTATTAGTGTATATGAGTGTTTTATAGTTTTTGTTAATATATATGTGGGTTTGGTATGAATTTTTCAGGTTTTAGTGTGTTTTTAGTGTTTGTGAGAATTTTTAATGGTTTATTAGCTTTTATATGAATTTATTATGGTTTATTTGGGTTTCATGAGATTTTTAATGGTTTGTTTGCATTTTTTTGTTTATTTGGGTTTAGTTGGGTTTTTGTAGGTTTTTTATGGTGTGTCAAGGTTTATTAGGGTTGAGAAGGTATTTTTACTGTTTTATTAGAATTTGTTAGGGATTTTTAGGGTTTATTAGGGTTTGTTAGGTGTTCATTAGTTTTTTTGTTTTATTAGGTTATATGAGTGTTTGTTTGGTCTTTTTAGATAATATTGCAAGTTTTTTTATTTTTGAGCATTTTTTTGTTTCTAAGAATTTTAGGGTTTCTTTGGTTACATTAGAGTTTATTATTGTTTATTAGGGTTTCTAGGGATTTTTATTGTATATTATCATTTTTTATTTATTAGGCTATATTATTGTTTTTAGGTCTTTTACGTAATATAGAACATTTTTATTGTCTGTGATTATTATTTTTATTATTTTTGAGCGTTTTTACAGTTTATTAGGTTATATTTGAGTTTATCAGGGTTTCTAGGGATTTTTTAATGTATAATAGCATTTTTTTCTTTATTAGGGATTTGTAGGGTTTTATAGGAGTCATTGGATGATAAATACTGTTTGATTGTTTTTGTATATTGTGTTATTTTTACAGGGGTTTAGATTTTTTTGGAAGTGTAATTTCAATTATTTTATAAAAAAAGTCATTTCAGTGTCAGTTATTTGAAAAACCGAAGCCGAATGTTTTTAAAAAAAATTTAATTTCAGGGTCGGTTTTATCTGAAACTGACGCCTAAAACAAGTTCGACCGAGTTTTCAACATCTGTTCAAGATAAAACTGACACTGAAAAGGCTGTCTAAAATTCAAATTCAACGTCAGATTTAGATAAAACGGACGCCAAAACTCTAACAAAATAATTTTCAGCATCGTTTTTTGAAAAACTGATGCCAAAACCCATATTTTTAATGTCACCTTTATTGACATTGGTTTAAAACCGATGTCAAAAATATAAAAAATGACGTTAATTTGTGTTTTTCCACTAGTGTATATAGCATTCTAAGGGGTGATGCAGAGTTTATGTTGCATTTTTTACGGATTATGTAACGTTTTTAGGGTTAATGTAGTGTTTTTAGGGTTTATATTGTCTTTTTAGGTTTAATGTAGCGTTTTTTAATGTTTATGTTGCGTTTGTAGGGTTTATGTTGTGTTTTTAGGGTTTATATTACAGTTCTAGGGTTTATGTAGTGATTTTAGGGTTTATGTAGCGTTTTTTGGGTGTTTGTTGCATTTTTTGGTTTATGTTGCATTTTTAGGAGTTTTTATGCATCTTTTCGGGTTTATGTAAAGTTTTTACGGTTTATGTATCTATTTGAATTCTTTTAAGTGTTTTAATGGTTTTTTATGGTTTGTAGTGTTTTTTGGGGGTTTTAAGGTTTGTCAACGGGTGTTTATGGTCTTCTATGGTATCTAATGGGTTTTTAATGGTTTTTGGGGGGTTTTATGGTTTTATTTGTATTTTTCGGATTGATAGGGGTTGTTAGGGTTTTTTTTTGTTTTAGGGTTTGTTTGGGTATTGTAGTAGTTTTTAGGGTTTATATAAAGTGTTTTAGCATTGTTTGGGTTTATTTATGTTTTTTAGTGTTCTTTAGAGTTTAATATGGTTCTTTAGGGTTTATTAAGGGTTTATTGGTGTTCTTCACGATTTTTTAGAGTTTATTAGCGTTTTTATTGTATATTCTAGTTTTATTGGGCTTTTGTAGGCATTAATAGATTTTTCTAGGGTTTATTAACCTTTTTTAGGGTTATTTAGGATTTATTAGGGTTTATTTTATTTATTAGGGTTTAGTAACGTGTATTTGGGTTTATTACGTTTTATTAGGGTTTATTATGATTTGTTGAAGTTTATTGGGGTTTATTAGGGGTTTGTTATGTTTTGTTTCAGTTTGTTACGATTTATTTGGCGTTGTTATGATTTTTTACTATTTATTTGGGGTTGTTAGGGTTTTATACGATTTATTTTGTTGTTATTAGGGTTTTTAGGGTTTATTAGTGGGTTGTAGGGTTTTGTAGGCTATTATTTGGAGATTTTTGTAGCGTTTTGTCGGATTTGTTACTGTTTTTAGTGATTATTAGGGTTTATTATGGTTTAACAATGTTTTTTATTATTTATTATGTGTTTTAGGGATTTTATAGTGTTTATTATGGTCTAATGGAGTTTGTTAGGGTTTATTACATTTTTTTTATTTATTAGTGATTATTAGTGTTTTTAGGGTTTAATAGTGAGTTTTATGGGTTATTAGGGTTTATTAGTGGTTCTTAAGGGTTATTAGTGGTTGTTAGGGTTTGTTAGGTTTTTTATGGTTTTTAGGGTTTGTTACGGCTTGTTTGAGTTGTTTGCAGTTTTATGCGCTTTTTTGGTGTGTTTTGATTTTTTATGCTTTTTAGGGTTATTTTAGCATTTTTTGGGGTTTTGTAGCATTTTGTGGGTTTTGAAGCATTTTTCGCTTTTTTGTAGCAATTGTTAGGGTTTATGTAGCGTTGTTAGTGGCTTTAGTGGTTCTTTACAGGTTTTGAGGGTTCTTTAGGGTTCTTTATAATGCATTAGGGTTTTATTTGAGGTTTTTAGGGTTTGCTAATTGGTTTTTAGGGTTTTTAAGGCTTTCATATGTTTGGTTAGGGTTTTGTTAGGCATTTTAAGGATTTTTTAAATATTTTATCATTTTTAGGGGTTTTAGGGTTTTTAGCGTTTTTTAGGTTTTTTTGAGGTTTTTAGGTTTTTTTAGGTTTGTATTCTAGTTTTTTTTGGTTTTGTCATGTTTTTAGGGGTTTTAGGGTTTTAGGGTATTTTTAGGGTTTGTAGGATTTTTTAGTTCTTTTAGGGGTTTTTAGGGTTTTTTGGATTTTTAGGGTTTTTATGGATTTTTTTGGTTTTGCCGGTTTTGTTGGGGTATTTTTGTGAATATTAGCATGTTGAATGGTTTAATAGAATTTTTGTTTTATATTTGGGTTTTTACATATTTTTCAGGTTTTATTGGGGTCTAATAGGGCTTTTAGGGTTTATTACGATTTATTAGTGTTTATTAGGGGTTAGTAGTGGGCTTTAAAGTTTATTAGGGTTTATTATGGTTTATTATTGGTTGGTAGGATTTGTTAGGATTTATTAGTGCTTATTAGAGTGATTTATGGTGTCTAAGGTTTTTTTGTGATTTCTAAGGGTGTGTTAGAGTTTCTAAGGGTGGGTTAGGGTTTTTATGGGTGGCTTAGGGTTTCTAAGGGTGTTTTATGGTTTCTAAGGGTTTCTAAGGTTGTGTTGGGGTTTCTATGGGTGTGTTGGGGTTTATAAGGGTGTGCTAGGGTTTCTAAGGGTGTATTAGTGTTTCTTAGGTTTGCTTAGGGTTCTGTTAGGGTTTTTAGGGTTTTGTTAGTGTTTCTTATGGTTTCATAGTGGTTTTGTTGGGTGTCTTTGGGTTTTTTTGGGTTTATTGTGGTTTCATAGTGCTTCTTGGGGTTTTTAGGGCTTATTAGGGTTTGTCAGGGTTTATTAGGGTTTCTTATGTTTTTAGGGTTTTTTGGGGTTTGTTAGGGTTGATTGGGTTTGTTAGGGTTTGTTAGTGTTTGTTAGGGTTTGTTAGGGTTTGTTTGGGTTTTTCATGGTTTTTAATGGTTTTTAGTGTTTATGGGGTTATTCATGGTTTGTTAGGGTTATTTAGTTGTTCTGGGTTGTCATAGATGTGTAGAGCTAGTCGCAAGCTTCAATTTGATATGTGGTAGAGTTGAAACGGACACCCAGAGCAGAAGTTATGGTCATTTGGAGGACTGAAGGACATTTTGGGACTTTAAGAATGTGATAAGGTGTTCCTATTGGTCACAGATGTGTAGATCTAGTCGAATGCTTCGATTTGATATATGGTATTGGAAAAACAGGCTCCCGGAGTAGAAGCTATGGTCTTTTGGAGGGTTTAAGTACCTTTTTGGACCTTCAAGGTTGTGAGAAGGTGATTTAGTGGTTATAGGAGTGTAGTTCTAGTCGCACGATTTGATTTGATATGTGGTAGAGGCAAAACGGACACCCATAGAAGAAGTTATTGGAAAACGGATACCAGAAGCCAATCTTTTGACCATCTGAAGGGATTTTGGGTATTTTTGGGGGTTGAAGAATGTCATAAAGGGTTCCAGTGGTTACGAGAGAGTGTATCTTTCCAATATATTCGATTTGAGATGTGGTAGATCCAAATTGAAAACATGTAGCAGAAGTTATTAACATTTTAAATTAAGCATCTCTCCTAGTGCCAAAAAATCTACGAAACTGGAAACTCACTAAAATAAGCATAACTTCTCCTTTAGGTGTCCGTTTGAGCACTGTGACCAGTCAAATCGAAGCTCGTGAGATGAGTGAGGACAATGTTTAGTAGAAACTATGAAAACATCAAAGAAATATATGATATATTAGTTATACCACACCAAAATAAAGTCCAACTTGAAACGACCATAACCTTCGCTCCGGTTGTCCGTTTGAGCTCTACCACATATCAAATCGAATGTAGTGAAGAGATATACACAGAAGGAAGACTTGAACATATTTAAAGTCAGGTTTGAGACCCTAAAATCCGATAAACCCATCTGAAGGCCTTCAAAACTCCATTTCCTTCTATGGATCCCTTTCAAATTTTTCTTAAAATGGTTCTATCTTTTGATCTGTGTGCCTGTTCGGCCTCCGAAACCTATTTTTATCATAGTTAATTCAATGAGATTCAGTTTAATTATTCACAGAGCAGAAAAGGACACCCGAAGAAGAAGTTATGCCATTTTCAGTGACTCTGTGATTTGTTAGGTTTCTCGAGACCCCATTTCTAGCATTTTTGTCCTGTCGGATATTTTTTCAAACTACTATAACTTATTATTAATGTTATTATTATTATTATCATCATCTCATCCACATGAACATGCACATGTGTTTCTATTATATTTTTATTACCATGAACATGCACATGCAATGCACACACATTATTTTATTATCACATGCGTTGTTATTATTATTGTTATTATTATTATTGTGGTTGTTGTTGTTGTTGTTATCATAACATGCAAATGCACATGCGAATGCACATGCACGCACATTCAATGCACATGCATTATTATACTATCACATGCGTTGTAATAATAATAATAATAATAATAATTATTATTATTATCATCATCATCACATGCAATTGCAATGCACATGCGTTGTTATTTATTACCATGCACGTGAACATGTAATGCACATGAAATATCCTATTATCACATGCATTGGTACTACTACTATTATTACTACTGCTGTTTTTATTACTATCATCACATGAAAATGTAGATGCACGTGCATTATTATTTATTATTTATTATCATGCACGTGCATATGCAATGCACTTGTATTATTCTTTTATTATTATTATAATTATCCCAATTATTATTATTATTATTATTATTATTATTATCATCATCATTATCATTATTATTATCACTATCACATGAAAATGCACATGCATGTGTGTTGTTATTTATTATTTATTACCATGCACGTGCATGCGTTATTATTATTATTACAATTAGTATTATTAATATTATCATCAAATGTCAATGAACATGCACATGCATGTGGGTTCTAATTTATTATTATTTATTTATTATTTACAAATATGCACGTGCACATGAAATGAAATTACATGATTCTATTATTATTATTATTATTATTATTATTATTATTATTTGTATCATCAAATACAAATGGACATGCACGTGCGTTGTTATTTACTACTTATTACCATGCATGTGCATGTGTCGTTATCATTATCATTACATGTAAATGCTCATGCACATTCATTATTAAATATTATTTATTATCATGCACATGCAAATGCAATGCACTTGTGTTATTCTATTATCACATGTAGTATTATTATTTATTCTCATGCACATGCACATGCAATGCACATGCCTTATTCTATTATCACATGTGTTATTATTTATTATTTATTCTCATTCACATGCAAATTCACATTCATGTGGACGTGGTTATTGTTTATTGTTTATTACCATGCACATGCACATGCACATGAACATGCACATGCACATGCACATTCACTTGGATGTGCGTTATTATTTATTATTTATTATCATTCCCATTCACATGCTCATACACATGTAATTCACACGCATTATTATTTATAATTTATTATTTATTTTCATTCACATGCAAATGCGCATGCATTGCACATGCTCGTGCGTTATGATTTATTATTTAAACCATGCACATGCATATGCACACGCATGTGCGTTATTAATAATAATATTATTAGATGTATTTTTAGGGTTTACTAGCATTTTTTTAGAATTTTTAGGTGTTATTAACATTTATGATGGTTAGTTAGGGTTTTATGGTTTTTAATGGTATATTATTTTTTAGGGTTTGGTGGGGGTTATTATGATTTTATTAGGGTTTATTTTGGTGTGTTAAGGTTTATTAGGGTTTATTAGATATTTTTAAGATTTTATTAAGATTGAGTTGGGTTTATTTTGGTAAATTATTCTATATTATGGTATATTTGGGTATGTTTAGGATTTATTAGGGTTTATTATCGTTCATTATGGTTTATTAAATTTTAACCAGGTATATTAGGGTTTTTAGGGGTTAGAAGTGTTTATTAGGGTTTATTAGTGATTTTAAGCTTTTTTAGGTTTTAATAGTATTTATTAGGGGTTTTAGGGATTTTTAATGGTATATTTGCATTTTTAGGGTTTAGTGGGGTTTATTATGGTTTATTATAGCGTGTTATGTTTTATTAGGGTTGAGTTGGTATTTTTAGGGGTTTTTTTGGCTTGAGTAGGTATCTTTATGGTTTTATTTGGGTTTATTAGGATTAAGTAGTGTTTATTAGGGTTTGATAGGGATTTTTAGGGTTTACTAGGGTTTGTTAGTGTTTTTATTAGGGTATATGAGTGTTTTTTAGTTTTTGTTAATATATATGAGGGGTTTTAGGACTTTTTTGGTTTTATTAGAATGTTTTTAGTGTTAGTGAGCATTTTTTATGGTTTATTGGGATTTATAAGAATTTATTATGTTTACTTAGTTTTTCTAGGGATTCTTAATTTTTTATATTTTGGTATATTAGGGTTTAATATTTTTTAGGTTTTTGAAGCATCTTTAGGGTTTTTGTATCATTTTTTAGTATTTGTGTAGCATTTTTTGAGTTTATGTCGTATTTTTTGTGTTTTTGTAGCGATTTTATGGTTTAATTGGAAGTTTTAGGTTTTATGTAGCATTTTTTAGGGTTTATATAATGTTTTTAGGGTTTATGTAGTGTGTTTATGGTTTAGATTTTATGTAGCATTTTTTAGGATTTATGTTGCGTTTTCTGGGTTTATGTAGCGTTTTTAGGGGTGATGTAGCATTTATGTTGCATTTTGTAGGGTTTATGTAACGTTTATAGGGTTCATGTAGTGTTTTTAGGGTTTATGTTGTGTTTTTAGGTTTTATGTAGCATTTTTTAATGTTTATGTTGCATTTTTTATGGTTTATGTTACGGTTATAGGGTTTAGGTAGTGCTTTTTGGGTTTATATAGCGTTTTTTGGGTTTATGTTGCATTTTTTTTGTTTTATGTTTCATTTTTTGGGTTTATATTCCGTGTTTAGGGTTTATGTTGAATTTTAAAGGTTTATGTAATATTTGTTTGGTTTATGTATCTATTTCCTTCCTTTTTTAGGGTTTTAATTATTGTTTATGGTTTATAGTGGTGTTAGGGTTTTTAAGGGGTGTTTATGGGTGTTTATGGTTTTTATGGTATTTTATGGGGTTTCAATGGTTTTTCAGGGGGGTTTAATGGTATATTAGTTTTTTTTAGGATTGATAGGTGTTGTTAGGGTTTTTAGCGTGTTTTATGGTTTGTTTGGGTATTGTCGTGATTTTTAGGGTTTATGTAATTTGTTTTCGTGTTTTTTGGGTTCTTTTGGGTTTTTTAGTGTTATTTAGAGTTTATTATGGTTATTTGGGGTTTATTAGGGTTATTTAGGGTTTATTAGTGTTCTTTATAATTTGTTATAATTTATTAGCATTTTTATTGTGTATTAGGGTTTTATTGGGCTTTGTAGGCATTAACAGCTTTTTCTAGGGTTTATCAACCTTTTTTGGATTATTTAGGATTTATTAGGGTTATATAGGGTTTATTTTTTTATTAGGGTTTATTAACATGTATTTGGGTTTATTACGATTTATTTGGGTTTATTATGATTTGTTAGGGTTTATTGTGGTTTATTAGGTGTCTTTATGGTTTATTTCAGTTTGTTACAATTTATTTGGAATTATTAGTATTTTTTATGATTTATTTGGGGTTGTTAGGGTTTGTTATGATTTATTATGGGGTTATGAGGGTTTGTTAGTGTTTATTAGCAGGTTGTAGGGTTTTTTAGGCTATTATTTGGCGGGTTTTGTACTGTTTTTTCATGTTTGGTTAGGGTTTTTAGTGATTATTAGGATTTATTATGGTCCAATAGTGTTTTTATTGTATATTAGGGGTTTTAGGGATTTTTTATCATTTATTAGAATCTAATAGGTTTTTAGGGTTTATTATAGGTTATTATAATTTATTAGTGTTTATTAGGGTTGTATGGTTTAATAGTGGGTTTCAGGTGTTATTTGGGTTTATTAGTGGTTCTTAGGGGTTATTAGTGGTTGTTAGGGTTTGTTAGGTTTTGTTCGGGTTTGTTAGGACGTGTGTTATTATATTATCACACACGTTATTATTATCATTATTATCATTATCATTATTATCATTATCATTATTATAATTATCATTATTATAATTATCATTATTTTTATTACTATTATTATTATTATTATTATCATCATCACATGAAAATGCAGATGCACATGCACTATAATTTATAAGTTATTATATTTTATTTATTTCCATCCACGTGCATATGTTGTCGTTGTTGCTATTATTATTATTATTATTATTATTATTATTATTATTATTATTATTATTATTATTATCATCATCACATACATGTGAAAATTCACGTCCGTTATTATTTATTACCATGTACACGCACACACAATGCACCCACGTTATTCTATTATCACATGCATTTTTATTGTTATTGTTATTATTACTAGTATTGTTATTATTTTTATTATCATCAAATGAAAATGCAAATGCACGTGCGTTATTATTTATTACCATACACATGCACATTCAACACATGTGCGTTATTCTATTATCACATACGCTATTATTATTAATATTACAATTATTTTTATTATTATCATCACGTGTGCTATGAGTTATTATTTATTATCATGCACTGCACAAGAAATGCATGTGCGTTATTCTATTATCACATTCATTGTTTTTGTTGTTGTTATTATTATTATTACTGATATTATTATTATTATTATTATCATATCATGCACATGCACGTGCACATGCATGTGCATTATTATTTACTTTTTATTACCCTGCACATGCACATGCAACACACACACATTATTTTATTATCATATACGCTGTTGTTATTATTGTTATTATTATTATTTTGGTGGTTGTTGTTGTTATTGTTTTAATTGTAATTATCATCACATTAAAATGCACATGCAAATGCACATGAAAATACATAAACACGCACATTCAATGCACGTGCGTTATTAAATTATCAGACGTGTTGTTATTATTAATATTATTGTTATTATTATTATTATCATCGTCATCATCATCACATGCAAATGCAATGCACACACGTTATTATTTATTACCTTGAATGTGCACATGCAATATTCTATTTACACATGCATTGGTACTACTACTATTATCACTAATACTATTGCGGCTGTAATTATTGTTATCATCACATGCAAATGCAGATGCAAAAGCGTTATTATTTTTTATTTATCACCATGCAAGTGAATATGCAATACACTTGTATTATTCTTTTATTATTATTATTATTATTATTATCATAGTTATTATTATTATTATTATCATTATCATTATCATTATCATTATCACATGCAAATACACATGAATGTGCATTGTTATTTTTTACTTATTACCATGCATGTGCATGCATTATTTTATTATTATTATTACAATTTGTATTATTAATATTATTATCAAATGTAAATGCACATTCACATGCATGTGAATTCTTATTTACTATTATTTATTTATTATTTACTTGTATATACGTGCACATGCAATGCACTTGAGTTATTCTATTATTATTTTTATTATTATTATCATTATTATTGTTTGTATCATCAAATACAAATGCACATGCACATGCGTTGTTGTTTATTATTTATTACCATGCACGTACATGCATCATTATTATTATCATTACATGTAGATGCACATACACGTGTGTTATTATATATTATTTTTTACAATGCACATGGAATTGAAATGCACTTGCATTATTCTATTGCCACATGTATTATTTTTATTTATTCTCATGAACGTGCACACGCAATGAAATTGAGTCATTCTATTATCACATGTGTTATTATTTATTATTTATTATCATTCACATGAAAATGCACATTCATGTGAACTTTGTTATTATTTATTGTTTGTTACCATGAACATGCACATGCCCATGCACATGAAAATGCAAATGCACATGCACATGCACTTGGATGTGCATTATTATTTATTATTTATTATCATTCACATCCACATTCACATACACATGCAATTCACATGCGTTATTATTTATATTTTATTATTTATTATCATTCACATGCAAATGCGCATGCATATGCCCAGGCACATGTGTTATGATTTATTATTTAAACCATGAACATGCATATGAACATGCACATGCATTATTACTACTATTATTATAAGAGGTATTCTTAGGTTTTACAATAATTTTTTAGGATTTTTAGGTGTTATTTTCATTTATTTTGGTTTGTTAGGGTTTTAGGGTTTTTATCGTATATTAACGTTTTTTAGGGTTTGGTGGGGGTTATCAGGATTTTATTAGGGGTTGTTATGGTGTGTCAAGGTTTATTAGGGTTTATTAGGTATTTTTAGGGTTTTATTAGGATTGATATGGGTTTGTTAGGGTATATTATGGTATATTTGGGTATGTTTAGGATTTATTAGGGTTTATTATGGTTCATTATGGTTTATTAATTTTCAATAGGGTATATTTGGGTTTTTTAGTGTTTAGTAGTGTTTATTTGGGTTTATTAGCGCTTTTAAGCTTTGTTAGATTTTATTAGAATTTATTAGGGGTTTTAGGGATTTTTAATGGTATATTTGCATTTTTTAGGGTTTAGTGGGGTTTATTATGGTCTATTATGGTGTGTTAAGGTTTATTAGGGATAATTAGGTATTTTTAGGGTTATATTAGGGTTGAGTCTGTATCTTTAATGTTTTATTTGGGTTTATTAGGGTTGAGTACGGTTTATTAGGGTTTGTTAGGGATTTTTAGTGTTTACTAGGGTTTGTTTGTGTTTTTATTACTGTATATGAGTGTTTTATTAGTTTTTATTAATATATATGTGGGTTTGTTATGACTTTTAAGGTTTTTTAGCGTGTTTTTAGTGTTTGTGAGCATTTTTAATGGTTTATTATATTTTATTTGAAATTCTTATGGTTTATTTGGGTTTCTAGGGATTTTTAATGGTTTGTTTGCATTTTTTTTGTTTATTGGGGTTTAGTTGGGTATTTTAGGTTTTATTAGGGTGTGTCAAGGTTTATTATGGTTGAGAATGTTTTTTTACTATTTTATAAGGGTTTATTAAGGATTATTAAGGTTTATTAGGGTTTGTTAGGGGTTTATTAGTTTTTTTGTTTTATTACGTTATATGAGTGTTTGTTAGGTCTTTTTAGATAATATTCCGTGTTTTTATTGTTTTTTAGCTTTTTGTTCTGAGCGTTTTAGGGTTTCTTTGGTTATGTTAGAGTTTATTATGGTTTATTAGGGTTTCTAGGGATTTTTATTGTATATTAGAATTTTTTTATTTATTAGGCTATATTATTGTTTTTCGGTCTTTTTAGGTAATATATCACGTTTTTATTGTGTTTGATAATTTTTTATTATTTGTGAGCATTTTTAGGGTTCATTAGGTTATATTAGAGTTTATTAGGGTTTATAGGGATTTTTTAAGGTGTCCTATCTTTTTTTCATTATTAGGGTTTTGTAGGGTTTTATAGGTGGAATTGGATGAAAAATATTGTTTGATTGTTTTTGTATATTGTGTTATTTTTACAGGTCTTTCGATTTTTTTGGAAGTGTAATTTCAATTATTTTATAAAAAAAATTAAATTTCGGCGTCGGTTTTATCTGAAACTGACGCTGAAAACAAGTTCGACCGGGTTTTCTGCATCGGTTTGATATAAAACCGATGCCGAAAAGCCTATCTAAAATTCAATTTTGGTGTCGGTTTTAAGTAAAACCGACACCGAAACACTAACGAAATAATTTTAGGCATCGTTTTTTGAAAAACAAACACCAAAAACAATATTTTTAGAGTCACCTTTATAGACGTCGGTTTAAAACCGACGTCAGAAATAAAAAAACTGACGTTAATTTGTGTTTTTTCACTAGTGTATGTAGCATTTTAAGGGGTGATGTAGCGTATATGTTACATTTTTTAGGGTTTATGTAACGTTTTTAGGGATAATGTAGGGTTTTTAGTGTTTATATTGAGTTTTTAGGTTTAATGTAGCGTTTTTTTATTGTTTATGATCCGTTTTTAGGGTTTATGTTGTGTTTTTTAGGGTTTATGTTACAGTTATAGGGTTTATGTAGTGCTTTTAGGATTAATGTAGTGGTTTTTTGGTTTATGATTCATTTTCTAGTTTATGTTGCATTTTTAGGGTTTATGTGGCATTTTTTCAGGTTTATGTAAAGTTTTCGGGTTTATGTATCTATTTGAAGCCTTTTTAGGGTTCAAATGGTTGTTTATGGTTTGTAGTGTTTTTTGGGTTTTTAAGGTTTGTTAACGGGTGTTTATGGTTTTTTATGGTATCTGATGGCGTTTTTATAGTTTGGGGGGGTTATGGTTTTATTTGTTTTTTTGGGATTGATAGGGGTTGTTAGGCTTTTTTAGTGTGCTTTAGGGTTTGTTTGGGTATTGTACCAGTTTTTAGGGTTTATATAATGTGTTTTAGCGTTTTTGGGGTTCATTAGGGTTTTTAGTGTTCTTTAGAGATTAACATGGTTCTTTAGAGATTATTAGGGTTATTTAGGGTTTATTAGTGTTCTTTAGGATTTGTTACGGTTTATTAGCGTTTTTATTGTATATTCCGGTTTTATTGGGATTTTGTAGACATTAATAGCTTTTTCTAGGGTTTATCAACCTTTTTAGGGTTATTTAGGATTTATTAGGGTTTATTAGGGTTTATTTTATTTATTAGGGTTTAGTAACGCGTTTTTGGGTTTATTACGATTTATTAGGGTTTATTATGATTTGTTAAAGTATATTGGGGTTTATTAGGGGTTTGTTATGTTTTGTTTCAGTTTGTTAGGATTTATTTGGCATTGTTAGGATTTTTTACGATTTATTTGGGGTTGTTAGGGTTTGTTACAATTTATTTTGGTGTTATTAAAGTTTTTAGGGTTTATTAGTGGGTTTTAGGTTTTTGTAGGCTATTAATTGGAGATTTTTGTAGCATTTTGTTGGGTTTGTTAGGGTTTTTAGTGATTATTAGGGTTTATTATGGTTTAATAGTGTTTTTATTGTATATTAGGTGTTTTAGGGGTTTTGTAATGTTTATTAGCGTCTAATAGAGATTTTTTAGTGTTTATTACATGTTATTTTGATTTATTAGTGTTTATTAGGGGTTTTAGAGTTTAATAGTGGGTTTTATGGGTTATTAGGGTTTATTAGTGGTTCTTAGGATTTATTAGTGGTTGTTAGGGTTTGTTAGGTTTTTTAGGGTTTTTAGGGTTTGTTACGGTTTGTTTGAGTTGTTTGCAGTTTTATGCATTTTTTGGGTTTTATGGGTGTGTTTAGATTTTTTTTATGATTTTAGCGTCATTTTAGCATTTTTTTTGGGGTTCGGTTGCGTTTTGTGGTTTTTGATGCATTTTTCTCTTTTTTGTACCAATTTTTAGGGTTTATGGAGCGTTGTTAGTGGCTTTAGTGGTTCTTTATGGGTTTTAGGGTTCTTTAGGGTTCTTTATGGTGTATTAGGGTTTCTTTAGAGGTTTTTAGGGTTTACTAGTGGGTTTTTAGGGGTTTTAAGGGTTTCATAGGTCTGGTAAGTTTTTTTTAGGAATTTTAAGGCTTTTTAGGATTTTTTAGCATTTTTAGGGGTTTTAGGGTGTTTAGCGTTTTTGAGGTTTTTTGAGGTTTTTAGGGTTTTTAGGTTTGTATTCGAGTTTTTCTGGTTCTTTTGTGTTTTTAGGGGTTTTATGGTATTTAGGTTGTTTTTATGATTTTTTGGATTTTTTAGGGTTTTTATGAGTTTTTTGGGTTTTTTGGGTTTTTTGGGTTTTTTGGGTTTCTATGGTTTTTTTAGGGTTTTGATAGGTTTTTCCGGTTTTGTTAGGGTTTTTTGTGAATATTAGTGTTTTGAATGGTATAATAGAATTTTTGTTTTATATTTGCTTTTTTACATATTTTGCATCTTTCATTGGGGTCTAATAGGGTTTTTAGGGTTTATTACGATTTATTAGTGTTTATTAGGGTTTAGTAGTGGGATTTAGGGTTTATTAGGGTTTATTATGGTTTATTGTTTGTTGGTAGGATTTGTTAGGATTTATTGGTGCTTATTAGAGTGATTTAGGGTGTCTAAGGGTTTGTTATGGTTTCTAAGGGTGTGTTAGTGTTTTTAAGGGTGGGTTTGGGTTTTTATGGGCGGCTTTGGGTTTCTAAGGGTGTGTTATGGTTTCTAATTGTTTCTAAGGTTGTGTTTGGGTATTTATGGGTTTGTTGGGGTTACTAAGGGTGTGCTAGGGTTTCTAAGGGTGTGTTAGGGTTTCTAAGGGTGTGTTAGTGTTTCTTAGGTTTGCTTAGGGTTTTGTTAGGTTTTTAGGGTTATGTTAGGGTTTATTATGGTTTCATAGGGGTTTTTTGGGTTTCTTCGGGTTTTTTTGGGTTCATTGGGGTTTCTTAGTGCTTCTTGGGGTTGTTAGGGATTATTTGGGTTTGTTAGGGTTTGTTAGGGTTTATTAGGGTTTCTTATGTTTTTGTGGGTTTTTGAGGGTTTGTTAGGGTTGGTTAGGGTTTGTGAGGGTTTGTTAGTGTTTGTTAGTGTTTGTTAGTGTTTGTTAGGGTTTTAATGGTATTTAATGTTATTTAGTATTTATGTTGTTATTCAGGGTTTTTTAGGGTTATTTAGTTGTTATTTGTTGTCACAAATGTGTAGTGCTAGTCGCAAGTTTCAATTTGATATGTGGTAGAGGTGAAACGGACAGCCAGTTCAGAAGTTATGGTCATTTGTAGGACTTTAGGAGCTTTTGGGACTTTAAGAACTTGATAAGGTGTTCCTATTGGTCACAGATGTGTAGATCTAGTCGAATGCTTCGATTTGATATATGGTAGAGGCAAAACGGGCTCCCGAAGTAGAAGCTATTGTCTTTTGGAGGGTTTAATTACCTTTTGGGCCTTCAAGGATGTGAAAAGGATATTCATTGGTTGTAGGAGTGTAGGTCTAGTCGCAAGCTTCGATTTGATATGTGGTAGAGGCAAAACAGACACCCATAGAAGAAGTTATTGCAAAACGGATACCAGAAGCCAATCTTTTGACCATCCCAAGGGAGTTTTGGTCCTTTTGGGGGTTGAAGAATGTCATAAAGGGTTCCAGTGGTCACAAGAGAGTGTATATTTTCAATATCTTTGATTTGAGATGTTGTAGATCCAAAATAAAAACACGTAGCAGAAGTAATTGTCATTTTAAATTGAGCAACTCTCCTAGTTCCTAAAAACCTAAGAAACCCGCAACTCACTAAAATAAGAAATACTTCTCCTTCGGGTGTCCGTTTGAGCACTATGACAAGTCAAATAGAAGCTCGTGAGATGAGTGAGGACAAATTTTAGTGGAAACTGTGAGAAGATCAAATAAATATAAGATATATTAGTTATACCACTCCAAAAGAAAGTCCAAATTCAAATGACCATAACCTTCGCTCCGATTGTCCGTTTCAGCTCTACCACATATCAAATCGAAAGTAGCAAAGAGATATACAGAGAAGGATGACTTGAACATATTTAAAGTCATTTTTTAGAACCTAAAATCCCAGAAACCCATCCGAAGGCCTTCAAAACTCCATTTCCTTGTACAGATCCCTTTCAAATTTTTCTTAAAATGGTCATAACTTTTGATCTGTGTGCCTATTCGGCCTCCGACGCCAATTTTTATCATAGCTCATTCCATGAGATTCAGTTTGAATATTCATGGAGAGGATATGGACACCCGAAGAAGATGTTATGTCATTTTTAATAACTCTGTGATTTGTTAGGTTTCTTGCGACCCCATTTCTAGCATTTTTGTCATGTCAGCTATTTTTTCAAACTACTATAACTTATTATTACTATTATTATTATTATTATTATCATCATCTCATCCACATGAACAGGAACATGAACGTTCCTTATTATTATATTTTTATTACCATGAATGTGCACATGCATTGCACACACGTTATTTTATTATCACATGCGTTGTTATTATTATTGTTATTATTATTATTGTGGTTTTTGTTGTTGTTATTACCATCACATGCAAATTCACAAGCGAATGCACATACATGAACATTCAATGCACATGAATTATTATACTATCACATGTTTTGTTGTTATTATTATCATCATCATCATCATCATCATCATCATCATCACATGCAATTACAATGCACAGACATTATTATTTATTACCATGCACGTGCACATGTAATGCACATGCAATATTCTATTATCACATGCATTGGTACTACTGTTATTATCACCACCACTACTACTATTATTACTACTGCTGTTATTATTACTATCATCACATGAAAATGTAGATGCACGTGCATTATTATTTATTATTTATTATCATGCACGTGAATATGCAATGCATTTGAATTATTCTTTATTATTATTATTATTATCACAATTATTATTATTATTATTATCATCATTATCATTATTATTATCATTATCACATGCAAATACACATGCATGTGTGTTGTTATTTATTATTTATTACCATGCACGTTCATGCGTTGTTATTATTATTAATACAATTAATATTATTAATATTATCATCAAATGTCAATGCACATGCACATGCATGTGCGTTCTAATTTATCAGTAATTATTTATTATTTACATTTATGTACGTGCACCTGAAATTCACTTGCATTATTCTATTATTCTTATTATTATTATTTGTATCATCAAATACAAATGGACATGCACGTGCGTTGTTATTTACTATTTATTACCATGCATGTTCATGCGTCGTTATCATTATCATTACATGTAAATACACATCCACATTAGTTATTATATATTATTTATTATCATGCACATGAAAATGCAATGCACTTGAGTTATTCTATTATCACATGTGGTATTATTATTTATTCCCATGCATGTGCACACGCAATGCACATGCCTTATTCTATTATCACATGTGTTATTATTTATTATTTATTGTCATTCCCATGAAAATGCACATTCATGTGGGCTTGGTTATTATTTATTGTTTATTACCATGCACATGCACATGAAAATGCACTTGGATGTGTGTTATGATTTATTATTTATTATCATTCGCATGCACATGCACATACAAATGTAATTCTATTATTTATTATCATTCACATGCAAATGCGCATGCATTGCACATCCACGTGCGTTATGATTTACTATTTAAACCATGCACATGCATATGCACATGCATGTGCATTATTACTATTATTATTATTAGAGGTATTTTTAGTGTTTACTTGCATTTTTTAGATTTTTTAGGTTTTATGAATATTTATTATGGTTTTTTAGGGTTTTACGGTTTTTTAATGGTATATTAGTTTTTTTAGGGTTTGGTGGGGGTTATTAGGATTTTATTAGGGTTTATTATGGTGTGTTATGGTTTATTAGGGTTTATTAGGTATTTTTAGGGTTTTATTTGGATTGAGTTGGGTTTATTTTGGTACATTATTCTATATTATGGTATATTTGGGTATGTTTAAGATTTATTTGGGTTTATTATCATTCATTATGGTTTATTAATTTTTAAGAGGGTATATTAGGGTTTTTTAGGAGCTAGTAGTGTTTATTAGTGTTTGTTAATGATTTTAAGCTTTGTTAAGTTTTATTAGCATTTTTTTGGGGTTTTAGGGCTTTTTAATGGTATATTTTCATTTTTTATTAGAATTTTTTTTGTTTTATTAGGGTTTCTAGGGATTTTTAATGGTTTGCTTTAATTTTTTGTTTATTGGTGTTTTAATAGGTTTTCTTATGGTGTGTCAAGGTTTATTGGGGTTGCGAAGGAATTTTTAGGGTTTTACTATGGTTTTATTAGTCATTATTATTTTTTATTAGGGTTTATTAGGGATTTTTAGGGTTTATTAGAGTTTGTCATGGGTTAATTAGTTTTTTTTGTTTTATTAGGTTATATTAGTGTTTGTTACGTCTTTTTAGATAATATAGCATTTTTTATTATTCATGAGTGTTTTTTGTGAGCATTTTTAGGGTTTCTTACGTTATATTAGAGTTTATTATGGTTTATTATGGGTTCTAGGGATTTTTAAGGTATATTAGCGTTTTTTGTCTTTATCAGGTTATATTTCTGTTTTAATGTCTTTTTATGTAATATATCATGTTTTTATTGTTTGGGATCAGTTTTTTTATTGTTTGTGAGTGTTTTTAGGGTTTATCAGGTCATATTAGTGTTTATGAGGATTTCTAGGGAATTTTTACGGTATACTAGTGTTTTTTATCCTTATTAGGGTTCTGTTTGGTTTTTTTAGGGGTCTTTATGGTGTATTAAGGTTTGTTAGGGATGAGTAGGGTTTATTTGGATCTATTTATGGTTTATTGGGTATTTTTAGGGGTTTTATTGGTTTATTATGGTTTATTAATGTTTATTAGTGTCTATTAGGGTTGGTTAGGGTTTTTAAGTTTTCTTAATGTGTTTTTAGGGTTTATTTGGTTTTATTATCATTTATTAGGGTTTATTAGGTATTTTCGGGGTTTAATTACTATTGAGAAGAGTCTCTTAGGGTTTTTAGGGATTATAATACGTTTTTAGGGATTATTAGAGTTTATTAGCGGTTTATTAGTGTTTAATTTTTTATATTATGGTATATTAGTGTTTAATATTTTTAGGGTTTGGAAGCGTCTTTAGAGTTTTTGTAGCATTTTTTAGTATTTGTGTAGCGTTGATTGAGTTTATGTAGCATTTTTAGTGTTTATGTATCACTGTTAAGGTTTAGATGGTAGTTTTAGGTTTTTGTAGCATTTTTTATGTTTTATGTAATGTTTTTAGGGTTTATGTAGTGTGTTTATGGTTTAGATTTTATTTAGCATTTATTAGGGTTTATGTTGTTTTTTCTAGTTTTATGTAGCGTTTTTAGGGGTGATGTAGCGTTTATGTTGCAGTTTGTAGGTTTTATGTAATGTTTATAGGGTTCATGTAGTGTTTTTTTGGTTTATGTTGTGTTTTTTGGTTTTATGTAGCGTTTTTTAATGTTTATGTTGTGTTGTTTAGGGTTTATGTTATTGTTCTAGGGTTTATGTAGTGCTTTTTGGGATTATGTAGCGTTTTTTGGGTTTATGTTGCGTATTTTGGTTTTATGTTCCGTTTTTTAGGTTTATGTTGCATGTTTAGGGTTTATGTTGAATTTTAAGGGTTTATGTAATGTTTTTGGGGTTTATGTATCTATTTGTTTCCTTTTTAAGGGTTTTAATGGTTGTTTACAGTTTATAGTGGTTTTATGGTTTTTATGGGTTATTAACGGGTGTTTATGGTTTTTATGGTATTTGATGGGGTTTCAATGGTTTTTGGGGGGCTTTTAATGGTTTATTTGTTTCTTTGGGATTAATAGGTGTTGTTAGGGTTTTTAGTGTGTTTTAGGGTTTGTTTTGGTATTGTCGCGATTATTAGGGTTTATGAAAAAAAATCACATTTTTGGGTTCTTTAGGGGTTTTTAGTGTTCTTTAGAGTTTATTATGGTTCCTTGGGTTTTAATAAGTTTCATTAAGATTTATTAGTGACCTTTAGGATTTGTTATAGTTTATTAGAGTTTTTATTGTGTATTAGGGTTTTATTGGGATTTTGTAGGCATTAATAGGTTTTTCTAGGGTTTATCATCCTTTTTAGGATTATTTAGGATTTATTATTTTTTCTTAGGGTTTATTTTTTTATTAGGGTTTATTAACATGTATTTGGGTTTATTACGATTTATTAGGGTTTTTAATGATTTTTTAGGGTTTATTGTGGTTTATTAGGGGTTTTTATGGCTGTTTTCAGTTTGTTACGATTTATTTAGCATTTTTAGGATTTGTTACGATTTATTTGGAGTTTTTAGGGTTTGTTAGGATTTATTATGGGGTTATTAGGGTTTGTTAGTGTTTATTATCGGGTTGCAGGGTTTTACAGGCTACTATTTGGCGGGTTTTGTAGAGTTTTTTCAGGTTTGGTTCGGGTTTTTAGTGATTATTAGGATTTATTATGGTTCAATATTGTTTTTTATTGTATATTAGGGGTTTTAGGGATTTTGTAGAATTTATTAGAGTCTAATAGGTTTTTAGGGTTTATTAAACGTAATTATAATTTATTAGTGTTTATTAGGGTTTTAGGGTTTAATAGTGGGTTTCAGGTGTTATTTGGGTTTATTAGTGGTTCTTTGGGGTTATTAGTGGTTGTTAGGGTTTGTTAGGTTTTTTTAGGGTTTGTTAGGATGTGTGTTATTATATTATCACACACGTTATTATTATCATTATTATCATTATCATTATTATCATTATCAATATTATAATTATCATTATTGTTATTACTACTATTGTTATTATTATTATCATCACATGAAAATGCAGATAAACATGCGTTATAATTTATTATTAATTATATACTATTTATTTCCATGCACGTGAATATGTAGTTGTTGTTTTTTTTATTATTATTATCATCACATGCAAATGAAAATGCACGTCCGTTATTATTTATTACCATGTACGCGCACACACAATGCACCAACATTATTCTATAATCACATGCATTTTTATTGTTATTATTATTATTACTAGTATTGTTATTATTTTTATTATCATCAAATGCAAATGCAAATGCACGTGCGTTCTTATTTGTTACCATACACGTGCACATTCAACACATGTGCATTATTCTATTATTAAATGCACTATTATTATTAATATTAATATTATTGTTATTATTATCATCATGTGTGCTATGAGTTATTATTTATTATCATGCACTACATAAGAAATGCACGTGCGTTATTCTATTATCACATGCATTGTTGTTGTTGTTGTTGTTATTATTATTACTGTTATTATTATTATTATTATTATTATTAACTTCTCATGCACATGCACATGCACATGTACGTGCATTATTATTTATTTTTTATTACCATGAACATGCACATGCAATGCACACATGTTATTTTATTATCACATATATTGTTATTATTATTGTTATTATTGTTATTGTGGTTGTTGTTGTTGTTGTAATTGTAATTATCATCACATGGAAATTCACATGCAAATGAAAATGCAAATACATAAACACACACATTCAATGCACGTGCATTATTAAATTATCACATGTGTTGTTATTATTAATATTAATAATATTATTATTATTATCATCGTCATCATCATCACATGAAAATGAAATGCACGCGCGTTATTATTTATTACCATGCACATGCACATGCAATATTCTATTTTCACATGTAGTGGTACTGCTACTACTATCACTACTACTACTACTGCTGTTATTATTGTTATCATCACACGCAAATGCAGATGCACATGCTTTATTATTTTTTATTTATTACCATGCAAGTGCATATGCAATGCACTTGTATTATTCTTTTATTATTATTATTATTATTATTATTATTATTATTATCAGAGTTATTATTATTATCATCATCATCATTATTATTATTATCATTATCACATGGAAATCCACATGCATGTGCATTTTTATTTATTATTTATTACCATGCATGTGCATGCATTATTATTTTCATTATTATTACAAATTGTATTATTAATATTATTATCAAATGTAAATGCACATTGGCATGCATGCGCATTCTCATTTACTATTATTTTATTATTATTTACTACTATGTATGTGCACATGCAATGCAATTTAATTATTATATTATTATTGTTGTTGTTGTTGTTGTTGTTTGTATCATCAAATACAAATGCACATGCACATGCACATGTGTTGTTGTTTATTATTTATTACCATGCATGTACATGCATCATTATTATTATCATTACATGTAGATGCACATACACATGTGTTATTATATATTATTTATTACAATGAACATTAAAATGCCATGCACTTGAGTTATTCTATTGTCACATGTGTTATTATTATTTATTCTCATGCACGTGCACACGCAATGCACTTACGTTATTCTATTATCAGATGTGTTATTATTTATTATTTATTATCATTCACAAGCAAATGAACATTCATGTGGACTTTGTTATTATTTATTGTTTATTACCATGAACATGCACATGCCCATGCACATGAAAATGCACATGCACATGCACGTGCACTTGGATGTGCGTTATTATTTATTATTTATTATCATTCACATCCACATGCACATACACATGCAATTCACTTGCGTTATTATTTATATTTTATTATTCATTATCATTCACATGAAAATGCACATGCACATTCACATGTGTTATGATTTATTATTTAAACCATGCACATGCATATGCACATGCACATGCATTATTACTACTATTATTATTAGAGGTATTTTGAGGGTTTACAATAATGTTTTATGTTTTTTAGGTGTTATTAACATTTAGTATGGTTTGTTAGGGTATTAGGGTTTTTTAATGGTATATTAGAATTTTTTAGGGTTCGGTGGGGGTTATTAGGATTTTATTAGGGTATTTTATGTTGTGTCAAGGATTATTAGGGTTTATTAGGCATTTTTAGGGTTTTATTAGGATTGAGTTGGGTTTATTAGGGTATATTATGGTATATTTGCGTATGTTTAGGATTTATTAGGGTTTATTATGGTTCATTATGGTTTATTAATTTTCAATAGGGTATATTTGGATTTTTTAGTGTTTAGTAGTGTTTACTCGGTTTTATTAGCGCTTTTATGCTTTGTTAGGTTTTATTAGCATTTAATAGGGGTTTTAGGGCTTTTTAATGGTATATTTGTGTTTTTAGAGTTTAGTGGGGTTTATTATGGTTTATTATGGTGTGTTAAGGTTTATTAGGGATGAGTTGGTATTTTTAGGGTTTTATTAGGGTTGAGTCAGTATCTTTAATGTTTTATTTGGGTTTATTTGGTCTGAGTACGGTTTATTAGGGTTTGTTAGGGATTTTTAGGGTTTACTAGGGTTTGTTAGTGTTTTCATTAGTGTATATGAGTGTTTTATAGTTTTTGTTAATAAATATGAGGGTTTGTTATGACTTTTTAGGTTTTTTAGCGTGTTTTTAGTGTTTGTGAGCATTTTTTATGGTTTATTAGCTTTTATTTGAATTTATTATGGTTTATTTGGGTTTCTTGGGCTTTTTAATGGTTTGTTTGCATTTTTTTTTACAGGGGTTTAGTTGGGTTTTTTTAGGTTTGTTATAGAGTGTCAAGGTTTATTAGGGTTGAGAAGGTATTTTTACTGTTTTATTAGGGTTTATTAAGGATTTTTAGGGTTTATTAGGGTTTGTTAGGGGTTTATTAGTTTTTTTGTTTTATTAGGTTATATGAGTTTTTGTTAGTTTTTTTGATAATATTGCATGTTTATTTTGTTTTTGAGATTTTTTTTGTTTTTGAGAGTTTTAGGGTTTCTTTGGTTATATTAGAGTTTATTATGGTTTATTATAGTTTCTAGGGATTTTATGGTATATTATCATTTTTTCTTTATTAGGCTATATTATTGTTTTTAGGTGTTTTTTGGTAATATAGCGCGTTTTTATTGTTTGTGATCATTTTTTTATTATTTGTGAGAATTTTTAGGGTTTATTAAGTTATATTAGGGTTTATCAGGGTTTCTAGGG
This sequence comes from Viscum album, assembly GCA_963277665.1. Classification (NCBI taxonomy): domain Eukaryota; kingdom Viridiplantae; phylum Streptophyta; class Magnoliopsida; order Santalales; family Viscaceae; genus Viscum; species Viscum album. Next base: position 502,757 of record OY728167.1, on the reverse strand, counting down.
AATTTGTAAGGTATACTAGCATTTTTTATTTATTAGGGTTTTGTAGGGTTTTATAGGAGGCATTGGATGATAAATACTGTTTGATTGTTTTGGTATATTGTGTTATTTTTACAGGGGTTTCGATTTTTTTTAAAGTGTAATTTCAATTATTTTATAAAAAAAATTCATTTCAGTGTCTGTTATTTGAAAAACTGACGCCGAATGTTTTTTAAAAATATTGAATTTCGGCATCGGTTTTATCTGAAACCGACGCCGAAAACAAGTTCGACCGAGTTTTCGGCGTCAGTTTGAGATAAATCCGACACCGAAAAGCCTGTCTAAAATTCAATTTCAGCGTTATTTTTTGAAAAAACGGCCCCGAAAAACATATTCTTAATGTCACCTTTATAGACGATGGTTTAAAACCGACGTTAATTTTTGTTTTTCCAATAGTATATGTAGCATTTTAATGGGTGATGTAGCGTTTATGTTGCATTTTTTACGGTTTATGTTACGTTTTTAGGGTTAATGTAGTGTTTTTAGGGTTTATATGGTGTTTTTAGGTTTTATATAGCGTTCTTTAATTTTTATGTTGCGTTTTTAGGGTTTATGTTGTGTTTTTAGGGTTTAGGTTACACTTCTAGGGTTTCTGTAGTGCTTTTAGAGTTTAGGTAGCATTTTTTGGGTTTATGTTGCATTTTTTGGTTTATGTTGCATTTTTTCGGGTTTATATAATGTTTTTAGGGTTTATGTATCTATTTGAAGCCTTTTTAGGGGTTTAATGGTTATTTATGGTTTGTAGTGTTTTTTGGGTTTTTAAGGTTTTTTAATGGGTGTTTATGGTTTTTTATGGTATTTGATGGATTTATAATGATTTTGGGGGGTTTTAGGGTTTTATTTGTTTTTTTGGGATTGATAGGGGTTGTTGGGGGTTTTTAGTGTGTTTTAGGGTTTGTTTGGATATTTTAGTGGTTTTAGGGTTTATATAATGTTTTTAGCATATTTTGGGTTTATTAGTGTTTTTTAGTGTTCTTTAGAGTTTAATATGGTTCATTAGGGTTTATTAGGGTTATTTAGGGTTTATTAGTGTTCTTTTGGATTTGATAAAATTTATTTGTGTTTTTATTGTATATTCAGGTTTTATTGGGCTTTTGTAGGCATTAATAACTTTTTCTAAGGTTTATCAACCTTTTTAGGGTTATTTAGGATTTATTAGTGTTTATTAGGGTTTATTTTATTTATCATGGTTTAGTAACGTGTATTTGGGTTCATTATGATTTATTAGGGTTTATTATGTTTTGTTAAAGTTTATTAGTGTTTATTAGGGGTTTGTATTGTTTTGTTTCAGTTTTTATGATTTATTTGGTGTTGTTAGGATTTTTTACGATTTATTTGTGGTTTTTAAGTTTTGTTACGATTTATTTTAGCGTTATTAGGGTTTTTTAGGGTTTATTAGTGGGTTGTAGGATTTTGTAGGCTATTATTTGGAGATTTTTGTAGCGTTTTGTCGGGTTTGTTAAGGTTTTTAGTGATTATTAGGGTTTATTATGGTTTAATAGTGTTTTTATTGTATATTAGGTGTTTTAGTGATTTTGTAGTGTTTATTAGGGTCTAATGGAGTTTGTTAGGGTTTATTATAGGCTATTTTGATTTATTTGTCTTTATTTGGGTTTTTAGGGTTTAATAGTGGGTTTTATGCATTATTAGGGTTTATTAGTGGTTCTTAGGTGTTATTAGTGATTGTTAGGGTTTGTTAGGTTTTTTTAGGGTTTTTAGGGTTTGTTACGGTTTGTTTGAGCTATTTGTAGTTTTATGTGTTTTTTGGGTTTTATGGGTGTGTTTCGATTTTTTATGGTTTTTAGGGTTATTTTATCGTTTTTGGAGTTTTGTTGTGTTTTGTGAGATTTGAAGCATTTTTTGCTTTTTTGTAGCAATTGTTAGTGTTTATGTAGCATTGTTAGTGGCATTAGTGGTTCTTTACTAGTTTTTAGGGTTCTTTAGGGTTCTTTATGGTGCATTAGGGTTTCTTTTGAGGTTTTTAGGGTTTGATGGTGGGGTTTTAGGGTTTTAAGGGTTTCATAGGTTTGGTTAGGGTTTTTTTGGGCATTTTAAGGCTTTTTAGGATTTTTTAAGCATTTTTAGGGGTTTTAGGGTTTTTAGCATTTTTTGTGGTTTTTTTGAGGTGTTTTAGGGGTTTTTTTGTTTGTATTCGAGTTGTTTTTGTTTTTTTGTGTTTTTAGGGGTTTTATGGTTTTTAGGGTATTTTTAGGATTTTTAGGATTTTTTAGGGGTTTTAGGATTTTTAGGGGTTTTTTGGGGTTTTTTGGGTTTTTTGGGTTTTTAGGGGTTTTCAGGGTTTTTTTAGGTTTTGCCGGTTTGGTTAGGGTTTTTTGTGAAAATTAGTGTTTTGAATGGTTTAGAGCATATTTGTTTTATATTGGATTTTTTACGGATTTTGCAGCTTTTATTGGGGTCTAATAGTGTTTTTAGGGTTTATTACGATTTATTAGTGTTTATTAGGGTTTAGTAGTGGGATTTAGGGTTTATTATGGTTTATTATTGGTTGGAAGGATTTGATAGGATTTATTAGTGATTATTAGAGTAATTTAGGGTGTCTAAGGTGTTTTAATGGATTTTAAGGGTGTGTTTGGGTTTTTAAGGGTGGGTTAGGGTTTTTATGGGCGGCTTAGGGGTTTTAAGGGTGTGTTATGGTTTCTAAGGGTTTCTAAGGTTTTGTTGGGGTTTCTATGGTTTTGTTGGGGTTTCTAAGGGTGTTCTAGGGTTTCTAATGGCGTGATAGGGTTTCTAAGGGTGTGTTAGTATTTCTTAGGTTTGCTTAGGGTTTTGTTAGTGTTTTAAGGTTTTGTTAGGGTTTCTTATAGTTTCATAGGGGTTTGTTGGGTTTCTTCTTGTTTTTTTGGGTTTATTGGGGTTTCTTAGTGCTTCATGGGGTTTGTTAGGTCTTGTTAGTTTTTTTTAGGGTTTATTAGGGTTTCTTATGTTTTTTTGGGTTTTTGGGGGTTGTTAGGATTGGTTAGGGTTTGTTAGGGTTTGTTAGGGTTTGTTAGTGTTTGTTAGGGTTTGTTAGGGTTTGTTAGGGTTTTAATGGTTTTCAATGGTTTTTAGTGTTTATGGGGTTACTCATGGTTTGTTAGGGTTATTTAGTTGTTCTTGGTTGTTACAGATGTGTAGATCTAGTCTCAAGCTTCAATTTGATATGTGGTGGAGGTGAAACGGACACCCAGAGCAGAATTTATGGTCATTTGGAGGACTTAATGACCTTTTCGGACTTTAAGAACGTGATAAGGTGTTCTGATTGGTCACAGATGTGTAGATCTAGTCAAATGCTTCGATTTGATATATGGTAGAGGCACAATGGGCTCCCGAAGTAGAAGCTATAGTCTTTTGGAGGGTTTAAGTACCTTTTGGGGCTTCAAGGATGTGAATAGGTGATTCAGTGGTTATAGGAGTGTAGGTGTAGTCGCAAAGTTCGATTTGATTTGTGGTAGAGGCAAAACGGACACCCATAAAAGAAGTTATTGCAAAACGGATACCAGAAGCCAATCTTTTGACTATCCAAAGGGATTTTGGGTTTTTTTGGGGTTGGAGAATGTCATAAAGCGTTCCAGTGGTTACAAGAGAGTGTATCTTTTCAATATCTTCGATTTTAGATGTGGTAGATCCAAAATGAAAGCACGTACCAGAAGTTATTGTCATTTTAAATCGAGCAACTCTCCTAGTGCCTAAAAACCTAAGAAACCTGCAACTCACTAAAATAAGCATAACTACTCCTTCAGGTGTCTGTTTGAGCACTCTAACCAGTCAAATCAAAGCACGTGAGATCAGGGAGAAAAAATTTTAGAGTAAATTATGAGAAGATCAACGAAATATACGATATATTAGTTATACCACTCCAAAAGAAAGTCCAACTTCAAACGACCATAACCTTCACTATGGTTGTCATTTTGAGCTCTACCACATATCAAATCGAAATTAGCAAAGAGATATACATAGAAGGATGACTTGAACATATTTAAAGTCATGTTTGAGACCCTAAAATCCCAGAAACCCATCTGAAGGCCTTCAAAACCCCATATCCTTGTACGGATCCCTTTCAAATTTTTCCTATAATGGTCATAACTTTTGATCTGTGTGCCTGTTCGGCCTCTGACACCTATTTTTATCATAGTTCGTTCCATGAGATTCAGTTTAAATATTCACAGAGCAGATATGGACACCCGAAGAAGAAGTTATTCCATTTTCAATGACTATGTGATTTGTTAGGTTTCTCGAGACCCCATTTTTAGCATTTTTGTCATGTCGAATATTTTTTTCAAACTAGTATAACTTATTATTACTGTTATTATTATTATTCTTATACTTATTATTATCATCATCTCATCCACATGCACATGCACATGCACATGCGTTATTATTATATTTTTATTACCATGCACGTGCACATGCAATGCAAACACGTTATTTTATTATCACATGCTTTATTATTATTATTGTTATTATTATTATTGTGGTTGTTGTTGTGGTTATTATCATCACATGAAAATGCACATGCGAATGAAAATACACACCCATTCAATGCACATGCGTTATTCTACTATGACATGCGTTGTTATTATTATTATTATTATTATTATCATCATCATCATCATAATCACATGAAATTTCAATGCACATACATTATTATTTATTACCATGCACGTGCACACATAATGCACATGCAATATTATATTATCACATGCATTGGTACTACTACTATTATCACCACTACTACAATTATTATTACTACTGCTGTTATTATTACTATCATCACATGAAAATGTAGATGCATGTGCATTATTATTTATTATTTATTATCATGCACGTGCATATGCAATGCACTCATATTATTCTTTTATAATTATCATTATTATCATAGTTATTATTATTATTATTATTATTATCACTATCATTATTATTATCATTTATCACATGCAAATGCACATGCATGTGCGTTGTTATTTATTATTTATTACCATGCATGTGCATGTGTTATTATTATTATTATTACAATTAGTATTATTAATATTATCATCAAATGTCAAGGCACATGCACATGCATGTGCGTTATAATTTATTATTATTTTTTTACAACTATGCACGTGCACATGAAATGCACTTTAATTATTCTATTATTATTATTATTATTATTTTTATCATGAAATACAAATGTACATGCACGTGTGTTGTTATTTACTATTTATTACCATGCATGTGCATGCGTCGTTATCATTATGATTACATGTAAATGCACATGCACAAGCGTTATTATATATTATTTATTATCATGCACATGCAAATGCAATGTACTTGCATTATTATATTATCACATGTGGTATTATTATTTATTCTCATGCGCGTGCACACGCAAGCACATGCCTTATTCTATTATCACATGTGTTATTATTTATTATTTATTATCATTCACATGAAAATTCGAATTCATGTGGACTTGGTTATTATTTATTGTTTACTACCATGCACATGCACATGCACATGCACATGCACATGCACTTGGATGTGCATTATTATTTATTATTTATTATCATTCACATGCACATGCACATACACATGTAATTCACACGCATTATTATTTATTATTTATTATTTATTATCATTCACATGCAAATGCGCAGGCATTGCACATGCACGTGCATTATGATTTATTATCTAAACCATGCACATGAATGTGCACATGCATGTGCATTATTACTATTATTATTATTATTATTTGAGGTATTTTTAGGGTTTATTAGCATTTTCTAGAATTTTTAGGTGTTATTAACATTTATTATGGTTTGTTAGGGTTTTACATTTTTTAATGGTGTTTTAGTTTTTTTATGTTTGGTGGGGGTTATAAGGATTTTTTTAGTGTTTATTATGGTGTGTTAAGGTTTATTAGGGTTTATTAGGTATTTTTAGGGTTTTATTAAGATTGAGTTGGGTTTATTTTGGTATATTATTCTATATTATGGTATATTTGGGTATGTTTAGGATTCATTAGGGTTTATTATCGTTCATTATGGTTTATTAATTTTTAAGAGGGTATATTAGGGTTTTAGGGGTTAGTAGTGTATATTAGGGTTTATTAGTGATTTTAATCTTTGTTAGGTTTTATTAGCATTTATTAGGCGTTTTAGGGCTTTTTAATGGTATATTTTCATTTTTTAGGGTTTAGTGGGGTTTATTATGGTTTATTATAGTGTGTTATGTTTATTAGGGCTGAGTAGGTATTTTCAAGGTATTTTTAGGATTGATTAGGTATCTTTAGGGTTTTATTTGGGCTTATTAGGATTGAGTAGTGTTTTTTAGGGTTTGTTAGGGATTTTTAGGGTTTACTAGGGTTTGTTAGTGTTTTTATTAGGGTATATGAGTATTTTTTAATTTTTGATAATATATATGAGGGTTGTAAGGAATTTTTTGGTTTTATTAGCATGTTTTTAGTGTTTGTGAGCATTTTTTATGGTTTATTAGGTTCTATTAGAATTTATTATGTTTTATTAGGGTTTCTAGGTATTTTTAATGGTTTGTTTTCATTTTTGGTTTATTGGGATTTAGTTGGGTTTTATTAGGTTTTTTATCGTGTGGCAAGGTTTATTGGGGTTGAGAAGGCATTTTTAGGGTTGTATTATGGTTTTATTAGTCATTATTAGTTTTTATTAGGGTTTATTAGTGATTTTTAGGGTTTATTAGAGTTTTTCAGGGGTTTATTAGTTTTTTTTTGTTTTATTAGGTTATATTAGTTTTTGTTAATTTTTTTAGATAATATAGCATTTTTTATTGGTTGTGAGTGTTTTGTTTTTTTGTGTGAGCATTTTTAGGGTTTCTTACGTTATATTAAACAATATTATGGTTTATTATGGTTTCTAGGTATTTTTATGGTATATTAGTGTTTTTTGTCTTTATTAGGTTATATTAGTGTTTTTATGTCTTTTTATGTAATATAGCTTGATTTTAATGTTTGGGATCAATTTTTTATTGTTTGTGAGCATTTTTAGGGTTTATCAGGTTATATTAGACTTTATCAGGGTTTCTAGGGATTTTTTACGGTATAGTAGTGTTTTTTTCTTTATTAGAGTTTTGTTTGGTTTTATTAGGGGTCATTATGGTGTATTATGGTTTGTTAGGGATGAGTAGGGTTTCTTTGGATTTATTTATGGTTTATTAGGTATTTTTAGGGGTTTATTTGGTTTATTATGGTTTATCAGTGTATATTTGTGTCTACTAGGGTTGGTTAGGGTTGTTTTGGTTTTCTTAATGTGTTTGTATGGTTTATTAGGTTTTATTATCATTTATTAGGGTTTATTAGGTATTTTAGGGGTTTTATTACTATTGAGCAGAGTCTCTTAGGGTTTTTAGGGATTATAAGGCGTTTTTAGGGATTATTAGAGTTTATTAGAGGTTTATTAGGGTTTAATTGTTTATATTATGGTATATTAGGGTTTAATATGTTTTAGTGTTTTGAAGCGTCTTTAGGGATTTTTTAGCATTTTTTAGTATTTGTGTAGTGTTGTTTGAGTTTATGTAGCATTTTTATGGTTTTTGTGGCGCTTTTAAGGTTTAGTTGGCAGTGTTAGGTTTTATGTAGCATTTTTTATGGTTTATATAACATTTTAAGGATTATGTAGCGTGTTTATGGTTTAGATTTTTTGTATAATTTTTTAGAGATTATGTTGTGTTTTCAGGGTTTATGTAGCGTTTTAGTGGTGATGTAGCATTTATGTTTCATTTTGTAGGGTTTATGTAACGTTTATTGGGTTCATGTAGTTTTTTTAGGGTTTATGTTCTGTTTTTAGGTTTTAAGTATCGTTTTTAATGTTTATGTCGCATTGTTTAGGGTTTATGTTACGGTTCTAGGGTTTATGTAGTGCTTTTTTGGTTTATATAGCGTTTTTTGGGTTTTTGTTGCGTTTTTTGGATTTATGTTTCATTTTTTGGGTTCATGTTGTGTGTTTAGGGTTTATGTTGCATTTTAAGGGTTTATGTAATGTTTTTTGGGTTAATGTATCTATTTGTTTCCTTTTTTAGGGTTTTAATGGTTGTTTATGGTTTATAGTGGTTTTAGGGTTTTTAAGGGTTGTTAATAGGTGATTATGGTTTTATGGTATTTGATGGGGTTTTAATGGGTTTTTAGGGGGGTTTTAATGGTTTATTTCTTTTTTGGGATTGATAGTTTTTGTTTGTGTTTTTTAGTGTGTTTTAGGGTTTGTTTTGGTATTGTCACGAATTTTAGGGTTTATGTAATTTGTTTTCGTGTTTTTGGGTTGTTTATGGTTTTTTAGTGTTCTTTATAGTTTATTGTGGTTCTTTGGGGTTTATTAGGGTTCTTTAGGGTTTATTGGTGTTCTTTAGGATCTGTTATAGTTTATTAGCGTTTTTATTGTGTATTAGGGTTTTATTGGGATTTTGTAGGCATTAAAAGCTTTTTCTAGGGTTTATCAACCTTGTTAGGATTATTTAGGAGTTATTAGGGTTTCATAGGGTTTATTTTTTTATTAGGGTTTATTAACGTGTATTTGGGTTTATTACGATTTATTAGGGTTTATTATGATTTGTTAGGATTTATTGTGGTTTATTAGGGGTTTTTATGGGTTGTTTCAGTTTATTACGATTTGTTTAGCATTGTTAAGATTTTTTACGATTTATTTGGGGTTGTTAAGGTTTGTTACGATTTATTATGGGGTTATTAGGGTTTGTTAGTGTTTATTAGCGGGTTGTAGGGTTTTGTATGCTATTATTTGGCGGGTTTTGTAGTGTTTTTTCAGGTTTAGTTTATTGTTTTTAGTGATTATTAGGATTTATTATGGTTCAATAGTGTTTTTTATTGTATATTAGGGGTTTTAGGGATTTTGTAGCATTTATTTGAGTCTAATAGGTTTTTAGGGTTTATTACAGGTTATTATAATTTATTACTGTTTATTAGGTTTTTAGGGTTTAATAGTGGGTTTCATGTGTTATTTGGGTTTATTAGTGGTTCTTAGGGGTTATTAGTGGTTGTTTGGGTTTGTTAGGTTTTGTTAGGGTTTGTTAGGAAATGTGTTATTATATTATCACACACGTTATTATTATCATTATTATCATTATCATTATTATCATTATCATTATTATAATTATCATTATTGTTATTTTTATTATTATTATTATTATCATCACATGAAAATGCAGATGCACATGCGTTATAATTTATAATTTATAATTTATTATTTATTTCCATGCACGCGCATATGTAGTAGTAGTTGTTGTTATTATTGTTATTATCATCACATGCAAATGAAAATGCACGTCTGTTATTATTTATTACCATGTACGCGCACACACAATTCACCAACGTTATTCTATTATCACATGCATTTCTATTGTTATTGTTATTATTACTAGTATTGTTATTATTGTTATTATCATCAAATGCAAATGCAAATGCATGTGCATTATTATTTATTACCATACACGCACACATTCAACACATGTGCATTATTCTATTATCACATGTGCTATTATTATTAATATTACTATTGATTTCATTATTATCATCACGTGTGCTATGATTTATTATTTATTATCATGCACTACACAAGCAATGCACGTGCGTTATTCTATTATCACAGGAATTGTTGTTGTTGTTGTTATTTTTATTATTACTATTATTATTATTATTCGTATCATCTCATACACATACACATGCACATGCACATGCATCATTATTTATTTCTTATTACCATGCACATGCACATGAAATGCAAACACGTTATTTTATTATCACATACGTTGTTATTATTATTGTTATTGTTATTATTGTGGTTGTGGTTGTTGTTGTTGTAATTGTAATTATCATCACATGAAAATGCACATGCAAATTCACATGAAAATAAATAAAAAACACACATTCAATGCACGTGTGTCATTAAATTATCACATGTGTTGTCATTAATAATAATAATATTATTATTATTATTATTATCATCGTCATCATCGTCACATGAAAATGAAATGCACACACGTTATTATTTATTACCATGCACGTGCACATGCAATATTCTATTTTCACATGCATTGGTATTACTACTATTATCACTACTACTACTGTTGCTGTTATTATTGTTATCATCACATGCAAATGCAGATGTACATGCGTTATTATTTTTTATTTATTACCATGCAAGTGAATATGCAATGCCCTTGTATTATTATTTTATTATTATTATTATTATCACAGTTATTATTATTATTATTATCATTATCACTATTATTATCAATATCACATGCAAATCCACATGCATGTGCATTGTTATTTATTATTTACTACCATGCACGTGAATGCATTATTTTTTTTTATTATTACAATTTGTATTATTAATATTATTATCAAATGTAAATGAAAATTCACATGCATGTGCATTCTTATTTACTATTATTTATTTATTATTTACTACTATGTACGTGCACATGCAATGCATTTGCGTTATTCTATTATTATTATTATTTTTGTTGTTGTTGTTATTGTTGTTGTTGTTTGTGTCATCTAATACAAATGCACTTGCACATGCGTTGTTGTTTATTATTTATTACCATGAACGTACATGCATCATTATTATTATCATTACATGTAGATGCACATACACGTGTGTTATTATATATTATTTATTACAATGCACATGGAAATGCAATGCACTTGCGTTATTCTATTGTCACATGTGTTATTATTATTTATTCTCATGCACGTGCACATGCAATGCACTTGCGTTATTCTATTATCACATGTGTTATTATTTATTATTTATTATCATTCACATGAAAATCCACATTCATGTGGACTTTGTTATTATTTATTGTTTATTACCATAAACAGGCACATTCCCATGCACATGAAAATACACATGCACATGCACATGCACTTGGATGTGCATTATTATTTATTATTTATTATCATTCACATCAACATGCACATACACATGGAATTGACATGCGTTATTATTTATATTTTATTATTTATTATCATTCACATGCAAATGCCCATGCGTATGCACATGCATGCGTGTTATGATTTATTATTTAAACCATGCACATGCATGTGCATATGCACATGCGTGATTACAACTATTAATATAAGAGGTATTTTTAGGGTTTACTATAATTTTTAGGATTATTAGGTGTTATTAAAATTTATTATGGTTTGTTATGGTTTTAGGATTTTTTAATGGTATATTAGAATTTTTTAGGGTTTGGTGGGGGTTATTAGGATTTTATTAGGGTTTATTATGGTGTGTCAAGGTTAATTGGGGTTTATTAGGTATTTTTAGGGTTTTATTACGATTGAGTTGGGTTTATTAGGGTATATTATGGTATATTTGGGTATGTTTAGGATTTGTTAGGGTTTATTATGGTTCATTATTGTTTAATAATTTTCAATTGGGTATATTTGGGGTTTTTAGTGTTTAGAAGTGTTTATTCTGGTTTATTAGTGCTTTTAAGCTTTGTTAGGTTTTATTAGCATTTATTAGGGGTTTTAGGGATTTTTAATGGCATATCTGCATTTTTTAGGGTTTATTGGGGTTAAGTATGGTTTATTATGGTGTGTTAAGGTTTATTAGGGATGAGTAGGTATTTTTACGGTTTTATTAGGGTTGAGTCGGTATCTTTAATGTTTCATTTGGGTTTATTAGGGTTGAGTATGGTTTAATAGGGTTTATTAGGGATTTTTAGGGTTTAGTAGGGTTTGTTAGTGTTCTTATTAGTGTATATGAGTATTTTATAGTTTTTGTTAATATATATGTGGGTTTGTTATGACTTCTATGGTTTTTAGCGTGTTTTTAGTGTTTGTGAGCATTTTTAATGGTTTATTAGATTTTATTTGAATTTATTATGGTTTATTTGGTTTTCTTGGGCTTTTTAATGGTTTGTTTGCATTTTTTATTGGGGTTTAGTTGGGTTTTTTTTTAGGTTTTGTTATGGTGTGTCAAGGTTTATTAGGGTTTAGAAGGTATTTTTACTATTTAATTAGGGTTTATTAAGGATTTGTATGGTTTATTAGGGTTTGTAAGGGGTTTATTAGTTTTTTTTGTTTTATTAGGTTATATGAGTGTTTTTTATGTCTTTTTAGATAATATTGTGTGTTTTTATTGTTTTTGAGCATTTTTTTGTTTCTGAGCGTTTTAGGGTTTCTTTGGTTATATTAGAGTTTATTATGGTTTTTAGGGTTTCTAGGTATTTTTATTGTATAATAGAATTTTTTTTCTTAATTAGGATATATTATTGTTTTTAGGTCTTTTTAGGTAATATAGCGCGTTTTTATTGTTTGTGATCATTTTTTTATTATTTTTGAGCATTTTTAGGGTTTATTAGGTTATATTAGAGTTTATGAGGGATTTTAGGGATTTTTTAAGTTATACTAGCATTTTTTCTTTATTGGGGTTTTGTAGGGTTTTATAGGAGGCATTGGATGATAAATATTGTTTGATTGTTTTTTTTTATATTGTGTTATTTCTAAAGGGGTTTTGATTTTTTTGGAAGTGTAATTTCAATTATTTTATAAACAATATTCATTTCATTGTCGGTTATTTGAAAAACCGATGACGGATGTTTTTAAAAAAAATTGAATTTCGGCGTCGGTTTTATCTAAAACTGATGCCAAAAACAAGTTCGACCAGGTTTTCGGCATTGGTTTGAGATAAAACTGACACTAAAAAGCCTGTCTAAAATTCAATTTCATCATCAGTTTTAGATAAACCCGACCCCGAAACTCTAAAGAAATAATTTTCAGCGTCATTTTTTGAAAAACTGATGCCGAAAACCTTATTTTTAATGTCACCTTTATATACGTCAGTTTAAAACTGACGTCAAAAATAAAAAAATAGACGTTAATTTGTGTTTTCCACTAGTGTATATAGCATTTTAAGGGGTGATGTAGCGTTTATGTTGCATTTTTTAGGGTTTATGTAACATTTTTAGGCTTAATGTAGTGTTTTAGTGTTTATATTGTGTTTTAGGTTTAATGTAGTGTTTTTTAATGTTTATTATGCATTTTTAGGGTTTATGTGCTGTTTTTAGGGTTTATGTTATGGTTCTAGGGATTATGTAGTGCTTTTAGGGTTTATGTATCATTTTTGGGTTAATGTTTCATTTTTGGGTTTTGTTGCGTTTTTAGGGTTTTTGTTGCATTTTTTTTGGGTTTATGTAAAGTTTTTAGGATTTATGTATCTATTTGAATCCTTTTTAGGGTTTTAATGGTTGTTTATGGTTTGTAGCGTTTTTTGGGGGTTTAAGGTTTGTTAACGGGTGTTTATGTTTTTTTATGGTATCTGATTACTTTTTAATGTTGTTTGGGGGGTTTTATGGTTTTATTTGTTTTTTTTGGATTGATAGGGGTTGTTAGGATTTTTTAGTGTGTTTTAGGGTTTGTTTGGGTGTTGTAGCGGTTTTTAGGTTTTATATAATGTGCTTTAGTGTTTGTTTTGGTTTATTAGGGTTTTTTAGTGTTCTTAAGAGTTTAATATGGTTCTTTAGGGTTTATTAGTGTTATTTAGGGTTTATTAGTGTTCTTTAGGATTTGTTATAGATTATTAGCGTTTTTATTGTATATTCGGGTTTTTTTGGGCTTTTGTAGGCATTAATAGCTTTTTCTAGGGTTTATCAACCTTTTTAGGGTTATTTTTGGTTTTATTAGGTTTTTTAGGGTTTATTTTATTTATTAGGGATTAGTAACATGTATTTGGTTTTATAATGATTTATTAGGGTTTATTATGATTTGTTAAAGTTTATTGGGGATTATTACGGGTTTGTTATGTTTTGTTTTAGTTTGTTACGATTTATTTGGCGTTGCAAGGATTTTTTACGATTTATTTGGGGTTATTAGGGTCTTTTACGATTTATTTTGGTGTTATTATGGTTTTGTAGGGTTTATTAGTGGGTTGTAGTGTTTTGTAAACTATTATTTGGAGATTTTTGTAGCGTTTTGTCGGGTTTGTTAGGGTTTTTAGTGATTATTAGGGTTTATTATGGTTTAATAGTTTTTTTATAATATATTAGGTGTTTTAGGGATATTGTAGTGTTTATTAGGGTCTAATGGTGTTTGTTAGGGTTTATTGAAGGTTATTTTGATTTATTAGTGTTTATTAGGGTTTTTAGGGTTTAATAATGGGTTATTTGGGTTATTTGGGTTTATTAGTGGTTCCTAGGGGTTATTAGTGGTTGATAGGGTTTTTTAGATTTTTAAGGGTTTTTAGGGTTCGTTATGGTTTGTTTGAGTTTGCAGTTTTATGCATTTTTTTGGGTTTTATGGGTGTGGTTCGATTTTTAATGCTTTTTACGATTATTTTAGCATTTTTTTGGGGTTTGGTTATGTTTTGTGGGTTTTGAAGAATTTTTCTCTTTTTTTGAAGTAATTGTTAGGGTTTATGTAGCGTTGTTAATGACTTTAGTGGTTCTTTACGGGGTTTTAGTGTTCTTTAAGGTTCTTTATGGTGCATTATGGTTTCTTTTGAGGTTTTTAAGGTTTTTCTAGTGGGTTTTTAGGGTTTTAATGGTTTTATAGGTTTGGTTAGGGTTTTGATAGTCATTATAAGGTTTTTTAGGATTTTTTTAGCATTTTTAGGGGTTTGGGGGTTTTTAACGTTTTTTGAGGTTTTTTGAGATTTTTTAGGGTTTTTTAGGTTTGTATTTGAGTTTTTTTAGTTTTTTCGTGTTTTTAATGGTTTTATGGGTTTTAGGGCATTTTTAGGATTTTTAGGATTTTTTAGGGTTTTTAGGGGTTTTTAGGGTTTTTAGGGTTTTTTAGGGTTTTTTGGGTTTTGTTAGGTTTTGCCGGTTTTGTTACGGTTTTTTGTGAATATTAGCGTTTTGAATGGTTTAATCACATTTTTGTTTTATATTTGGGTTTTTACATATTTTTCAGCTTTTACTGGGTTCTAATAGGGTTTTTAGGGTTTATTACGATTTATTAATGTTTATTTGGGTTTAGTAGCAGGCTTTAGGGATTATTAGGGTTTATTATGTCTTATTATTGGTTAGTAGGATTTTTTAGGAATTATTAGTGCTTATTAGAGTGATTTAGTGTGTCTAAGGGTTTGTTATGGTTTCTAAGGGTGAGTTAGGGTTTCAAGGGGGGGTTAGGGTTTTTATGGGCAACATAGGGTTTCTAAAGGTGTGTTATGGTTTCTATGGGTTTATAAGGTTCTGTTGGGGTTTCTATGGGTGTGTTGTGGTTTCTAAGGGTGTGCTAGGGTTTTTATGGTTGTGTTAGGGTTTCTAAGGGTGTGTTAGTGTTTCATAGGTTTGATTAGGGTTTTTTTAGGGTTTTAGGGTTTTGTTAGGGTTTCTTATGGTTTCATAGGGGGAAGGAAGGCTCGGGTCCAGGCTATTCCTAGCACCCCCAAAATTTATTAAAAGAAAAGACACAGACACTACAGACAAGGGAGGGGAGGGATCTACCGATCCACACACAAAACCCCTTACGACCTCAGCCCAAAGGCCATAGAAAGAAGGGAAGAAACGCAAAAATCAAAAACAAACAAGTCAAAAAAGTCCAAAAGGGAATGCACACAAGGGGAGGATCAGTCAACATCGCCACCAAAATCCTCTAACTCCGCACCTCGAAACCCCATGCCCACACCAAAGCCTTCGCCCACATCTGTAAAACTGAAATCTGACTTAGCACCCATGTCCGTTGAGTCCCATCCATACTCAAAATACTCTTGCATGCCAAGCCTGGATAGCAGCTTCATCCTAGCCTTCTCTTGCTCTGTGGAAATTGAAATCCTCTCTCACTTATTCACCTTTATATTAAGTCTGAAAGCTCGTGAAGAGGACCTAGTTGCCATGGGACATGGGAGGGTAGAGTAATCCCTCCTCCGTATTCGTCTCGAAGGGGCGGAAGTGGATCCAACTGCAACACCCGCATTCACACAAGTGACACCATCACTGACAGCCGATGGTGCCTTCCCTTTCTTACATTCTGGCCCAGGAGTTTCAGCACCTCCTCCGGTTCTTTTCTCCTTTGACCTAGCCATAACAGCATTTATCCGGTGATCAGCCTCATCAAACGTCTCCCCAAGCCTCTCAGCTTCACCCTCAAGCGTGAACCTTTCCCATTCAACCCACACCATCTCATGCAACTGCACACAAAAATCTTCAGCAGAGGGGACACTATGAAGGACCATAGCCCTCTGCAGGTCCATGGATGGACCACCAGCATCGCCAGAATTTCCCGGTAGAGGGATATAGAACTGGCCACTGGGAGGATCCTCAGCACCGCTTGTGCTGTAAGAGGGAGGAGATGACCGAGGCCCCATGTCAGGTCCCCCAACTCCTGGACACCCGGACAGAACCAGAGGGGAATCACACCAGTTCATGTATGGCACCCTGGAGATCCAGGTCTCTTCATCTGCCATAGACCTTTCCTTAGCTGAGGACAAGCTCCACTCATCGCCAGTCTTTGGGCCCTGAGAACCACTGCCCCCTTCACAACATCTGCCACCATCACATCCACCACGGCAGGCTTAGCCAAGGCTGCAACCTGAAAGTTGTTTGGAGCAATCAAAGCACCCTCAATTGCTAGAAAGGATCCATCAGTGATCTCATTAACCTTCAAGCCAGCTATATCATCTCGTTCCAGATCCAGATCACAGGGATCCTTCACATTTTCTCTCAAAACTCCCATCACATCAGCCTTCCCTAAATCTGTCTGACTCCTAGGGGAGTCACCACACCCGTGAACACCTTCAGCAGAAACCCAATTATCCCTCTCAGCTAGCAGCACTTCCTCCTCATCAGCATTTCCCGAAACACCAGCACCTCTAGCCAGACTCACAATGAAACTACCCGAATCCATCAAGGCCAACTCTAAATCACTTCTAGCCAGCAAACCAGACGAGCAGGGAACATCAGCATTCAGAGGTTGGGAGGAAGCCACCCCCCTTTTCCCCTTCACCTCCACCAGAGGGAGGGTAATCTCACTAAAAGACATGCGAGCCAGAGAACCACCACCCCTGACAGTGCCAGAGCAGCCTTCAAAGTGATTGATGTGCCCAAAACTCCAACAAGAAGAGAAAAAAACTGGCCATTGCTCAAAGATGACAGGTTGTATCCACCTGAGTTCTTCCCCCACTGCAATCCAGATAGCATCCACATGATACTTTGAAGCATCGATTTCAAAAAAATCCCTTGGTGCAACCGGACAACAAAGGGACCTAGTCCTAATATCCACACAAAGGAAACTCCCCACCAGATTCCCAAGCATCAAAATAATAGAGATATTTTGAAAGGGAAGGGGAAGCTCAGGAAATCTCACCCAGGTAGCAGCAATCGGGGACCTCCGCCTCAGATGAAGATCAAAGCTCCGCCGAAAGAGGGAGAAGCGAGCTCCATTGCATGACCGAGGAGCCGCTGACCTAGAAAGGACCAGATCTTCCTCCTTGGAAAAGCAAATCATGATGTGGGATCTATTGATTAGGCCCACAGTTTCCCAAGCCCTAAGATTCTAGAAATCCGAAACTAACCTACCGAAAGTGACAA
The DNA here is from genome assembly GCA_963277665.1 of Viscum album. Lineage (NCBI taxonomy): Eukaryota > Viridiplantae > Streptophyta > Magnoliopsida > Santalales > Viscaceae > Viscum > Viscum album. Next base: position 485,216 of record OY728167.1, on the reverse strand, counting down.
TCGGGGGTCTCCGCATCAGGAAGCTTGAAACCAGAGTCAGGCGGTGCAGTTATAAAGCCTTAGTGAACTCCCAAATCGAGAGGGGAAGCTGCGGACAACCTTTGAAAAACTATAGAACCTTCGGCCAGAGCATGGTTCCCAGGAAAGAGGGTAGCATGTCAGTAGAGGAGAGCGACGAGATGTACTACGAGATAGGATCCTCCACCGTAGAGAGGGGGGAGGTGCTTCATTTTCCATCGTCTTCAACCTGGGAGGAAGCCGCCATCACGAGGGATCCAGATCGCCAGTGTCTCCAGAGCCGCCATCTTATGGTTTCATAGGGGTTTGTTGGGTTTCTTCGGGCTTTTTTGGGTTTATTGGGGTTTCTTAGTGCTTCATGGGGTTTGGTAGGTCTTTTTAGGGTTTTTTAGGGGTTGTTAGGGTTTATTAGGGTTTATTATGTTTTTTTGGGTTTTTGGGGGGTTGTTAGGGTTTGTTAGTGTCTGTTAGGGTTTTTTAGGTGTTTTCATTGTTTTTAATGGTTTTTAGTGTTTATGGGTTCATTCATGGTTTTTAGGGTTATTTATTTGTTCTTGGTTGTCACAGATGTGTAGAGCTAGTCGCAAGCTTCAATTTGATACGTGGTAGAGGAGAAACAGATACCTAGAGCAAGAGTTATGGTCATTTGGAGGAGTTAAGGATCTTTTGGGACTTTAAGAACGTGATAAAGTGTTCCTATTAGTCACAGATGTGTAGATCTAGTCGAATGCTTCGATTTGATATATGGTTGAGGAAAAACGGGCTCCCGAAGTAGAAGCTATGGTCTTTTGGAAAGTTTATGTACCTTGTGGGGCCTTTAAGGATGTGAAAAGGTGATTCAATGGTTATAGGAGTGTAGGTCTAGTCGTAAGCTCCGATTTGATATGTGGTAGAGGAAAAACAGACACCCATAGAAGAAGTTATTGCAAAACGGATACCAGAAGCCAATCTTTTGACCATCCAAAGGGATTTTAGGTCTTTTTGGGGGTTGGAGAATGTCATAAAGGGTTCCAGTGGTTACAAGAGAGTATATCTTTTCAATATCTTCGATTTGAGATGTGTAAGATCCAAAATGAAAACACGTAGTAGAAGTTTTTGTCATTTTAAATTGAGCAACTCTCCTAGTGCTTAAAAACCTAAGAAAACCGCAACTCACTAAAATAAGCATAACTTCTCCTTAGGGTGTCCATTTGAGCACTGTGACCAGTCAAATCTAAGCTTGTGAGATGAGTGAGGAAAAAGTTTAGTAGAAACTATGAGAAGATCAAAGAAATATAAGATATATTAGTTATACCACTCCAAAAGAAAGTCCAACTTCAAACGACCATAACCTTCGCTCCGGTTGTCCGTTTGAGCTCTTCCACATATCAAATCGAAATTAGCGAAGACATATACACAAAAGAATGACTTGAACATATTTAAAGTCATGTTTGAGACCCTAAAATCCCAGAAACCCATCCAAAGGCCTTCAAAACTCCATTTCCTTGTACGGATCCCTTTCAATTTTTTCTTAAAATTGTTATAACTTTTGATCTGTGTGACTCTTCGGCCTTCGACACCTATTTGTATCGTAGTTCGTTCAATGAGATTCAGTTTGACTATTCATGGAGTAGAAATGGACACCCGAAGAAGAAGTTATGCCATTTTCAATGACATTGTGATTTTTTAGTTTTCTCGAGACCCCATTTCTAGCATTTTTGTCCCGTCGGCTATTTTTTCAAACTATTATAACTTATTATTGTTGTTATTATTATTATTATTATCATCATCTCATCCACATGCACATGCACATGCACGTGCATTATTATTATATTTTTATTACCATGCACGTGCACATGCAATGCACACACGTTATTTTATTTTCACATGCATTGTTATTATTATTGTTATTATTATTATTATTGTGGGGGTTGTTATTGTTATTATCATCACATGAAAATGCACATGCGAATGCACATACACGAACATTCAATACACATGAATTATTCTACTATCACATGTGTTGTTAATAATAATAATAATAATATTATTATTATTATTATCATCATCATCATCACATGCAATTGCAATGCACATACGTTATTATTTATTACCATGCACGTGCACACGTAATGCACATGCAATATTTTATTATCACATTCATTGGTACTACTACTATTATCACCACTACTACTACTATTATTACTACTGCTTTTATTATTACTATCATCACATGAAAATGTAGATGCACATGCATTATTATTTATTATTTATTATCATGCACGTGCATATGTAGTGCACTTGTATTATTCTTTTATTATTATTATTATTATCACAATTATTATTATTATTATTATTATTATTATCATTATCATTATTATTATCATTATCACATGAAAATGAACATGCATGTGTGTTGTTATTTATTATTTATTACCATGCACGTGCATGCGTTATTATTATTATTATTACAATTACTATTATTAATATTATCATCAAATGTCAAAGCACATGCACATGCATGTGCGTTCTAATTTATTATTATTTATATATTATTTACAACTATTCATGTGAACATGAAATGCACTTGCATTATTCTATTATTATTATTATTATTATTTTCACCATCAAATACAAATGGGCATGCACGTGTGTTGTTATTTACTATTTATTACCATGCATGTGCATGCGTCGTTATCATTATCATTACATGTAAATGCACATGCACATGCGTTATTATATATTATTTATTATCACGCACTTACAAATGCAATGCACTTGCATTATTCTATTATCACATGTGGAATTATTATTTATTCTCATGCATGTGCACACACAATGCACATGCCTTATTCTATTATCACATGTGTTATTATTTATTATTTATTCTCATTCACATGAAAATGCACATTCGTGTGGACTTGGTTATTATTTATTGTTTATTACCATGCACATGCACATGCACATGCACTTGGATATGCGTTATTATTTATTATTTATTATCATTCACATGCACAGGCACATACACATGTAATTCACACACAGTATTATTTATTATTTATTATTTATTATCATTCACATGAAAATGTGAAGGCATTGCACATGCACGTGCGTTATGATTTATTATCTAAACCATGCACATGAAAATGCACATGCATGTGTGTTATTACTACTATTATTATTATTAGACGTATTTTTAGGGTTTACTAGCATTTTTTAGAATTTTTAGGTGTTATTAACATTTATTATGGTTTGTTAGGGTTTTACGTTTTTAATGGTATATTAGTTTTTTTAGGGTTTGGTGGGGGTTATTAGGATTTTATTAGGGTTTATTATGTTGTGTTAAGGTTTATTTGGGTTTATTAGGTATTTTTAGGGTTTTATTAGGATTGAGTTGGGCTTATTTTGGTATATTATTCTATATTATGGTATATTTGGGTATGTTTAGGATTTATTAGGGTTTATTATAGTTCATTATGGTTTCATAATTATTAAGAGGGAATATTAGGGTTTTTTTGGATTTAGTAGTGTATATTAGGGTTTATTAGTGATTTTAAGCTTTGTTAGGTTTTATTAGCATTTATTAGCGGTTTTAGGGCTTTTTAATGGTATATTTGAATTTTTTAGGGTTTAGTGGGGGTTTATTATGGTTTATTATAGTGTGTTATGTTTTATTAGGGTTGAGTAGGTATTTTTAGGGTTTTTTATGCTTGAGTAGGTATCTTTTGGGTTTTATTTGGGTTTATTAGGATTGAGTAGTGTTTATTAGGGTTTGTTAGGGATTTTTAGGGTTTACTTGGGCTTGTTAGTGTTTTTATTAGGGTATATGAGTGTTTTTTAGTTTTTGTTAATATATATGAGGGGTTGTTAGGTCTTTTTTGGTTTTATTAGCGCGTTTTTAGTGTTTGTGATCATTTTTTATGGTTTATTGGGTTTTATTAGAATTTATTATGTTTTATTCGGGTTTTTTGAGGTTTTTAAGGGTTTGTTAGGATTTTTTGTTTATTGGGGTTTAGTTGGTTTTTATTAGGTTTTCTTATGGTGTGTCAAGGTTTATTGGGGTTGAGAAGTCATTTTTAGTGGTTTATTATGGTTTTTTTAGTCTTTATTAGTTTTTATTAGGGTTTATTAGGGATTTTTAGGGTTTATTAGAGTTTGTAAGGCATTTATTAGTTTTTTTTGTTTTATTAGGTTATATTAGTGTTTGTAAAGTCATTTTATATAATATAGCATTTTTTATTTTTTGTGAGTGTTTTGTTTTTCTTTGTGAGTGTTTTTAGGGTTTCTTATGTTAAATTAGAGTTTATTATGGTTTATTATGGTTTCTAGGTATTTTTAAGGTATATTAGCGTGTTTTGTCCTTATTAGGTTATATTAGTGTTTTTATGTCTTTTTATGTTATATAGCGTGTTTTTATTGTTTGGGATCAATTTTTTTATTTTTTGTGAGCGTTTTTAGGGACTATCAAGGTATATTAGAGTTTATCAGGGTTTCTAGGGATTTTTACGGTATACTAGTGTTTGTTTTCGTTATTAGGGTTTTTTGGTTTTATTAGGGGCCATTATGGTGTATTAAGGTTTGTTAGGGATGAGTAGGGTTTCTTTGGATTTATTTATGGTTAATTAGGTATTTTTAGGGGTTTATTTGGTTTATTATGGTTTATTAGTGTTTATTAGTGTCTATTAGGGTTGGTTAGGGTTGTTTAGGTTTTCTTAATGTGTTTTTAGGGTTTATTAGTTTTTATTATCATTTATTAGGGTTATTTTGGTTTTTTTGGGGTTTTATTACTGTTTAGTAGAGTCTCTTAAGGTTTTTAGGGATTATAAAGCGTTTTTAGGGATTATTAGAGTTTATTAGCTTTTTATTAGGGTTTAATTGTATATATTGTGGTATATTAGGGCTTAATATTTTTTATGGTTTGGAAGCGTCTTCAGGGATTTTGTAGCATTTTTTTAGTATTTGTGTAGAATTGTTTGAGTTTATGTAGCATTTTTAGTGTTTATGTAGTGCTTTTAAGGTTTAGTTACCAGTTTTAGGTTTTATGTAGCATTTTTTAGGGTTTATGTAACTTTTTTAGGGTTTATGTAGCGTGTTTACGGTTTAGATTTTATGTAGCATTTTTTAGGGTTTATGTTGTGTTTTCTCAGTTTATGTAGCATTTTTAGGGGTGATGTAGCATTTATGTTGCATTTTGTAGGGTTTATGTAATGTTTATAGGTTTCATGTAGTGTTTTTAGGGTTAATGTTGTGTTTTTAGGTTTTATGTAGCATTTTTTAATGTTTATGTTGTGTTGTTTAGGTTTTATGTTACGATTCTAGGGTTTATGCAGTGCTTTTTGGGTTTATGTAGCGTTTTTTGGGTTTATGTTGCGTTTTTTGGTTTTGTGTTGCGTTTTTTGGGTTTATGTTGTGTTTTTTGGGTTTATGTTGTGTGTTTAGGGTTAATGTTGCATTTTAAGGGTTTATGTAATGTTTTTTGGATTTATGTATCTATTTGTTCCCTTATTTAGGGTTTTAATGGTTGTTTATGGTTTATAGTGGTTTTAGAGTTTTTAAGGGTTGTTAATGGGTGTTTATGTTTTTTATGGTATTTGATGTGGTTTCAATGGTTTTTCGGGGGGGGGGGGGGTTAATGGTTTATTTGTTTTTTTGGGATTGATAGGTGTTGTTAGAGTTTTTAGTGTGTTTTAGGGTTTGTTTGGGTATTGTCGCGATTTTTAGGTTTTATGTAATTTGTTTTCGCGTTTTTTGGGTTCTTTAGGGGTTTTTAGTGTTCTTTAGAGTTTATTATGGTTTTTTGGGGTTTATTAGGGTTATTTAGGGTTTATTAGTGTTCTTTAGGATTTGTTATAGTTTATTAGCATTTTTATTGTATATTAGGGTTTTATTGGGCTTTTGTAGGCATTAATAGCTTTTTCTAGGGTTTATCGAGCTTTTTAAGATTATTTAGGGTTTATTAGGGTTTATTAGGGTTTATTTATTTTTATTAGGGTTTATTAATGTTTATTTGGGTTTATTACGATTTATTAGGGTTTATTATGATTTGTTAGGGTTTATTGTGGTTTATTAGGGGTTTTTATTGTTTTTTCAGTTTGTTACGATGTATTTGGAATTTCTAGGATTTGTTACGATTTATTTGGGGTTGTTAGGGTTTGCTACAATTTATTATGGGGTTATTAGGGTTTGTTAGTGTTTATTAGCGGGTTGTAGGGTTTTGTAGGCTATTATTCGGCGGGTTTTGTAGTGTTTTTTCAGGGTTGGTTAGGGTTTTTGGGATTATTAGGATTTATTAGGGTTCAATAGTGTTTTTTATTGTATATTAGGGGTTTTAGGGGTTTTGTAGTATTTATTAGAGTCTAATAGGTTTTTAGGGTTTATTACAGGTTATTATAATTTATTAGGGTTTATTAGGGTTTTAGGGTTTAATAGTGGGTTTCCGGTGTTATTTGGGTATATTAGTGGTTCTTAGGGGTTATTAGTGGTCGTTAGGGTTTGTTAGGTTTTGTTAGGGTTTGTTAGGACGTGTGTTATTATATTATAACACATGTTATTATTATCATTATTATCATTATCATTATTATCATTATCATTATTTTAATTATCATTATTGTTATTACTATTATTATTATTATTTTTATCAATGCATGAAAATGCAGATGCACATGCGTTATAATTTATTATTTATTATATATTATTTATTTCCATGCACATTCATATGTTGATTTTATTATTATTATTATTATTATTATTATTATTATTATCATCACATGAAAATGAAAATGCATGTCCGTTATTATTTTTTATCATGCACACGCACACACAATGCACCCACATTATTCTATTATCACATGCATTTTTATTGTTATTGTTATTATTACTAGTATTGTTATTATTGTTATTATCATCAAATGCAAATGCAAATGCACGTGCATTATTATTTATTACCATACATGTGCACATTCAACACTTGTGTGTTATTCTATTATCACATGCACTATTAATATTAATATTACTATTATTGTTATTATTATCATCACGTGTGCTATGAGTTATTATTTATTATCATGCACTGCACAAGCAATGAACGTGAATTATTCTATTATCAGATGCATTGTTGTTGTTCTTGTTATTATTATTATTACTGTTATTATTATTATTATTATCATCTCATGCACATGCACATGCACATGCACGTGCATTATTATTTATTTTTTATTACCACGCACATGCACATGAAATGCACACATGTTATTTTATTATCACATACGTTGTTATTTTTATTGTTATTATTATTATTGTGGTTGTTGTTGTTGTTGTAATTGAAATTATCATCACATGAAAATGCACATACAAATGCATATGAAAATGCATAAACACGCACATTCAATGAACGTTCATTATTAAATTATCACATGTTTTTCTATTAATAATAATAATAATATTATTATTATTATCATCGTCATCATCATCACATGCAAATGCAATCCACGCGCATTATTATTTATTACCATGCACGTGCTCATGAAATATTTTATTTTCACATGCATTGGTACTACTACTATCATCACTACTACTGCTGCTGCTGATATTATTGTTTTCATCACATGCAAATGCAGATGCACATGCGTTATTATTTGTTATTTATTACCATGCAAGTGCATACGCAATGCACTTGTATTATTTTATAATAATTATTATTATTATTATTATCACAATTATTATTATTATTATTATTATCATTATCATTATTATTATCATCATCACATGAAAATCCACATGTATGTGCATTGTTATTTATTATTTATTACCATGCACGTGAATGCATTATTTTTATTATTTTTATTACAATTTGTATTATTAATATTATTATCAAGTGTAAATTCACATTCACATGCATGTGCGTTCTTATTTAATACTATTTACTTATTATTTACTACTATGTATGTGCACATGCAACGCACTTGCGTTATTCTATTATTATTATTATAATTATTATTGTTGTTTTTTTGTATCATCAAATACAAATGCACATGCACATGCGTTGTTGTTTATTATTTATTACCATGCACGTACATGCATCATTATTATTATCATTACATGTATATGCACATACACGTGTGTTATTATATATTATTTATTACAATACACATGGAAATGCAATGCACTTGTGTTGTTATATTGTCACATGTGCTATTATTATTTATTCTCATGCACGTGCACACGCAATGCACTTGCGTTATTCTATTATCCAATGTATTATTATTTATTATTTATTATCATTCACATGCAAATGCACTTTCATGTGGACTTTGTTATTATTTATTGTTTATTACCATGAACATGAACATGCACATGCCCATGCACATGCAAATTCACATGAACATGCACATGCAGTTGGATGGGCGTTATTATTTATTATTTATTATCATTCACATCCACATGCAGATACACATGCAATTCACATGCGTTATTATTTATATATTATTATTTATTATCATTCACATGTAAATGCACATGCATATGCACATGCACGTGTGTTATGATTTATTATTTAAACCATGCACATGCACATGCATTATTACTACTATTATTATTAGATGTATTTTTAGGGTTTACTATAATTTTTTAGGATTTTTAGGTGTTATTAACATTTATTATGGTTTGTTAGGGTTTTAGGGTTTTTAATGGTATATTAGCGTTTTTAGGGTTTGGTGGGGGGTTATTAGGATTTTATTAGGGTTTATTATGGTGTGTTAAAGTTTATTAGGGTTTATTAGGTATTTTTAGGGTTTTATTATGATTGAGTTGGGTTTATTAGGGTATATTATGGTATATTTGGGTATTTTTTGGATTTATTTGGGTTTATTATGGTTCATTATGGTTTATTAATTTTCAATAGTGTATATTTGGGTTTTTTAGTGTTTAGTAGTGTTTATTCAGGTTTATTAGCGCTTTTAAGCTTTGTTAGGTTTTATTATCATTTATTAGGGGTTTTAGGGAATTTTAATGGTATATTTGTGTTTTTAAGGTTTAGTGGGGTTTATTATGGTTTATTATGGTGTGTTCAGGTTTATTAGAGATGAGTAGGTATTTGTAGGGTTTTATTAGGGTTGAGTCGGCATCGTTAATGACTAATTTGGGTTTATTAGGGTTGAGTATGGTTTATTAGGGTTTGTTAGGGAATTTTAGGGTTTACTAGGGTTTGTTAGTGTTTTTATTAGTTTATATGAGTGTTTTATAGTTTTTGTTAATATATATGAGGGTTTATTATGACTTTATAGGTTTTTAGCGTGTTTTTAGTGTTTGTGCGAATTTTTAATGGTTTATTATCTTTTATTTGAATTTATTATGGTTTATTTGGGTTTCTTGAGATAAAACCAATGCCAATAAGCCAGTCTAAAATTTAATTTCGACGTCGATTTTAGATAAAACGACGCCGAAACTCTAACGAAATAATTTTCGGCATCATTTTTTGAAAAACTGACGTCGAAAACCATATTTTTAACGTCACCTTTATAGGCGTCGGTTTAAAACTGACATCAAAAATAAAAAAACCGAAGTTAATTTGTATTTTTTCACTAGTGTATGTTGCAGTTTTAGGGGTGATGTAGCGTTTATGTTGCATTTTTTAGGGTTTATGTAACGTTTTTAGGGTTAATGTAGTGTTTTTAGGGTTTATATTGTGTTTTTAGGTTTTATGTAGCATTTTTTAATGTTTATGTTGCAGTTTTAGGGTTTATGTTTTGTTTTTGATGGTTTATGTTACAGTTCTAGGGTTTATGTAGTGATTTTAGGGTTAATGTAGCGTTTTTGGGTTTATGTTGAATTTTTTGGTTTATGTTGCGTTTTTAGGGTTTTTGTTGCATTTATTGTGTTTATGTAATGTTTTTAGGGTTTATGTATCTATTTGAATCCTTTTAGGGTTTTAATGGTTGTTTATGGTTTGTAGTGTTTTTAGGGTTTTTAAGGTTTTTTAACGGGTGTTTATGGTTTTTTATGTTATCTGATGGATTTTTTATGGTTTTTGGGGGGTGTTATGGGTTTATTTGTTTTTTTGGGATTGATAGGGGTTGTTAGGGTTTTTTAGTGTGTTTTAGGGTTAGTTTGGGTATTGTAGCGGTTTTTAGGGTTTATATAATGTGTTTTAGCATTTTTTGGGTTCATTAGGGTTTTTAGTGTTCATTAGAGTTTAATATGGTTCTTTAGGGTTTATTAGGGTTATTTAGGGTTTATTAATGTTCTTTAGGACTTGTTACAGTTTATTAGCGTTTTTATTGTATATTCGGGTTTTATTGGGCTTTTGTAGGCATTAATAGCTTTTTCTAGGGTGTATCAACCTTTTTAGGGTTATTTAGGATTTATTAGGGTTTATTAGGGTTTATTTTATTTATTAGGGTTTAGTAATGTGTATTTGGGTTTATTATGATTTATTAGAGTTTATTATGATTTTTTAGGGTTTATTGGGGTTTATTAGCGGTTTGTTATGGCTTGTTTCCGTTTTTTACGATTTATTTGACGTTGTTAGGATTTGTTACAATTTCTTTGGGGTTGTTAGGGTTTGTTACGATTTATTATGGGGTTATTAAGTTTTTTTAGGGTTTATTAGTGGGTCGTAGGGTTTTGTAGGCTATTATTTGGAGAGTTTTGTAGCGTTTTGTCGGGTTTGTTAGGGTTTTTAGTGATTATTATGTTTATTATGGTTTAATAGTGTTATTATTGTATATTAGGTATTTTAGGGATTTTGTAGTGTTTATTAGGGTCTAATGGAGTTTGTTAGGGTTTATTACTGGTTATTATGATTTATTAGTGTTTATTAGGGTTTAATAGTTGGTTTTATGGGTTAATTGGGTTTATTAGTGGTTCTTAGGGGTTATTAGTAGTCGTTAGGTTTTGTTAGGTTTTGTTAAGGTTTTTAGGGTTTGTTATGGTTTGTTTGAGTTTTTTGATGTTTTATGCGCTTTTTTGGGTTTTATGGGTGTGTTTGGATTTTTTATGCTTTTTAGGGTTATTTTAGTGGTTTTGGGGTTTTGTTGTGTATTGTGGGTTTTGAAGCAGTTTTCGGTTTTCTGTAGCAATTGTTAGGTTTGATGTAGCGTTGTTAGTGGCTTTAGTGGTTCTTTATGGGTTTTTAGGGTTCTTTATGGTGCATTAGGGTTTCTTTTGAGGTTTTTTGGGTTTTCTAGTGGGTTTTTAGGGTTTTTAAGGGTTTCATAGGTTTGGTTAGGGGTTTGTTAGACATTTTAAGTCTTTTTTGGATTTTTAGCATTTTCGGGGGTTTTAGGGTTTTTAGCATTTTTTGAGGTTTTTTTGAAGTTTTTTAGGGTTTTTTATGTTTTTATTTGAGGGTTTTTTTGGTTTTTTTATGTTTTTAGGGGTTTTAGGGTTTTTTAGGATTTTTTAGGGTTTTTAGGAGTTTTTCAGGATTTTAGGGGTTTTTGGGGTTTTTTGGGGTTTTTTGGGGTTTTAGGGTTTTTAGGGTTTTTTAAGGGTTTTGTGAGGTTTTGCCTGTTTGGTTAGGTTTTTTTTGTGAATATTAGAATTTTGAATGGTTTCATAGCATTTTTGTTTTATATTTGTCTTTTTACGTATTTTGGAGCTTTTATTGGTGTCTAATAGGGTTTTTAGGGTTTATTACGATTTATTAGTGTTTATTAGGGTTTAGTAGCGGGCTTTAGGGTTTATTATGGTTAATTATTGGTTGGTATGGTTTGTTAGGATTTATTAGTGCTGGTTAGAGTGATTTAGGGTGTCTAAGGGTTTGTTATGGTTTCTAAGGGTGTGTTAGGGTTTCTAAGGGTGGGTTAGGGTTTTTATGGGCGACATAGGGTTTCTAAGGGTGTGTTATGGTTTCTAAGGGTTTCTAAGGTTGTGTTAGGGTTTCTATGGGTGTTTTGTGGTTTCTAAGGGTGTGCTAGGGTTCTATGGGTGTGTTAGAGTTTCTAAGGTTGTTTTAGTGTTTCTCCAGTTTTCTTAGGGTTTTGTTAGGGTTTTTTAGGGTTTCTTATGGTTTCTTAGGGGGTTTAATGGGTTTCTTCGGGTTTTTATGGGTTTATTGGGGTTTCTTAGTGATTTTTGGGGTTTGTTACGGCTTATTAAGGCTTTTTAGGGTTTGTTAGGGTTTATTAGGGTTTCTTATGTTTTTTAGGGTTTTTTGGGGTTTGTTAGGGTTGGTTTGGGTTTGTTAGGGTTTGTTAGTGTTTGTTATGGTTTCTTTTGGTTTGTTTCGGTTTTTCATGGTTTTCAATGGTTTTTAGTGTTTATTGGGTTTTTCATGGTTTTAGGGTTATTTAGTTGTTCATTTTTGTCATAGATATGTATAGCTAGTCGCAAGATTTAATTTGATATGCGGTAGAGGTGAAACAGACACCCATAGAAGAAGTTATGGTCATTTGGAGGACTTAATGGCCTTTTGGGACCTTAAAAACATGATAAGGTGTTCCTATTGGTCACAGATTTGTAGATCTAGTCGAATGCTTCGATTTGATATATGGTAAAGGCAAAACAGACTCCCGGAGTAGAAGCTATGGACTTTTGGGGGTTGAAGAATTTCAGAAAGGGTTCCAGTGGTTACGAGAGAGTGTATATTTTCAACGTCATCGATTTGATATGTGGTAGATACAAAATGAAAACACGTTGCAGAAGTTATTGTCGTTTTAAATTGATAAAATCTCCTAGTGCCTAAAAACCTAGGAAACCTGTAACTCACTAAAATAGGAATAACTTCTCCTTCGGGTGTCCGTTTGAGCACTGTGAACAGTCAAATCGAATCTTGTGAGATGAGTGAGGACAAAGTTTAGTAGAAACTATGAGAAGATCAATGAAATATAAGATATATTAGTTATACCACCCCAATAGAAATTCCAACTTCATAGGACCATAACCATCGCTCTGGTTGTCCGTTTGAGCTCTACCGCATATCAAATCGAAATATGTGAAGAGATCTACACATAAGGATGACTTGAAAATTTCTAAAGTCATGTTTGAGACCCTAAAATCCCATAAACCCATCCGAAGGCCTTCAAAATTCCATTTACTTGTACGGATCCATTTCAAATATTTCTTAAAATGGTCATAAATTTTGATCTATGTGTCTGTTCAGCCTCCGACACCTATTTTTATCATAGTTCATTCCATGAGATTCAGTTTGACTATTCACGGAGTGGAAATGGAAACCCAAAGAAGAAGTTATGCCTTTTTCAATGACTCTGTGATTTGTTAGGTTTTTCAAGACCCCATTTCTAGCATTTTAGTTCTGTCGGTTGTTTTTTCAAACTAATATTAATTATTATTACTATTATTATTATTATTATCATCATCATCATCTCATCCACATGCACATGCACATGCACATGCATTATTATTATATTTTTATTACCATGCACGTGCACATGCAATGCACACAAGTTATTTTATTATAACATGTGTTGTTATTATTATTGTTATTAATATTATTATTGTGGTTGTTGTTGTTGTTGTTGTTATCATCACATGAAAATGCACATGTGAATGCACATACACGCACATTCAATGCACGTGCGTTATTCTACTATCACATGCATTGTTGTTATTATTATTATTATTATTATTATCATCATCATCATCACATGCAATTGCAATGCACATGTGTTATTATCTATTACCATGCACGTGCACACGTAATGCACATGCAATATTCTATTATCATGTGCATTGGTATTACAACTATTATCACCACCACTACTACTATTATTACGGATGTTGTTATTATTACTATCATCACATGAAAATGTAGAATCATGTGCTTTATTATTTATTATTTATTATCATGCACGTGCATATGCAATGCACTTGTATTATTATTTTATTATAATTATTATTATTACAATTATTATTATTATTATTATTATCATTATCATTATAATTATAATTATCACAAGTAAATTCACATGCATGTGCGTTGTTATTTATTATTTATTACCATGCATGTGCATGCGTTATTATTAATATTTATACAATTAGTATTATTAATATTATCATCAAATGTAAACGCACATGCACATGCATGTGTGTTCTAATTTATTATTATTTATTTATTATTTACAACTATGCACGTGCACATGAAATGCACTTGTATTATTCTATTATTACTATTATTATTTGTATCATCAAATACAAATGGACATGCACGTGCGTTATTATTTACTGTTTACTACCATGCATGTGCATGTGTCGTTATCATTATCATTACATGTAAATGCACATGCACGTGTGTTTTTATATATAATTTATTATCATGCACATGAAAATGCAATGCACTTGCGTTATTCTATTATCACATGTGGTATTATTATTTATTCTCAAGCACGTGCACACGCAATGCACATGCCTTATTCTATTATCACATGTGTTATTATTTATTATTTATTATCATTCACATTAAAATGCACATTCATGTGGACTTGGTTATTATTTATAGTTTATTACCATGCACATGCACATGCACATGCACTTCAATGTGCGTTATATTTATTATCACTCACATGCACATGCACATACACATGTAATTCACATGCGTTATTATTTATAATTTATTATTTATTATCATTCACATGAAAATGTGCTGGCATTACACATGCTCGTGCGTTATGATTTATTATTTAATCCATTCACATGCATATGCACATACATGTGCATTATTACTAATATTATTATTATTAGAGGTATTTTTAGGGTTTACTAGCATTTTTTATAATTTTTAGGTGTTATTAACATTTATTATGGTCTGTTAGTGTTTTATGGTTTTTAATGGTATATTAGTTTTTTAGTGGTTGGTGGGGGTTATTAGGATTTTATTAGGGTTTATTATGGTGTGTTAATATTTATTAGGGTTTATTATGTATTTTTAGGGTTTCATTAGGATTGAGATGGGTTTATTAGGGTATATTATGGTATATTATGATATATTTGGATATGTTTAGGATTTAATAGGGTTTATTATCATTCATTATGGTTTATTAATTTTTAAGAGGGTATAGTAGGTTTTTTAAGGTTTAGTAGTGTTTATTAGGGTTTATTAGTGATTTTAAGCTTTTTTAGGTTTTATTAGCATTTATTAGGGGTTTTAGGGGTTTTTAATGGTATATTTTCATTTTTTAGGGTTTAGTGGGTTTTATTTTGGTTTATTATAGTGTTTTAAGGTTTATTAGGGTTGAGTAGGTATTTTTAGGGTTTTATTAGGGTTGAGTAGGTATCTTTAGAGTTTTATTAGGGTTTATTAGGATTGAGTAGTGTTTATTAGGGTTTTTAGGGATTTTTAGGGTTTACTAGGGTTTATTAGTGTTTTTATTTGGGTATATGAGTGTTTTGTAGTTTTTGTTATTATATATGAGGGGTTGTTAGGACTTTTTTGGTTTTATTTGCATGTTTTTAGTGTTTGTGAGCATTTTTTAGGGTTTATTAGGTTTTATTAGAATTTATTATGTTTTATTAGGGTTTCTAGGGATATTTAATTGTTTATTATCATTTTTTGTTTATTGGGGTTTAGTTGGGTTTTATTAGGTTTTCTTATGGTGTGTCAAGGTTTATTGGGGTTGAGAATGAATTTTTAGGGTTTTATTATGGTTTTATTAGTATTTGTTAGTATTTGTTAGGGTTTATTAGGGATTTTTAGGGTTTATTAGAGTTTATCAGGGGTTCATTAGTTTTTTTGTTTTATTAGGTTATATTAGTGTTTGTTACATCTTTTTAGATAATATAGAATTTTTTAATGTTTGTGAGCATTTTGTTTTTTTTGTGAGTGTTTTTTGGGTTTCATAGGTTATATTAGAATTTATTGTGGTTTATTATGGTTTCTAGGGATTTTTAAGGTATATTAGCGTTTTTTGTCTTTATTAGGTTATATTAGTGTTTTTATGTCTTTTTATTTAATATAGCTTGTTTTTATTGTTTGGGATCAATTTTTTTATTGTTTGTGAGCGTTTTTAGGGTTTATCTGGTTATATTAGAGTTTATAAGGGTTTCTAGGGATTTTCTAATTGATACTAGTGTTTTTTTTTGTTATTAGGATTTTGTTTGGTTTTATTAGGGGTCATTATGGTGTGTTAAGGTTTGTTAGGGTTGAGTAGGGTTTCATTGGATTTTTTATGGTTTATTAGGTATTTTTAGGGGTTTATTTGGTTTATTACGGTTTATTAGTGTTTATTAGTGTCTATTAGGGTTGGTTTGGGTTGTTTAGGTTTTCTTAATGTGTTTTAAGGGTTTATTAGGTTTTATCATCATTTATTAGGATTTATTAGGTATTTCTGGGGTTTTATTAGGGTTGAGTAGAGTCTCTTAGGGTTTTTATGGATTATAAGGCATTTTTAGTGATTATTAGAGTTTATTTGTAGTTTATTAGGGTTTAATTTATTATATTATGGTATATTATAGTTTAATATTGTTTAGGTTTTTGAAGCGTCTTTAGGGTTTTTGTAGCATTTTTTAGTATTTGTGTAGCGTTGTTTGAGTTTATGTATCAATTTTAGTGTTTATATAGAACTTTTAATGTTTTGTTAGCAGTTTTAGGTTTTATGTAACATTTTTTAGGGCTTGTGTAACGTTTTTATGGTTTTTGTAGCGTGTTTATGGTTTAGATTTTATGTAGCATTTTTTAGGGTTTATGTTTCCTTTTTTGGGTTTATGTAGCATTTCTTAGGGTTTATGTTGCCTTTTCTGGGTTTATGTAGCGTTTTTAGGGGTGATGTAGCGTTTAGGTTGCATTTTTAGGGTTTATGTAACGGTTTTAGGGTTTATGTAGTGTTTTTATGGTTTATGTTGTTTTTTTAGGTTTTATGTAGTATTTTTTAATGTTTATGTTGTGTTGTTTAAGGTTTATGTTATGGTTCTAGGGTTTATGTAGTGCTTTTTGGGTTTATGTAGAATTTTTTGGGTTTATGTTGCATTTTTTTGGGTTTATGTTTCATTTTTTGGGTTTATGTTTCTTTTTTATGGTTTATGTTTCCTTTTTTGGGTTTATGTAATGTTTTTTGGGTTTATGTATCTATTTCTTTCCTTTTTAGGGTTTTAATGGTTGTTTATGGTTTATAGTGGTTTTTAGGGTTTTTAAGGGTTGTTAACGAGTGTTTATGGTTTTTATGTTTTTTGATGGGATTTCAATGGTTTTTTGGGGGTTTTTAATGGTTTATTTGTTTTTTTTGGGATTGATAGTTGTTAGGGTTTTTTGGTGTGTTATAGGCTTTTTTGGTTATTGTCGAGGTTTTTAGGGTTTATGTAATTTGTTTTAGTGTTTTTTTGGTTCTTTAGGGTTTTTAGTGTTCTTTAGAGTTTATTATGGTTCTTTAGGGTTTATTAGGGATCTTTAGGGTTTATTAGTGTTCTTTAGTATTTGTTACAGTTTATTACCGTGTTTATTGTATATTAGGGTTTTATTGGGCTTTTGTAGGCATTAATAGCTTTTTCTAGGGTATATCAACCTTTTTAGGGTTATTTAGGTTTTATTAGGGTTTATTATGGTTTAATTTTTTTATTTGGGTTTATTAATGCGTATTTGGGTTTATTACGATTTATTAGGGTTTATTATGATTTGTTAGGGTTTATTGTGGTTTATTAAGAGTTTTTATGGTTTCTTTCAGTTTGTTATGATTTATTTGGCATTGTTAGGATTTGTTATGATTTATTTGGTGTTTTTAGGGTTTGTTACGATTTATTATGGGGTTATTAGGGTTTGTTAGTGTTTATTAGCGGGTTGTAGGGTTTTGTAGGCAAATATTTGGCAGGTTTTATCGTGTTTTTTCTGGTTTGATAGTGTTTGTAGTGATTATTAGGATTTATTAGTGTTCAATAGTGTGTTTTATTGTATATTAGGGGTTTTAGGGATTTTGTAGAGTTTATTAGAGTCTAATAGGTTTGTAGGGTTTATTAAAATTTATTATAATTTATTAGTGTTTATTAGGGTTTTAGGGTTTAATAGTGGGTATCATGTGTTATTTGCCTCTATCAGTCGTTCTTAGGGGTTATTAGTGGTTGTTTGGGTTTGTTTGGATTTGTAAGGGTTTTTTAGGACGTGTGTTATTATATTATAAAACATGTTATTATTTTCATTATTATCATTTTCATTATTATCATTATCATTATTATAATTGTCATTATTGTTATTAATATTATTATTATTATTATTATTATCATCACATGAAAATAGAGATGCACATGAGTTATAATTTATAATTTATTATATATTATTTATTTCCATGCACGTGCATATGTTGTTGTTGTTGTTATTATTATTATTATTATTATTATTATCATCATCACATGCAAATACACATGCACGTCTGTTATTATTTATTACCATGAACGCACACACACAATGCACCCACATTATTCTATTATCACATGCATTTTTATTGTTATTGTTATTATTACTAGTATTGTTTTTATTGTTATTATCATCCAATGCAAATGAAAATGCACGTGCATTATTATTTATTACCATACACGCGCAAATTCAAAACATGTGTGTTATTCTATTATCACATGCGCTATTATTATTAATATTACTATTATTGTTGTTATTATCATCACGTGTGCTATGAGTTATTATTTATAATCATGCACTGCACAAGAAATGCACGTGCATTATTCTATTATCACATGCTTTGTTGTTGTTATTATTATTATTATTATTACTGTTATTATTATTATTATTATTATTATTATCATCTCATGCACATGCACATGCACATGAACGCGCATTATTATTTATTTTTTATTACCATGAACATGCACATGAAATGCACACACGTTATTTTATTATCACATACGTTGTTATTATTATTATTATTATTATTTTGGTTGTTTTTGTTGCTGCTGTTGTTGTAATTGTTATTATCCTCACATGCAAATACATAAACATGCACATTCGATGCACGTGCATTATTAAATTATCACATGTGTTGTTGTTATTATTATTATTAATTTTTATTATCATCGTCATCATCATCACATGAAAATGAAATGCACACGCATTATTATTTATTTCCATGCACGTGCACATGCAGTATTCTATTATCACATGCATTGGTACTACTACTATTATCACTAATAATACTGCTTCTGTTATTATTGTTATCATCACATGCAAATACAGATGCACATGCTTTATTATTTGTTATTTATTACCATGCAATTGCATATGCAATGCACTTGTATTATTATTTTATTATTATTATTATTATCACAATAATAATAATAATAATAATAATTATTATTATTATTATTATCATTATTATTATCATTATCACATGAAAATCCACAAGCATGTGCATTGTTATTTATTATTTATTACCATTCATGTGCATGCATTATTTTTATTATTATTACAATTTGTATTATTAATATTATTATCAAATGTAAATGCACATTCACATGCATGTGCATTCTTATTTACTATTATTTATTTATTATTTACTACTATGTACGTGCACATGCAATGCACTTGCGTTATTCTATTATTATTATTGTTGTTGTTGTTGTTGTTGTTGTTGTTGTTGTTTGTATCATCAAATACAAATGCACATGCACATGCGTTGTTGTTTATTATTTATTACCATGCACGTACATGCATCATTATTATCATCTTTACATGTAGATGCACATACACGGGTGTTATTATATATTATTTATTACAATGAACATGAAAATGCAATGCACTTGCATTATTCTATTGTCACATGTGTTATTATTATTTATTCTCATGCACGTGCACACGCAATGCACTTTCATTATTCTATTATCACATGTGTTATTATTTATTATTTATTATCATTCCCATGAAAATTCACATTCATGTGGACTTTGTTATTATTTATTTTTTATTATTTACTATTGCTATTATTATTACTATCATCACATGGAAATGTAGATGCACGTGCGTTATTATTTATTATTTATTACTATGCACGTGCATATGAAATGTACTTGTATTATTTTATTATTATTATTATTATTATCACATTCATTATTATTATTATTATTATTATTATTATCATTATCATTATTATTATCATTATCACATGAAAATGCACATGCATGTGCGTTGTTATTTATTGTTTTTTACCATGCACGTGAATGCATTGTTATTATTATTATTACAATTAGTATTATTAAAATTATCATCAAATGTAAATGCACATGCACATGCATGTGCGTTCATATTTATTATTATTTATTTATTATTTACTACTATGCACGTGCGCATGAAATGAAATTGAATTATTCTATTATTATTTTTATTATTGTTATTATTATTATTATTGTTTGTATGATAAAATACAAATGCACGTGCACCTACGTTGTTATTTATTATTTATTACCATGCACATGCATGCGTCATTATCATTATCATTAAATGTAAATTCACATGCATGTGCGTTATTATATATTATTTATTATCATGCACATGCAAATTCAATGCACTTGTATTATTCCATTATGACATGTGTTATTATTATTTATTCTCATGCACGTGCACACGCAATGCATGTGCATTGTTCTATTATCACATGTGTTATTATTTATTATTTATTATCATTCACATGAAAATGCACATTCATGTGGACTTGGTTATTTTTTATTGTTTATTACCATGCACATGTACATGCACATGCACTTGGATGTGTGTTATTATTTATTATTTATTATCATTCACATGCTTATACACATACACATGTAATTCACATGCGTTATTATTTATAATTTATTATTTATGATCATTCACATGAAAATGCGCAGGCATATGCACATGCACGTGCATTATGATTTATTATTTAAACCATGCACATGCATATGCACATGCACGCGCGTTATTACTACTGGACTCACTTGTTTTGATAATCTCAATTATGAATAATTATGTGTTGATAATCTAACATGATGTTTATTGATTTAATTTTTTCATTAGAGTAGCTACTCTTTGAGTGCCTAATTTAAAAATATAAATACTGTTGAATATGTTCAAGTGATATATCTTTCGTTCAAGAACATTCGGTTAATCAAATGTTCATTTACTTTGTAATGTTTTATCCTAACCTAATCTATGGATATTTTGTATAAACATACAATGAGCTACTGATAGAGTAAGTCTAACGGTATGCACAAGTCGACCTATTTATACAGAATGGTCACCGATTTCAAGATGAGCTACTAATAGAGTAAGTTTAGCGGTATGCACAAGTCAACTGATACCGAGTGACAACTACTGTTATGCAGTCTACTATTACAAGCTCGCCGGTATGGGTCACTAGTATATAAGTCTACAACCACCGAGAGATACCGCTAAAAGATGTCACTGATATATATGGTCACATGTACTTGGAGCTACCGCTATAAGGAGCTTACACTACAAATAGATACCAATAAATGATCTACCATTACAAGTCCACCGCTACAAGTTCAATGATACAAAAAGATACCGAATCGAAACCAGTCACTGTTTATCCAAACTCTATCTCCATTTTCTTATTAGAAACTGTCATATTTTGTGATATTAATGAAACCTATATTAATTAATGATGTTTGTTGGATGTCAGGAAACCATACCTCGTAAAAATCATTCCTATTGCTGGAGATCAAGGAACATATAAAAGGGAACCTCGAGCTACTGAAAAAGTGAGAGATACAAAACTTATACAATGCATATACAAAACAAGTTTCATATATACACAAGGATACATATACATAGACGAAGAAGGAAGAACACATGCTGAATATGTAGAACCTGAACATTCAAAGAGAGAAGAGTTTCAACGACTACAAATTCACTCAATCTAACCAAGCGGATCAAGCTGGACCTCGAAATCAAAGAACAAAAACGATACTATGTTTTCCAAGAAACTTACAAAGAAAGACTCATGCTTCATATTCTTCAATCCAAGGAGTCCAGAGCTTCACTAGAAACACATAGATCATTCTAAAATCATCTCTAATTGTTTAGATATATTGTGTTTCATTTATTTACATTTTTAGCAGTATGTGTGCTCTGTATTTTTAAGCACAAACTCTCTCCTGTGCTAAACTGGAGGATTTATAAATCCTTACTCAATCTTCCTAAATCACTTGTATCCCATAGTGGATAGTGGTAGAGGTCAAGTGTGACCTGGATAGCCTGAGTGTTGTTGTTCATCTTTCCCATGAAAAACTATGGTAGAGGTCAAGTGTGACCTGTACAGTCTGTGCACTATTGTAAAACCCTGATCTAGGGTGTGGATCAAAGTTTTATATAAAATATATGAGAGAACTAAGAATATTCTTGAGAGTGAACCTCTAGTTTAAATATTCTGTGTATTTTTATTTTAGTTAGATCTATTTTGAATATTCTGCTTCTAAGTACTTTAATATAAATATATTTCAAAAAGTAACTCTGATAGTTAAACTAGAAAGTGTTTGTATTTATTGTAAACAAGTAGGTTAGTTTCAAAAGAAAATCTAATCTTCAGACTAGATTAACTGAGAAATAATCAATCTCTTGAGAACCTAACTGAACATTTACTGTATTACAAATTCATTACATTTTAGTTTTTTATTTTAATTGGGGGATTTTAATAGAAATATTCAAACAACAATTTTTTAATTGGAACCCAATTCACCCCCATCTTGAGTATCCACTCTGACCAACATTTGGTAGCAAAGGATTGGATAAAATTATTTCAAAACTCCCTTTTTGTGAAATGTTTTCAACTGTGATTTAGTTGTATCTTAAAGATCTCAAAGTTTCTGTTATTTCTAAATTTTATCTCTTTAAATATATTTGCTAAAATATTATTATGGATAATAGACTAGAAGGTGTAGCTACCAACATTCCACCGGTATTTAATGGTGTCAATTATGACCATTGGAAAATCAAAATGAAAATTCCATTAAAAAGTATGGGATTTGACATTTGGAGTGCTATAGAGACTCAGTATAAGATTCCTGAAACTGTTTGAACTACATGGGATGAACCTACTAAAGATAATTACAAATATAATTGTAAAGAAATGAATGCCCTTTATTGTGCATTAGGAGATGAAAAATTTAATCGAATATCTGCTTGTAAGACTATTTATGAAATTTGGGATACTTTAGTTGTTTCCTATGAGGGAACAACAAATGTTAAGGAAATGAGATTGAGTACCAAAACTATTAAATATGATTATTTCAAAATGAAATCCGGTGAATCTATTTCTGATATGTACCTCAGGTTTAATTAAATAGTTAATACAATGAGCTCACTGGGAAAAGCAGTTCCAGCAAAAGAGCAAATCAGGATAATACTCAGATGTCAACCAGAAAGATGGAGAGGCACACCAGTCTCAATAAGAGAATCACGTGACATTGGCATGCTGCCTATCAAGGATCTGATTGGAAATTTGATGACGTATGATGAAGAATTGAAGGTAAACAAAGAAGAATATGATTATCCAAGAAAGAAATCAGTAGCCTTCCAGATCTCTGCTTCAAAAAACAAGGACAATGAGAAAATTCAAGCTGCAAGTGATAGTTCTAGTAATGAAGAGAGCGCATCGGATAGTGATGCTGAAATGGCTCAGATATCCAAATGAATTAAGAATCTTTATAGGAAAAAGATGTTTTTTAGAAAACCCAATTACAAGGGAATGTATGACAATAATGGTCATTGGAATAAGGATCGGAAGAGGACTGATAAAAGTGGTGACATAGTCTACTATGAATGCAAGAGGAAAGTACATGTGAAAGCTAACTATCCGAAGATAAAGTACAGGAAGAAATATGAGTACATGGACAACAAGTATATGAAATCTATGTAAGAAACCTTGAGTGCTTCAAAAGATAGTTCAAGTTATTCTAATTCTACTCAGGATGAAATATCTGAAAAAGCTAATATGTGTTTCATGACAAACACATCTGAGGTATCATTGGATACTCATGCTTTAAACTCTTATTATTCTGGAGAAGATTATGATTCTGCTTCTGATTCTGAAAACATGTCTAGTGAAGAATTATTTGAATATTGTAACATGCTAGAGGATACGTGCAATGAGATGAAAGATAAGTATAAAGCCTTAAAGAAACCTCATGCTTTAACTAGAACTATCAAATATTCATTAGAAGTAGAAAAGGAAAATAATCCTCAACCACTAAAAGAAAATATTGAACTAAAATTGTTGAATGAGAAACATTGAAAAGATATAGAGAAGTTCAAAAATGTAAAGGACACTCTAACAAAAATTCTAGGAAAAAAATGAGCACCAATGTATACTACTGGTTTAGGTTATCAACCTGGATAGAAAAAAATTACAAAGAATAGATTTATTCATAAAGCTGGATAGTATGCTGCTAGTTCTAGTTCTGGAAATTCTTATGCCTCAACTAACTATTCACATAGTTATAGATCAAAGAAGGTTTATCTATCAAAATATATTGATTCTATTTTGTATATGAGACCCATTAGGAAAATATGGGTATCAAAAAATTTTCTTGATAACCTGTATGGACCCAAGAAAATCTAGGTAGAAAAATCATTTTCTATCTAAATTTTTTTGTAGGAAACTTTCTTGGAATGTTCATGTAGGAAGACATGGTATTTGGATAGTGGATGTTAAAGACACATGAAAAGATACTTTTCATGCTTCAAAAGTTTAATCAAGGTTGATGGATTATATGTCACCTTTGGTGACAACTAAAAAGAAAAAATCATCGGCTTAGGCCAGATTGGTAACACTGATTCAATTGTAATTTCTAAAGTTTTATTTTTGATAGACTAAAGTATAATCTGTTAATAATTTCTCAGTTTTGTGATGTTGGATTTAATTTTATGTTTGAAAATGATTCATGTAATGTATTTTACTAAAAAAATGATTTGTTATTTACTACTTTAAGAAATTAAAATTTTTATGCTGTAGATTTTAATTCTTTAGCTAAAAAAAATATTACCTCTTTAAATGCTTTTAATAAAGAATCTTGGATTTGGAAAAGAAGATTAGGAAAATAAAATATACATTCACTTAGAAAACTGACTAGGAAGAACTTAGATAGAGACCTACCTAAACTTGAATTCTTAGCTGACAAAGTTTGTAATCCATGTCAAAAGGGAAAGCAATATAAAGTTTCTTTTAAATCAAAGAATGAAGTTTCAACTTCTCAACCTGTCGAGTTGGTTCTCATGGACTTGTTTGGAACTTATAGTGTTTCTAGTTTAAATGGGAAGCACTATGTCTATGTCCTTATAGATGACTTTTCTAGATATACTTGCGTATATTTTCTAGCTCACAAAAGTGAAGCATGCTCTTACTTTATTAAATACTCCAAGTCTGTAAAAAACTATAGTGGACTTAAGATTAAAACCTTTAGAAGTGATCATGGTCGTGAGTTTGAAAATCATGAATTTGAATCATACTTCTCACATAATGGATAAAATCACAACTTTTATACCCCTAGGACACCTCAGCGGAATGGTGTAGTAGAAAGAAGAAATAGATCCCTTTAGGAAATTTAAAGAACTATTCTAAATGAATATGAATTACCTATTTCTTTTTGGGTTGAAGCTGTCAAAACAACTTGTTATATTATAAAAAGAGTATTGATTAGACCTGTTCTTAAGAAAACCCCTTACGAGCTTTGGAATAATAGAAAACCTAATGTTAGTTTCTTTAAAGTTTTTGATTGTAAAGTTTTTATTTTGAATACTAAACATAATTTGGATAAATTTTCATCTAAAAGTGATGAAGGAATTTTTCTTTGTTATTATTTAACTAGAAAAGCCTATATAGTTTTTAATAAGAGAACCAAATTTGATGAAACTGATCCACATGAACCTAAACCTTCTCTTGAAAATCTTGAAGAAGATTATTCTATTCTAAACCTCGATGATAAAATTAGTGAACCTGTGGTAAAGACAACCAGTTCTGGAAATATACCAGAATCTGCTGCGGGTGAACCCTGACCTATAGAAGAACCTGAAATTTCTAGTCCTACCTTTACTAAATCTACTAGGATTCTAAAGAATCATCCTTTAGATGTTATTGTAGGTAATCTTGATAGAGGGACACAGACTAGATAATCTCAAAGAAACCAGGTTAAAGATCAAGCTTTTATTTCACATTCAGAACCTAAAAATATCAATGATGATATCAATGATGAATTTTGGGTAATGGATATGAAAGAAGAGTTAAATCAATTTGAAAGAAACAATGTCTTGGAATTAGTAGAAATACGTAAGGACACTTTGAACATAGGTACTAAATGCGTGTTTAGAATTAAAATTGAGAAATTGGATAACATCATTAGAAACAAAGCTAGATTAGTTGCACAAGGTTACAATCAAGAAGAAGGAATTGACTATGAAAAACCATTGCACCCGTAGCAAGATTGGAAGCCATTAGGATCTTTATTGCTTATGCATCTCATCGGAATTTCAAATTATATCAAATTGATGTTAAAAGTGACTTTTTAAATGGTTATTCAATTGAAGATGTTTTTGTTGAAAAACCACCTGGATTTACAAATCCCCATTTTCAAAATCATGTTTTTAAACTTTCTGAAGCTTTACATGGTTTAAAACAGGCTCCAAGAGCTTGGTCTGATATACTTACAAATTTTTATATTTCTAAATGTTTTACTAAAGGAATTTCTGATCCCACTCTTTTTATTAAAATAATTTATAAATATATTTTGATTGTACAAATCTATGTTGATGATATTATTTTTGGATCTTCTAAAAATTCTTTATGTACTTATTTTTCAAAGATTATTCAAAATTAATTTGAAATGAGTTTAATGGGAGAAATAAAGTATTTTCTTGGATTTAAAATTTTTCAAAATAAAGATGATATTATTTTAAATCAATGTAAATATACAAGGGGTATTTAAATTTTTTTTGGTTTGGATAGTAATAAGGGAAGTGATACACCTATGCGTACCACCTATAAGTTGGATGATGATGAAACTGGGAAACCAGTTGATCAAACCAATTATAGAGGTATGATTGGAAGCATACTTAACCTTACTACTAGTCAACCATATATCATTTTTAGTTTATTCATGTGTGAATGATTTAAAGATAATCCTTAAGAATCTCATTTGCTTGTTGTTAAAAGGATTTTCAAATATCTTAAACATACTACCAATTTTGGATTGTTTTATCCAAAAGGACAACATTTTGACTTAATAATTTATTTAGATGCTGACTTTTCTAGTTTCAAGTTAGATAGGAAGAGCACATCTGGAAAATGTCATCTACTAGGAAAGTCCCTGGTATTTGGTGTAGTAAGAAATAGAACTTTATTTCATTGTCTACTGCTGAAGCAGAATACATTGCTACTGGTAGTTATTGTGTATAGATTATATAGATAAAATACACTTTTTTGGACTATGGATATGAATTTAAACATGTTTCTATTAATTGTGATAATACTAGTGCAAGTAATATATCTAAGAACCATGTATCTCACTCTAGAACCAATCACATTGATGTAAGGAACCACTTTCTAAGAGACCACTATCAAAAGGGTGACATAACTCTTGAATTTATAGGCACTGAACGTCAACTAGATGATATATTTAGAAAATATTTAAGTTCAGAGAGATTATGTTACATTAGACATGAATTAGGAATGATCAACTACCCACAAAACTCACCGTTAGACAAACCTCACCATTAGAAAAACCTCACCACTAGACAAACCTCACCGTTAGTCAAACCTCACTGTTAGACAAACCTCACCATTAGACAAACCTCACTGATAGAAACACCTCACTATTATATAAACCTCATCATTAGGATACATCACCGGTAGTGCTTACCATTATAATCCTCACCAGTAGAATGGTTACTGATATATCATACTGTTTTAAATTTCTATGTTTTAAGAAGAGACACTTTATCATTTTAATGTATATTTTTTTATGTTTCGATTCCAAAATGATATAAGTCTAGTCTAAATCACACTCAATCCACCGCGAAATCCACTCTTCCAAGTCGTCACCTACCCAATCCTCTGCAATCTGGTGAACCCTAAGTTTCACGATTGGGAAATGGCCCAAGTTAAGCGACCGACAAATGATGAAGGTAATGAGTCAAGTGAGAATCGACAAAAAGTTAGTTTTGGATATACTGGAAGTAGTAGTGGTACTAGTAAAGAGAATAGAATGTCTATGAATCCACATTTGTCGAATAGGTAAATAGTAATTGAGATGGAGCTATGTATTTAGCGGTTGATGTCAAGAAAATCTCTAATTTTGAGGGTTTTATAAGAGCATGGATGGCTAGATTGGTTTCCAAACAACAATGGGCCTTATTTCCCGAAACTGGTTAAGGTATTTTATTAGTTTGTTAGATTTGAAATGATTAAGGATGAGAACAGAATTATTTCAATGGTAAATGATAAAGAGATATCATTTTCATCTATTGAATGGGTTGAGTGCTGGAAAGTTACAAACAAAGGTGATTTTGGATATTTTTCTAAATCATTACCAACAGCTAGTGACCATTTTGAGTATGAGGGTGATTTTCATGAGTTAACTGGGAATGAATCACCTAGAAAAGTGATTGCTTCTAAAATGGAAGGAGAAAACATATTGTTGTTTATGTTCATTCAACATGTGATTAGTACAAGGACATGAGATTTTTCAACCCTAACGTTTCAGGATATATATTTGATTTACATAATTAGGCATGGAGTGAAAGTCAATCTATGCAGATTATGGATGATTCAGATAAATGATATGACCAGACCTCAATAAAATACAAATAACTTGTTCTTTGCTAAAATGATTTCTATTATGTTAAAGGTCAAAGGTATTTCTGAATCTTGGGACAAAACTATTGTTGACAAAGACAATTTTTGCATTACTAACACTATCTGCAAGTATATGAATGTAAGATGGAATCCTTGGAAGAAACAATGGGCGAATTATGAGGGTAAATTGTATGATAAATTTAATCCTGTGGAAAATCCTTCTAGGCCTAAGGATGAGAGGGATCCGGGTCTAGGTCTTGATGAAAATGAACCTGCTTATAGTGATGCTGTAGATGATGAGGATGAAGAGACTTCAGTGGAATAAGGAGGAGATCCTGACATACCTCCTAGCCATGCACCTCAGAGTATTTCTTATGGAGAGGCTAGTCCTCCAGCTACTTTACCCAGAAGAGAATCTATTTCTGATATCTTAGATGAGGTTACCTTGAGTTTGAGTCCAGTAATTTGGAGTTCTGCTATGCTTGTAGAGGCTAGTCTGGTTGAGATGACAGAACCTACACCTATCCCCGATGAGCCTCCTGTTGATGAAATGGAGATGGTTGTGGATGATTCTTCTGAGGAAGTACTGCCTATTGATGCTGCTATTGATGTACATGTATAGGGGAATGCACAAATTGAGGGGGAGCATCCCACCAGACATGGTACTGTATCAGTTGCTCATAAGATTGGGGACTGGGAAGAAGATCCAGGTTTTGTAGTTTTTGGGTTGGACTATCCTGATTCGGAAGATGAGATACATATTAGAAGACCTCATGTCAATTATGATATTCTTTGTGAGACATTACATGAGGATTTAGTAACAAAGGCTGATCTAGACAAGTTGAAGTCTGGTCTCAAGAATTATTTTATGGTAGAAGTGAGAACAATGGAAACCTCTTTAATATCATTTATTCAATCTGTTATGACTGAATCTGTATCAAGCGTTTTGGATGAAATCAAGACCTTCCAGAGTCAAGTTTTAAGCTTGGCAGAGGATGTTGAATCTCTAAAGAAATATGTTGTCTCTATGGAGTCTTATATGAGTTCCAAATCTTAAGCAGACAAGGATTTGTCTTTTGTGAATGGTGTAGTTGTCCAGATGGTATCGGTTTTTGAGGAATATAAGAATTCCATGAAGCAGCATGTCAGCACCTAGTACCATGTTGTGAATACTCTCATTAGTGGGCTGAAAAAATCTTTTAAGGAAACAATAGATTTTACTATTTCACCTCTGAGTTCTCCCAGGGAATCTTTATATGTTGATCAAATTAGAGCTGTGATGAGAGAAGAGCTTGGATAGTCATCCACCAGTGGCTCTGTAGACTCTTCTGCCTTGACCCAAGTGGTAACTACCACTAGGGTTATTGGGAAAATTGTTCAGGATTTTCTATGGGAGGCCACTGCTTCTCAGAAAGAAGTAATGGACAAGGTGGATTACTATTTCCAAAGGGTTTACACTAAACATCAGTTGAACAATCACTTCAATCTTTTATTAGAAAATTTGAAATTACCTCCTGTGACACAAGCCTTCAGAGACCAAGTGAGTAAGCTCAGGGAGATAACTCCGGCTTTGGAAAAATTCTTAGAGAACAAGGATGACTTCATTTATGCTATGGAGAGAGGAGGAGGGATTATCATGGATTTCGGAAATCTATTGATGCCCTTCTTGCATGTTGATGATGAGCCCAGAAGTGTACGTCCGGATTTACCTGCATCTGGATCTACTGCTTCTATTTTTCAGATGACCCTAGCTCAAGCTATCAGAAGCTCGACACCAATGATTACTCCGAGGAGTACCCACTATTGGATAGGGACATTATATGTTTCTCAACCTCCAGTGGTCATTTCTGGAGTTCCCAATCCTTTAATCGAAGCTACCCAACCTAATTCTACCTCTTATCCCAAAGGAAAATCCAAAGTGGACATTCAAGAAGTGGATTGAGTGGGTCTAGATGAATTTGAGATGGATCATGTGTACCTTGTATACTGTTTTTGTAATCCTTATGTACATTTAACTCCTCAATATATACCTATTTTTTAATCTTTTTGTCTCAGTTTTTACCTATGTTGCATACTTAATTTATTTCTCCTTTACTTTTAAAATTTTGTTTTAGCTCTAGTCCATACTTGTATTATCTAATTTTCCTTTGCTAAACACATTTATCTCTTATCTTTTACCACTCATTGCCCATCTTTTTTGTTGTCTAATACATTCCTTACATACTTATATTATACCTCACTTCTTTTTTCATATCCCAAAGGGGAAGAAAATGGAATAATCGGTGAAATGATAAAGGGGAGATGAAGAGGTAGGATTCTTTATTAAAATAGGGACATATGTCATACATCGATATTAATATTTTATTTCTTTTCTAACTCAGTTTTCTCGGATACATTTGACTCAACTGAGGAATAAGAATATTTTTATTTTAGTCTGCTACATTTGGATTACTTGTCATAATTTGTGATTATCAAAAAGGGGGGGATTATTGGACTCACCTGTCTTGATAATCTCAATTTTGAATAATTATGTGTTGATAATCCCACATGATGTTTATTGATTAAATTTTTTCATTACATTAGCTAATGTTTATGTGATTAATTTCAAAATATAAATACTGTTGAATATGTTCAAATGATATATCTTTCATTCAAGATCATTTGGTTAAACAAATGATAATTTACTTTGTAATGTTTTATCCTAACTTAATCTATGGATTGTTTTAATAAACATACAATGATCTACCAATAGAGTAACTCTACCGGTATGCACAAGTCAACCTACCAATAAATAAAGGCCACTGGTATGCAGATGAGCTACCTATAGAGTAAGTCTACCGGTATGCACAATTCAACCGAAACCGAGTGATAGCTACTGTTATGCAGTCTACCGTTACAAGCTCACCGGTATGGGTCACTACTATATAAGTCTACCACTATCGAGAGCTACCGTTAAAGGATGTCACCACTACATACGGTCACTGGTACTTGGAGCTACTGCTAGAAGGAGATACCGCTAGAAGGAGCTACCGCTAGAAACAGCTACCGATACAAGATCTACTGTTACAAGTCCACCGCTACAAGTTTAATGATACAAAAAGATACCAAATCAAAACCAGTCACTATTTCTCCAAACTCTATCTCTGTTTGCCTATTAGAAAAGGTCATATTTGTGCTTTTTAATGCAACATATTTAAATTAGTGATGTTTTTTGGATTTCAGGGAACCATACCTTGTATAAAATCATTCCTATTGCCGGATCTCAAGGAACATATAAAAGGGAACCTCGAGCTTCTGAAAAAGTGAGAGATAGAAAACTTCTTCTAAGCATATTCAAAACAAGTTTCATATATACATTAGGAGATATATACGTAGAAGAAGAAGGAAGGACACATGCTGAATCTATATAATATTAACATTCAAAGAGTGAATAGTTTCAATGACTACACCTTCACTCAAGCTAACCAAGCTGATCAAGCTGGACCTGGATGTCTAAGAACAAAAACGATACTCTTTTTTCCAAACAACATCCAAAGAAGAACTCATGATTCATCTACTTTAATCCAAGGAGTCAAGAGCTTCACTGAAAACACATAGATCATTCTAAACTCATCACTACTTGTTTAGATCTACTATGTTTCATTTATTTGCATTTTGAGCAGTAACTGTGCTCAATATTTTTAAGCACACACTGTCTCTTGTGCTAAACTGGAGGATTTCTAAATCCTTACTCAATCTTCCTACCTCACATGTATCGCACTATGGATTTTGGTAGAGGTCAAGTGTGACCTGGACAGCCTGTGTGTTGTTTTTCATCTTTCCCACGAAGAACTGTGGTAGAGATCATGTGTGACCTGGACAGTTAGTGCACTATTGTAAAACCCTGATCCAGGGTATTGATCGATGTTTTATATAAATTGTTTGAGAGGAATATGTCTATTCTTGAGACTGAACCTCTTGTTTAAATCTCTTGTGCATTTTTATTTTAGTTAGATATATTTTTCATATTCTACATCTAAGTACTTTAATATAAATCTATTTTAAAAAGTAACTCTGATAGTTAAACTAGAATGTGTTTCTATTTATTATAAACTAGTAGGTTGGTTTCAAAAGCTAATCTAATATTCAGAATAGATTAACAGATAACTAATCAATATATTGAGAACCTAATTGATCCTTTACTGTATTACAAATTCACTATATTTTAGCATGTTATTTTAATTGGGGGATTTTAATAGAAATATTTAAATAGAAATTTTTTAATTGCATCTCAATTCACCACCCTCTTGAGTATCCACTCTGACCAACAATTACTATTATTATTATTAGTGGTATTTTTAGGGTTTACTAGCATTTTTTAGAATTTTTAGGTGTTATTAACAATTAATATGGTTTGTTAGGGTTTTAGGGTTTTTATGGTATATTAGCATTTTTAGGGATTAGTGGGGGTTATTAGGATTTTATTAGGGTTTATTATGGTGTGTTAAGGTTTATTTCGGTTTATTAGGTATTTTTAGGGTTTTATTAGGATTGAGTAGGGTTTATTAGGGTATATTATGGTATATTATGGTATGTTTGGGTATGTTTAGGATTTATTAGGGTTTATTATCATTCATTATGGTTTATTAATTTTTATGAGGGTATATTAGGGTTTTATAGGTTTTAGTAGTCTTTATTAGAGAATATTAGTGCTTTTATGCTTTGTTATATTTTATTAGTATTTATTTGGGGTTTTAGGGATTTTTAATGGTATATTTGCCTTTTTTAGGGTTTAGTGGGGTTTATTATGGTTTATTATAGTGTATTAAGGTTTATCAGGGTTGAGTAGGTATTTTTAGGGTTTTATTAGGGTTCAGTAGGTATCTTTAGGGTTTTTAGGGTTTATTAGGGTTGAGTAGTGTTTATTAGGATTTGTTAGGGATTTTTAGGGTTTACTAGGGTTTGTTAGTGTTTTTATAAGGGTATATGAGTGTTTTTTAGTTTTTGTTAATATATATGAGGGGTTGTTAGGAATTTTAGGTTTTTTAGAGTGTTTTTAGTGTTTTTATGCATTTTTTATGGTTTATTATGTTTTATTAGAATTTATTATGGTTTATTAGGGTTTCTAGGGCTTTTTAATGGTTTGTTTGCGTTTTTTGTTTATTGGGGTTTAGTTGGGTTTTATTAGGTTTTATTATAGTGTTTCAAAGTTTATTTGGGTTGAGAATGTATTTTTAGGGTTTTATTATGGTTTTATTATGGTTTTATTAGGGTTTACTAGATTTTATTAGGGTTTATTAGGGATTTTTAGGGATTATTAGGGTTTGATAGGGGTTTATTAGTTTTTTTGTTTTATTAGGTTATATTTGGGTTTGTTAAGTCTTTTTAGATAATATAGCGTTTTTTATTGTTTGTGAGCGTTTTTAGGGTTTCTTAGGTTATATTAGAGTTTATTATGGTTTATTATGGTTTCTAGGGATTTTTAAGGTATATTATCATTTTTTGTCTTTATTGGGTTATATTTGTGTATTTAGGTCTTTTTAGGTAATAAATCGTTTTTTTATTGTTTGTGATCATTTTTTTATTGTTTGTGCGCATTTTTATGGTTTATTAGGTAATATTAGAGTTTATTTATGGTTTCAAGGGATTTTTAAGGTATACTACCTTCTGTTTTCATTATTAGGGTTTTGTAGGGTTTTATTAGGGGTCATTATGGTGTGTTAAGTTTTGTTAGGGTTTAGTAGGGTTTATTTGGATTTATTTGTGGTTTATTAGGGATTTTTAGGGTTTGTTTGGGGTTTATTTTGGTTTATTTGTGTCTATTAGGGTTGTTTATGGTTTTTTAGGTTTTCCTAACGTGTTTTTAGGGTTTATTAGGTTTTATTATCATTTATTAGGGTTAATTAGGTATTTTTTGGGTTTTATTAGGGTTGATTAGAGTCACTTTGGGTTTTTAGGGATTATAAGGCATTTTTAGGGATTATTAAGTTTATTAGGGGTTAATTAGGGATTAATATTTTTTATTATGGTATATTAGGGTTTAATAGGTTTTGGGTTTTGAAGCTTCTTTAGTGTTTTTGTAGCATTTTTAGTGTTTATGTATCGTTGTTTGAGTTTTTGTAGCATTTTTAGTGTTTATATAGCGCTTTTAGGGTTAGTTTGTGGTTTTATGTTTTATATAGAATTTTTTAGGGTTTATGTATGGTTTTTAGGGTTTATGTAGTGTGTTTAGGGTTTTTATGGGCGGGTTAGGGTTTCTAAGGGTGTGCTATGGTTTCTAAAGGTTTCTAGGTTCTGTTAGGGTTTCTATGGGTGTGTTGGGATTTCTAAGGGTGTTCTAGGGTTTCTTAGGGTGTGTTATGGTTTCTAATGGTGTGTTAGTGTTTCTTAGGTTTTCTTAGGGTTTTTTTAAGGTTTTTAGGGTTTTAGGGTCATGTTAGAGTTTCTTATGGATTCTTAGGGGGGTTTTAGGGTTTATTTGGGTTTATTGGGTTTATTGGGGTTTCTTAGTGCTTCTTGGGGTTTGTTAGGATTGTGACAATGTGATAAAGAATATAATGGGCCGGAATTTATAGTTAGCTGAGGGAAACAAGGCATATATGCCTGCTGCACAGTATATGATGACTACAAAAGAGAAGGATCTCTACACAGTATGTGTGCAGAGGGCTGTAATGGATTGTGGTTATTCACACACATATATTCTGGATATAGTATCATATGGACTACTATAGGTGTAATGTGTATAGGTTGTGATGACTTGGGGATCCTTACTCAGTGTATGGGCTGTAATGGCTTGAGGTATAATACCTGACATATGATACACATTATGCGACCTTCAGTGCCTCCTAGAAACTACCTGGTTACTTTTGGTTGTGAGGATGGTGTGGCGCTTTGCCCAGGTGTGTGCGGGAAAGCCTCTGTGGTGCACGAGGAGCAGAATGTGGTGCTTCTCCCAGGTTTCTACGGGCAAGCCTTTTTGGAGAGAGATGCTTTGGACATGCGACATTGGGGAAAAGCGGAAAACCAGTGGGGAAGTAGTAGTGGGGTATCCTTGATATTATTTAATATATTCTATATTCTTGTATGTGTTACTTGGTGAGAGTATCCATAGTGAGGTTGGGAACATAGTATACCTGTTTATGTGACGAGTTAGTTTCACATGTTGTTCACTGTGATTTAGCATGCTTTCAATACTTTTACACGAGAGGCTTCGGGGAGGATCCTACTGAGTATACTGTTATACTCACACTATGTATATATAAACTTTTTTTCAGGTCACTTGGATCAGGTTGGAGATCAAGCAGGTTTCTAAAAGCTTGGGGTTGTAGGAGCTGTTCGGGATTGAGGATGCAGCTGTTTTACTTTCTTTCGGGTACTTTTAGTTTTTCCCCTTTTAGTTGTAGTATTTTTTCATGACATTCCATTTGTGCACTTAGGTTTCTTTTATATTTCCATTTCTGAGTTGGAGTTGATTGGTGTCTATCTTATCTCTCTCTTCCGCATGTTTTCTCTTAGAGGGTAATGCCTTCCATTTGTGTGTTACTATACCCTCGGTGCTAGTCTCCAACATGGGGCCTACTGGAGGCGGGACTTGGGGGTCATTATCTTCCTTATCACATTGTCGGACCAAGAAGGGTACACTTTATGGGGTGGGGGTCATGACAATGCACATTGGAAAAAATGTTTGTGATAATAAATTGTGGACAATTTTAGGTGTCAGTGGAAAATCAAAGGACCATGTTAACGCACGGCGTGATTTGGAAGAAATGGGTTTAAGGAAACCGTTTCATTTATAGTTAGCTGAGGGAAACAAGGCATATATGCCTGCTGCACAGTATATGATGACTACAAAAGAGAAGAATCTATCTACAAAAGAGAAGAATCTATCTATAAAAGAGAAGGATCTCTCGCCAACCCGGGGCCTACTGGAGGTGGGACTTGGGGGTCATTATCTTCCTTATCACATTGTCGGCCCAAGAAGGGTAAACTTTATGGGGTGGGGTTCGTGACAATGCACATTGAAAAAAATGTATGTGATAACAAATTGTGGACAATTTTAGGTGTCAGTGGAAAATCAAAGGACCATGTTAACGCACGCCGTGATTTGGAAGAAATGGGTTTAAGGAAACAGTTGCATTTATAGTTAGCTGAGGGAAACAAGGCATATATACCTGCTGCATAGTATATGATGACTACAAAAGACAAGAATATAGAATATAGTAAATAATATCAAGGGTACCCCACTACTACTTCCCCACTAGTTTGTCGCTTTTCCCCAATGTCGCACGTCCTAAGAATCTCTTTCCAAAAAGGCTTTCCCATAGAAACATGGGTGAAGCACCACATTCTGCTCCTCGTGCACCACATCGGCTTTCCCGCACACACCTGGTTGAAGTGCCACACCATCCTCACAACCAAAAGTGACCAGGTAGTTTCTAGGAGGCACTGAAGGTCGCATAATGTGTATCATACGTCAGGTATTATACCTCAAGCCATTACAGCCAATACACTGAGTAAGGATCCCCAAGCCATCAAAAACTATACACATTACACCTATAGTAGTCCATAAGATACTATATCCATAATATATGTGTGTGAATAACCACAATCCATTACAGACCTCTACACACATATAAGGGGAAAACTAACCGTTGTGCCTAACGACACAAGTATCTACCAAGATAAGAGAGTGGGGCCAAAGGGGGTAGTCATCCATTCATCCTCCCACCGTAATGTTGGGGAAAACACCCCCTAGGGCTTAGAAACTCCAGGGTCTCAGTTGCCCTTACTGAAAGGCTAGAGTAGCGTAAAGAAACACAAAATGAACAAAATA
This sequence comes from Viscum album, assembly GCA_963277665.1. Taxonomy (NCBI): domain Eukaryota; kingdom Viridiplantae; phylum Streptophyta; class Magnoliopsida; order Santalales; family Viscaceae; genus Viscum; species Viscum album. Next base: position 447,680 of record OY728167.1, on the reverse strand, counting down.
TACTATAACTCACAACCACACTATGGGCATAACCTAGTCTTAGACTCAACTGCAACTAACATCTCTCAGAATCCAGACTACCACTTCTAAGACATGGTATCCTATAAGCATAAAACCATTTAAATAGCTTTATTGGGTTACTTCATTCCCTTTTTTATCAATTCCACTATATGTTAATTAATTCTTCATTAATTAACAATGAAAAATTTCACATTTAATTTCATTTGCATCGCACCCAAATTCAAGTGTTCCTTACAAAGATTACAACCTCATCATTATGTTCCAGTAACTCCATCCCCATGGGTTAACACCATTTATTCAATCATTAATTACAGAAACACCTTTGATATTTCTAGGAATTCTAGAAAATAATTCTATTCTACTAACACAAGGGGCTCAACACAGTGAGTAGATTTAGTACCCATTGAGTCTTTTCCGTCTATAGCAAGATCATAGACCATCCTCCCTGAAGAAGCTAAACACGGAAAGCATGTGGCATAATCCGCACGTCTTCGCCTCTTTCCGAAGAAGGGAAATCAAGACCAGCTGCCTTGAGTAGTGGGGAAAAGTAAAGCATACAATCAACCAAAAGAAACAGAAAGCATCCAACAATCACATCCAACACATTCCATCATCATTGGTGTCCCTCCCAGCACCCACATGCATAAACTGATGCATCTCTCCACTCTAGGCATCATCCAATGCCACAACCAAAAGGCCTCTATGTCCCCACATATCACTAAAACTATTCAGGATCACATCACAGCACAAGCATCATGAATGAAAACATCACATCAATTGGGCCCTTGGCCCTTTAACAGTTAAGTGGGTAACTCAGAACCCTTCAACGAATTATCAAATAATCAAATCATTAAAACGTCTTCAATTAACAAATTTATAATCTATTGGTTCCAAAATTGGGAACCTAACCAGTAAGCTATCATAAATAATTATACATTCTTACGATGCCAATTTGATTAACATCAAATTACAATAAGAACCAGTTTCATTAACATGCCTCTTTATCTTTATCCAAAAAATATCAATAAGTCCCGATTTACATTCTTTACCAATTTCCATCAAGGACAACAGCTAAGCAAAGCAAGCATAGATATCACTCCATCTAGAAAAACAAGATGCAATAACATACGATCGATAAAATTTCTTTATCTGGTTCAAAGTATTTATTATGTCAATTCCATTGTCATCCTGTGGGATTAAACATGCTAACAATACAGTTGCACGTAAAGGAAATAAAATCAACGAATCCCCTACCTCCAAGGTTTTTGATGAAAACCATGATGGTCGAAGAACGCTCAAGAAACCCGGGTCGATTCTCCAAAAACCTGCCTTAGATCTCTTCTCCTAGCATGATCAAGACCAACGCTCATCACATTTGGAATCCACACACTTATATCTACCCATAACGAGAATAGATCTAAGAAATCGAGAGAAAAGGAGGACTAAATCTAAGTAGATCTAAGAAACCAACCAAGAACAATCACATACCTCAAGAAACCAGATATGATTTGCCAAGAGAAGCCTTCAGATCGCCTCCAAAACACTTGGGAGAGGTTCTCTTACCTTTGAGGAAGGGTAAACCTGAGTTTTGGCTACATAGGGGATTAAACGAGCGTGTTAGACGAGAAAAAGTTGATATTAACAATTTTAGGATCTAAATTTAAGTGCCGGCATGGTTTGCTCGCATGGTTAGACAAACCATGCGTTAACCGTGCGGTCACTAATGCCTTGTCAAACACTCCTTGCATGGTTAGGCCGCACGGTTAGAAAAACCGTGTGCTAACCGTACGTTTGCATCTGCGTCCAACACCAACCTCGCACGGTTTGGCCTCACTGTTTAGACAAATTGTGCGCCTCCCATGTGAAATCTATAGCCCTTTTTTTCATTAAATTTCCACCCAAACGCACCCCAAGCAACCTTAACCTCCCAGAACACCTCTAACACCACATTTTCAAAAAGTAATGGACTAGAGAGGTCCAAGCTATTACATCAGATACCTCTCAAAACATTCTCATCCTCGAGAATCCAAAACCCTCCTAATGTGAAAATGAAACAGGGTCTGAACAAACACCCATCGAGATACCTCTCAAACGAGAGCAAGCCAAAAAAGAAATAAAGGGCGATGTCTCATAAAAATGAAAGTTTCATAACCACAAAAGATACAATGATACATGAAGAGAGTAAACCATCAAACAACTCTGGGTACAGAGCAGGTATCTGTGACTCACGTTCCCAGGTACTCACCTCCAAGCCACCGTGTCGCCACAAGACACGAACTAAAGGAATTGAACGCCCATGCAACACCTTATCCTTGTAGTCCTGGATCACCACATGTCACTCCTCAAAGGTTTCCTCATCATTAACTTCGATCTCTCCCCAATCGATGATGTGAGAGTCGTCATGAAGATAACATCGGAGTTGTGATACATGGAAAACATCATGTATCTGACTCATCTGAGGGGGAAGTGCTACTCGATACACCACAGTTCCAACATGATCTAACACCTCGAAAGGCCCAAAAAACCGGGGAGAAAGCTTACTTACACATCCCAACCTTCGTTTCCCATGACGAGGAGTCACCTTCAGAAACACATGATCATCAATATTAAACTATAAGGGTCTTCTTATTTGATCGACATATGCTTTCTGACAATCCTGTGATGTCTTCATCCTCTCACGAATCACCTAAACCATCTCGGTTGTATTCTACATTAGTTCTGGTCTAATAATTGATGACTCTCCGACCCCAGTCCAGCACAACGGAGAACGACATGACTGACTATACAGGGCTTCAAACGGCGTTATACCGATGGTGGATTTAAAACTATTATTGTAAGAGAACTCCACCAAGGGTAAGTGCCTCATCCTAGAATCTTCAAAATCAAGAACACAAGAGTGTAACATGTCTTCAATAGTTTGGGTGGTTCGCTATGTCTGACCATCCGTTTGAGGATGAAAAGCAGTGCTGAGTCATAGTTTAGAACTGAAATCCTGTTGGAGACCTCTCTACACTCTGGAGGTAAAACGGGGATCTCGATCATAAATGATCTTCCTAGGGACTCCATGAAGTCTCACCACCTCCTCTAGATATTGCGTCGAGAAAACATCCACTGATCTTGAATCTTTGATTTCTATAAAGTGGGCCGATTTTGTTAAACGATCCACTACCACCCCAATAACATCATGTCCTCCTAGAGCTCGAGGTAAACCAGTAACGGAGTCCATTAATATGTCCTCCCACTTCCACTGAGAAATCACTAATGGATGAAGAAGACCACCTAGAACACACTGTTCGGCCTTCACCATCAGGGAGACTAAACATCGAGACACAAGCTCCGCAACCGCACGCTTCAGCCCAGGCCACCAAAACTGACTCCTCAAGGATCGGTACGTCTTTGTCACGCCCAAATGTAATGCTAAAGGTTAACTATGGAACTCTCTATGAACTGTATCACACATCATCAAAGGAACAAAAATCCTTCCATGATACAACACTCTGTGTTGTTCATCCTCAGACCAACAATAAGGGGACTCACCACAAACAACTCGGTCTCTCCAGACCTCCACCTTAAGATCCCCCAACTGGTACTATTCCACCTTCTGCATTAGGGATGACTGTACCATCATCTGAACAAGACTACCTCAACCCCCAACTTCTCCCATATCAAGATTCAATGATGATAGTTCTTCCATTACTCTATAGGAATAACCAGATTCACGCACAGCATCACTACATGATTTTTGACTCAACGCATGAGCTACAACATTTCCCTTTCCAGGTGTATACAATATTTTGCAGTCGTATTCTTAAAAGAACTCCATCCACCGACGCTATTGTAAGTTCAAGTCACGCTGGGATAAAACATACCTAAAACTCTTATGATCGGTGAAAACCACAAAGTGCTCACCAATGAGGTAATGTCTCCACAACATCCGAGAAAACACCACATCTTCCAAATAAAGATCATGGGTTGCATAGTTGCGTTTATGGGGACGCAACTGCCGAGACCCATAAGAAAAAACTGACCTCTACTGTATGAGAACACAACCTAACACCAGATGTGAAACATCGCAGAAAACATCAAACTGAACTCCCTCAGCTAGAAGACAAATGAATGGAGAACTTACTAACTGCTCCTTTAGATACTCAAAAGCTGCCTGACGTTGATCAGTCCATATGAATACCTGATCCTTCCTAGTCAAAGCTATTAGAGGAGTCACAACTCATGAGAAATTGGCTATAGACCTCCTGTAGTAGCCTACGAGACCAAGGAAACATCACACCTCTGACACTGTCTTGGGGGATACCCAAGACACAACTGCTTCTATCTTCGATGGATCCACAGCTACTCCCTGTTGGGACACAACATGCCCCAAGAAACGGAATTCTTGAGCCCAAAACTCACACTTAGACAACTTCCCAAATAGATGATTTTGGCGAAGAACTACCAAAATGGCTCATAGATGTTGTGCATGCTCCTCTTCAGATTTATAGTACACAAGGATGTCGTCGACGAAAACTACCACGAACTTTTACAGGAACTCACGGAACACAGAATTCATCAATCCCATGAATACAGCTGGACCATTCATCATTCCAAACAACATTACAACAAACTCATAATGCCCATGACGACAACAGAAAGTAGTCTTCAGAATATCCTCAACCTTCACACGCATCTGATGATATCCTGACCGCAAGTCGATCTTTGAGAACCAACTTGCACCCTTTAGTTGATCAAATAAGTCATCAATCTATAGAATATGATAACGATTCTTTATTGTTACATTTTTCAAGCGATGATAATCGAAACACTACCTCAAACTACAATCGGACTTCTTCACAAACAAAACTGGTGCACCCCATGGTGACACACATGGCCGAACAAAACCACACTGCAACAGACCATCAATCAATATACATATCTCTAAAAAATCAGAAGGTGTCATCCTATATAGAGACATAGAAATAGGAGACACTCCTGGATGTAGCTTGATCCCAAACTTGATCTCTCGTCGAGGGGGTTATGCTACAACCTCTTCTGGAAAGACATCAGGGTACTCCTCTACAACACTAGGAAATGCCAACTACAGAACCATTGATGAACTCAGAATTATCTCAGCCATCATGGACGATAAGGATGGGATGCGCTTATGACCCATCTGGGGATCTCGCTCACCAACAAACACCACTTGTTCTCCATCAGCACCAAAGAAAATGACCTTCTTCCTAAAGAAATCCACGATAGCCTGCACCGAATACAACCAATCCATTCCGAGGAGGAAATCATATGGTTGTATTTGTAAACATAGGAAATCTCCCCTAGAGCAGTGTTTCCCCAACACTAGCTCACAGTCTCTACATATTTCAAACAAGTCATCTCGACCTCCAACTGGCGTAGTCAATGCCAAGGGCACTGGAAGCCTCTCTACCTCAAGTCCCAATGCATGGACAAGGGTAGGTGATATGAAGGAGTGTGTTGCTCCTAAATCAAACAAGGCATACACCAAGGTAGAAAAAAAGAAAAGGGTACCTCGAACGACATCTGGCTCATCTGGTGCTGGCAACGCTAGAGCATGAAGCTGACCAAGACCTCCTCCACAGCCTCTCTGAACCTGATGATGACCACCACCATGGCCGCACTCTACTCTCTAAGGACGGGGAGCATCATGGGGTTGTCCTCTACCTGCCCCATCTACCCTCTACTGATCTAAAGCTGGTGCAACTGGCTGCTGCTGCCTCAGCTGGAACTACCTCAACAGTGGAACATGGAGCGTAGCGCCTGGTGCATGATGACCGCTCTGAAAGGTCGGTCACTCCCACTGTTGATGGTCACAACCACCACAAGAAAAACAGGTTCCGGATACCTTGGCATAGGCCTGAGAGTTGCTGCCTCTAGAGATATGAGATGCGAAGGGCTGGGACCTACCACCGGCTGAACGGAAACTCTTCTGCCCAAAAAACTGGGAACCCCAGACCATAGCCTTGATTTGTGAGGGATCATGACGATCCACCTCTTGTGATGATCTTGTCCTGGCCAAAGTCCTCTCGACAACCTCTTCCCTCACCAGCACCTCAAGATATGTCTTCAACAAAAATGGGGTGACATAACTCTAGATCTCTGGATGTAAAGCCTCCTCGAAATGCCTCACCCTGGCCTCCTCATCTGGTAACAGGTCTGAAGAATATCGTAAAAGGTTCCTAAAATGGATTCAAAACTCTCGAACAGTGGATCTCCCCTGTCAAAGTGTAAGAATCTCCTAGCGACTGGATTCCTTCGTAGTTGAAGAAAGAAACTTGACTCTAAACCTGTCTCGGAACTCCTCCCATGAGATCGATGATTCCTCACGATCCCCGAGGAACAAGAACCACCACTTCCTCGCTGCTCCACGCAGCATCGTCACACCTAAGGACACCCAGTGCTCCTTATGAGCATGGATTGAAATGAAGCCTATCTCGACCTCCTCCAACCAGTCTTCCGTGACTAAATTTGAAACATAGCCCTTGTACTTCTGCAGACTATGGAACTAAAACTCTCAGAGTGTCTTCCTCCAAGTGTTTTCATTGTCAACCTCTACCCTGCGGCGACCTGCAGGAACAGTCTGCTGAACATTTTCTGTGCAAACCTAACGAGGACGTCGACTTGGAGCCATACCTGTAAAATAACTACCGTTACATCTTTTAAACCTAGAATATGGAATATTCAAGATTAATTAATTAATTTTTCTCTTTTTTCATTTTATGTTATCCTATCCCAAGGTCTACCCATTCAAACATAGGCACAAAGAAGAATGATGCATGGTCCTTTCCTAGGTCTCTACCCTGCAACTAATATCACCTTGTTTAGTAGCCATTCTAAACTTAAAGGTCTGTACATCAGATCATAGGGGGTCCCTAAACACCTATGTCTTAGCCGGGTCTCTAGTGTATACCTCACTTTCTAAACATGAATGACACTATTTCACTACCAACCCATGCAACCTCAGTTGTGCCTAACTCCAAGCTCCATCCCATCCCTCAACCAGAGCTCTGATACCACTCTGTCATGACCCCCTCCCCACAAAGTGTACCCCTCCTGGGCTGGCAATGTGAGAATGAAGATAATGAACCCCCTGTCCTGCCTCCAGTAGGCCCCGGGTTGGCGAATAGCACCAAGGGTATTGTAACACACAAATGGGAGGCATTACCCTCTAAGAGAACACATGAGGAAGAGAGAAATAAGATATAAACCAATCAACTCCAACTCAGAATTGGAAATATAAAAGAAAACTAGGTGTAGAAATGTAATTTCATGCAAAAGTACTGCAACTGAAAGGGGAAAAACTGAAAGTACCCAAAAGAAAGTAAAACGGCTGCAACCACGAGCCCGAACAGCTCCTGCAACCCCAATCTAGTAGAAACCATCTTGATCTCCCACCTACTCCAAGTGACCTGAAAAATATTTTATATACACATAGGGTGAGTATAACATTATACTCAGTAGGATCCTCCCCGAATCCTCTCGTGCAAAGGTCAAGAAATCATGCTAAAGCACAGTGAACAACAAGTGAGACTAACTCATCACCTAAATAGGTATACTAAGTTCCCAACCTCCCCATGGCTACTCTCACCAAGTAACGCCTACAAGAATATAGAATATAGTAAAGAATATCAAGGGTAACCAACTACTACTTCCCCACCGATTTTCCACTTTTCCCCAACGTCGCACGTCCTAAGAATCTCTCTCCAAAAAGGCTTTCTCGAAGACACCTGGGCGAAGCACCACAATATACACCTCATGCACCACAAAGGCTTACCCACAAACACCTGGCCGAATCACCACACCATCCTCACAACCAAAAGTAACCAGGTAGTTTCTAGGAGCCACCACAGCTCGCATAATGTGTATCATACATCAGGTATTAAACCTCAAGCCATTACAACTCATACACTGAGTAAGAATCCTCAATCCATCATGACATATACCATTACACCTATATTAGTCCATAGGATACTATATCCAGAATATATGTGTGTGAATAACAACAAGCCATTACAGCCTTCTACACACATATATGGGGAAAACTAACCGCTGTGCCTAACAGAACAAGTATCTACCAAGAGAAAAGAGTGGGGCCAAAGCAGGTAGTCATCTATTCATCCTCCCATCGGAATGTTGGGGAAAACAACCCCTAGGGCTCAGAATCCAAGGGGTGTCAGTTGCCCTTACTGACATGGTGGAGTAGCGTATAGAAACACAAAAAGTAAAAAATATATTATAACTCACAACCACAGTATGGGAATAACCTAGTCTTGGACTCTACTATAGCTAACATCTCTCGGACTCGAGTCTTCCACTTCAAAGACTAGGTATCCTATAAGCATACAACCATTTAAAGAGCTTTATTAGATTATTTCATTCCCTTTTTATAAATTCCACTGTACGTTAATTAATTCTTCATTAATTAACCATGAACAATTCCACATTAAAATTCATTAGCATCACACCCAATGTAAATTGTTCCTTCAAAAGATTTGAACCACATCATTTTGTTCCAACAACTCTATCCCCATGGGTTAACACCATTTATTCAAACATTCATTATAGAAATACCTTCTCATATTCCAAGGAATTCTAGAAAAGCATTCTATTCTACTAACACAAGGGGCTCAACATGGTGAGTAGATGTACTTCCCATTGGGTCTTTGCCGCCTATAGAAAGAGCATAAAACCATCCTCCCTAGAGAAGCTAAACACAAAAAGCATGCGGCATACCCCACACGTCTTTGCCACTTTCAGAATAAGGGTAAGCAAGACCAGCTCCCATGAGAAGTGGGGAAAAATAAAGCAGACAATCAACCAAAAGAAACAGCAAGCATCCAAAAATCACATCCAACCCATTACATCATCCCTAGTGTCCTCCCCGACACCCGCATGCATAAACCGATGCATCCTGCCAGTCTAGGTGTCATCTGCTACCACATCCATAAGGCCTATATGCCCCCACATATCACAACAACCATTCGAGATCACATCACAACACAAGTAGCAAGAAAGCAAACATCACATAAATTGGGATCTTGGCCCTTTAACAATCAAGAGGTTAACTCAGAAACCTTCAAGGAATTATCAAACAATTAAGTATTTAAACCATCTTGAATTAACATATTTATAATCTGTTGGTTCCAAAATCGGGAACCTAACTAGTAAGCTATCACAAATGATTATACATGCTTACAATGCCAATTTTATTAACATCAAATTACAACAAGAACCAGATTCATTCACATGCCTCTTTATCTATAGCCAAACAAATATCAATTAGTCCCAGTTTATGTTCTTTACCAATTTCCATAAAGGACAACAGCTAAGCAAAGCAAGCATAGATATCACACCATCTAGGAAAACATGAAGCAATAATATATGATCGATACAATTTCTTTATCCCATTCAATGCATTTATTATGTCAATTCCATTGTCATCCAGTGGGCTTAAACATGTTAAAAATACAGTTTCACATAAAGGAAAGGGAGGCAACGAATCGCCTACCTCCATGGTTTTTGAAAAAAACCACAACAGTCGAAGAATGATCAAGAAACACGGGTCGATTCTCCAAGAACTCGCCTTAGATCTCTTCTCCTAGCAAGATCAAGACCAAATCTCATCACATTTGGCATCCACACACTTAGTTCTACCCATAATGGGAATAGATCTAAGAAACTGAGAGAAGAGGAGGAGTAGATCTAAGTATATCTAAGAAACCAACCAAGAACGTTCACATACCACAAGAAACCAGATTCGATTTGCCAAGAGAAGCCTTCAAATCGCCTCAAAAATTCATGGGAGAGGTTCTCCTACCTTTGAGGAAGGGTAATCCCGAGTTATGGCCGTTTAGGGGATTAAACGATCAAGTTAGAGGCGAAACAGTTGAGATCCACAATTTTAGGATCTAAATTTAAGTGCACGCACGGTTTTCTCACACTGTTAGACAAACCGTGCTCTAACTGTGTGGTCACTACAACCTTGTCAAACAATCCTCACACAGTTTGGCCACATAGTTAGACAAACCATGTGCTAACTGTGCGTTATCTTCTACCTCCAACACCATCCTTTCACAGTTTGGCCACACGGTTTAGACAAATTGTGCGCCTCCCATGCGAAAGATATAGCCATTTAGTTTTCCTTAAAATTCCACCCAATCGCACCCCAAGTCACCTTAACCTCCCAGAACACCTCTAACACCGCATTTTCACAATGTAATGGACTAGGGAGTTATGGGACATTACATACATGACATCGAATTATGACTCAGCATGTTAGTTTTCCAATACGAAAGACCATAAAAATGCTTTTCTTTTTCCAATTCTGACTGTGCTGCCTACCCACAACACGAATATTACGTACTGGAGGAGCCACCAAATCATGAATTTCATATACTGTGCGAATGTTTTCTTCCTCAATCTAAGATAACATTTTGACTCATATCATGATATTTGGTGCTGGGTTGAACTCTCTAGAACCATCAAATGCCACTCTGTCCTTTCTGAACCAGTGTTGAGGGGGGAGAAAACGTCTATGACCCATGTATGCCCGTTTTTTGGAATGTTTACGCCATACATATTTTTTACTTTTATTGCAACAAGGGAAACCAAATTCCCAATTTGTACTCCAGCCTGATAAATTTTCATAAGCTGGGAAGTCAATGATTGACCACAATAAACCATCCTGTAGTTTGAACATTTCATTCGTTTCATAGTCATAAGTCATCACACCATCTCCCCAAAATCCATACAACTCATCAATCAATTGCTGAAGGTAAACAACAATCTTATCCCCCGGACATTTAGGTCCATAAATAAGATTGGAAATTAATATAAATTGTTGATTCATAAAAATCCACGGATGAAGATTATACAGAACCAACACCATGTTCCATGTCTTATGAGTTTCAACAAGAATAGACTTGAATGGATTGGAACCATATGTTTCCAATCCCAATAAGACATTACGAACATCTTTAGAAAAGTCGGGATGTCTCTTATAAAAATCCTTCCATGCATGAGAGTCTGCTGGGTCGGTTAACATATCACTTTCATGAACTCTTTCTGCATACCATATCATTAAATTAGAAATTTTAAATGACATAAAAAATCTTTTCAACCTCAGTTTAAGGGTAAATTAGCACATTTTCATTACAAATATAATTTTTCCATGTATCGCAATCTGACTTTGATGAGTCCGATTCCCCCTATTCTCTTTCCACCTAGAAGCACCACAATCCGTACAAATATCCAAATGGTCAGTTTCCTTTCTAAATAATATAAAATTGTTTTCAAATGAATCTATGGTATCATATGTAAAACCTAAGTTCTCTATCAACATACGAGCATAGTAATATGACTCGGGAATCATAGTGTCAACAGGAAGAACCTTTTTCAATAACACCATATGTATGTCAAATGATGTGTCCGACCAATGATTCAAAGTCTTCAAATGCAACAAATCCATGATAAATGACAGTTTATTGTAAGAAGTAAATCCAGGACATAATTCTATTTTTGAATCATCAAGTGCTTCATAAAACCTCCTTGAATCACGATCTGCACTAGAGAAAATATTTATCTCACCAGTCTCATGATTTTGGATGTCAATGCCTTCAGGATCCAACCCACATACCATTTCAGTAAGCATTTCATGCATTGGATCACTCATCATTGCATCAACATCCATATGAAATGCATCCATATTTTGACAACGAACATATTATTCTCCGTGATGATTCCAACTCTTATAATTTTTCAGAAATCCATTAATGAATAGATTCTCCCTCACAGTATCTCTTGTGAATTGATATATGTTAGCACATTTTCTACATGGACAACTAATATAGTCACTTTCCAATCCTCTAGTGAAGTCAATAAACTACATAATTCCATTGAATTATTCTATAGATGTTCTATTTGGAAGATTAATCCAACTATTATCCATAATAATATATGTATAACAAACATTTACACAATACTTATTACATTTTCATTTTTAAAATCAACTATATTTAAAATAAATACTAATAAATTTTTTGTGAACCATTGATAAAATAATAATGTAAGTTAAAGGCCATGTCATACCTAATTGCGCTACAAACCTGGAAGGGAGGGGAGCCGAAGGCGGTGCTGCGAGGGAGAGGAGAGGCAGTGAAGGGGAGTTGGAGCCAGAGTTGGTGCGATGAGGGAGGGGACGGGCGACGGCGGTGGGGAGCCGGAGGAGAGGGGGTGGTGAGGTGGTGACAGTGCAACATGGGTGGGACGACGAGGGAGGGGACCAAGGGTAGCATGGAGCCAGAGTGGAGAGGCAGCATCGGCGAGGGGACGAGTAAAAACCATACAGGGAGGGAGGGGACCGGGCGGCGGCGGTGCAACAAGGGAGGGGACGGGGGCTGGCGGAGAGCCGGTGCGGACGGTGATGAGGGGACGGGGGACGGGCAGCGGGGGGGGGGGGGGGGGGGGGTGGTGGGCTGTCCGGGGTGCGGGGTGGGCTGTTTGGGGTGGGGGAGGGCTGTTCGGGGTGCGGGGGTGCTGTCCAGGGTGCGGGGGGGGGGGGTGGATCTCCAGGGTGGGGGGATGTTCGGGGCGCGAGCGGGGGGGCGTCCAAGGTGGGGGGGAGTGCCGAGGGGGCGGAGGGATGAGGGATGTGGGTGGAGGCTGGGGGGAGGAGGCCGTAGGGGAGAGGGGTCGGAGACCAGAGGGGGCGGAGGGCGGAGGGCGGAGGGACGCCAGAGGGGACGGAGAGCAGTGAGGAGGATGGCCAGAGGGAGGAGGGTGGTCGGAGGGCGGGTGGAGCCGGAGGGCAGAGGGTGGAGGACGGGCGGAGGGTAGAGGCCGACGAGGGAGGAGGGTGGCGGGCGTAGGGCGGAGGAGGGTGACAAGGGTGCGCAGTGATGGGGGTCGTGGGAGAGGGTGGAGGGCAGTGGGCGACGACAGGGGAGGGCACACGGCGAGGTCGAGGGCGAGGGGAGGCAGGCTCATGAGGGGTGGGGGCACCGAAGCCCCCCCATTTTTGCAAGATCAGCGACCTCCATAGGCGGTCTCTCGTGTCAGGGGGCTTCAAATCCCAATATTGTGGTAGTTCCCTAATACACTATAATATAAAAAATTAATCCTTAATAAACCCATAATAAACTCTAATAATCACTAAAAACAACTTATAATCCCTAAAAACCCTAAGAAACTCTACTCAACCCTAATAAAACCCCAAAAATAACCAATAAACACTAATAAATGATAATAAAACTTAATAAACTCTAAACACATGTTATGAAAACCTAAACAACCCTAACCAAACATAATATACAATAATAAACACTAATAAACCCTAATAAACCCCAACCAAAACCTAAAAAGCCCTAACAAACCATAAATGAATCCAAATTAACCATACATAACCCTAATAAAACTTAACACACCATAATAACCCCTAATAATACCCTAAAAATCCTAATAAAGAAAAAAATTCTAGTATACCTTAAATAAATCCATAGAAACCCTGATAAACTCTAATAATACCTAATAAACCATAAAAATGCTCACAAACAATAAAAAATGATCACAAACATTAAAAATGCACTATATTACCTAAAAAGACCTAAAAACTCTAATATAATCTAATAAAGACAAAAAGGCTAATATACAATAAAAATCCTTAGAAACCCTAATAAACCATAATAAACTCTAATATAACCTAAGAAAAACTAAAAATGCTAACAAACAAAAAAACGCTCAAAAACAATAAAAACACGCTATATTATCTAAAAAGACCTAACAAACAATAATATAACCTAATAAAACAAAAAAACTAATAAACCCCTTACAAACTCTAATAAACCCTAAAAATACCTAATAAACCCTAATAAAAACTAATAAACCCGAATAAAACCCTAAAAATACCTTCTCAAACCTAATAATCCTTGACACACCATAACAAAACCTAATAAAATCCAACTAAACCCCAATAAAAAAACACAAACAAACCATTAAAAGATCTAGAAACCCTAATAAACCATAATAAATTCAAACAAAATCTAATAAACCATAAAAAATGCTCACAAACACTAAAAACAAGATAATAATCCTAAAAAGTCATAACAACCCCTCATATATATTAACAAAAACTAAAAAACACTCATATAACCTAATAATAACACTAACAAATAGTAGTAAACCCTAAAAAACCCTAATAAACCCTAATAAAACCTAATAAAACATTAAAGATACCGGATCCACCCTAATAAAACCCTAAAAATACTTACTCAACCCTAATAAACCTTAACAAACCATAATAAACCATAATAAACCCCACTAAACCCAATAAAAATGCAAATATACCATTAAAAATCCCTAAAACCCCTAATAATTACTAATAAAACCAAAAAAAGCTTAACAGTGCTAATAAACCCAAATAAATACTACTAAACACTAAAAAACCCTAATATAAACTATTAAAAATTAATAAACCAAATTGAACCATAATAAACCCTAATAAATCCTAAACATACCCAAATATACCATAATATACCATAATATACCCTAATAAACCCAACTCGATCCTAATAAAACCATAAAAATAACTAATAAACCCTAATAAACAATGACACACCATAATAAACTCTAATAAAATCCTAATAACCGCCACCAAACCCTAAAAAAATATAATATACCATTAAAACTCCTAAAACCATAACAAACCATAATAAATGTTAATAACACCTAAAAATCCTAAAAACTGATAGTAAACCCTAAAATACCTCTAATTATAATAGTAGTAATAACGCATGTGCATGTGAATATGCATGTTAATAGTTTAAATAATAAATCATAATGCACGTGCATGTGCATATGCCTGCACATTTGCATGTGAATGATACTAAATAATAAATTATAAATAATAACACATGTGAATTGCATGTGTATGTGCATGTGCAAGTGAATGATAATAAATAATAAATAATTACGCACATACAAGTCCATGTGCTTGTGCATGTGCATGTGCATGGTAATAAACAATAAATAATAACCTAGTCCACATGAATGTACATTTCCATGTGAATGATAATAAATAATAAATAATAACACATGTGATAATAGAATAACGCACATGCATTGCGTGTGTATATGCATTAGAATAAATAATAATAACACATGTCATAATAGAATAACGCAAGTGCATTGAATTTGCATGTTCATGATAATAAATAATATATAATAACGCATGTGCATGTGCATTTTCATGTAATTATAATGATAATGACGCATGCACGTGCATGGTAATAAATAATAAATAAAAATGTATGTGCATGTGAATTTGTATTTGATGATACAAACAACAACAACAACAACCAAAACAACAATAGTAATAATAGAATAACGCAAGTGCATTTCATCTGCATGTGCATAGTAGTTAATAAAAAATAAATAATAATAAATAAGAACGCACATTAATGTGCATGTGCATTTACATTTGATGATAATATTACTAATACTAATTGTAATAATAGTAATAATAATAATGCATGCACGTGCATGGTAATAAATAATAAATTACAATGCACATGCATGTGCATTTTCATGTGATAATGATAATAATGATGATAATGATAATAAAAATAAAAATAATAAACTATGATAATAATAATAATAAAATAATAATACTATTGCATTGCATATGCATGTACATGGTAATAAATAATAAATAATAACACACGTGCATCTACATTTGCATGTGATGATAGTAATAATAACAGCAGTAGTAATTATAGTTGTAGTGGTGGGGATAATGGTAGTAGTACTAATTCATATGACATGAACTTTGTTCAAGTTAGCATTCTTGGTTGATCTCTTCGCTGCCATCGATTTGATATGTGGTAGAGCTCAAATGGACAACCGGAGTGAAAATTATGTCCGTTTGATGTTGGACTTTTTTGGAGTGGTATAACGAATATATTTTATTTTTCTTTGATCTTCTCATAGTTTTGATTAGACTTGGTCCTCACTCATCTCATGAGCTTCGATTTTACTAATCACATCATTCAAATGGACACACGAAGGAGAATTTATGCCAATTTTAGTGAGTTGCAAGTTTCTTAGATTTTTAGGCACTAGGAGGGTTGCTCAATTTAAACCGACAATAACTTATGCTACGTGTGTTCATTTAGGCTCTCCCATATATCAAATCGAATATTGTGAATAGATACACAC
The DNA here is from genome assembly GCA_963277665.1 of Viscum album. Lineage (NCBI taxonomy): Eukaryota > Viridiplantae > Streptophyta > Magnoliopsida > Santalales > Viscaceae > Viscum > Viscum album. The sequence continues at coordinate 431,426 of OY728167.1, read as the reverse complement.
TCTGGTAACCACTGGAACCCTCTCTTACATTCTTCAACCCCCAAAAAGACCTAATATCCCTTTGGATGGTCAAAAGATTGGCTTCTGGTGTCCGTTTTGCAATAACTTCTTCTATGGGTGTCTGTTTTGCCTCTACCACATATCCAATCGAATATTTAGACTAGACATACACTCCTATAACCACTGAATCACCTTATCACATCCTTGAAGTCCTAGAAAGGTACTTAAAACCTCCAAAAGACCATAACTTCTGCTCCGAGAGTCCGTTTTGCCTCTACCATATATCAAATTGAAGCTTTCGAGTAGTTCTACACATCTATGACCAATAAGAACACCTTATCACGTTATTAAAGATCCAAAAGGTCCTTACATCCTCCAAATGACCATAACTTCTCGTCAGGGTGTCCGTTTCACCTCTACCACATATCAAATTAAAACTTGCGACTATCTCTACAAATCTGTGACAACCCTGGAAAACTAAATTACCATAAGAAACCATGAATAACCCCGTAAACACTAAAAACCATTAAAATCAACACAAAACCCTAAAAAACCCTAACAAACCCTAACAAAAACTATCAAACCCTATCAAACCCTAACAAACTCTTACAGACACCAAAAAAACCCTAAAAACATAACAAACTATAAAAACCTGAACAAACAAAAAAAATCCCTAACACACCCCAAGAAGAACTAATAAACCCCAATAAACACAAAAAATATGAAGAAACCATAAGAAACCCTAACATAACCCAAAAAACCCAAAAAACCCTAACAAAACCCTAAGAAAACCATAGAAACACTAACACACCCTTAGAAACCCTAACACGCACTTAGAAACCTGAACGCACCCATAGAAACCCTAGCACACCCTTAGAAACCCCAACGCACCCATAGAAACCCTAACACAACCTTAGAAACCCTTAGAAACCATAACACACCCTTATAAACCCTAACCTACCCTTAAAAACCCTAACCCACCCTTAGAAACCCTAACACACCCTTAGAAACCCTAAAAACCCCTTAGACACCCTAAATAACACTAATAAGAACTAATAAATCCTAACAAACCCTACTATCCAATAATAGACCATAATAATCCCTAATAAACCCTAAAGCCCACTACAAAACACTAATAAACACTAATAAATCGTAATAAACCCTTAAAACCCTATTAGACCCCAATAAAAGCTACAAAATACCAAAAAACCCAAATATACTACAAAAACGCTATTAAACCATTCAAAAATGAAAATATTCACAAAAAAACCCTAACAAACCCGGTAAAACATGAAAAAACCCTAAAAAACCCTAAAAACCCATAAAAACCCTAAAAACCCTAAAAACCCTAAAAACCCTAAAAACCGTAAAAAAATCCTAAAAACCCCTAAAAACCCAAAAAAAAAACCCTTAACACCTAAAAAAATGAAAAAACAGAAAAAACCAAAAACCAAACCTAAAACCCCTAAAAACATAATAAAACCTCAAAACCCCTTAAAACCCTTTAAACCACTAAAAATGCTAAAACCCCGCTAAAAAGCCTAAAAATGCCTAACAAAACCATAACCAACACTATGAAACCCTTAAAACCCCTAAAAAACCCCTAACAAACCCTAAAAACCTCAAAAGAAACCCTAATACACCCTAAAGAACCATAAAACCTTAAAAACCCTAAAGAACCCTAACAAACCACTAAAGCCACTAACAATGCTACATATACCCAATCAATTGCTACGAAAACCAGAAAAATGCTTCAAAACCCACAAAATGCAACAAAACCCCAAAAACGCTAAAATAACCCTAACAAAGCATAAAAAAATCCAAACACACCTATAAAACCCAAAAAATGCATAAAACCCCAAACAAATCAAACAAACCGTAACAAACCCTAAAAACCCTAATAAAACCTAACAAGCCCTATCAACCACTAATAACCCCTAAGAACTACTAATAAACCCTAATAACCCCTAAAAGACACTATTAAACCCTAATAACCCTAATAAACACTAATAAATCATAATAACCTGTAATGAACCCTAACAAACTCTATTAGACCCAACTAAATGCTACAAAATCCCTAAAACCCCTAATATACAATAAAAACACCATTAAACCATAATAAACCCTAATAGTCACTAAAAACCCTAACAAACCTGACAAAACACTATAAAAAACCTCCAAATAATAGCCTACCAAACCCTATAACCCACTAATAAACCCTACCAAACCCTAATAACCCCAAAATAAATCGTAACAAACCCTAACAACCCCAAATAAATAATAAAAAATCCTAATAATGCCAAATAAATCATAACAAACTGAAACAAACCATAACAAACCCCTAATAAACCATAATAAGCCCTAACAAATCATAATAAACCATAAAAAATTGTAATGAACCCAAATACACATTTCTAAACCCTAATAAATAAAATAAGCCCTAATAAATCCTAAATAACCCTAAAAATGTTGATAAACCCTAGAAAGATCTATTAATTCCTAAAAAAGCCCAACAAAACCCTAATATACAAAAAAAACTGGTAATAAACTGTAACGAATCCTAAATAATACTAATAAACCCTAAAGAACCATATTAAACTCTAAAGAACACTAAAAAACCCTAAATAACCCAAAAAATGGTAAAACGCATTATATAAACCCAAAAAACAACTACAATAACCAAACAAACCATAAAACAAACTAAAAACCCTAACAACCCCTATCAATCCCAAAAAAACCCATAAACACCCCCCCCCCTCAAAACCCATTAAAAAGCCATCGGATACCATTAAAAAACATTAACACCTGTTAACAACCCTTAAAACCCCTAAAAACTACAAAACATAAACAACCCTTAAAACCGTAAAAAAGGCTTCAAATAGATACATAAACCCTAAAAATGTTACATAAACCCTTAAAAATGCAACAAAAACACTAAAAACGCAACGTAAACCTAAAATCGCAACATAAACCCAAAAAACACTACATAAAACCTAAAAGAACTATATGAACCCTAGAATTGTAACTTCAACTCTAAAAAACACAACATAAACCCTAAAAACACAATATAAATATTAAAAAATGCTACATTAAACCTAAAAATAGAATATAATCCCTAAAACACTACATAACCCTAAAAATGTTACATAAACACTAAAAAATGCAACATAAACGCTGCATCACCCCTAAAAATGCTACTTAAACCCAGAAAACGCAACATAAACCCTAAAACATTCTACATAAAACCTAAACCCTAAACATGCTACATAAACCCTAAAACGTTACATAATCCTAAAAAATGATACATAAAATCAAAAACTGCTAAATAAACCCTAAAAATGCTACATAAACACTAAAAAGGCAACATAAACTCTAACAATGCTACACAAACCCAAAAAAATGCTACAAAACCCCTAAAGATGCTTTAAAACCCTCAAAAATATTAAACCCTAATATACCATAATATAAACAATTAAACCCTAATTAACCCCTAATAAACTCTACTAATCCCTAAAAACACCTTATAATAACTAAAATCCCTATGAAACTACACTCAACCCTAATAAAACACTAAAAATACCTAATAAACCCTAATAAATGGAAATTAAACCTAATAAACCCAAAAAATGCGTTAAGAAAACCTAAAAACCCTAACCAACCCTAATAGAAACTAATAAACACTAATAAACCCTAATAAACCCAAACAAACCCTAAAAAGCCCTAATAATCCATAAATGAATCCAAATAAACCCTACTCAACCCTAACAAACCTCAACACACCAAAATATCCCATAATAAAACCCTACAAAACCCTAATAAAGGAAAAAAATGATAGTATACCTTAAAAAGTCCATAGAAACCCTGATAAACTCTAATATAACATAATAAACCCTAAAAATGCTCACAAACAATAAAAAACGATCACAAACAATAAAAACGCGCTATATTACCTAAAAAGACCTAAAAACACTATTATAACCATTAAAGACAAAAAAGGCTAATATACCTTAAAATATCTAGAAACCCTAATAAACCATAATAAACTCTAATATAAGCTAAGACACCCTAAAAACGCTCACAAACAAAAAAAATGCTCACAAACAATAAATACACGCTATATTATCTAAAAAGACCTAACAAACACTAATATAACCTAATAAAACAAAAAAACTAATAAACCCCTAACAAACCCTAATAAACCCTAGAAATCCCTAATAAACCCTAATAAAAACTAATAAATCCTAATAAAACCCTAAAAATACATTCTCAACCCTAAAAAACCTTGACACATCATAACAAAACCTAAAAAAAATCAACTAAACCACAATAATCAAAAAAACGAAAACAAACCATTTAAAAGCCCGAGAAACTCTAATAAACCATAATAAATTCAAATAAATGTTGATAAACATTTAAAAATTCTCACACACAATAAAAACGTGCTCATAAAACCTAAAAAGTCATAACCACCCCTTATATATATTAACAAAAACTAAAAAACACTCATATATCATAATAAAAAGACTAAAAAACCCTAGTAAACCCTAAAAAACCCTAAAAAACCCTAAAAAATCATACTCAACCCTAATAAAACATTAAAGATACAGACTCAACACTAATAAAACCCTAAAAATACCTACTCAACCCTAATAAACTGTAACACACCATAATAAACCATAATAAACCCTAATAAACCCCACTAAACCCTAAAAACACAAATATACCATTTAAAAGCGCTAAAACCCCTAATAAATGCTAATAAAACCTAAAAAAGTTTAAAATCACTAATAAACCCGAATAAACACTACTAATCACTAAAAACCCTAACATAACCTGTTTAAATTTAATAAACCATATTGAACCATAATAAACCCTAATAAATCCTAAACCTACCCAAATATACCATAATATATCATAATATACCCTAATAAACCCAACTCAATCCTAATAAAACCCTAAAAATACCTAATAAAACCTAATAAATCTCAACACATCATAATAAAACCTAATAAAATTCTAATAACCCCCACGAAACACTAAAAAATGCTAATATACCATTAACAAACCCTAAAACCCTAACAAACCATAATAAATGTTAATAACGCCTAAAAAATCCTTCAAAAATGATAATAAACCCAAAAAATACCTCTAATAATAATAGTAATAATAATGCACATGCATGTACATGTGCATATGCACGTGCACGTCCATGGTTTAAATAATAAATCATAACTCACGGGCATGTGCATATGCCTGCATATTTGCATGTGAAGGATAATAAATAATAAATTATAAATAATAACGCATGTGAATTGCAAGTGTATGTGCTTGTCCATGTGAATGACAATAAATAATAAATAATTACTCACATACAGGGGCATGTGCATGTGCATGTGCATGGTAATAAACAATAAATAATAACCAAGTCCACATGAATTAGAATAAATAATAATAACACATGTGATAATAGAATAACACAAGTGCATTGCATTTTCACGTGCATGATAAGAAATAATATATAATAATGCACGTGCATGTGAATTTACATGTAATGATAATGATAATTATGCATGCACGTGCATAGTAATAAATAATAAATAACAACGCACGTGCATGTGAATTTTTATTTGATGATACAAACAACAACAACAAAAACAACAACAACAATAATAGAATAACACATGTTCATTTCATGTGCACATGCATAGTAATAAATAATAAATAAATAATAATAAATAAGAACACACATGCATGTGAATGTGCATTTACATTTGATGATAATATTAATAATACTAATTTTAATAATAATATTAATAATAACGCATGCACGTGCATGGTAATAAATAATAAATAAAAATGCACATGTATGTAATTTTACATTTGATAATGATAATGATAATGATAATGATAATGATAATGATAATAATAATAATAATAAATTAAAAAACTGTGATAATAATAATAAAAATAATAAAATAATAATACAAGTGCATTGCATATGCACGTACATGGAAATAAATAATAAATAATAACGCAAGTGCATCTGCATTTCATGTGATGGTAGTAATAATAACATCAGTAGTAATAATAGTAGTAGTAGTGGTGATAATAGTAGTAGTACTATTGCATGTGATAATAGAATATTTCATGTTCATTACGTGTGCATGTGTATGGTAATGAATAATAACTCTTGTGCATTGCATTTTCATGTGATGAGGATGATGATAATAATAATAATATTAATAATAACAACGCATGTGATAATAGAATAACACATGTTCATTGAATGTGCATGTATGTTCATTTGGATATTCATTTTCATGTAATGATAACAACAACAACAACAACAACAACAACAACAACAACAACAACCACAATAATAATAATCAAAATAATAAAAAGAAAGCACGTGATAACAAAATAACGTGTATGCATTTAATGTTCATGTGCATGGTAATAAAAATACAATAATAACACCAGTGCTTGTGCATGTTCATTTTCAGGAGATGATGATGATAATAATAATAATAATAATAATAACAATAATAATAAGTTATAGTCGTTTGAAAAAACAACATACAAGACAAAAGTTCTAGAAATGGTGTCTCGAAAAACATAACAAATCAGAGAGTCATTAAAAAAGGAATAACATCTTCTTTTGGTGTCCATTTCACTCCATGAATAGTCAAACTAAATCTCATGGAATGAACTATGATAAAAACAGGTGTCAGAGGCCGAACATACACACTGATTCGAAGTTTTGAACATTTTAAGAAAAATTTGATAGGGATCCGGACACAGAAATGGAGTTTTGGAGGCCTTCTGTTGGGTTTTTAGTATTTTAGGTTCCCAAAATGTCTTAAACATTTTTAAGTTATAATTCTATGTAGATAACTTCGCTGCCTTCGATTTGATATGTGGTAGAGCTCAAACAGACAACTGGAGTGAATGTTATGGCCGTTTGAAGTTGGTCATTTTTGGAGTGGTATAAGTAATATATCTCAGATTTCTTTGATCTTATAAATGTTTTTATTAGACTTGGTCCTCACTCATCTAACGATCTTCGATTTTACTAGTCACAGCGCTCAAACAGACACCTGAAGGAGATGTTATACCTATTTTAGTGAGTTGGGGGTTTCTTAGGTTTTTTTGCGCTAGGAGGGTTGATCAATTTAAAACAATAATAACTTCTGATATGTGTGTTTATTTTGGCTCTACCACATATCAAATCAAATATTGTGAAAATAGACATATTTTGGTAACCACTGGAACCCTTTCTGACATTCTTCAACCCCCCAAAAGACCCAAAATCCCTTTGGATTGTCAAAAGATTGGCTTCAGGTGTCCGTTTTTCGATAACTTCTTCTATGGGTGTCCGTTTTACCTCTACCACATATCAAATCGAAGCTTGAGACTAGACATACACTCCTATAACCACAGAAGCACATTCTCACATCCTTGAAGTCCAAAAAATATACTTAAACCCTCAAAAAGACCATAACTTTTACTCCGGGAGTCTGTTTGGCCTCTACCATATATCAAATTGAAGCTTTCTGCTAGATCTACACATCTGTGACCAATAGGCACACCTTATCAGGTTATTAAAGACCCAAACGGTCCTTATGTCCTCCAAATAACCATAACTTCTTATCTGGGTGTCTTTTTCACCTCTACAACATATAAAATTAAAGCTTACGACCATCTCTACACATCAGTGACAGCCATGAACAACTAAATAACCCAAAAAACCATGAATAACCCCATAAACACTAAAAACCATTAAAAATCACACAAAACCCAAAAAAAACTAATAAACCCTAAAATACACTAACAAATCCTAACAAACCCAAACAAACTCCAAAAAGACCTAAAAAACATAAGAACCCCTTAAAACCCATAAGAAACTCTAACAATCCCTAACAAACCCCGAGAAGCACTATGAAACCCCAATAAACACAAAAAACAAGAAGAAACCCAAACAAATACCTAAGAAACCATAAGAAACCCTAAGATAACCATAAAACCCTAAGAACCCTAACAAAACCCTAAGAAAACCTAAAAAACACTAACACAATTTCGATTTGATATGTGTTAGAGCTCAAATGGACAATCAGAGTGAATGTTATGGTCGTTTGAAGTTGGACTTTTTTTGGAGTCGTATAACTAATATATCTTCTATTTCTTTGATCTTCTCACAATTTCTATTAGACTTGGTCCTGAGTCATCTCACGAGATTCTATTTTAAGTGTCACAGTTCTCAAACATACTTTCAAAGTAGAAGTTATTCCTATTATAGTGAGTTGTAGGTTTCTTAGCTTTTCAGGCGCTAGGAGGTTTGCTTAATTTAAAACAACGATAAAATCTCTTATGTGTGTTCATTTTGGCTCTACCGCATATCAAATCGAATATTGTAAAATTATACACACTCTGGTAACCACTGGAACCCTTTATGACATTATTCAACCCCCCAAAAGAACAAAAATCCCTTTGGATGGTCAAAATATTGGCTTCTGGTGTCCATTTTGGAATAAAATCTTATATGGGTGTCTGTTTTGCCTCATCCACATATTAAATCGAAGCTTGAGACTAGAGCTACACACCTATAACCACTGAAGCACCTTCTCACATCCTTGAAGTCCCAATAAGGTACATAAACCCTCCAAAAGTCCATAACTTCTACTCAGGGAGTCCGTTTTGCCTCTACCACATATCAAATTGAAGCTTTCGACTAGATCTACACATCTGGGACTAATAGGAACACCTTATCACGTTCTAAAAGACCCAAAAGGTCCTTAAGTACTCCAAATGACCATAACTTATGCACTAGGTGTCCGTTTCACCTCTACCACATATCATATTGAAGCTTGCGACTAGCTCTACACATTTGTGACAACTATGAACCACTAAATAACCCTAACAAACCATTAATAACCCAATAAACACTAAAACCCATTACAAACCACAAAATACCCTAACAAACCTTACCAAACCATAAAAAACACTAATAATCCCTAAAAAACCCAAACAAACCCTAATAAACCCCCAAAACCCTAAAAAACATTACAAACCCTAAAAAACCCTAACAACCCTAACAAGCCCTAACAAAAACCAAGAAGCACTATGAAACACCAATAAAAAACCCCCGAAGAAACCCTAAAAAACTCTAAGAAACCATAATAAACCCTAACATAACCCTAAAACCCCTAAAATCCCTAACAAAACCCTAAGAAAACCTATGAAACACTAACACACCCTTAGAAAACCTAATACACCCTGAGAAACCCTAAAAGACCCTTAGAAACCCCAACTCATCCATATAAACCCTAACACAACCATAGAAACCCATAGAAACCGTAGCACACCCTTCAAATCTCTAACCAGCCCATAAAAACCCTAACCCACCCTTAGAAACCCTAACACACCCTTAAAAACCTTAACAAACCCTTAGACACCCTAAATCACTCTAATAAGAACTAATAAATCCTAAAAAACCCTACCAACCAATAATAAACCATAATAAACCCTAAATCCCACTACTACACCCTAATAAACACAAGTTAATCGTAATAAACCCTAAAAATCCTATTAGACCCCAATAAAAGATTCAAAATACCTAAAACCCCAAATATACAACAAAAATTCTATTAAACCATTCAAAATTATAATATTCACAAATTAACCCTAAAAAACCTGAAAAAACCTAACAAAACCCTAAAAACCATAAAAACCCAAAAAAACACCTAAAGACCCTAAAAAACCCTAAAAACCGTAAAAACCCTAAAATTCATAAAAAATCGTAAAAACCCTAGAAACCCCTAAAACCCTGAAACCCTTAAAAACCGAAAAAACCAAAAAAAAAACCGAAAACAAACCTAAAAACCATAAGAAAACCTCAAAAACCACAATAAACCCTAAAAAATCTAATAACCACTAAAAATGCTAAAAACCCTAAAGCCTAAAAATGCCTAACAAAACCCTAACCAAGCCTATGAAACCCTAAAAACCCTACCCCCCTAGAAAACCCTAACTACCTCAAAAGAAACCCTAATACACCCTAAAGAACCCTCAATACCCTAAGGAACCCTAAAGAACCACTAAATCCACTAACAACGCTACATAAACACTATCAATTGCTACAAAACCCCGAACCTCGCTATAATACCTAATAAAACCCTAATATACAATAAAAATTGCTAATAAACTGTAACAAATCTTAATGAACACTAATAAACCCTAAAGAACCCTAATAAACCCTAAATAACCATATTAACCACTAAAGAACAATAAAAACCCTATAGAACCCAAAAACCCAAAAACACATTATATAGCCCCTAAAAATTACTACAATAACCAAAAAAACCATAAAACACACTGAAAACCCTTACAACTCCTATAAATCCCCAAAAAACAAATAAACCCAAAAACCCCCACCCTCCCCCCCAAAAAACCCATTAAAAAGCCATTAGATACCATAAAAAACCATAAACACCCGTTAAAAACCCTTAAAACCGTAAAAAACACTACAAACCATAAACAACCATTAAAACCCTAAAAAGGCTTAAAATAGATATATAAACACTAAAAACATTACATAAACCCTAAAAAATGCAAAAATCCCCCTAAAACGCAACAAAAACAAAAAATGCAACATAAACCCAAAAAATGCTACATAAACACTAAAATCACTACATAAACACGAGAACTGTAACATAAACCCTAAGAAACACAACATAAACCCCAAAAACGCAACATAAACATTAAAAAATTATACATAAAACCAAATAACAAAATATAAACCTTGAAAACACTACATGAACCCTAAAAACGTTACATAACCCCAAAAAATGCATCATAAATGCTACATCACCCCTAAAAATGCTCACAATGGAAAAAATTTATTATTGCGACGGGTTATTTGCGACGGGAATAAATCCCATCCTAATAAATCTGATGAAAAGCATATTTGCGATGAGAATTTATTCCCATCGCCAAAGGTCAGTTAGTTGCGACGGGAATACAGGACCCGTTGTAATAGGTATGGCGCGGTTTGCGCGCCAAAACGTGGGAAGCTTATTTGCGACGGTGGCCTTTGTCCCGTCGCAAGTACCCGGAGGTGGTAAATACTATTTGTGACGGGTAATTGTCCTGTCACAAAAAACTATTTCGCAGGTGTTATTTGCGACGGGTCCCGTCACCAATACCGGCGGCGGTAAATAGGCTTTTACGACGGGAATATCCGCTCGTCGCTAATGGTATGTCGGCCTGCAGGTTCTTGCGACGGGCCCATCGCAAAAAACCTTTTAACTGCCACCTGTATTTAATGCAGGTGAAGGTATTTGCAACGGGCCCTGTCGCAAATACCGGCGGCGGTAAGTAGAAATTTGCGACGGGAATATCTGCCCGTCGCTAATGGTATGTCGGCAAGCAGCTATTTGTGACGGGCCCGTCGCAAAAACCCTTTTAACCGCCTCCCATAATTAATGCGGGTGAAGGTATTTGCGACGATACACCGTCACAAATATTCTAACCTATATATACCCCCATCCATTTTTTTCAAATCATTCAGATCTTTCTTCTTATTCTTCCCTTTCTCTCTTTAAATTTCTGTTCTAAGTGGAAATTTTTTTTATTTCAATTTTTTCATACGGGAAGAGCAGAGAAGGAGTTATGAGGTTCAAACTGCATATCAAAGGTATTTATAGTTTTTTTAATTGTTAAATTATTTTTAATTGTTAATTTTTTTTCATAGAATGTTTATATAGCTATATAGTTTAATTATATTAAGTCATTGTACCAAATAATCCTTGTCTGGATACGAACAAGTAGAGGCTGCTCTGGCATAGATTTACCTAGGAGTGAAAACTCTGACAAGGTGTTTTGAGCTTGACTCGGGGTAACCTGGTACACGACAACGGGTCATGCTGCACTCTTGGTTCGACACTCCCGGAGGATGTTTTAGTAATAAACAGATTAAATTAGAAATAATTAGAAAAAGTTATATTTAATTAGGAATAATTATATAATTATTAAATAATTAAGAAATAATTAATTAGAAAACAATTAGAAATAAAATAATCAGGAAACAATTAGAAATTAAATAATTAGGAAACAATTAGAAATTAAATAATTAGGAAACAATTAGAAATAAAATAATTAGGAAACAAATAAAATAATTAAGAAACAAATAAAAGAATTAGGAAACAAATAAAATAATTAGGAAACAAATAAAATAATTAGGAAAAAAATAAAATAATTAGGAAAAAATAAAATAATTAGGAATCAAATAAAATAATTAGGAAACAAATAAAATAATTAGGAAACAAATCAAATAATTAGGAAACAACTAAAATAATTAGGAAACAAATAAAATAATTAGGATAATTACGAAACAAATAAAATAATTACGATAATTAGGAAACAAAAAAAATATTTAGGAAACAATTAAAAACAATAAGGATAATTAGGAAACATTGAAAAATAATTAGGATAATTAGGAAGAAATTAAAAATAATTAGGATAATTAGGAAAAAATTAAAAATAATTAGGATAATTAGGAAACAATTAAAAATAATTAGGATAATTAGGAGACAATTAAAAATTATTAGGATAATTTGGAAACAATTACAAAGAATTAGGATAATTAGGAAACAATTAGGAAACAATGCGGATAATTAGGAAACAATTATGAAACAATTAGGAAACAATTAGTAAAAAAATAGGAAACAATTAGGAAACAGTTACGAAACAATTAGAAAGCAGTTACGAAATAATTAAGAAGCAATTATGAATAATTAGGAAGAAATTAGGAACAATTAGGAAGCAATTAAGAACAATTAGGAAGCAATTAAGAACAATTAGGAAGCAATTAAGAAAAATTAGGAAGCAATTAAAAAAAATAGGAAGAAATTAAGAAAAATTAGGAAGCAATTAAGAATAATTAGGCAGAAATTAAAAATAATTAAGAAGCAATTAAAAAAATTAGGAAGAAATTCAAAATAATTAAGAAGCAATTAAAAATAATTAGGAAGCAATTAAAAATAATTAGGAAGACATTAAAAATAATTAGGAAGCAATTGAAAATAATTAGGATGAAATTAAAAATAATTAGGATAATTAAAAAACAATTAAAAATAATTAGGAAACTATTATCAAGCATGATTGACCGCTCATCTACCTCAATTTTCGTTTCATTTGTGTGTTGAGGCTTGACAGGAAACTTTTGCCTCCACTTGTAATATTTTCTTTTACTGTCAAAATTATCAACCTCCTCGCCAGCATAGAGGTGAGGAGGTTTATAATTTTTATAGTAAAAGTAAACACTACATGTGGAGGTAGAAGTTTCTTGTCAACCTCAACGCACAAATGAAAATAAAATTGAGGTAGATGAGCGGTCAATCACGTTTGTAACTAATTAGTAACATAATTAGTAATATAATTAGTAACATAAATAGTAACATGATATAAAATATTATATTACTCTAATATTAATAATTAAATAAAACTAATAATATAATTATTTTATTATTATATGTTTAATATTTATAAAAAAAATATTAATATTATTAAAATTATAAAAAATTTGTAAAATATTACAATTATCAATATTTTCAACAAGTTTTGCTTTATTCTTAACATGTTCAAATATTAATGGGTCACTAATTTTCAGGTCATTCCCAATAAAAATTTGCATCAATCGTGTTCAATGTAAACTCTATAATTGTTCTTGCTTGGTTGATAACCTCGCAAGTAGCATTGCAATAGGACAACCCTAGTCATGTCTTTCTCATCTATAAGAATCATATCACATGACTTTTTACATAGACCATTCTTTCTTGAAAAATTAAGGGAAAGATACTGAAGATCTCTTAATTTTTCATGGAAGAATGTTCTATTTAATGGGTCATGTGAAATGATTCTTAAATATGAGAACAACATTACTTTTGTCGTCCTATTGCAACACTACTTGTGAGGTGATCAACCATGTAAGGACAATTATAGAGTTTAAATTGGACATGGTTGACACAAACATTTTATTGCGAATGACCTAAAAATTGACGACACTTTAAGATTTGAACATGTTAAGAATAAAGAAAAATCTATTGGAAATATTGAGATTTGTAATAATTAGTAATAATTAGTAATAGTCAGTAATAATTAATCAAAAATCAAATAAATTCAAGTACATGGTTATAAATTGTCATAATTTCCAGCGGATTGGCGGCTACCTTTTCTTCAACGTCTCATATCTTTGCTACTTTCTTCCACTGAAATCTGTATGAAAAACATGCTCTTACGTATGTCAGAGCAAGTTTTTCATACATATTTCTGTCGGGAGAATGTTAAAAAGAGATGAGACGTCAGACAAAAGAGGCTCTTTTCCCTGACGACTCATCTCCTTACAAGGAGATGAGTTGTCAGGCAAAAGAGATTCCGCCAATTCACTGCAAACAAATAAGAATAATTAGTAATATAATCTCCACTATGATGATTACAAAATTTTATTTCATTATTCAATCATATTTCATTTTTCCAAGTATTGCTAAGTATTGCTAAATAAATAATAATTAGTGGGGATGATTACAAACTAACTGTGTCGCCTATAATTATTGGTAATTACTAAGAAATAACTGTAATTATGTATCCTCTCTTTTTAGGATATTGTTTTTCTTATATCAAATTATTTAACAACAGTAATGGTTTGATATTTTGTAGAAACATATATATGAATATGGAACAAAGAAATCGACATCAATCATTATTAGATGATCATGCTTGGATAAATCAACACAGAAATCCAAATGGTTCTGGTTTAAATCCTATATATGTTGATGGTGTTGAAGCTTTCCTATCATTTGCATCATCAAACCCGGAATTTGTTTCAGAAGGGACAATTAAGTGTCCTTGTAAAAAATGTGCTCTGAGAATGTTTGATACATTTGACATCATTGGATAACTTCTCTTGCGTTATGGTTTTTAATCAGATTATATTTTTTGGTATCAACACAGTGAACACAGTTCTAGAGAAGATACAAATAATTTGATTCTGGATCCATCACAGTTATAGAATTTAGTACATGATGTTGCATGGTCATCTGTTCAACAAACTGAAATCGAGGATGATGTTGAATTACCTCCCGAGTTGGCACCATCTGAATTTTTTGAGTTGTTCAGGTCTGCTGAGGATGCATTATATTCTGGTTGCATGGAAAGAAAATTAGAAGCAATTGAAAAATTTATGGCTATTAAATCAGATAATGAAATGTCAAATAAATGTTTTGATAAGATATTTTCTTTGGTTAATGCACTGTTACCTAAAGGAAAGGTGCTTCCTGCTAATTATTATGAGAGTAAGAGACTGGTTCGTATTCTGGGCCTTAGTTATTAGAATATCCATGCATGTTCAAACTATTGCATCTTATATTCGGGTGAAAATGAGTCGTTGTATAGTTGTCCCACATGTGGACAATCGAGGTATAAAGAATCTCAATCAGGGAAGTCTGGATTGATTCCTGTAAAACAGTTGAGATATTTTCCGCTTACACCCAGGTTGCAGCGTTTATTTATGTCTCAGAACACAGTGACAATGATGTCATGGCACAAAACCAATATTTCAAATGGTAAAAGCATGAATCATCCATCTGATGGTTATTCATGGAAACATTTTGATCAAGTGCATCTGTCTTTTGCTTTAGAATCCCGGAACGTGCGATTGGGTCTTTTTACTGACGATTTTTGTCCATTTGGATCTTTTGGTAGTCAGTATTCATGTTGGCATGTCTTTATAACTCCGTACAATTTGCCTCCATGGATCTTGATGAGAGAGCCTTATATCTTTTTGACATTATTAACCCCAGGACATCCGAAAAAGAATATTTATGTTTATTTGAAACCATTGATTGATGAGTTAAATTTATTGTGGAGTCATGGAGTTGGTACATATGATGCTGCTCCGAAACAATTTTTTTTCATGAAATCTGCTTTGATGTGGACAATTAGTGACTTCTTGGAATATGGCATGTTATCTGGCTGGAGTACACATGGTCCAAAATCATGTCCTTACTGTATGGGAGACAACAAAGCATTTATGCTCGTGAATGGAAAAAAACCTTTCTATTTTGACTGTCATCGCTGATTTCTTCCAATCGATCATCCTTTTCGGAGAAATAAATCTAATTTCAGAAAAGGCAGAATTGAAAGAGATGAACCTCCAAAAATGATCTCAGGTACAGAGTTACAATCAGTTGTATTTTCATTACCTTCCATCAATTTTGGACCGACAATAAACCAACAGAAAATTCATGGATTTGGGAAAGAACACAATTGGACAAAACATAGCATTTTTTGGAATCTACCATATTGGTCTGATTTGTTAGTCCGAAACATGTTGGATGTCATGCATATTGAGAAGAACTGTATTGATAATTTATTTCATACATTTTTGGATACACCGGGTAAAACCAAAGATAATGTAAAGGCACGATTAGATCTTGCCCAAATTTACAGGCGACCAAGAACTTGAATTGTTTGAAAATGTCAGATCATAGAGATTAATGAAGCCAAAAGCAGCTTATACACTGACCAAAGAGAGTCGCTTATTATTTTGTCAGTGGATTGTAGATTTGAGACGTCCAGATGGCTATGCTTCCAACTTGGGTAGATGTGTTAAAAATGGGAATATTACCGGATTAAAAAGGCATGAATTTCATGTTATAATGGAAGGAATTATGCCTATTGGATTAAGAGGTTTGTTGAATTCTATGATTTGGGATTTGATAACAGATATATCATATTTTTTCCGAGACATGTGTGCGGTGACAACAGACTACGATACACTAAGAAAACTGGAAGAAGCTGTTGTTGTGATTATATGAAAACCGGAAAAAATCTTTCCGTCGGCTTTCTTTGACTCAATGGAACATTTGATATTACATTTTCCACATGAATCAAAATGTGGAGGTCCGGTTATGTTTCTATTGATGTAACAATTTGAGAGATGCATGCAGAAATTGATGAAAAAAATCCGTAACAAAGCATCAGTTGAAAGCTCAATTGTTGAAGCTTATTTGCAAGAGGAAATTGCTTTATTCTGCTCTCATTATTTTGAATCTGAATATCCCTCAAAATTTAACTGTATGGGCTGGAACGAGGGGAATGTTGATGATGATATGAAAAATCAATTATCAGTTGACAATCATCCTGAACTTGTCTTTGGTGGAGTTTATGATAGATTGCTTTCATATGATGAACATCATAGAGCTCATACATATGTTCTTATCAACTGGGAAGAAATGTCACCAATTGTACAGTGAGTGATCCTATCCCTTATTCTATAGATTCTGTTACAGTAAATTAATCATATTGTATTTGAAGGTTATATGATGATCATATCAAGAAAAAAATTTTACAAATTACAACAACTGGATTAGAAGAACGTCGACAAAAACATTTTGCCTACTGGTTTCAAAAACTGGTAACATACATTATTTTTTGGTTTTATATATAAAATTAATTAATTACTTATAATGGTGATAAATGTTTTACAAGATTTCAGGTATCTGTACATGCTGATAAGATTGATAGTCAATTGTGTATATTGGGTAGCCCACCATCCAAAATGGTTAAATCTTATAATGCATATGTGGTGAATGGTTATCGCTTTCATACACGTGCATATGGGGAATCAATGAAAACAATGAATAGTGGTGTTTGTTTGAAGGGATCATATCATTGAGATATTGAAGTTGACTTTTACGACTTGCTTGAAAAAATTATTGAACTGTGATATTTGGGACAAAATTATGTAATAATATTTAAATGTCGATGGCTGGATATTGAGAGAGGCTTTCGTATTCATCCGACTCATGGAATTGTTGATATTAAACATAAAAGTCTTCTTGCTGTAAATGAACCATTTTTATTGGCTTATCAGGCACATCAAATTTATTATGAAAAATAATGTGCTACTACAAAAGAGTTGGATGATTGGTGGAGTATAATAAAAGTTTAATCTCGAGAAAATCAGTTTACTCAAACTGAATGTGGTTCCACTAAAGTGCAAGGAAATGAAATTTTTCAGGACACTCCCCAACACACATCTTTTTCACAAAGAGACATGAATATCGAGGATGGCACCCCGCAGTTAAGGGTTGATGGTGACAATGTTGTCAATGATGTTACAACTGAAATTGAAATGACAAGAGATGATGAAAGTGAAACTAATATGGAAATTGATGATGTTGATGAGGAAGATAAAGACATTGACATTGAAAACTATGAATTTGATGATGAAGAAGAACATTGACATAGTAAAATGCTGGTTAGAATCATAAAAAATATATATCTATACATAATAGTTATTTTCAACTGTTTGCTAGTAACAATAATTTCATGTTTTAGATGGACTCGGAAACGTTTTGTCAGTTGCTGGAGGCTGATCTACCTATGGATGATGAGGTTCTTGATTCATCAGACCCTCAGGCTATTGGCACTACAGGGAGCACTCAGAGGGGGCGTGGTCTTGCCAGATTGATGATTACAGATCCTATCCCGGAGCGACGTCCACCTCTTGGATTCCATGCGCACACGCGGTGGTATGGTAACCTGTGTATTTTAGTTATCATTCATTATAATTTATTTATATTCTAATTGTTTGATTATCTGTTCTTTTTCCACAGTTTTACACATATAGCTATTGGAAAGGGGAGCGCTATCTTGCGCAATTATTTTTCTTAGCCCTGGCTCACATGGGATCAGATTCCCGCTGATGTGTAGGCTTCCATGTTCGATCATTGGCAGGTACGTAATTAAATATTATTTATTTTGACATTTAATACCTTAATAACATTATATTAGGGTTTATGGTATCTCATCGACGAGAGAATGCGTGCCACTATCCATGCGGAATGGGTGGTGTCTATGCGTCACTGTTTCCATCAGTTTTTTCATAATTTGAGAAAGACGGTTGTGAAGAAATCCAGAGTGACAGAATTTGATGAGTCCTGTAGAGCCCACCGACCAGAGTAAATTTTATCTCATGTTTGGGATGGATTATGTACACACTAGTTGGGTGGTGTGTTTCAGAGGAGATCTGAATTGGGTCGACAGAATCAGGGGAGACAAGAGGTGATGCATCGAGCCGGTAGTTGTACATTCAGTGCGCATAGAGAGTGTCTGGTAAGTACTTTTTTTAAATATTTTATACAACGTTAAATATAAATAGTTTATTTTATATTAATATAGGAATCCGAGCATCCTGGTATTACGACGTATGATGTTTATCGGAGAATGTACATTGATCCGGCTACTGGAGAGATTAGAGGTGACCGCCAGCGTCAGATTGGCGTCAATATTATTTTCTTTTCAGTTTGAAAATTAAATGCATATAATCTATTCATTATTTTAATTTCTAATTGAATCCTAAGGATCCATATGAGGCCGCGACCTCTCAGACACAGGCTGAGAGTCAAGAAAAAATTGGTGATCAGACTAGTGCCCACCATTTTGATGAGACGACATGGATGCAGGCGACCCAGTATGGATTCAAAAAGGGCCGACTAGTTGGTATTAGCTCTCATTTGACTCCTGCAGCTTATTATGGTACTGTTGCGATGTCGGTGTCTAGCTCGAGAGGAGCTCGTGGAGCGACATCATCTTCTTCCTCATAGTATCAGGAGTAGCTGCGTGCTCAGAGTCAGCTTATAGAGGATTTGCGTCAGGGGCAGGAGCAGATGCGTCAGAAGCACGATGAGGAGATGCGTCGATGGCAGGAGAAGATGCATCAGCAGCAGGATGAGGAGAGACGTCGATATGAGGAGCAACATCAAGAGTATTTAGAGTATATGCGTCGTCTGACTCGTAGTTTAGGGATGGAGTTTCCTCCACCACCACCTCCAGGTCCTCCAGATTATCCACCCCCAATGATTTTTTTAGATGTAATAAACATTTGAGTTTGTAGTTTATTGTCATATGAACTATTTACAATTCCTCTTTCATATTGGTATGAATATTGCACGATTTAATTTGTTTTTATTTTTTTAATATTTTATTACTTATTAGTATTATTTTTAATGTCTGCTTATTTTAGTAATATTACTTTTAATATTTTATATTTATTGTTAATATTGAGAATTTTATTATTTTAAAATTTTATTAATATTAATAATATTAATATTAATTTTTTATAAATATGAATGTTTATTTTAATAATAATAATAATATATTATTTTTTTATATTATTAATATTAGTACTATTATTATTCTTTTTTGATATTAATATTTCATAATATATAATATTATATTATTTATATTCATATTATTATTATTATTTGATATTAATATTTCAAAATTATATTATATATATTTTTTATTATTAATATTATAATAATATAATTTCTTTATATTATTAATATTAATACTAATATTATATACATAATTTAATAATAATAATTTTATATTATTAATATTAGTATTATTATAATATATTATATTATTTATATTCATATTATTATTATTTTATATTAATATTTCATAATTATATTTTATATATTTTTTTATTTATATTATTATTATTTTTATATAATATTATATGATTTGTATTAATTATTTTTATTATTTTTATTTTTTTTAGTATTTGCGACGGGAATATTTGCGACGGGATTTCCCGTCGTAAAATGTTTTTTACTGTAACATTTGCGATGGGAAAAATACCCATCGTAAAAACATTTCTGCGATGGTCCGTCGCAAATACCTTCGTCGCAAATATTTTTTAAATTTCTCATTTGCGATGGCTCAGACACCCGTCGCAACAAATTTATCCGCAACGGCCCGTCGCAAATAACTTTTTTATATATAAACAAAAACACATTTTCGACGGGGAATAAAGACTGTCGCAAATACTCTTTTTACGACGGGACCGCCACAACCACACCTATTTGCAACGCCGTTTTCGGAAAGGGGCGATTTGCGATGGAGCCCCGTCACAGAATACCTTTTGCGACGGGAGCCCGTCGCAAATCGCCCGTCGCAAATATTCCGTTTTTTTGTAGTGGCTACATAAACCCACAAAACACAACATAAACCCAAAAAAATTCTACATAAAATCTAAACCCTAAACATGATACATTAACCCTAAAATCATTACATGAACCCTAAAAATTATACATAAAACATAAAACCACTAACTAAACCCTAAAAATTCTACATAAACCCTAAAAATTCTACATAAACTCTAACAACTCGTCACAAACGCTAAAAAATGCTACAAAAACCCTAATGATGCTTCAAAACCCTCAAAAATATTAAACCCTAATATAGAATAATATAAAAAATTAATCCCTAATAAACCCCTAATAAACCCCTAAAGAACCACTAAAGCCACTAACAACGCTCCGTAAACCCTAATAATTGCTACAAAAACCAAAAAATTCTTCAAAACCCACAAAACGCAACAAAACCCCAAAAACGCTAAAATAACCCTAACAAAGCATAAAAAATCCAAACACACCATTAAAACCACAAAAAAGAATAAAACCCCAAACAAATCTAACAACCCGTAATAAAACCCTAAAAACCCTTACAATACCTAACAAAACCTAACAATCCCGAACAACCACTAATAACCCCTAAGAACCACTAATAATCCCTAATAACCCATAAAACCCAGTATTAATCCCTAAAAACCTTAATAAACACAAATAAATTCTAATAACCAATAATAAACCCTAAAAAACTCTATTAGACCCTAATAAACACTAAAAATTCCTTAAAACATCTAATATACAATAAAAACTCTAATAACCATAATAAACCCAAATAATCACTAAAAAGTCTAAAAAACGAGACAAAACTCTACAAAAACCTCCAAATAATAGCCTACAAAACCCTAGAACCCACTAATAAACGCTAAAAAATTCATATTAACCCCAAAATAAATCATAAAAAACCTTAACAACCCTAAGTAAATCATATCAAATCCTAACAACATCAAATAAATCGTAACAAACTGAAACAAACCATAACAAATCCCTATTAAATCACAATAAAACCAAACAAAGCATAATGAACACTAATAAATCATAATAAACCCAAATACACATTACTAAACCCTAATATATAAAATATAGCCTAATAAACCCTAATAAATCCTAAATAACACTAAAAAGGTTGATAAACCTAAGAAAAAACTATTAATGCCATCAAAAGCACAATAAAACCATAATATACAATAAAAACGCTAATACACTGTAAAAAATCCTAAAGAACACTAATAAACCATAATGAACCCTAATAAACCCTAAAGAACCAAATTAAACTCTAAAGAACACTAAAAACCCCTAAATAACCCAAAAATATGCTAAAACACATTATATAAACCATAAAAACCGCTACAATAACCAAACAAACCCTAAAACACACTAAAAAACCCTAACAACACCTATCAACCCCAAAAAAACAATTAAACCCATAAAACCCCCCAAAAAACCATTGAAAAGCCATCAAATACCATAAAAACCCACAAGCACCCGTTAACAACCCATAAAAACCCTAAGAAACATAACAATCCATAAAAACCCATTAAAACCATAAAAAAGGCTTCAAATAGATAAACCTTACATAAACTCTGAAAAATGCAACAAAAACCCTAAAAAGTAAACATAAACCAAAAAACACAACATAAACCCAAAAAACACTACATAAACACTAAAATCTCTACATAATCCCTAGAACTGTAATAATAAACCCTAAAAACACAACATATGCCCTAAAAAACACAACATAAACATTAAAAAATGCTACATAAAACCTAAAAACAAAATATAATCCCTAAAAACACTCCATGAACCCCAAAAACATTACATATAACCCTAAACAATGAAACATAAATGCTACATCAACCTAAAAATGCTACATAAACTTAGAAAATGCAACATAAACCCTAAAAAATGCAACATAAAAGATAGACCCTAAACATGCTACCTAACCCCTAAAAACGTTACATAAACCCTAAAAATGATACATAAAATCTAAAACCACTATCTAACCACTAAAAACGCTATATAAACACTAAAAATGCTACATAAACGCTAACAATGCTACAAAAACCCTAAAAAATTCTACAAAAACCCGAAATACACTTTAAAACCCTAAAAAATATTAAACCCTAATATACCATAATATAAAACATTAAACCCTAATAAACCCCTAATAAAATCTAATAATCTCTAAAAACACCTTATAATCCCTAAAATCCTAACAAACTATACTCAACCCTAATAAAACCCCAAAAATACCTAATAAACCCTAATAAATGATAATAAAACCTAATAAACACTAAAAACACATTAAGAAAACCTAAACAACCCTAACCGATCCTAATAGACACTAATAAACACTAATAAACCCTAATAAATCCAAAACACCCCCTAAAAATCCCAAATGAATCATAAATAAAGTGAAATAAACCCTACTCAACCCTAACAAACCATAACACCATAATAACCCATAAGAAAACCCTACAGAACCCTAATAAAGAAAAAAAGCTAGTATACCTTAAAAAATTCCCTAGAAACCCTTATAAACTCTAATATAACCTAATAAACCCTAAAAATTCTAACAATCAATAAAAAAATGATCACAAACAATAAAAACACAGTATATTACCTAAAAAGACCTAAAAACACTAATATAACCAAATAAAGACAAAAAACACTAATATACCTTAAAAATCCCTAGAAACCCTAATACGCCATAATAAGCTCTAATATAACCAAAGAAACTCTAAAACGTTCACAAACAAAAACAAAATGCCCAGAAAAAATAAAAACACACTATATTATCTAAAAAGTCCAAACAAACACTAATATAACCTAATAAAATAAAAAAACTAATAAACCACTAATAAACCCTAATAAACCCCAAAAATCCCTAATAAACCCTAATAAAAAACAAATAAACCCTAATAAAACCCTAAAAATACCTTCATAACCCTAATAAACCAGGACACACCATAAAAAACCTAAAAAAACCCAACTAAACCCCAATAAACAAAAAAAGAAAACAAACCATTAAAAACACCTAGAAACCCTAATAAACAATAATAAATTCAAATTAAAGCTAATAAACCATTAAAAATTTTCACAAACACTAAAAACATGCTAATAAAACCTAAAAAGTCATAACAACCCCTCATATATATTAACAAAAATTGAAAAACACTCCTATACCCTCATAAAAACACTAACAAACCCTATTAAACCCTAAAAATCCCTAACAATCACTAATAAACCATACTCAACCCTAATAAATCCTAATAAAACCTTAAAGATACCGACTCAACCCTAATAAAACTCTAAAAATACCTACTCAGCCCAGATAAATCTTAACACACCATAATAAACCATAATAAACCCCACTAAACCCTAAAAATGCAAATATACCATTAAAAAGCCCTAAAACCCCTAATAGATGCTAATGAAACCTAACAAAACTGAAAACCGCTAATAAACCCGAATAAACACTACTAAACACTAAAAAACCCTAATATACACCCTTAAAAATTAATAAACCCTAATGAACCATAATAAACCCTAATAAATCCTAAACATACCCAAATATACCATAATATACCACAAAATACCTGAATAAACCCAAATCAATCCTATTAAAACCCTAAAAATACCTAATAATCCCAAATAAACCTTGACACACCATAATAAACCCTAATAAAATCCTAATAACCCCCACTAAACCCTAAAAACGCTAATATACAATTAAAAACCCTAAAACCCTAACAAACCATAATAAATGTTAATAACACCTAAAAATCCTAAAAAAATACATTAAACCCTAAAAATACCTCGAATAATAATAGTAGAAATAACCCACATGCAAGTTTATATGCATGCGCATTTGCATGTGAATGATAATAAATAATAAATTTAAATAATAACGCTTGTGAATTGCATGTGTATGTGCATGTGCATGTGAATAATAATAAATAATTAATAGTAACACGCATCCATGTGCATCTGAATGTGCATGTGCATGGTAATAAACAATAAATAATAACAAAGCCCACATGAATGTTCATTTTCATGTGAATGATAATAAATAATAAATAACAACACAAGTGATCATTGAATAATGCAAGTGCATTTCATGTGCACGTGCATGAGAATAAATAATAATAACACATGTGATAATAAAATAACGCAAGTGCATTTCATTTTCATGTGCATGGTAACAAATAATATATAATAATGCAGGTGTATGTGCATTTACATGTCATGATAATGACAATGACACGTGCATGTGCATGGTAATAAATAATAAATAACAATGCACGTGCATGTGCATTTGTATTTGATGATACAAGCAATAATAATAATAATAATAATAATAATAATAGAATAACGCAAGTGCATTGCATGTGCACGTCCATAGTAGTAAATAATTAATAAATAATTGTAAATAAGAACGCACATGCATGTCCATGTGCATTTACATTTGATAATAATATTAAAAATTCTAATAATAATAATAATAATAACACATACACGTTCATTGTAATAAATAATAAATAACAATCCACATGCATGTTGATTTTCTTGTGATAATGATAATAATAATGATAATAATAATAATAATAATAATAATAATAATAATAACTGTGATAATAATAATAATAATAATAGAATAATACAAGTGCATTGCATATGCACGTGCATGTTAATAAATAATAAATAATAACGCACATGCATCTAAATTTGCATGTGATGATTATAATAATAATAACAGCAGTAGTAGTAGTGATAATATTTGTAGTACCAATGCATGTGATAATAGAATATTTCATGTGCATTACGTGTGCACGTGCATGGTAATAAATAATAACGCACGTGCATTGCATTTTCATGTGATGATGATGAGGATAATAATAATAATATTATTATTAATATTAATAATAACAACGCATGTGATAATAGAGTTACACACATGCATTGAATGTGCGTGTTTATGTATTTGCATGTGCATTTGCATGTACATTTGCATGTGATGATAACAACAACAACAACAACAACAACCACAATAATAATAACAATATGAATATCAACGTATGTGATAATAAAATAATGTATGTGCATTTCATGTTCACATGCATGGTAATAAAAAATAAAAAATATTGCACGTGCATGTGCATGTGCATGTTCATGAGATGATAATAATAATAATAATAATAATACTAATAATAATAACTGTAATAATAATTATTATATTAATAACAACAATGCATGTGATTATAGAATAACGCACCTGCATTGCATGTGCAATACATGATAATAAATAATAACTCATAGCACACGTGATGATAATAACAACAATAATAGTAATATTAATAATAATAGCTCATGTGATAATAGAATAACACAAATGTATTGATTGTGCGCGTGTATGGTGATAAATAATAACGCATGTGCATTTGTATTTGCATTTGATGATAAAAACAATAATAAAAAAATAGTAATAATAACAATAACAATAAAAATGCATGTGATAATAGAATAATGTAGGTGCATTGCGTGTGTGCGTGCGTGGTAATAAATAATAATGGACGTGCATGTCCATTTTGCATGTGATGATAACGATAATAATAATAGTAATAATAATAATAATTATAACAACAACAACATATGCACGTGCATGGAAATAAATAATAAATAATAAATAATAGCGCATGTGCATCTACATTTGCATGTGATGATAATAATAATAATAATAGTAATAATAATAATGATAATTATAATAATGATAATGATAATAATGATAATGATAATAATGATAATGATAATAATGATAATAATAACGTGTGTGATAAGAGAATAACCCACGTCCTAACAAACCCTAACAAACCCTAACAACCACTAATAACCCAAAAAATCCACTAATAAACCCAAATAACACCTGAAACCCACTATTAAACCCTAAAACCCTAATAAACCCTAATAAATCATAATAATCTGTAATAAACCCTAAACACCC
This sequence comes from Viscum album, assembly GCA_963277665.1. Classification (NCBI taxonomy): domain Eukaryota; kingdom Viridiplantae; phylum Streptophyta; class Magnoliopsida; order Santalales; family Viscaceae; genus Viscum; species Viscum album. The sequence goes on along the minus strand of OY728167.1, from coordinate 404,390 downwards.
TATTAGACTCTAATAAACACTACAGATGCCCTAAAACACCTAATATATAATAAAAAACACTATTGAACCATAATAAATCCTAATAATCACTAAAAACCCTAACAAACCCGATAAAAAACTACAAAACCGGCCAAATAATAGCCTACAAAACCCTACAACCCACTAATAAATCTTAAAAATCCCTAATAATCCTATAATAAATCGTATCAAACCCTAACAACCCCAAATAAGTCTTAACAAATCCTAAGAACGCCAAATAAATCGTAACAAACTGAAACAATCCATAAAAAACCCCCAACAAACCGTAATAAACCTGAACTAATCATAATAAATTTTAATAAATCGTAATAAACACAAATACAGATTAATAAACCCTAATAAATAAAATAAACCCTAAGAAACCCTAATAAATTCTAAATATCCCTAAAAATGTTGATAAACCCTATAAAAAGCTATTAATGCCTACAAAATCTGAATAAAACCCTAATGTACAATAAAAATGCCAATAAACTGTAACAAATCCTAAAGAACACTAATAAACCATAAAGAATCCTAATAATCCTTAAAGAACCATAATAAACTCTAAAGAACACTAAAACCCCCTAAAGAACCCAAAAAAAGCTAAAACACTTTACATAAACCCTAAAAACCCGCTACAATACCCAAACATACCCTTAAACACACTAAAAAACCCTAACAACCACTATCAATCCTGAAAAAAAAATAAAACCCTTAAAAACCCCCAAAAAACCTTTGAAAACCCATCAAATACCATAAATACCATAAACACCTGTTAACAACCCTTAAACACCCTAAAAACCACTACAAACAATAAATAACCATTAAACCCTTAAAAAGGGAAACAAATTGATACATAAACCCAATAAAGTTACATAAACCCTAAAAATGCTATATAAACCCTAAAAACGCAACATAAACCCAAAAAGTGCAACATAAACCCAAAAAACGCAACATAAACCCAAAAGCACTACATAAACCCTTGAACCGTAACATAAACCCTAAACAACACAACATAAACATTGAAAAACGTTACATAAAAACTAAAAACACAACATAAACCATAAAAACACTACATAAACCCTAAAAACGTTACATAAACCCTAAAAAATGACACATAAATGCTACATCACCCCTAAAAACACTACATAAACCCATAAAACGCAACATAAACCCTAAAAAATGCTACATAAAACCTAAAACCGATAACTAAACCCTAAAAGCGCTACATAAACTCTAAAAATGCTAAATAAATTCAGACAACGCTACACAAACTATAAAAAAATGCTACAAAAACACTAAAGACATTTCAAAACCCTAAAAAATATTAAACCCTAATATACCATAATATAAAAAATTCAACCCTAATAAACCCCTAATGAACTCTAATAATCCTTAAAAACGCCTTATAATCCCTAAAAACCCTAAGAGACTCTACTAAACCCTAATAAAACCCCAAAAATAACTAATATACCCTAATAAATGATAATAAAACCTAATAAACCCGAAAAACAGGTTAAGAAAACATAAACAACCCTAACCAACCATAATAGACACTAATAAACACTAATAAACCATAAAAAACCCCAAAAACCCCTAAAAATCCCTAATAAACCATAAATAAATCCAAATAAACCCTACTCAACCCTAACAAACCGTAACACATCATAATGACCCCTAATAAAACCCTACATAACCCTAATAACGAAAACAAATGCTAGTATACCTTAAAAAATCCTAAGAAACCATGATAAACTCTAATATAACCTAATAAACCCTAAAAACACGCACAAACAATAAAAAAATGACCACAAAAAATAAAACACGCAACATTACCTAAAAATTCCTAAAAACACTAATAAAACCTAATAAAGACAAAAACACTAATATACCTTAAAAAATATTTAGAAACCATAATAAACTCTAATATAACCTATGAAACCCTAAAAATGCTCACAAACAAAAACAAAATTCTCACAAACAATAAAAAACACTATATTATCTAAAAAGACTTAACAAACACATATATAACCTAATAAAACAAAAAAACTAATAAACCCCAATCAAACCCTAATAAACCATAAAAATCCATAATAAACCTTAATAAAAACTAATAAACCCAAAAAACCATAATAAAACCATAAAAATAACTTCTCAACCCTAATAAACCATGACACACCATAATAAAATCTAATAAAACCCAACTAAACCCCAATAAACAAAAAAATGCAAACAAACCATTAAAATGCCCTAGCAGCACTAATAAACCATAATAAATTCTAATAAAACCTAATAAACCATAAAAAATGCTCATAAACACAAAAAACACACTAATAAAACCTAAAAAGTCCTAACAACCCCACAAAAATATTATCAAAAACTAAAAATCACTCATATACCCTAATAAAAGCACTAACAAACCCTAGTGAACCCTAAAAATCCTAAAAATCCCTCATAAACACTGTTAAACCCTAATAAACCCTAATAAAACCCTAATGATACCTACTCAACCCTAATGAATCCCTAAAAACACCTAATCAACACTAATAAACCTTAACACACTATAATAAACCATTATAAACCCCACTAAACTCAAAAAAACGCAAATATACGATAAAAAGGCCCTAAAAACCCTAATAAATGCTAATAAAACCTAAAAAAGCATAAAAGCACTAATAAACCCCAATAAACACTACTAAACCACAAAAAAACCAAAATATACCCTCTTAAAAATTAATAAACCATAATGAATGATAATAAACCCTAATAAATCCTAAACAAACCCAAATATACCATAATATACCATAATATACCCTAATAAACCCAACTCAATCCTATTAAAACCCTAAAAATACCTAATAAACCCTAACAAACCATAACACCCCATCATAAACCAAAATAAAATCCTAATAACCCCAACTAAACCCTAAAAACGCTAATATACTATTAAAAACCCCTAAAAACCTAACAAACCATAATAAATGTTAACACCACCATAAAATTATAAAAAATGATAGTAAAACCTGAAAATACCTCTAATAATAATAATAGCAATAACCCATGTGCATGTGCATATGCATGTGCATGGTTTAAATAATAAATCCTAACACACGTTCATGTGCATATGCCTGCGCATTTGCATGTGAATGAAAATAAATAATAAATTATAAATAATAACGCATGTGAATTACATGTGTATGTGCATGTTCATGTGAATGATAATAAATAATAAATAATAACACATATCAAAGTGCATGTGCATGTGCATGTGCTTGTGCATGTTAATAAATAATAAATAATAACACATGTGATAATAGAATAATGCACGTGCATTGCGTGTGCACGTGCATGAGAATAAATAATAATAACACATGTGATAATAGAAGAATGCAAGTTCATTGCATTTGCATGTGCATGATAATAAATAATATATAATAACGCACGTGCTTGTGCATTTACATGTAATGATAATGATAATGATGCATGCACGTGCATGGTAATAAATAATAAATAACAACTCACGTGCATGTGCATTTGTATTTGATGATTCAAACAATAATAATAATAACAATAATAGAATAACGCAAGTGCATTTCTGGTGAATGTGCATATTAGTAAATAATAAAAAATAATAATAAATAAGAATGCACATGGATGTTCTTGTGCATTTAAATTTGATGATAACCTTAATAATACTAATTGTAATAATAATAATAATAACGCATGAACGTTCATGGAAATAAATAATAAATAACAATGCACATGCATGTGCATTTGCATGTGATAATGATAATAATAATGATAATAATAATAATAATAATAATAATAATAATAATAATTGTGATAATAATAATAACAATAAAATAATAATACAAGTGCATTTCATATGCATGTGCATGGTAATAAATAATAAATAATAACGCATGTGCATCTACATTTTCATGTGATGATAGTAATAATAACAATAGTAGTAATAATAGTAGTAGTAGTTTTGATAACAGTAGTAGTTCCAATGCATGTGATAATAGAATATTGCATGTGCATTATGTGTGCATGTGCATGATAATAAATAATAATGCTTGTTCATTGCATTTTCATGTGATGATGATGATATTAATAATAATAATATTATTATTAATATTAACAATAACATCGCATGAGATAATATGTAAAGACCCGTAAAATTCAATGGAAATTTTTTCTTAATTTTCTTTAGAATTTTACAAGAGCGCGGTTTCAGACGGCACCTGATTCCGAGGCCCGAAGTGCCCGGAATCAATTTCCGAAGTTTGGCTCGGGTACGTTCAGTGAACGAACGAGCGGGAATTCCAAACTTTTGATCCGGTGCTCGGAATTGAAATCCGAGGGCACCGATGAACTCGCAGCGCCGATATTCTTTTAAAGAGACCTTTTCGGAAGTTGCGTTTGTTGCGGGACGAAAGTTAGTTTTTGGGAGGATTATAAAAAGTTGAATAAAAAAATGTGGATTCTTTTTATTTCACTTTTGTAGGTTAACTCCTCTCAAAGGGAGTTAGAGGTGGGACCCACACCCACTTAACCTCCCTTGAGAGGATTAAGTGTGGTGGGACCCACACAAACCTAAACCTCTCATCTTCCCCCTTAAACTCCCCTCTCTCCCTCTTAAATGTTTGTAAACCTAACATCTAATTAATTACACATGACATGTTTAATTAATTAAGTGTTATGTTTTTGTTTTTGAAGTTTTGAAATCCTTGGCTTGGTAAATAAAATAAGGAGGAACCTTATTTTATTTGGTTAGTCTTGTTCTGCCAACTTGTAAGGAATTTTTTGAGAGCTCCTCCTCCTTCTTCTTCAACTTGACGAAGAACGCTCAACTTGATGAAGAACGCTCAAGTTCCGACGAAGAACGCCGCTCCGCTCTTCTTCGTCTTCCGTGTCAATGAGAGGGAACGCCGCTTCTTCCTAGGATAACCTTCGTCGGCGTACAAGGTTTCGCCAACGACGTGCCTCTTCGGACGCACCTCTTCGTCATCGGATTTGACGAACGACTACCGCGACGCCCGACCTCCGCGACGTTGTCTTCCGCAGGACGTTGACAAATCTTCGATCTTATACCCAAGGTAGGGGTTGTTGATTATTGTTTAATTATTTTATTCTTGATCGTGGATCTCGCATGTCTAACGTGAGGCTTTTGAATATTTTAAGTTATGTTATTATTTAACGTGAGGGGGCCGGACCGCATGAACACGGCCGAACCCCCTCCATCGTTCTTGTTGAATTGCTTTGCGGGTGGAAACAAGGTGGCGTGGTGCCGTCGCACCACGCGGTTAATCGTGTGTTTATTTTACGCAACGCCGTCGCGCGCGCACCATGGAAGAAACATCTTGAACGCGACGTCGTCGCGCCACGTTGAAAGAAATCAAGGCACGGCGGAGGGGCGCGGTGCCATCGCACCGCGCCGGACGACGAACACTGCGGCCGGTTCCGAGCCGCGGCGGAATGAGAAGACCGGCGGCCGGGCCGCCGGCGTCGGAAGCCGAAGAGGGGACCGGATTTTCCGGTCCCGTTGGAGAAAACCGGCCGGCCGGATGGTAATAAACCGGGGGAAATTAATCCCCCGTCCAGTACACAAAAACCCCCCTCTTTATGAGGGGGGCGGTTCCTTTGAGGGGGGGCAGGCGGCCCCCCGTTTCCTTCCAATCAAGCCCCCCACGTGGGGGGGGGGGGCGGTTTTGCAAACAGGCGCGGGTAAAAAGCCGCGCCGTCTTCAAATCAAGCGGGGGCTTGATTGCCCCCCGCGCTGCCTCCGTGCGGCGCCAGGCCGCCGCGCCGCCACGCCGGGTTCAGCGGACCGGGTCGGTCCGACCCGGTTCGGTTCGGATCCGGGTCGGGTCGACCCGGTTCGGGTCAGACCAGGGGGGGTCGGGCCAGGCCGGCCCGGACCCGGACCCCCCGTTTCGAGACAGTTTCGGTCATTTGCCCATAACTTGAGCCACGGACCTCCGATCGACGAACCGTCTGCGGAAACACGATCCTTGGATCGAGACAGTCGTTTCAGTATATCGCACTCAAGGTTTCGGATTACTTTGAGTTCGGCCGGGTTGGTTCGTTCACGAAACCAACCGGGCCTTCGGAGCGAAAACGCTCATATCTTGAGCTACGGACGTCCGATTGACGTGTCGTCAGCTGTGTTGTGTTCCTCTTAGTGAGACAGATCTTTTGGCATACTCCGCCCGAGGTTTGGACACAGGTGGAGTACGGTCGAGTTGGTTTTGCCTTAAAAACCAACCGGGCCCCGGGGACGAAAATGCCAATAACTCTCAGACCGGGCGTCCGATCGACGCGCCGTCTGTTGCGTTGAGTTCCTGTTGATGATACAGAGCTTTTGGATACATCAACTCTGGACTTTGTGACAGTTGATGTATCAGCCTCTCGGCTCGTGGAGCGGACTCTCCGAACGAGCTTGCTGTGTGCGGGAACCCTAGTGCTGGCTGCGACTGTTACTGTGACTACTACTGCTACGACTGCTACTGTGACTGCGACGACGACAGTACAGAGTTCCTGTGTGGATTCGACGATGACGACTTCAGCACTCAGCGATCCTACGTGGATCAGTGCTACAGGTCCTGTGTGGGCCCGATCCTGTGTGGGTCTGATCCTGTGTGGGTCCTTGCGCTCAGCGGTCCTGTGTGAACCAGCGCCTATAGGTCCTGTGTGGGCCCGATCCTGTGTGGGTCTTTTGCGGGGGTTAGTTACCTATCGATCCTTCGTGGGTCCGACGACTTAGATGGATCAGAGATCATCTTTATCGTCTTTCTAAGTAGTATACCTGTGTGAGCTGAATCCTGTTGCTTTCCTGTGTGGATTGTGTTGTGCAATCCTGTGTGGATTACGTTTTGCTTTCCTGTGTGGAATACGTTTACTTTCCTGTGTGGACTGAGTTGTACTTGGGCTCGGAGGTAGGAGCGTATTTGAAATTGTTGACTTAGGTATATGTATGGGCATATACCTAAGCAGTGTCGGTTGTTACTTCGTGATTGCTCCTTTATTCGTGGTTTATCCTTTGTGGATTTGAGAGACCTTCAGGGGTCTTGGGGTACCTACTGAGTAGCTTATACTCACCCCTGCACAGGCTTTGCCCGCACTACGTTGTGTTGGTTGCAGACGACGGACAACGTTGACCTTAGCTGAGGCTTGCAGAGCGGGATAGTACCCGGAGGTGGACCACTGGGCGGGACGTGCTCGGAGCGGACGGCGGGACCCGTGGAGCAGAGGAGCTATCTGTACCCACCCTTCAGGTGGGATTTCCAGTGGACAGCTCGGTGTAGTGGCTTTTACTTTTCAGTTGCTGTTTTCCCTTTCGAGTTGTACTTTACGTTCAGTTTGGGTTTGTATACTGGCCCATTTACTTTTCCGCACTTTCAGTTGTACTCTGCTTTTGTTTAGTGTTTACTTTCCGCTTGCTTACTCTGTGGTGTTTGTTTACTTTACAAAGGCAATGCCTTCCCTTTTTACCGGGATTTACGCCTTGGTGCTAGTTGCCAGCCCCTGGCCTATGGAAGGCGGGCTTGGGGTAGTCACGGCACGGACCCCGAGGGCGGGTCGTGACAAATTGGTATCAGAGGAGTTTGGTTCTACCGTGAACTCTAATCTTTTCTATGTGAAGCAATAATGTTTAGCACATTGAGTGTGGTTATCAGTCCAGGGAGTCCAGTGTTGGTGCGGCGGCCGACGTATCCGTACACCAGGACCCTGACTTCTGATTTCCGACTTAATGCACGAAAACATTGATTGCGTGTGTGTTTCAAAGTTTTCTTTGTGATTACTTATATCAGCTCACCAGGTATACTGTTCTGACCGTGGTGCACATGTTTCCTTTTCAGGATGGCCCCACGACGGCAGCCAGCTAGGGTTCCGAGAGTCGAGCGTGACGACAGCCCACTGAGCGACGAGGCCTCGGTGCAGGGCCCTTTGACAGCAGTGGCACCGGCGGTAGCTCTACCCGCCGAGCCCCCGATGCTTCCAGCAGCAGCCGCTGACGATGCACGTCGCCTCAGCGCACTGCATGAGTTTCAGCACCAGCGACCGCCCAGGTTTCGCGGGGAGACGGATCCCCAGGCAGCAGAGGACTGGCTGGAGGCAGTGGTTCGAGTGTTTAGGCTAGTGAGGACACCAGCAGACCTCATGGTGATCCTCGCTGCGAGCCTACTACACGCAGCAGCAGGACGATGGTGGAGCTTGATACTCCAGGTGCACGATGAGGCATCCCTACTTTGGACGGACATTGAGAGCCTCTTCCGCTCGGAGTTCGTCCCAGCCACCCTTCGTGCGGTGCGTATCCAGGAGCTTCTACAGCTGCGGCAGGGCAGCATGACGGTCGCTCAGTACTCGGCGAGATTTACCGATCTCTCGCGCTACTCGACCGACATGGTACGGGACCCATTCTTCCGGGCCCGGACCTTCGAGCAGGGTTTGAGACACGAGATCAAGGCATCGCTGATCTCCCTCAGCATACCGACTCAGACAGGAGTACTGGAGCGGGCCCTTCTGATCGAGAGCTTCCTTGCTGAGTCTACACCAGCACAGCGACCCACCGCAGGGCGGCACGTGGCAGAGTCATATGCAGCAGGCAGTCGACGGATGACTCAGGAGTCTAGACAGACCAGACCTTCGGGAAGACGATCTCAGGGCACTGGCTCAGCAGTGTGGGGCACACAGCGAGGAGCCAGTCTTTCGAGAGGCAGACAGTGCTACTCGTGCGGCGGGCAGGGCCACATGGCTCGTGACTGCCCGACCCGCCGTGCCGAAGAGCAGCAGTCAGTTGATGGACCACCGAGGCAGAGGCAGAGGGTCGACCGTGGCAGTCTGCAGGGAGGAGGCGGACGAGGCGGAGGAGCTGGACGAGCAGCCGGTGGTGGGCGACGCTTTGAGGCTCTGCCACCACCACCATCAGGAGGTCCACCCCGACCACAGGGAGCTGGCGGGCAGAGACAGGCACAGCTCCAGGCAGCAGAGGCCTACAACCACGGCGCACCCAAGATGATTCGAGGTACTATCTGTGTCTATTCCACCCTTGCTGCAGTTCTTATAGACACAGGAGCGAGTCATTATTTCATAGCCGCTTCCCTTGTTCGGAGCTCGGAGATTCCGACAGAGCCGTTGGCTCGATCCTTACGTCTAGAGACTCCTACGGGAGCAGACTCGACGATTACGCACTGGTGCCGGCAGTGTGAGCTTACTCTAGGAGGCGAGAGTTTCGGCTGGGATCTTCTTGTAGCAGCGTCGATGCCTTACGACGTCATCTTGGGCATGGATTGGCTATCTACGGTCCATGCACAGATTGACTGTTTTAGGCGCAAGGTGCGATGTGTACGCACCGACGGGAGCAGGTTCACCTTCACCGGCGAGAAGGGAGCCTTAGTAGCACAGGATGGACTTCCGCGGAGGAGAGGAAAGCCCATCACTCATCAGTTGGCTAGCCTTATCCTTGGAGCAGTTGACGTGCGGAGTCCTGGTTTTCCTGCAGTGGTGGATCAGTTTGCGGACGTTTTTCCCGATGATGTTCCAGGGCTACCTCCTCGCAGAGAGGTAGACTTTTATATTGATTTGTACCCTGGGACAGCCCCGATATCTACTCCAGCATATCGGATGGCCCCCGCCGAGCTTCGAGAGCTACGGGTACAGTTGGAAGACTTGCAGGGCAAGGGGTTCATCCGACCCAGTGTTTCACCCTGGGCTTCCCCGATTTTGTTCGCCAAGAAGGCGGACGAGAGATTGAGACTTTGTGTTGACTATCGTCGCCTGAACCAGGTGACAGTGAGGAACAAGTATCCGCTACCGAGAATTGATGACCTCTTTGATCAGCTCAAGGGAGCACGGTGGTTCTCGAAGATAGACCTCAGGTCAGGCTATCATCAGCTCAGAGTCAGAGACGAGGATGTGCAAAAGACGGCCTTCAGATGTCGGTATGGCCACTATGAGTTCTTGGTTATGCCATTTGGTGTAACCAATGCTCCATCAGTGTTCATGTCTCTCATGAACAGGATCTTTCAGCCATACCTCGATCGGTTTGTCGTGGTCTTCATCGACAACATTCTGATTTACTCTACGACAGAGGAGGAGCACGCCTATCACTTGCGAGTTGTACTAGACACACTCCGAGAGCACCATCTTTATGGTAAACTCTCGAAGTGCCAGTTCTGGATACGTGAGGTCCACTTCTTGGGACACGTTATCTCTGAGGCGGGAGTTGCAGTGGATCCCGCGATGATTGAGGCTGTGTTAGCATGGGAGCCACCCAGGAGTGTGACTGAGGTTCGAAGTTTCTTGGGACTAGCTGGATACTATCGGAGATTCGTGCCAGACTTCTCTAGAGTTGCGGCACCACTCACAGCTTTGACGAAGAAGGGGAAACCCTTCGTGTGGTCAGACAGATGTCAGTAGAGCTTCCAGGAGCTGAGACAGAGATTGACCTGCGCACCTATCTTGAGGTTGCCTGAGGAGGGAGTAGGGTACGTAGTCTACTGTGATGCATCAGGGACCGGACTCGGATGTGTTCTGATGCAGGAGCGGGCAGTGATCGCCTATGGATCACGTCAGTTGAGGCCGCATGAGCAGAACTACGCTACCCATGACCTGGAGTTAGCAGCAGTGGTCTTCGCTCTGAAGACATGGCGACACTATCTGATGGGCGAGCGCTTTTCAGTCTTTTCCGATCATCAGAGTCTCAGGTATATCTTCTCTCAGAAGGACCTGAACCTGAGATAGCGGCGATGGCTCGAGTTCCTCCAGGACTATGACTTTGAGATAGTCTATACTCCTGGGAAGGGGAACGTAGTAACCGATGCCCTCAGCAGGAGGACGGGCATTCAGCTACTTGAGGAGGCGACGGAGCAGCTAGCCTCTTTGCAGATATCCTTCGTGGATAGAGATGGAGCAGCCTTCCTTCAGTCTCTCACAGTCACTCCTCCACTACTGCAGCGAGTCAGGGAGGCACAGCGTGGGGACGCTGACTGTGAGACACGGCGTGCACAGATATCCTCGAGACAGGCACCTGATGGTTTCTCCCTTGGGACAGAGCACGACATCCTTTTCAGAGGACGTACCATGGTACCAGTCGCTTTGCGAGAGGAAGTGCTGAGAGAGTTTCACACTTCTCCTTTGGCGGTACATCCTGGAGTGGCGAAGATGTACCAGGACCTCAGACGACAGCACAGGTGGCCGGGCATGAAGAAGGCTGTAGCAGAGTTCGTTTCTCGATGCCTCACCTGCCAGCAGGTGAAGGCAGAGCATCAGGTACCAGCAGGCTTGGTACAGCCCTTGGAGGTTCCGGAGTGGAAGTGGGACGGCATATCTATGGACTTCGTGACTGGACTTCCACGCACTTCCAGAGGTCACGACTCCATCTGGGTGATTGTTGACCGACTCACCAAGTCGGCACACTTCTTACCCATCAAAGAGCAGGGCTCAGTGGAGATCTTGGGACGTCTCTACGTTCAGGAGATTGTGCGGCTCCACGGTGTTCCATCATCTATCGTCTCTGATCGAGATGCTCGCTTTACTTCCCGGCTTTGGAAGGGGTTACAGGAGGCGTTCGGGACACAGCTACGTCTGAGCACAGCCTTTCACCCTCAGACGGATGGTCAGACGGAGAGGACCATTCAGACTCTCGAGGACATGCTCCGCGCATGTGTCCTCGACATTGGTCGTAGCTGGGAGGACCACCTACCCTTGGTGGAGTTTGCGTACAACAACAGCTACCACTCCACCATCGGGATGGCACCGTACGAGGCGTTGTACGGCCGGCCTTGTAGATCTCCTTTGTGCTGGACAGACCCTGGAGAGTCAGCACTAGTGGGACCGGAGATGGTCCAGGCCACGACAGAGAAGGTCCAGGTCATCCAGGAGCGGATGAGGACAGCACAGAGTCGGCAGAAATCATATGCTGACAGGAGGCGGAGGCCACTAGAGTTCGAGGATGGCGACCACGTCTTCTTGCGGGTCTCACCTCGACGTGGTATTCGGAGATTTGGCCGAGGCGGCAAGTTATCTCCGCACTTCATCGGACCCTTCCAGATTCTCAGCAGGATTGGTGAGGTGGCTTATCGCCTCTCTCTACCACCTCAGTTGCACCGGGTGCACGACGTCTTCCACGTATCCCAGCTGAGGAGATACGTGCACGACCCGACGCACATCATTGACCATGGGGAGCTTGACGTTGACGATGGGGCGACTTTTACGGAGGTCCCGGTGGAGATAGAGGATCGACAGGAGTGGGTCCTGCGTGGGCGATCAATTCCTCTTGTGCGCATCAGATGGCAGCACGAGAATCTCCAGGAGAGCACATGGGAGCGGGAGGCTTAGATGCGTGCTCAGTACCCTCATTTGTTTCCCTAGTTTTTGATGTATCTTTACGGGGACGTAAAGCCCTGAGTTGGGAGTAATGTAAAGACCCGTAAAATTCAAGGGAAATTTTTTCTTAATTTTCTTTAGAATTTTACAAGAGCGCGGTTTCAGACGGCACCTGATTCCGAGGCCCGGTGTGCCCGGAATCAATTTCCGAAGTTTGGCTCGGGTACGTTCAGTGAACGAACGAGCGGGAATTCCTAACTTTTGATCCGGTGCTCGGAATTGAAATCTGAGGGCACCGATGAACTCGCAGCGTCGATATTCGCTTAAAGAGACCTTTTCGGAAGTTGCGTTTGTTGCAGGACGAAAGTTAGTTTTTGGGAGGATTATAAAAAGTTGAATAAAAAAATGTGGATTCTTTTTATTTCACTTCTGTAGGTTAACTCCTCTCAAAGGGAGTTAGGGGTGGGACCCACACCCACTTAACCTCCCTTGAGAGGATTAAGTGTGGTGGGACCCACACGAACCTAAACCTCTCATCTTCCCCCTTAAACTCCCCTCTCTCCCTCTTAAATGTTTGTAAACCTAACATCTAATTAATTACACATGACATGTTTAATTAATTAAGTGTTATGTTTTTGTTTTTGAAGTTTTGAAATCCTTGGCTTGGTAAATAAAATAAGGAGGAACCTTATTTTATTTGGTTAGTCTTGTTCTGCCAACTTGTGAGGAATTTTTTGAAAGCTCCTCCTCCTTCTTCTTCAACTTGACGAAGAACGCTCAACTTGAAGAAGAACGCTCAAGTTCCGACGAAGAACGCCGCTCCGCTCTTTTTCGTCTTCCGTGTCAACGAGAGGGAACGCCGCTTCTTCCTCGGACAACCTTCGTCGGCATACAAGGTTTCGCCAACGACGTGCCTCTTCGGACGCACCTCTTCATCATCGGATTTGACGAACGACTACCGCGACGCCCGACCTCCGCGACGTTGTCTTCCGCGGGACGTTGACAAATCTTCGATCTTATACCCAAGGTAGGGGTTGTTGATTATTGTTTAATTATTTTATTCTTGATCGTGGATCTCGCATGTCTAACGTGAGGCTTTTGAATATTTTAAGTTATGTTATTATTTAACGTGAGGGGGCCGGACCGCATGAACACGGCCGAACCCCCTCCATCGTTCTTGTTGAATTGATTTGCGGGTGGAAACAAGGTGGCGTGGTGCCGTCGCACCACGCGGTTAATCGTGCGTTTATTTTACGCAACGTCGTCGCGCGCGCACCATGGAAGAAACATCTTGAACGCGACGCCGTCGCGCCGCGTTGAAAGAAATCAAGGCACGGCGGAGGGGCGCGGTGCCGTCGCACCGCGCCGGACGACGAACACCGCGGCCGGTTCCGGGCCGCGGCAGAATGAGAAGACCGGCGGCCGGGCCGCCGGCGTCGGAAGCCGAAGAGGGGACCGGATTTTCCGGTCCCGTTTGAGAAAACCGGCCGGCCAGCTGGCCGGCCGGATGGTAATAAACCGGGGGAAATTAATCCCCCGGCCAGCACACAAAAACCCCTCTCTTTATGAGGGGGGCGATTCCTTTGAGGGGGGGGGGGGGGGGGCAGGCGGCCCCCCGTTTCTTGACAATCAAGCCCCCCACGTGGGGGGGGGGGTTTGCAAACAAGCGCGGCTAAAAAGCCGCACCGTCTTCAAATCAAGCGGGGGTTTGATTGCCCCCCACGCTGCCTCCGTGCGGCGCCAGGCCGCCGCGGCCGCCGCGCCGCCGCGCCGCCGGCCGGGCCGGGTTCAGCGGACCGGTTCGGCCCGACCCGGTTCGGTTCGGATCCGGGTCGGGTCGACCCGGTTCGGGTCAGACCAGGGGGGGTCGGGCCGGGCCGGCCCGGACCCGGACCCCCCGTTTCGAGACAGTTTCGGTCTTTTGGCCATAACTTGAGCCACGGACCTCCGATCGACGAACCGTCTGCGGAAACGCGATCCTTGGATCGAGACGGTCGTTTTGGTCTATCGCACTCAAGGTTTCGGATTACTTTGAGTTCGGCCGGGTTGGTTCGTTCACGAAACCAACCAGGCCTTCGGAACGGAAACGCTCATATCTTGAGCTACGGACGTCCGATTGACGTGCCGTCAGCTGTGTTGTGTTCCTCTTAGTGAGAATGATCTTTTGGCATACTCCGCCCGAGGTTTGGACGCAGGTGGAGTATGGTCGGGTTGGTTTTTACTTAAAAACCAACTGGGCCCCGGGGACGAAAATGCCAATAACTCTCAGACCGAGCGTCTGATCGACGCGCCGTCTGTTGCGTTGAGTTCCTGTTGACGATACGGAACTTTTGGATACATCAACTCTGGACTTCGTGACAGTTGATGTATCAGCCTCTCGGCTCGTGGAGCGGACTCTCCGAACGAGCTTGCTGTGTGCGGGAACCCTAGTGCTGGCTGCGACTGTTACTGTGACTACTACTGCTACGACGACTACTGTGACTGCGACGACGACAGTACAGAGTTCCTGTGTGGATTCGACGACGACGACTTCAGCACTCAGCGATCCTACGTGGATCAGTGCTACAGGTCCTGTGTGGGCCCGATCCTGTGTGGGCCCGATCCTGTGTGGGTCCTTGCGCTCAGCGGTCCTGTGTGAACCAGCGCCTACAGGTCCTGTGTGGGCCCGATCCTGTGTGGGTCTTTTGCGGGGGTTAGTTACCTATCGATCCTTCGTGGGTCCGACGACTTAGATGGATCAGAGATCATCTTTATCATCTTTCTAAGTAGTATACCTGTGTGAGCTGAATCCTGTTGCTTTCCTGTGTGGATTGTGTTGTGCAATCCTGTGTGGATTACGTTTTGCTTTCCTGTGTGGAATACGTTTACTTTCCTGTGTGGACTGAGTTTTACTTGGGCTCGGAGGTAGGAGCGTATTTGAAATTGATGACTTAGGTATATGTATGGACATATACCTAAGCAGTGTCGGTTGTTACTTCATGATTGCTCCTTTCTTCGTGGTTTATCCTTTGTGGATTTGAGAGACCTTCAGGGGTCTCGGGGTCCCTACTGAGTAGCTTATACTCACCCCTACACGGGCTTTTCCCGCACTACGTTGTGTTGGTTGCAGACGACGGACAACGTTGACCTTAGCTGAGGCTTGCAGAGCGGGACGGTACCCGGAGGTGGACCACTGGGCGGGACGTGCTCGGAGCGGACGACGGGACCCGTGGAGCAGAGGAGCTATCTGTACCCACCCTTCAGGTGGGATTTCCAGTGGACAGCTCGGTGTAGCGGCTTTTACTTTTCAGTTGCTGTTTTCCCTTTCAAGTTGTACTTTACTTTCAGTTTGGGTTTGTATACTGGCCCATTTACTTTTCCGCACTTTCAGTTGTACTCTGCTTTTGTTTAGTGTTTACTTTCCGCTTTCTTACTCTGTGGTGTTTGTTTACTTTACAAAGGCAATGCCTTCCTTTTTTACCGGGATTTACGCCTGGGTGCTAGTCGCCAGCCCCTGGCCTATGGAAGGCGGGCTTGGGGTAGTCACGGCACGGACCCCGAGGGCGGGTCGTGACATAATAGAATAACACGCGTGCATTGAATGTGCATGTATGTGCATTTTCATGTGCATTTGCATGTGATAATAATAACAATAACAACAACAACAACAACAACAACAACAATCACAATAATATTGATAACAACGCATGTGATAATAAAATAACATGTGTGCATTGCATGTGAATGTGCATGGTAATAAATATATAATAATAATTCACGTGCATGTGCATGTCCATGTGGATGAGATGATGATAATAATAAAAATAATAACAGTAATAATAAGTTATAGTTGTTTGAAAAAATAGCAGACAAGACAAAAATGCTAGAAATGAGGTCTCAAAAAACCTAACAAATCACAGAGTCATTGAAAAAAGAATAACTTCTTCTTCGGGTGTCCATTTCTATTCAGTGAATAGTCAAACTGAATCTCATGGAAAGAACTACGATAAAAACAGGCGTCGGAGGCCGAATAGACACACAGACCAGAAGTTATGACCATTTGAAGAAAATTTTGACAGGGATCCGTACACAGAAATGGATTTTTGGAGGCCTTCTGATGGGTTTCAGGGATTTTAGGGTCTCAAAATTTATTTGACCTATATTCAAGTCATTATTCTTTGTAGATATCTTCACTACTTTCGATTGACATGTTGTAGATCTTAAACAGAAAACCGGAGCGAATGTTATGGGCGTTTGAAGTTGGACTTTTTTTGGGAGTGGTATAACTAATATTTCTTATATTTATTTCGTATTATCATTGTCTTTACTAAATTTGGTCCTCACTCATCTCATGTGATTCGATTTGACTGGTCACAGTGCTCAAACGGACACCCAAAGGAGAATTTATGCCTATTTTAGTGAGTTGCGGGTTTCATTGGTTTTTTGGCGCTAGGAGAGTTGCTCAATTTAAAAAGAATATAATTCTACTAATTTTCTCCATTTTGGCTCTACCACATATCAAATCAAATATTGTGAAATGATACACACTCTAGTAACCACCAGAACCCTTTCTGACATTCTTCCACCCCCAAAAAAGACCCAAAATCACTTTGGATGGACAAAAGATTGGCTTCTGGTGTCCGTTTTGCAATAACTTCTTCTATGCGAGTCTATTTTTCCTCTACCACATATCAAATCAAAGCTTTCTACTAGACCTAAACTCCTATAACCACTGATGAACCTTCTCACATTCTTGAATTCCCAAAAAGGTACTTAAACATTCCAAAAGACCATAACTTCAACTTCGGGATTCCGTTTTGCCTCTACCATATATCAAATCAAATATTTCCACAAGATCTACCCATATGTGGCCAATAGAAACACCATATCACGTTCTTAATGTTCCAAAAGGTCCTTAAGTCCTCCAAATGACCATTACTTCTGCTCTGGTTGTCTGTTTCACCTCTACCACATATCAAATTGAATCTTGAAACTAGCTCTACAAATCTATGACAACCATGAACAAATAAATAACCCTAAAAAACCATGAATATCCCCATAAACACTAAAAACCATTGAAAATCATGAAAAAACCCTATCAAACCCTAACAAACACTAACAAACCCTAACAAACCCTAACAATCCATAAAAAAACCCTAACAAACCCCAAAAAACCCTAAAAACATAACAAACACTAACAAACACTAACAAACCCTAAAAATCCCTAACAAACCCCAAGAAGCACTAGGAAACCCCGATAAACCCAAAAAAACCCGATGAAAACCTAAAACCCCCCAAAGAAACCATAAGAAACCCTAAAAAAACCCTAAAAGCCCAAACAAAACCCTAAGAAAACCTAAGAAACACTAACACACCCTTAGAAACCCTAACACACCCTTAGAAACCCTAACTCAACCTTAGAAACCCTATAACACCCTTTGAAACCCCAACACACCCATAGAAACCCTAAAACAACCTTAGAAACCTTTAGAAACCATATCACACCCTTAGAAACCCTAACACGCCCATAAAAACCCTAACCCACCCTTAGAAACATTAACACACCCTTAGAAAACCTAACAAACCCTTAGACATCCTAAATAACTCTAATAAGCACTAATAAAACCTAAAAAACCCTACCAATCATTAATTAACCATAATAAACCCCAATAAACCCTAAATCCCACTACTAAACCCTAATAAATAGTAATAAATCGTAATAAGCCCTAAAAACCCTATTAGACCCCAATAAAAGCTAAAAAATACCTAAAAACCAAATATACAAAAAATGCTATTAAACCATTCTAAACGCTAATATTCACAAAAAACCCTAACAAACCTGGAAAACCCTGACAAAACCCTAAAAACCCATAAAAACCCAAAAACCCCCAAAAAACCCAAAAAAAACACTGAAACCCCTAAAAATCCTAAAAACCCTAAAAACCATAAAAAACTCTAAAACCCGTAAAAAAGTGAAAAAAACAAAAAAAATCTGAAAACAAACCTAAAAACCATAAAAAACCCCAAAAACCCACAAAAAACATCAAAAAACTCTAAAAACCCTAAAAACCCCAAAAACGCTAAAAACCCTAAAAAGCCTAAAAATTCCTAACAAAAACCTAAACAACCCTATGAAACCCTTAAAAACTATAAAAAACCCCTTAACAAACCCTAAAAATCTCAAAAGAAACCCTAATACACCATAATGAACCCTAAAAACCAAAAAGAACCACTGAAGCCACTAACAACGCCACATAAACCCTAACAATTTCTACAAAAAACCAAAAAATGATTCAAAACCCACAAAACACAACAAAACCCCAATAAATGCTAAAATAACCCTAACAAAGCATAAGAAAATCCAAACACAGGCATAAAACCCAAAAAACTCATAAAACCCCAAACAACTCAAACAAACCGTAAGAAACCCTAAAAACCCTAACAAAACCTAACAAGACCTAAAAATCACTAATAACTCCTAAGAACCATGAATAAACCCTAATAACCCCTAAACCCCACTATTAAACCCTAAAAACCCAAATAATCGCTAATAAATCATAATAATCTGTAATAAACCCTAAAAAACTCTATTAGCCCAAATAAATGCTACAAAATCCCTAAAACCCCTAATATACAATGAAAACAATATTAAACCATAATAAAAACTATTAATCACTAAAAACCCTAACAAAACCGACAAAACGCTACAAAAACATCCAAATAATAGCCTACAAAACCCTATAACCCAATAATAAACACTAAAAAACCATAATAACCCCATAATAAATCGTTACAAACCCTAACAACCCCCAATAAATCATAACAAATCCTAGCAGCACCAAATAAATTGTAGCAAACTGAAAAAACCATAAAAAACCCCTAATAAACCGCAATAAACCCTAACAAATCATAGTAAACACTAATAAATTGTAATAAACCCAAATACACGTTACTAAACCCTAATAAATAAAATAAACCCTAATAAATCCTAAATAACCCTAAAAAGGTTGATAAACTCAAGAAAAAGTTATTAATGCCTACAAAAGTCCAATAAAACCCTAATATACAATAAAAACACTAATAATCAGTAACAAATCCTAAAGAACGCTAAAAACCCTAAAGAAACCTAACAATCCCTAAAGAACCATATTAAACTCTAAAGAACACTAAAAACCCTAAAGAACCCAAAAAATGCTAACACATTATATAAACCCTAAAAACCGCTAGAATACCAAAACAAACCCTAAAACACCCTAAAAAACCCTAACAACCCCTTTAAATCTCAAAAAAACAAATAAACCAATAACCCCCCCCCCCCACACACACACAAAAAACCATTAAAAAGCCTTCAAATACCATAAAAACCATAGGCACCCGTTAACAACCCTTAAAACCCTAGAAAAAACCACAAACCATAAACAACCATTAAAACCCAAAAAATGCTTCAAATAGATACATAAACCCTAGAAACGTTACATAAACCCAAAAAAATGAAACAAAAACCCTAAAACACAACACATACCAAAAAACGCAACATAAACCCAAAAAATGCTACATAAACCCTAAAAGCACAACATAAACCATAGAACTGTTCCATAAACCCTAAAAAACACAACATAAACCCTAAAAACACAACATCAACCTTAAAAAACGATACATAAAACCTAAAGGCATAATATAATCCCTAAAAACACTACATGAACCCAAAAAACATTACATAAACCCTAAAAAAAGCAACATAAATGCTATATCACTCCTAAAAATGCTACATAAACCAAGAAAACGCAACATAAACCCTAAAAAATGCAACACAAAACCTAAACCCTAAATCGGATACATAAACCCTAAAAACATTACATAAACCCTAAAAATGATACAAAAAAGCTAAAACTACTAAATAAACGCTAAAATGCCACATAAACACTAAAAAAGCTACTTGAACTCTAACAACGCTACAGAAACACTAAAAAATTCTACAAAAACCCTAAAGACACTTTAAAACCCTCAAAAATATTAAACACTAATATACCATAATATAAAAAACTAAACCCTAATAAACCCTGAATAAACTCTAATAATCCTATAAAACACCTTATAATCCTTAAAACCCCTAAGCAAATCTACTCAACCCAATAAAACCGAAAAAATACATAATAAACCCAAATAAATGATTATAAAACCTAATAAACCCTAAAAACGCGTATAGAAAACCTAAACAACCCTAACCAACCCTAATAGACAATAATAATCAATAATAAACCCTAATAAACCCCAAAAAACACCAAAAAACCCCTAATAAACCATAAATAAAGCCAAATAAACCACACTCAACCCCAACAAACTATAACACACCATAATAACCCCTAATAAAACCCTACAAAATCCTAATAAAGAAAAAAATGCTGGTTTACCTAAAAATATCCCTAGAAACTCTAATAAACCCCAATAAACTCTAATATAACCTAAGAAACCTTAAAAATTCTCACAAACAAAAAAACACTCACAAACAATAAAAACACGCTATATTATCTAAAAAGCCCAAACAAACACTAATGTAACCTAATAAAACAAAAAAACTAATAAACCCCTAACAAACCCTAATAAACCCTAAAAATATCTAATAAACCCTAATAAAAACTAATAAACCCTAATAAAACCATAATAAAACCCTAAAAATAGCTTCTCAACCCTAATAAACCTTAACACACCATAACAAAACCAAATAAAACCCAAATAAACCCCAATAAATAAATAAAAAGCAAACAAACCAATAAAAATCCATAAATGCCCTAATAAACCATAATAAATTCAAATAAAATCTAATAAACCATTAAAAATGCTCACAAAAACTAAAAACACACTAATAAAACCTAAACAGTCAGGACAACACCTCATATATATTAACAAAAAACTAAAAAAACTCATACATCCTAATAAAAACACTAAGAAACCCTAGTAAACCCTAAAAATCCCTAACAAACCCTAATAAATTGTACTCAACCCTAATAAACCCTAATAAAAACTTAAAGATACCGACTCAACCCTAATAAAAAACTAAAAATACCTACTCAACCCTAATAAACCTTAAGACACAATAATAAACAATAATAAATCTCACAAAACCCTAAAAAACACAAATATACGATTAAAAAACCCTAAACCCCTAATAAATGCTAATAAAAAATAACAAAGGTTAAAAGTGATAATAAACTCGAATAAACACCACTGAATACTAAAACCCATAATATAACCTCTTAAAAATTAATAAACCATAATGAACCATAATGAACCCTAATAAATCCTAAATATACCCAAATATACCATAATATACCATAATATACCTTAATAAACCCAACTCAGTCGTAATAAAACCCAAAAAATACCTAATAAACCCTAATAAACCTTGACACACCATTATAAACCCTAATAAAATCCTAATAACCCACACCAAACCCTAAAAAATGCTAATATACCACTAAAATACACTAAAACCCTAACAAACCCTAATAAATGTTAATAACACCTAAAAATCCTAAAAAATGATAGTAAACCCTAAAAATACCTCTTATAATAATAATAGTAATAATGAATGTGCATGTGCATATTCATGTGCATGGTCTAAATAATAAATCATAACTCACATGCATGTGCATATTCTAGCGTATTTTCATGTGAATGATAATAAATAATAAATTATAAATAATAACGCATGTGAATTGCATGTGTATGTGCATGTGCATGTGAATGATAATAAATAATAAATAATTATGCACATACAAGTGCATGTGCAGGCACATGTGCATGTGCATGTGCATGTGAATGGTAATAAAAAATAAATAATAACCAAGTCCACATGAATGTACATTTTCATGTGAATAATAATAAATAATAAATAATAACACATGTGATAATAGAATAATGCACATGCATTGCGTGGGAACATGCATTAGAATAAATAATAATAACACATGTGATAATAGAATAACGCAAGTGCATTGCATTTTCATGTGCATGATAATAAATAATATATAATAAAGCACGTGCATGTGCATTTACATGTAATGATAATGATAAGGATGCATGAACCTTCATGGTAATAAATAATAAATAACTACACATGTACATGTGCATTTGTTTTTGATGATACAAACAACAACAACAACAACAATAATAATAATAATATAATAATAAGGCATGTGCATTTCATGTGCACGTGCATAGTAGTAGATTATAAATAAATAATAATAAATAAGAATCCACATGCTTGTGCATGTGCGTTTACATTTGATGATAATATTAATAATACTAATTGTAATAATAATAATAATAATAATAATAACCCATGCACGTGCATGGAAATAAATAATAAATAACAACACACATTCATGTGAATTTTCATGTGATAAAGTTAATAATAATGATAATGATAATAATAATAATAATAAAAGAATAATACAAGTGAATTTCATATGCACGTACATGGTAATAAATGATAAATATATTGCACGTGCATCTACATTTACATGTGATGATATTAATAATAATAGCAGCAGTAATAATATTAGTAGTAGTGGTGATAATAGTAGTAGTACTAATGCATATGATAATAGAAAATTGCATGTACATTACTTGTGCATGTGTTTGGTAATAAATAATAACTCCTCTGCATTTCATTTTCATGTGATGATGATGATGATGATGATAATAATAATAATATTAATAATATTAATAATTAAATTCATGTGATAATAGAATAATACATGTTCATTGAATGTGCATGTATGTCCATTTTGATGTTCATTTGCATGTGATGATAACAACAACAACAACAACAACAACCATAATAATAATAATAACGATAATAATAACAACACATGTGATAATAAAATAACATGTGTGCATTGCATGTGCACATGCATGATAATAAAAATATAATAATTACGCACGTGCATGTGCATGTGCATTTGAATGAGATGATGATAATAATAATAATAACAGTAATATTAAGTTATAGTTGTTTGAAAAAATAGCAGACAAGACAAAAGTGCTCGAAATTGTGTCTCAAAAAACCTAACAAATCGCAGAGTCATTAAAAAAGACATAACTTCCTCTTTAGGCTTCCATTTCCACTCTGTGAATAGTCAAACTAAATCTAATGGAATGAACTACGATAAAAATTGGTGTCAGAGGCTGAACAGACATACAGATCAGAAGTTAAGACTGTTTTACGAAAACATTGACAGGGATCCGGACACGGAAATGGAGGTCTGGAGGCCATATTATGGGTTTTGGGGATTTTAGGATCCCAAAAATGACTTTAAATTTGTTCAAGTTATCCTTATGCATATATTTCTTCGATGCCTTCGATTTTATTTCTGGTAGAGCTCAAACGGACAACCGGTGTGAAAGTTATGGCCATTTGAAGTTGGACTTTTTTTAGAGTGGTATAACTATTATATCTTCTATTTCTTTGATCTTCTCACAGTTTCAATTGGCCGTGGTCCTCACTCATCTCACGAGATTCTATTTTACTAGTCACAGTGCTCAAACGGACACCCGAATGACAAGTTATACCAATTTTAGTGAGTTGCTGATTTCATAGGATTTTAGGCACTATGTGGGTAGTTCAATTTAAAACGACAATAACATATGCTACGTGTGTTCATTTTGGCTCTAACACATATCAAATCAGAGATTGTGAAAAGATACACACTTTGAAAACCACTTTAACCCTTTCTGACATTCTTCACCCCCCCCCCAAAAGACCCAAAATCCCTTTGGATGGTCAAAAGATTGGCTTTGGGTGTTTGTTTTGCAATAACTTCTTCTATGGGTGTCCGGTTTTCCTATACCACATATCAAATAGAATCTTGAGAATATACCTCCACTCCTATAACCACTGAATCACCTTCTCACATCCTTGAATGCCCAAAAAGGTATTTAAACCCTCTAAAATACAATAACTTTTACTCTGGGAGTCCGTTTTGCCTCTACCGTATATCAAATCAAATCTTTCGACTAGATCTACACATATGTGACCATAGGAACACCATATCATGTTATTAAAGACCCAGAAGGTCCTAAGGTCCACCAAATGACCATAACTTATGCTTTGGGTGACTGTTTCACCTCTACCACATATCAAATTGAAGCTTGTGACTAGATCTACACATCTGTGACGACGATGAACAACTAAATAGCACTAACAAACCATGAATAACCCCATAAACACTATAAACCATTAAAAACCATGAAAAACCCTAACAAACCCTAAAAATCCCTAGAAAAAACTAATAAACCCTAATAAACCCTAACAGACCCTAACAAACCCTAACAAACCCCAAAAAACCCTAAAAACATAACAAACACTATAAAACCCTAAAAAACCCTAACAAGCTATAACAAAATCCAAGAAGAACTATGAAACCTCAATAAACACAAAAACCCCGAAGAAACCCTAAAAAACACCTAAGAAACCATAAAAAACCCTAAAATAATCCAAAAAAACCCTAAAAACATGAACAAAACCCTAAGAAAACCTAAGAAACACTAACACATCCTTAGAAACCCTAACACAGCGTTAGAGACCCGAACACACCCTTAGAAACCCTAACACACCCTTAGAAACCCCAACACACCCATAGAAACCCTAACACAACCTTAGAAACTCTTAGAAACCATAACACTCCCTTAGAAACCCTAACTCACCCATAAAAACCCTAACCCACCCTTACAAACCCAAACACATCCTTAGAAATTCTAACAAACACTTAGATACCCTAAATCACTCTAATAATAACTATTAAATCCTAAAAAATTCTACCAACCAATAATAAACCATAATAATCCTTAATAAACCATACAACCCACTATTAAACCCTAATTAACACTAATAAATTATAATAAACCCTAAAAACCTATTAGACCCCAATAAAAGCTACAAAATACCTAAAAACCCAAATATACAACAAAAATGCTATTAAACCATTTAAAATGATAATATTCACAAAAAACCCTAACAATCCCGGCAAAACCTAACAAAACCCAAAAAACCCAAAAAACCCTAAAAAACAAAAAAAACCCGAAAAAACCTGAATACAAACCTTAAAAAACTCAAAAAACCCTAAAAAACCCTAAAAACCTAAAAACCACTAAAAACAATAACAAACCCCAAAGCCTAAAAATGCCTAAAAAAACCCTAACCAACCCTATGAAACCCGTAAAATCTCTAAAAACACTCTAGAAACCCCTAAAAACCTCAAAAGTAACTGTAATACACCTTAAAGAACCCTAAAAAACCCTAAAAACCCTAAAGTACCCTAAAAACCCATTAAAGACACTAAAAATGCTACATAAACCATATAAATTGCTATAAAAACCCAAAAAATTCTTCAAAACCCACAAAATGCAACAAAACCCCAAAAACGCTAAAATAACCCTAACAAAGCATAAAAAATCCAAACACACCCATAAAACCCAAAAAAAACGCATAAAACACCAAACAACTCAAACAAAATGTAACAAACCCTAAAAACACTAACGAAACCTAACAAACCTTAACAACCACTAATAACCCCAAAGAACCCCTAATAAACCCTAAAAACCAATAAAACCCACTATTAAAACCTAAAACCCTAATAAACACTAATAAATTTTAATAACCTGTAATAAACCATAACAAACTCTATTAGACCCTAATAAATGCTACAAAATCTATAAAACCCCTAATATACAATACAAAACACAATTAAACCATAATAAACCCTAATAATCACTAAAAACCCTAACAAAACTGAAAAAACACTACAAAAATCTCCAAATAATATCCTACAAAACCCTAAAACCCACTAAAAACCATAAAAAACCCTAATAACCCCAAAATAAATTATAACAAACCCTAACAACCCTAAATAAATCATAAAAATCCTAAAAACACCAAATAAATCATAACAAACTGAAACAAACCATAACAAACCCCGAATAAACTACAATAAACCCTAACAAAGCATAATAAACCCTAATAAATCGTAATAAACCCAAATACACATTACTAAAATCTAATAAATAAAATAAACCCTAATAAATTCTAAATAACCCTAAAAAAGGTTGATAAAAACTATAAAAAGCTATTAATGCCTACAAAATCCCAATAAACCCTAATATACAATTAAAAATGCTAATAAACTGTAACAAATCTTAAAGAACACTAATAAACCCTAAAGAACCCAAAAAATGCTAAAACGCATTATATAAACCATACAATACCCAAAAAACCCTAAAACACAATAAAAACCCTAAAAACCCCTATCAATCCCAAAAAAAACAAATAAACCCATAAAACCTCCCAAAAACCATTATAAAGCCATCAGACACCATAAAAACCCATAAACACCCTTTAAATGACCTTAAAAACCATAAAAAACACTACAAACCACAAACAACCATTAAACCCCTAAAAAAGGCTTCAAATAGAAACATAAACCCTAAAAAATGCAACAAAAACCCTAAAAACACAACATAAACAAAAAAAACGCTACATTAACCTTAAAAGAACTACATAAACCCTAGAACTGTAACATAAACCCGAAAAAACACATCAAAAACCCTAAAAACGCAACACAAACATTAAAAAACACTACATAAAACCTAAAAACACAATATAAACCCTAAAAATACTACATGAACCCTAAAAACATTACATAAACCATAAAAAATGCAATATAAAAGCTACATAACCCCTGAAACTCTACATAAACCCAAAAAATGCAATATAAACCCTAAAAATGCTATATAAAACATAAAACCTAATCATGCTACAAAAACCATAAAAACATTAAATAAACCCTAAAAATGATACATAAAACCTAAAACTGCTAACTAAATGCTAAAATGCTACATAAACACTAAAAATGCTAAATAAACTCTAACAATGCAACACAAACCCTAAAAAATGCTACAAAAACCCTACAGACGCTTCAAAACCCTCAAAACTATTAAACCCTAATATACCATAATATAAAAAATTAAACCCTAATAAACCCCTAAAGAACCACTAAAGTCACTAACAATTCTACATAAACCATAACAATTGCTAAGAAAACTAAAAAATGCTTCAAAACCCACAAAATGCAACAAAACCCCAAAAACGCTAAAATAACCCTAAAAAAGCATAAAAAATCCAAACACAACCATAAAACCCAAAAAAATGCATAAAACCTCAAACAACTCAAATAAACCGTAATAGACCCTAAAAACCCTAACAAAACCTAACAAACCCTAACATCCACTAATAACCCCTAAGAACCACTAATAAACGCTAATAACCCCTAAAACCCACTAAAAAACCCTAAAAACCCTAATAAACTCTAATAAATCAAAATAACCATAAATAAACCCCAAAAAACTCTATTAGACCCTAAAAAATGCTAAAAATCCCTAAAACCCCTAATATGCAATAAAAACACTATTAAACCATAATAAACCCTAATAATCTCTAAAAACCCAAACAAACTCGACAAAACGCTACAAAAACCTCCAAATAATAGCCTACAAAACCCTGAAACCCACTAATAAACCCTAACAATCCCTAATAACCCCAAAATAAAACGTAACAAACCCTAAAAACTACAAATAAATTGTAACAAATCCAAAAAATGCCAAATAAATTGTAACAAACTGAAAAAAACCATAACAAACCCCTAATAAAATGCAACAATCCCTAACAAAGCATAATAAACCCTAATAAATCATAATAAACTGAAATACACGTTACTAAACCCTAATAAATATAATAAATCCTAATAAATCCTAAATAAACCTACAAAAATGTTGATAAACCATAGAAAAAGCTATTAATGCCTACAAAAGGGCAATAAAACCCAAATATACAATAAAAACACTAATAAAAAATAACAAATCCTAAAGAACACTAATAAACCCTAAAGAACCAAAATAAACCCTAGAGAACCATATTAAACTCCAAAGAACACTAAACAACCCTAAAGAACCTCAAAATCCGCTAAAACACATTATATAAACCCTGAAAACCGCTACAATACCCAAACAGACTATAAAACACACTAAATAACCCTAACAACCCCTATCAATCCCAAAAAAAATAAATAATCTAATAAAACCACCAAAAAACCATTAAAAGCCATCAGATGCCATAAAAAACCATAAAACCCCGTTAACAACCCTTAAAAACCTTAAAAAACACTACAACCCATAAGCAACCATTAAAACCCTAAAATGGGTTCAAATAAATACATAAACCCTAATAATGTTACATAAACCCTTAAAAATGCAACCAAAACTATAAAAATGCAACATAAACAAAAAAAACTACATAAACAAAAAAATGCTACATAACCCCTAAAAGCACAGCATAAACCCTAGAACTATAACATAAACCCTAAAAACACAACATAAACCCTAAAAATGCAACATAAACATTAAAAACGCTACAAAAAACCTAAAAACAAAATATAAACCCTAAAAACGCTCCATTAACCCTAAAAACGTTACATAAACCCTAAAAAATGCAACATAAGTGCTACATCACCCATAAAAATGCTACAGAAACCCATAAAATACAACATAAACCCTAAAAATGCTACATAAAACCTAAACCCTAAACACACTACATAAACCCTAAAAACGTTACATAAACCCTAAAAATGATACATAAAATCTAAAACTGCTAACTAAACCCTAAAAACGCTACATAAACACTAAAAATTCTATATAAACTCTAAAAACGCTACACAAACCCTAAAAAATGTTACAAAAACCCCAAAGAGGCTTTGAAACCCTTAATAATATTAAACCCTAATATACCATAATATAAAAACTTAAACCCTAATAAACCCCTAATACACTCTAATAATCCCTAAAAACGCCTTATAATCTTTAAAATCCAAAGGAACTCTACTGAACCCTAATAAAACCCCAAAAAACCTAATAAACCCTAATAAATGATAATATATCCAAATAATCCCTAAAAACACATTAAGACAATCTAAACAACCCTAACCAACCCTAATAGAAACTAATAAACAATAATAATCTCTAATAAACACCAAATAAACCCTAAAAACCCTAATAAACCATAAATAAATCCAAATAAACCCTACTCAACCCTAACAAACCTTAACACACCTTAATAGCCCCTAATAAAACCCTCCAAACCCTAATAAAGAAAAAAAATGCTAGTATACCTTAAAAAATCCCTAGAAACCCTGATAAACTCTAATATAACCTAATAAACTCTAAAAATGCTCACAATAAAAAAAATGATCACAAACAATATAAACACACAATATTACCTAAAAGACCTAAAAACACTAATATAACCTAATAAAGACGAAAAACATTAATATACCTTAAAAATCCCTAAAACCCCTAATAAACCATAATATACTCTAATATATCAAAAGAAACCCTAAAATGCTCACGAACAAAAACAAAATGCTCACAAACAATAAAAACACGCTGTATTATCTAAAAATACATATCAAACACTAATATAACCTAATAAAACAAAAAAACTAATAAACCCCTAACAAACCCTAATAAACACTAAAAATCCCGAATAAACCCTAATAAAAATGAATAAACCATAATAAAACCCTATAAATACCTTCTCAACCCTAATAAACTATGACACACCATAACAAAACCTAATAAAACCCAACTAAACCCCAATAAACAAAAAAATGAAAAAAAACCATTAAAAAGCCCTAGAAACCCTAATAAATTCAAATAAAAGCTAATAAACCATTAAAAATGCTCACAAACACTAAAAACATGATAATAAAACCTAAAAAGTCATAACAATCCCTCATATATATTAACAAACACTAAAAAACACTCATATACCCTAAAAAACACTAACGAACCCTAGAAAACCCTAAAAATCCCTAAAAACCCCTAATAACCCATACTCAACCCTTATAAACACTAATAAAACCATAATAATAATGAATCAACCCTAATAAAAACCTAAAAATACATACTCAACCCTAATAAACCTTAACACATGATAATAAACCATAAAAAACCCCACTAAAACCTAAAAAATGCCAATATACCATTAAAAAGCTCTAAAACCACGAAGAATTTCTAATGAAACCTAACAGAGCATAAAACCACTAATAAAAATGAATAAACACTACTAAACACCTAAATATACCATAATATAACCTGATAAACCCAACTCAATCATAATAAACCCCTAAAAATACCTAATAAACCTTGACCCACCATATAAACCCTAATAAAATCATAATAACCCCCACCAAACCCTAAAAATGCTAATATAGCATTAAAACCCCATAAGGCCCTAACAAACCATAATAAATGTTAATAAAACCTAAAAATCCTAAAAAATGATAGTGAACATAAAAATGCCTCTTATAATAATAGTAGTAATAATGCACGTGCATG
Organism: Viscum album; assembly: GCA_963277665.1. Lineage (NCBI taxonomy): Eukaryota > Viridiplantae > Streptophyta > Magnoliopsida > Santalales > Viscaceae > Viscum > Viscum album. The sequence continues at coordinate 373,613 of OY728167.1, read as the reverse complement.
TGCATATGAATGTGCACGGTTTAAATAATAAATCATAATGCACGTGCATGTGAATATGCATGCACAATTGCATGTAAATGACAATAAATAATAAATTATAAATAATAACACATGTGAATTTCATGTGTATGTGTGTGTGCATGTGAATGATAATAAATAATAAATTATAACGCACATCCAAGTTCATGTGCATGTGCATGTGCATGTGCATGTGCATGTGCATGTGCATGTTCATGGTAATAAAAAATAAATAATTACAAAGTCCACATGAATGTGCATTTGCACGTGAATGATAATAAATAATAAATAATAACACATGTGATAATAGAATAACGCAAGTGCATTTCGTATGCACGTGCATGAGAATAAATAATAATAACACCTGTGATAACAGAATAATGAAAGTGCATTTCATTTTCATGTGCATGGTAATAAATAATATATAATAACACACGTGTATGTGCATTTACATGTAATGATAATGATAATGACGCATGCACGTGCTTGGTAATAAATAATAAATAACAGCGCACGTGCATGTGCATTTGTATTTGATGATACAAACAATAATAATAATAATAATAATAATAATAATAATAATAATAATAATAATAATAATAATAATCACAATAATAATAGAATAACACAAGTGCATTTATTGTGCACGTGCATAGTAGTAAATAATAAATAAATAATAGTAAATAAGAACACACATGCATGTGCATGTGCATTAACATTTGATAATAATTTTAATAATACTAATTGTAATAATAATTATAATAATAATAACGCATGCACGTGCATGGTAATAAATAATAAATAACAACGCACATGCATGTGGATTTGCATTTGATAATGATAATAATAATGATAATGATAAAATAATAATAATAATAATAATAATAATAATAAACCGTGACAATAACAATAATAATAATAAAAGAATAATACAAGTGCATTGCATATACACGTGCATGGTAATAAACAATAAATAATAATGCCCGTGCATCTGCATTTGCAAGTGATGATAATAATATTAACAACAGTAGTAGTAGTGATAATAGTAGTAGTACCAATGCATTTGATAATAGAATATTGCATGTGCATTATGTAGGCACGTGCATGGTAATAAATAATAACGTTCATGCATTGCATTTGCATGTGATGATGATGACAATGATAATAATAATAATAATATTATTATTATTATTATTAACAACGCATGTGATAATAGAATAACGTACGTGCATTGAATGTGCATGTTTATGTATTTGCATGTGCATTTTCATGTGATGATAATAACAATATCAACAACAACAACAACAACAATAATAATAATAACAATAAGAATAACAATTTATGTGATAATAAAATAACGTGTGTTCATTGAATGTGCACGTGCATGGTAAAAAAAATAAATATTAATGCACGTGCACGTGCATGTGCATGTGCATGAGATGATAATAATAATAATAATAATAACATTAATAATAATAATAATAACAATAACAACGCATGTGATAATAGAATAACGCACGTGCATTACCTGTGCAGTGCATGATAATAAATAATAACTCATAGCCCACATGATGATAATAATAATAATATTAATATTAATAATAATAGTGCATCTGATAATAGAAAATCACACATGTATTGAATGTGCGCGTGTATGGTAATAAATAATAACGCACGTGCATTTTAATTTCCATTTTATGATAATAACAAAATTAACAATAAAAGTAATAATAACAATAACAATAAAAATGCATGTGATAATAGAATAATGTAGGTGCATTGCGCGTCCGCGTGCATGTAATAAATAATAATGGATGTGCATATGCATTTTCATGTGATGATGATAATAATAATAATAGTAATAGTAATAATAATAATAAAAAAAACAACAACAACATATGCACGTGCATGGAAATAAATAATAAATAATAACGCATGTGCATCTACATTTTCATGGGACGATAATAATAATAATAATAATATTATTAGTAATAATAATAATAAAGATAATGATAATAATGATAATGATAATAATTAAAATGGAAATAATGATAATAATAACGTGTGTGATAATAGAATAACACCCATCCTAACAAATCATAACAAAACCTAACAAACCCTAAAAACCACAAATAACCCCTAAGAACCACTAATAAACCCAAATAACACCAGAAACCCACTATTAAACCCTAAAACCCTAATAAACACTAATAAATCATAATAACCTATAATAAACCTTAAAAACCCTATTAGACTCAAATAAACGCTAAGAAATCCCTAAAGCCCCTAATATACAATAAAAACACTATTAAACCATAATAAATCAAAATAATCACTAAAAACCCTAACAAATTCCACAAAACCCGCAAAATAATAGCCTACAAAACCCTACAACTCACTGATAAACCCTAACAAACCCTAATAACCCCCTAATAAATTGTAACAAACCCTAACAACCCCAAATAAATCATAACAAATCCTTACAACACCAAATAAATCGTAACAAACTGAAACAAACCATAACAAAACCCTAATAAACCGCAACAAACCCTAAAAAGTTATAATAAACCCTAATAAATCGTAATAAACCCACATACACATTAATAAACCCTAATAAATAAATTAAACCCTAAAAACCCTAATAAATCATAAATAAGCCTTAAAACATTGATAAACCCTATAAAAATCTATTAATACCTACAAAAGCCCAATAAAACCCTAATATACAATAAAAAATGATAATAAACCATATCAAATCCTAAAGAACACTATTAAACCCTAAATAACCCTAATAAACCCTAAATAATCATAATAAACTCTAAAGAACACTGAAAACCCCTAAAGAACCCCAAAAATGCTAAAACCCATTAAATAAATGCAAAATACCGCTATAATACCCAAACAAACCCTAAAACACACTAAAAACCCTAACAAGCCATATCAATCCCAAAAAACAAATAAACACTTAAAAACCCCCAAAAACCATTCAAAACCCATCAAATGCCATAAAAACCATAAACACCAATTAACAACCCTTAAAAATCCTAAAAACCACTACAAACCACAAACAACCATTAAAACCCTAAAAAGGCAACAAATAAATATATAAACCCAATAAACATTACATAAACCCTAAAAATGCAACATAAAACCTAAAAACACGACATAAACCCAGAAAACGTAACATAAACCCAAAAAACGCTACATAAACCCAAAAAGCACTACATAAACCCTAGACCCGTAACATAAACCCTAAACAATGAAACATAAACATTAAAAAATGGAACATAAAACCTAAAAACACAACATAAATCCTAAAAACACTACACGAACTCTAAAAACATTACATAAACCCAAAAAAATGCAACATAAATGCTACAACACCCCTAAAAATGCTACATAAACCTAGAAAACGCAACATATACCCTAAAAATGCAACATAAAACCTAAAACTGCTAACTAAACCCTAAAAATGCTACATAAACACTAAATGTTCTATATAAACTCAAACAACGCTACAAAAACACAAAAAAATGCTACAAAAAACCCTAAAGATGTTTCAAAACCCTCAAAAATATTAAACCCTAATATACCATTATATAATGCATTAAACCCTAATAAACCCCTAATAAACTCTAATAATCCCTAAAAGCACCTTATAACCCCTAAAAACATTAAGAGACTCTACTCAACCCTAATAAAACCCCAAAATACCTAATAAACCCTAATAAATGATTATAAAACCTAATAAACCCAAAAAACATGTTAGAAAAACCTAAACAACCCTAACCAACCCTAATTGACAATAATAAACACTAATAAACCGTAATAAACCCCAAACAACCCCTAAAAATCCCTAATAAACCATAATTAAATCCAAATAAACCCTACTCAACCCAAACAAACCTTAACACACCATAATGACCCCTAATAAAACCCTACAAAACCCTAATAATGAAAACAAACACTAGTATACCTTAAAAAATCCCTAGAAACCCTGATAAACTCTAATATAACCTAATAAACCCTATAAACACTCACAAACAATAAAAAAATGATCACAAACAATAAAAACACGCTATATTACCTAAAAAGACCTAAAAACACTAATATAACCTAATAAAGAAAAAAACACTAATATACCTTAAAAATACCTAGAAACCATAATAAACCATAATATACTCTAATATAATGGAAGAAACCCTAAAAACGCTCACAAACAAAAACAAAATGCTCACAAACAATAAAAGATGCTATATTATCTAAAAAGACTTAACAAACACTAATATAACCTAATAAAACAAAAAACTAATAATCCCCTAACAAACCCTAATAAACCATAAAAATCCCTAATAAACCCTAATAAAAACTAATAATCCCTAATAAAACCATAATAAAACCCTAAAAATACCTTCTCAACCATAATAAACCTCGGTACACTATAATTAAACCTAATAAAACCCAACTAAACCCCAATAAACAAGAAAACAGAAACAAACCATTAAAAAGACCTAGAAACCCAAATAAACCATAATAAATTCTAATAAAACCTAATAATCCATAAAAAATTCTCACAAACACTAAAAACACGCTAATAAAACCTAAAAAGTCCTAACAACCCTTCATAAATATAAACAAAAACTACAAAACAGTAATATAACCTAATAAAAACACTAACTAACCCTAGTAAACCCTAAAAATCCTTAACAAACCCTAGTAAACTGTACTCAACCATATTAAACCCTAATAAAACCTTAAAGATACCGACTCAACCCTAATAAAACCCTAAAAATTCCTACTAAACCCTAATAAACCTTAACACACTTTAATAAACCATAATAAATCCCACTAAACCCTAAAAATGAAAATATACCATTAAAAAGCCCTAAAACCCCTAATAAATGCTAATAAAACCTAACAAAGCTTAAAAGCACTAATAAACCCTAATAAACACTATTAAACTCTAAAACCCCCTAATATACCCTCTTAAAAATTAATAAACCACAATGAACGATAATAAACCATAATAAATCCCAAACATACCCAAATATACCATTATATACCAAAATATACCATAATAAACCCAAGTCAATCCTAATAAAACCCTAAAAATACCTAATAAATTCAAATAAACCTTAACACACCCTAATAAACCCTAATAAAATCCTAATAACCCCCACCAAACCCTAAAAAATGCTAATATACCATTAAAACCCCTTAAACCCTAACAAACCATAATAAATGTTAATAACAGCTAAAAATTCTAAAAAATGCTAGTAAACTCTAAAAATACCTCTAACAATAATAATAGTAATAATGAACATTCATGTGAATATATATGTTCATGGTTTAAATAATAAATAATAATGCATGTGTATGTGCATATGCCTATGCATTTTCATGTGAATGGTAATAAATAATAAATTATAAATATTAACGCATGGGAATTATATATGTATGTGAATGTGAATGTGAATGATAATAAATAATAAATAATAACACACATCCAAGTGCATGTGCATGTGCATGTGGATGTGCATGTGCATTTGCATGTGTATGTTAATAAACAATAAATAATAACAAAGTCAACATGAATGTTCATTTTCATGTGAATGATAATAAATAATAAATAATAACACATGTGATAATAGAATAATTCACCTGCATTACGTGTGCACGTGTATGAGAACAAATAATAATAACACAAGTGATAATAGAATAACGCAGGTGCATTGCATTTGCATGTGCATGATAATAAATATTTTATGATAATGCATGTGCATGTTCATTTCCATGTAATGATAATGATAATGACACATGCACTTGCATGGTAATAAATAATAAATAACAACGCACATGCATGTGCATTTGTATTTGGTGATACAAACAACAACAACAACAACAAGAAGAATAATAATAATATTAGAATAACAGAACTGCATTTCATGTGGACATGCATAGTTGTAAATAATAAATAAATAACAATAAATAAGAATGCACATGCATGTGCATGTGCCTTTACATTTTATGATAATATTAATAATACTAATTGTAATCATAATAATAATAACGCATGCACGTGCATGGTAATAAATAATAAATAACAATGCACATACATGTGCACTTGCATGTGACAATCATAATAATAATGATAATGATAATAATAATAATAATAATAATTGTCATAATAATAATAAAAAGAATAATACAAGTTCATTGCATTTGCACGTGCATGGTAATAAATAATAAATAATAATGCACGTGCATCTACATTTTCTTGTGATGATAGTAATAATAACAACAATAGTAATAATAGTAGTAGTAGTGGTGATATTAGTAGTACTACCAATGCATGTTATAATAAAATATTGCATTTTCATTATGTGTCCACGTGCATGATAATAAATAATAACGCCCATTCATTGCATTTTCATGTGATGATGATGAAAATAATAATAATAATATTATTATTATTATTATTAACAACACATGTGATAATAAAATAACACACGTGCATTGAATGTGCATGTATGTTCATTCGTATGTGTATTTGAATGTGCATGTATGTACATTCTCATGGAATGAACTACGATAAAAACAGGTGATGGATTCCGAACAGACACACAGATCAGAAGTTATGACCATTTTAAGAAAAATTTGATAGGGATCCATACACAGAAATGGAGTTTTAGAGTCCTTCTGATGGGTTTCATGGATTTTAGGGTCTCAAACATGAATTGAACTATGTTAATGTCATCCTTATGCATAGATCTCTTCGCTACTTTCAATTTCAAATGTGGTAGAACTCAAACGGACAACCGGAGCGAATGTTATGACCGTTTGATGTTGGACTTTTTTTTGGAGTGGTATAACTAATATATCTTATATTTCTTTGATCTTCTCATTGTTTCTACTAAACATGGTCCTCACTCATCTCACGAGATTTGATTTTAATAGTCACAGTGCTCATATGGATACCTGAAGGAGAAGTTATTCCTATTTTATTGAGTTGCGGGTTTCTTAGGTTTTTAGGCGCTAGTAGAGTTGCTCAATTTAAAATGACAACAACATTTGCTACGTGGGTTCATTTTGGATCTACCACATATCAAATCGAAGATTGTGAAAATATAAACACTCTGGTAACCACTGACACCCTTTCTTACAATCAACAACCCCCCAAAAAGACCAAAAATCCCTTTGGATGGTCAAAAGATTGGCTTCTGGTGTCTGTTTTGCAATAACTTTTTCTATGGGTGTCCGTTTTTCCTCTACCACCTATAAAATCGAAGAATTTGACTAGACCTATACTCCTATAACCACTAAAGAAACTTTTCACATCCTTGAAGGCCCAAAAATGTGCTTAAACCCTCCAAAAGACCTTAACTTCTACTCCGGGAGTCTGTTTTGCCTCTACCATATATCAAATCGATGCTTTCGACTATATCTACTCATATGTGACCAATAAGAACACCTTATCACATTCTTAAAGTCCCAAAAGGTCCTTAAGTACTCCAAATTCCCATAACTCTTGCTCTGGGTGTCCGTTTCACCTTTACCACATATCAAATTTATGCTTGTGACTACCTTTACACATCTGTGACAACCATGAACAACTAAATAACCCTAACAAACCATGAATAACCCCATAAACACTAAAAACCATTAAAAACCAAGAAAAACCCTAAAAACCCTAACAACCCCTATAAACACTAACAAACCCTAACAAAGACTAAAAAACCCTAACAAACCCTAACAAACCCTAACAAACCCCCAAAACCCCTAAAAACACATAACAAACCCTAAAAACCCTAAAAACCCCTAACAAACCCTAACAAACCCCAAGAAGCACTAAGAATCCCCAATAAACACAAAAAAATCTGAAGAAAGCCTAAAAACCCCTAAGAAACCATAAGAAACACTAAATAAACCCTAAAAACCCTAACAAAGCCCTAAGCAAACCTAAGAAACACTAAAAAACCCTTAGAAACCCTAACACACCCTTAGAATCCCTACTACATGCTTAGAAACCTTAGTACACCCTTAGAAACCCCAACACACCCATAAAAACCCTAACAAAACCTTAGAAACCCTTAGAAACCATAACAAACCTTTAGAAACCCTAACCCACCCATAAAAACCATAACCCACCATTAGAAACCCTAACACACCCTTAGAAACCCTAACAAACCCTTAAACACCCTAAATCACTATAATAAGCACTAATAAATTTTAAAAAACTATACCAACAAATAATAGACCTTAATAAACCCTAATAAACCCTAAATCCCACTACTAAACCCTAATAAACAATAATAAATCGTAATAAACCCTAAAAAACCTATTAGACCCCAATAAAATCTACAAAATACATAAAAACCCAAATATATAGAAAAAATGCTATTAAAACATTTAAAACACTAATATTCACAAAAAAAACCCCTAACAAACCTGGAAAAATCTAACAAAACCCTAAAAAAACCATAAAACCTCAAAAACCCAAAAATCCCTAAAAATCCCTAAAAACCCAAAAACCCCTAAAAACACATAAAAACCCTAAAAACTTTAAAAACCATAAAACCCCCAAAAACACGAAAAAACCAAAAAACCCGAAAAAAAACATAAAAAATCCAAAAAAACCACAAAAAACTCAAAAGGCTCAAAAAACCCTAAAAACCACTAAAAATGCTAAAAACCCTAAAATTCCTAAAAATGCCTAACAAAACCCCATACAACCCTATGAAACCCTTAAAACCCCTAAAACCCCCATAGAAAACCCTAAAACCCACAAAGGAAACCCTAATACACCATAAATAACCCTAAAGAACCCTAAAGAACCCTAAAACACCCTAAAGAACCACTAAAGCCACTAACAATGCTATATAAACCCTAAAAATTGCTACAAAAAAAACAAAAAATGCTTCAAAACCCACAACATGCAACAAAACCCCAAAAAGCGCTATAATAACCCTAACAAAGCATAAAAAATCCAAACACACCCATAAAAACAAAAAAACGCCTAAAACCCCAAAAAACTCAAACAAACCGTAACAAAACCTAAAAATCCTATCAAAACCTAACAAACCTAAACAACCACTAATAACCCCAAAGTACCACTAATAAACGCTAATAACCCCTAAAACCCATTATTAAACCCTAAAACACCTAATAAACACTAATAAATCATAATAACCTATAATAAACCCTAACAAACTCTATTAGACCCTAATAAATGCTATTTAAGCCCTAAAACCCATAATATACAAAAAAACAATATTAAACCATAATAAACCCTAATAATCACTAAAAACCCTAACAAACCCGACAAAACGCTACAAAAATATCCAAATAATAGCCTACAAAACCCTACAACCCACTAATAAAGCTTAAAAAACCATAATAACCCCAAAATAAATCATAACAAACCCCAACAACCCCAAATAATTCATAAAAAATCCTAACAATGCCAAAAAAATCATAAAAATCTTGAACAAACCATAACAAACCCTTAATAAACCGCAATAAACCCTAACAAATCATAATAAACCATAATAAATTATAATAAACCCAAATACACGTTACTAAACCCTAATAAATAAAATAAACCCTAATAAACCCTAATATATCCTAAATAACCCTAAAAAAGGTTGATGAACCCTAGAGGAATCTATTAATGCCTACACAAGCCCAATAAAACCCAAATATACAATAAAAATGCTAATAAATTGTAACAAAGCCTAAATAACACTAATAAACCCTATAAAACCCTAATAAACCCTAAAAACCCATATTAATCTCTAAAGAACACTAAAAACCCCTAAAGACCCCATGAAAATGTTAAAACACATTATATAAACCCAAAAACCGCTACAATACCCAAACAAACCCTAAAGCACACTAAAAAACCCTAACAACCACTATCAATCCCAAAAAAAAACAAATAAACCCCTAACCCCCCCCCCCATAAAAAACCATTAAAAAGCCATTAGATACCATAAAAACAATAAACACCCATTAACAACCCTAAAAAACCCCAAAAAACTACAAACCACAAACAACCATTAAAACCCTAAAAAGGGCTTCAAATAAATACATAAACTCTAAAAACGTTACATAACTCCCGTAAAAATGCAACCAAAACCCTAAAAATGCAAAATAATCCAAAAAACACAACATAAACCCCAAAAATACTACATAAACCTTCAAATTACTACATAAACCCTAGAACTGTAACATAAACCCTAAAAAACAGAACAAAACCCCAAAAAAATGCAACATAAATATTAAAAAACGCTACATAAAACTTAAAAACATAATATAAAACCTAAAACACTACATGAACCCTAAAATCATTACCTAAACCCTAAAATATGCCACATAAACACTACATAACCCCTAAAACGCTACATAAACCCAGAAAAGGAAACATAAACCCTAAAAAATGCTACATAAAACCAAAACCCTAAACACGCTACATAAACCCTAAAAACGTTACATAAACCTTAAAAATGATACATAAAATCTAAAACGTCTAACTAAACCCTAAAAATACTACATAAAAAATAAAAATTCTACATAAACTCTAACAACACCACAAAAACCCTAAAAAATACTTCAAAAACCCAAAAGACGCTTTAAAACCCTCAAAAATATTAAACACTAACATACCATTATATAAATAATTAAACCGTAATAAACTCAAATAATCCCTAAAAACACCTTATAATCCTTAAAACCCCTAATAAACTCTACTCTACCATAATAAAACCCAAAAAATACCTAATAAACCCCAATAAATGATAATAAAACCTAATAAACCCTAAAAACATGTTAAGAAAACTTTCACAACCATAACCAACCCTAATAGACATTAATAAACCCTAATAAATCTGAAAAAAATGATAAAAGCCATAATAAACCATAAATAAAGCCAAATAAACCCTACCCATCCCTAACAATACTTAACACGCCATAATAACCACTAATAAAACCCTACAAATACCTAATAATGAAAAAAATTCTAGTATACATTAAAAAATCCCTAGAAACCCTGATAAACTCTAATATAACCTAATAAACCCTAAAAACACTCACAAAAAATAAAAAACAATCACAACCAATAAAAATGCGCTATATTACCTAGAAACGCGCTATATTTCCATTCTTTGTTTTTCTTTTGGGGATTATGTTTTGGGTTGGTGTCGATTGACCCTGCCCCTCCTTGGTCTGTAGTGTCTCTTTCGATGTCTTTTTTTTTCTAATAAATTTTGGGAGGACCAGGAATAGCCTGGTCCTGCACCTCTTCTGCCCTGGAAACCCTAATAAACCCTAATAAACTCTAATATACCCAAAGAAAGCCTAAAACGCTCATAAACAAACACACAACGCTAAAAAATAATAAGAACATGCTATATTATCTAAAAATACCAAACAAACACCAATATAACCTAATAAAAAAACTAATAAACCCATAACAAACCCAAATAAACACTAAATATCCCTAATAAACCCTAATAAGAACTAATAAACCCTAATAAAACCATAATAAAACCCTAAAAATACCTTCTCAACCAAAATAAACCTTTACATGCCATAACAAAACCTAATAAAACCCAACTAAACCCCAATAAACAAAAAAAAAGAACACAAACAATTAAAAATCCCTAGAAACCCTAATAAACCATAATAAATTCAAATAAAAGCTAATAAACCATTAAAAATGATCACAAACACGAAAACCACGCTAATAAAACCTATAAAGTCACAACAAACCCTCATATATATTATCCAAAAATTAAAAAACACTCATGTACCCTAATAAAAACACTAACAAACCCTAAAAATCCCTAACAAACCCTAATATACCATACTCAACCCTAATAAACCCTAATAAAACCTTAAAGATACCGACTCACCCCTAATAAAACCCTAAAAATACCTACTCAACCATAATAAACCTTAACACACCATAATAAACCATAATAAACCCCAATAAACCATAAAAAATGCAAATATACAATTAAAAACCCCTAAAATCCCTAATAAATGATAATAAAACATAACAAAGCTTAAAAGCGCTAATAAACCGGAATAAACACCACTAAACACTAAAAACCCTAATATGGCCTCTTAAAAATTAATAAACCATAATGAACCATAATAAACCCTAATAAATCCTAAACATACCCAAATATACCATAATATACCCTAATAAACTCAACTCAATCATAATAACACCCTAAAAATACCTAATAAACCCTAATAAACCTTGAAACCCCATAATAAACCCTAATAAAATCCCAATGACCCCCACCAAATCCTAAAAAAAGCTAATATACCATTAAAAAACCCTAAAACCCTAACAAACCATAATAATTTTAAATAACACCTAAAAATCCTAAAAAATGATAGTAAACCCTAAAAATAACTCTATTAATAATAGTTGTAATAATGCACGTGGATGTGCATATGCATGAGTAAGGTATAAGTAATAAATCTTAACACATGTGCTTGTGCATATTCCTACGCATTTTCATGTGAATGATAATAAATAATAAATTATAAATAATAATGCATGTGAATTTCATGTGTATGTGAATGTGCATGTGAATGATAATAAATAATAAATAATTACGCACATACAAGTTCATGTGCATGTTCATGTGCATGTGCATGTGCATGTGCATGTGCATGTGCATGTGCATGTGCATGTGCATGTGCATGTGCATGTGCATAGTAATAAATAATAAATAATAACCAAGTCCACATGAATGTGCATTTTCATGTCAATGATAATAAATAATAAATAATAACACATGTGATAATAGAATAACGCACGTGCATTGCGTGTGCACGTGCATTAGAATAAATAATAATAACACATGTGATAATAGAATAACATAGGTGCATTGCATTTTCATGTGCATGATAATAAATAATATATAATAACACATGTGCTTGTGCATTTACATGTAATGATAATGCTAATGACGCATGCACGTGCATGGAAATAAATAATAAATAACAATGCGCGTGCATGTGCATTTTTATTTGATGATACAAACAACAAGAAGAAGAAGAAGAAGAAGAATAATAATAATAATAATAATCCAATAACGCAAGTGCATTTCATGTGCACGTGCATAGTAGTAAATAATAAATAAATAATAATAAATAAGAACGCACATGCATGTGCATGTTCATTTACATTTGATGATAATATTAACAATAATAATTGTAATAATAATAATAATAACACAGACACGTGCATGGTAATAAATAATAAAGAACAATGCACATGATTGTGCATATTCATGTGATAATGATAATAATAATGATAATAATAATAATAATAATAATAATAATAATAACTGTGATAATAATAATAATAAAAGAATAATACAAGTGCATTACATATGTACGTACATGGTAATCAATAATAAATAATAATGCATGTGCATCTACATTTGCATGTGATGATTGTAAGAATAACAGCTGTAGTAATAATAGTAGTAGTAGTGGTGATAATAGTAGTAGTACTAATGCATAGGATAATAGAATAATGCATGTTCATTATGTGTTCATGTGTATGGTAACAAATAATAACTCCCATGCATTGCATTAGCATGTGTTGATGATGATGATAATAATAATAATATTATTATTAATAATATTAATAATAACAATGCATGTGATAATAGAATAAGGCACGTTCATTGAATGTGCGTGTATGTGCATTTGGATGTGCATTTGCATGTGATGGTAATAACAATAATATGTTATAGTTGTTTGAAAAAACAGCAGACATGACAAAAGTGCAAGAAATGGTGTCTTGAAAAACCTATCAAATCACTAAGTCATTAAAAAGGAATAACATCTTCTTCAGCTATCTATTTCTACTCCGTTAATAGTCAAACTAAATCTCATTGAACTAGGTACGATAAAAACAGGTGTCAGAGGCTGAACAGACACACATATTAGAAGTTATGACCGTTTTAAGAAACATTTGACAGGGATCTGGACATGAAAATGGAGTTTTGGAGGCCTTATGATGGGTTTTGGGGATTTTAGGGTCCCAAAAATGACTTGAACTTTGTTCAAGTTATCCTCCTACATATATCTCTTTGCATTGTTTTATTTGATATGTGGTAGAGCTCAAATGGACAACATGAGTGAAAGTTATGGTCGTTTGAAGTTGGACTTTTATTGGAGTGGTATAACTATTATATCTTCTAATTCTTTGATCTTCTCATAGTTTCGATTAGACTCAGTCCTCACTCATCTCATGAGCTTTGATTTTACTAGTCACTACACTCAAACAGACACCCGAAGGAGAATTTATTCTTATTTTAGTGAGTTGCGGGTTTCATAGGTTTTTAGGCGCTAGGAGTGTTGCTCAATTTAAAATGACGAAAATTTCTACGTGTGTTCATTTTGGATCTAGCACATATCTAATATAATATTGTGAAAAGATACACACTCTGGTAACCATTGGATCCCTTTCTGACATTCTTCATCTCTCAAAAAGACCCAAAATCCCTTTGGATGGTCAAAATATTGGCTTCAGGTGTCCGTTTTTCAGTAACTTCTTCTATGGGTGTCCGCTTTTCCTCTACCACATATCAAATCGAATCTTGAGACTAGACCTACAGTCATATAATAACTAAAGCACCTTCTCACATCCTTGAAGGCCCACAAAGGTATGTAAACCCTCCAAAAGACCATAACTTCTACTCTGGGAGTCCGTTTTTCCTCTACCATATATCAAATCGAAGCTTTCGATTAGATCAACACATATGTGACCAATAGGCACAACTTATCACGTTATTGAAGACCAAAATGGTCCTTATGTCCTCCATATGACTACAACTTCTGCTATGGATGTTCGTTTCACATCTTCCACATACCAATTGAAGGTGGCAACTATCCCTACACATCTGCGACAACCATGAACCACTACATAACCCTAACAAACTGTGAATAACCCCATAAACACTAAAAACCCTTAAAAACCACACAAAACCCTAAAAACCCGAACAAACCCTAACAAACACTAACAGACCCTAACAAACCCTAAAAACCCATAACAAACACTAAAAAACCACAAAAAAACCTAAAAAACATAACAAACCCTAAAAACCTTAACAAACCCGAACAACCCCTAACAAAACCCAAGAAGCAATAAGTAACCCAATAAACACAAAAAACCTGATGAAACCCTAAAAAACCTTAAGAAACCATAAGATACCATAAGAAACCCTTACATAACCCTAATCCCCTAAAACCCCTAACAAAACCCTAAGAAAACCTAAGAAACACTAACACACCCTTAGAAACCCTAACACACCATCAGAAACCGTAACACACCCTTAGAAACCGTAGCACGGCCTTAGAAACCCCAACGCACCCATATAAACCCTAACACAACCTTAGAAACTTTTAAAAACCATAGCACACTCTTTGAAACCCTAACCCTCCCATAAACACCCTAACCCACCCTAACACACCGTTAGAAACCCTAAAAAACCCCCAGACACCCTAAATTACTCTAATAAGAACTAATAAATCCTAACAAACCCTACCAACCTATAATAAACATTAATAAACCCTAAAGGCCACTACTAAACCCTAATAAACACTAATAAATTGTAATAAACCCTAAAAACCCTATTATACCCCAATAAAATCTACATCTGGATTCTTTGGGTTTGGGTTTGTAAAGGGTTTTTGGGTGTGGGTCGTTTGACCCCTCCCCTCCCTTGTCTGCTGAGTCTTTTTTTTCATTAATAGATTTTGCGGGGGAAGGGAATAACCTTGCCTCACACTGCTTTTTCCCTAATTTTTTTTCCACGGTTCAGGTCTTTTTTGGTGTGGGCTATTTGGCCCCACCCCACCCTTGTCTACTTTTAATTTCCTTTAATAAATTTTGGGATTCCAGGAATAGCCTGGCCTCACACCTTCCTTGAACAACAAAATCTACAAAATACCTAAAAACACAAATATACAACCCGGTGCTATTAAACCATTCAAAATGATAATATTCACACAAAAACCCTAACAAACCTGGAAAACCCGGACAAAACCATAAAAAAACCATAAAAACCCAAAAAACCCTCAAAACCCTCAAAACCCTATTAACCCTAAAAAAATCCCAAAAAAACCTAAAAACCCCAAAAAACCCTAAAACCCCTAAAAAACCAAAAAACCCAAAAATACCAAAAAACAAACCTAAAAACCCTAAAAAACCTAAAAAACGTCAAAAAACCCTAAAAAACCTAAAAACCACAAAAAACACTAAAAAGCCTAAAAAGCCTTACAAACCCTACCAACCAATAACAAACTGTAATAAACCTTAATAAACCATACATCCCACTACTAAACCATAATACACACTAATAAATGGTAATAAACCCTATGATCCCTATTAGACCCCAATAAAAGCTACAAAATACCTAAAACCCAAATATATAACAAAAATGCTCTAAAACCATTCAATATGCTAATATTCACAAAAAAACCCTAACAAACCTGACAAAACCTGACAAAACCCTAAAAAACCATAAAATCAGTAAAAACCCTAAAAAATCAAAAAAAAACCCTAAAAACCCTAAAACACCTAAAAATCGAAAAAAAACTGAAAAAACCCGAAAAGAAACCTAAAAACCGCTAAAAATCCTCAAACAAACCTCAAAAAACACTAAAAAACCTAAAAACCAATAAAAATGCTAAAAAACCTGAAAAGCCTAAAAATGCCTAAAAAAACCCTAACCAACCCTATGAAACACTTAAAATCCCTATAACCCCCTAACAAACCCAAAAAAACCTAAAAAGAAACCATAATACACCCTAAAGAACCCTAAAACCCCTAAAAACCTTAAAGAACCCAAAAAACCCACCAAAGCCACTAACAACACTACATAAACCCTATCAATTACTTCAAAAACCCAAAAAAAATTCAAAACCCACAAAACGCAACAAAACCCCAAAAATGCTAAAATAACCCTAAAAAGCATAAAAAATCAAAACACACCCATAAAACAAAAAAACGCATAAAACCCCAAACAAATCAAACAAATCGTAACAAACCCTAAAAATCCTAACAAAACCTAATAAACCCTAACAACCACTAATAACACCTAAGTACCACTAATAACCCCTAATAACCCATAAAACCCACTATTAAACTCTAAAAACCCTATTAAACATTAATAAATCGTAATAACTTGTAATAAACCCTAACAAACAAACTCTATTAGAGCCTAATAAACTCTACAAAAGTCCTAAAACCCATAATATAAAATAAAAACATGATTAAACCATAATAAACCCAAATAATCACTAAAAACCCTAACAAACCCGACAAAACACTACAAAAAATCTCCAAATAAAAGCCAACAAAACACTACAACCCCCTAATAAACCCTAAAAACCCTAATAACCCCAAAATAAATCATGAAAAACCCTTACAACACCAAATAAATCATAACAAATCCTAACAACTCTAATGAAATCTTAACAAACTGAAAGAAACTATAACAAACCCCTAATAAACACCAATAAACCCTAACAAATCATAATAAACCCTAATAAATCTCAATAAACCCAAATACACATTACTAAACCCTAATAAATAAAATAAACCCTAATAAATCCTAAATAACCCTAAAAAGGTGGATAAACCCTAGAAAAACAATTATTGCGTACAAAATCCCAACAAAACCCTAATATACAATACAAAATGCTAATAAATTGTATGAAATCCTAAATAACACTAATGAAACCTAAGAACCCTAATAAACCCGAATGAATCGTATTAAACTCTAAGGAACACTAAAAACATCTAAATAACCCAAAAAATGCAAAAACACATTATATAAACCCTAAAAACCGCTACAATACTTAAACAAACCGTAAAACACACTAAAAACCCTAACAAAACCTATCAATCCCAAAAAAACAAATAAACCCATAAACCCCCCCTAAAAACATTAAAAAGCCATCAGACACAATAAAAAACATAAACACCCCTTAACAAACCTTAAAACCCCCAAAACACTATAAAATATAAAAAACCCTTAAAACCCTAAAAAAGGATTCAAATAGATATATAAACCCTAAAAATGTTACATAAATCCTAAAAAATGCAACAAAAACCCTAAAAACGCAACATAAACCAAAAAACGCAACATAAACCCAAAAAACGCTACATAAACCCTAAAAGCACTACATAAACCCTAGAACTGTAACATAAACCCTAAAAACACAACATAAACCCTAAAAACACAATATTAACCCTAAAAACACTACATGAACCCTAAAAACGTTACATAACCCCTAAAAATGAAACATAAATGCTACATCACCTATAAAAATAATACACAACACTAGTAGAAAAATGATTTTTAACGTTGACAATTTGAAGTCAGTTTCTTATAAACCAACGTAAATAATTTTTTCAGTGAATTTTTGGCGTCAGTTTTTTAAAAAACCGACGCCAAAAAGAAAAAAAATTGTTTTGGCATCTGTTCTTAAAAAACAGATAGAAAAAACTAAAAAAATATATTTTAGACTCGGTTTTTTTGAAAACCAACAACATAAAATTTAAATAAAATATACATTGTTTTAGATAATTCACTATTCTTCGATTTGACTAGTCGTGGAGCAAAAACGGAGTTACGGATTAAAAGTTATTGATGTTAGAATTTGACCTTCTCTAAGAGAAGTCTTAAAAATGTTCAACTTTCAAAGGCCATAACTTTTAATCCGTAACTCCATTTTAGCTCCATGACCTGTCAAATAAAATATTAATGAATTATCTAAAATACTGTAATTTTTTTAAATTTTTTGGCATCATTTTTCATGAAAACCGACTCCAAAATATTTTTTTAGTTTTTCGGGTTGGTTTTTTTTAAAACCGACGCCAAAAAAAATAAATTTTTGTTTTGCTGTCAGTTTTTAAAAACACCGACGTGAAATGTTTTTTTTAAAAAAAAACATAGCATTGGTTTCTTAAAAAATCGACGCCAAAGATATTTTTTTAACTTTTTCGCGTCGGTTTTTAAAAAAACCGATGCAAAAAATGTATTTTTTTTTACTTTTTCGCATCTGTTTATTTAAAAACCGACGCCAAAAAGGATATCGATTCGCATTTTTGGAATCGGTTTTCTAAAAAACCAACGCCAAAAGACCAATGTTAATCCTCTTTTATGTCGGTTTCAAAAAAAACCGATGCCAAAGAGTAACGCGAGATCAGAATTTGAATTTTTTTCACAACCTGCGTTTAACTTTTTAAAATCCCGCCAACACTTTCATAAAATGCAATTGAAAATATTTTCATTTACTTTATATATATCCAGTTTCTCCTTCATTCATCATTTTCAACATCTTGGATTCAATCAAGTTTTCAATGCGACTTCAATCATTAATTTTAACATGGTACATATTATATTGATATGTTTTCTTTATTATTATTATCCTTCATTTCTAAACAACTCGATTAGCTTTCTTATAATGATGATTCATTATAATATCTAAATATAAGTTATATGATGATAAAAAACATTTCATTTTGATGGAATCCCCTAAAACCATTCAAATATGTTTGAAGTATTATGCTTATTTTATTTCATTTGTTGTATATGATTTTAATTTATGTTATCATGTTTTCTTTGAAATGAGTTGTAACAATCTAAACTTTGATAGGTTCAAATTATGATGGCGATAACTTTTGATTCGTAACTCTGATTTAGGTCCACAACCTTTCAAATCAAAGCATAAGAAATGATCTAAAACATAGAAAAAATTTTACTTATTGGCATCGGTTTTTTTAAAAACCGACGCCAAAAATATTTTTTTTTTCATTTATGGCGTCGGTTTTTTTAAATAACCGATTCCAAAACTATTTTTTTAATTTTTGGCGGCGGTTTTTCTGAAAACTGACGACAAAAATGATATCACATAGTTTTTTGGCATCGGTTTTTACAAAATCGATGACAAAAAACTAATCTCATTCATTTTTTGCGTCGGTTTACAAAAACCGACGTAAAAAAGTCATATTTTTTATGTCAGCGACATCGTCGTTAGTTAAAAACCGACGTCCAAAATAAAAAAAAAACTGACATTAAAGACCATTTTTCTACTAGTAAAAACCCATAAAACACAACAAAATCCCTAAAAAATGCTACATAAAACCTAAAACCTAAACACGCTACACAAACCCTAAAAATGTTACATAAACCGTAAAATGATACATAAAAACTTAAATCGCTGACTAAACCCTAAAAATGCTACATAAACACTAAAAATGCTAAATAAACTCTAAAAATGCTATACAAACCCTAAAAAATGATACATAAACCCTAAAGATGCTTCAAAACCCTCAAAAATATTAAACCCTAACATACCATAATATAAACAATTAAACACTAATAAACCCCAAATAAACCCCTAAAGAACCACTAAATCCACTAATAATGCTACATAACCCTAACAATTGCTACTAAAAACCTAAAAATGCTTCAAAACCCAAAAAATGCCACAAAACCCCCAAAAATGCTAAAATAACCCTAACAAAGCATAAAAAATCCAAACACACCCATAAACCCAAAAAACGCATAAAACCCCAAACAACTCAAACAACCCGTAACAAACCCCAAAAACTCTAACAAAACCTAACGAACCCTAAAAACCACTAATAACCCCTAAGAACCACTAATAAACCCTAATAACCCCTTAAATCCACTATTAAACCCTAAAAACCCTAATAAACACTAATTAATCGTAATAACCTATAATAAACCCTAACAAACTCTATTAGACCCCAATAAATGATACAAATCCCTAAAACCCCTAATATACAATAAAAAACACAATTAAACAATAATAAACCCTAATAATCACTAAAAAATCTATCAAACCCAACAAAACGGTACAAAACCCTCAAAATAATAGCCTACAAAACCCTAAAACCCACTAATAAACCCTAACAAACCTAAATAACCCCAAAATAAATGGTAACAAACCCTAACAACCCCAAATTAATTGTTACAAATCCTAACAAAGCCAAATAAATCATAACAAACTGAAACAAACCCTAACAAACCCCTAATACACCGCAATAACCCAAAACAAAGGTTAATAAACCCTAATAAATCATAATAAAACCAAATACATGTTACTAAACCCTAATAAATCAAATAGAAACTAATAAACCGTAATAAATACTAAATAACCCTAAAATGGTTGATAAACCCTAGAAAAACCATTTAATCCCTACAAAAGAACAATAAAACCCTAATATACAATAAAAAATTCTATTAAACTGTAACAAATCCTAAAGAACACTAATAAACCCTATTGAACAATAATAATCACTAATGAACCATATTAAACTCTAAATAACACTAAAAAACCCTAAAGAACCCAAAAAAAAATGCTAAAACACATTATATAAACCCCAAAAACCGCTACAATACCCAAACCAACCCTAAAACACACTAAAAACTCTAACAACCCCTATCAATACCAGAAAAACAAATAAACCCATAAAACCCCAAAAATCCATTAAAAATCCATCAGATACAATAAAAACAATAAACACCCGTTAACAACCCTTAAAATTCCTAAAAACGCTACAAACCATAAACACCAAACACGCTACATAAACCCTAAAAAGGTTACATAAACCCTAAAAGTGATACATAAAATCTAAAATCATTAAAAAAACCCAAAAAATGCTATATAAACACTAAAAAATCTACATAAACTCTGACAATGCTACACAAACCCAAAAAAATGCTACAAAACCCCTAAAGATGCTTTAAAACCATCAAAAATATTAAACCCTTATATACCATAATATAAATAATTAAACCCTAATGAAGCACTAATAAACTCTAATAATCACTAAAAAAACCTTATAATCCCTAAAATCCAAAGAAATTCTACTCAACAATAATAAAACCCCATAAATACCTAATTAACCCTAATAAATGATAATAAAACCAAATAACCCTAAAAACACGTTAAGAAAACCTAAACAACCTAACCAAACTAATAGACACCAATAAACACTAATAAACCCTAATAAACCCCAAACAAACCCTAAAAGACCTAGTAAACCATAAATAAATCCAAATAAACCCTATTCAACCATAAAAATCCTTATCACACCATAATAAACCGCAATAAAACTCTACAAAACCCTAATAAAGAAAAAAAATGATGGTATACCTTAAGAAATCCCTAGAAACCCTGATAAACTCTTATATAACCTAATAAACCCTAAAAATGATCACAAACAATAAAAAATGATCACAAAAAATAAAAACACGTTATATTACCTAAAAAGACTTAAAAACACTAATATAACCTAATAAAGACAAAAAACACTGATATACCTTAAAAATTCTTAGAAATCCTAATAAACCATAATAAACTCTAATATATCAAAAGAAACCCTAAAACGCTAAAAAAACACTCACAAACAATAAAAACACGCTATATTATCTAAAAAGACCTAACAAACACTTATATAACCTAATAAAACAAAAAAACTAATAAATCCCAAACAAACCCTAATAAACCCAAAAAATCCCAAATAAACCCTAATAAAAATGAATAAACCCTAATAAAACCCTAAAAATACCTTCTTAACCCTAATAAACCCTGAAACACCATAATAAAACCTAATAAAAACCAACTAAACCCCAATAAACAAAAAAACACAAACAAACCATTAAAAAGACCTAGAAACCCTAATAAACCATAATAAATTCAAATAAAAGCTAATATACCATTAAAAATGCTCACAAACACTAAAAACACGCTAATAAAACCTAAAAAGTCATAACAACCCCACATACATATTAAAAAAGCTAAAAAACACTCATATACCCTAATAAAAACACTAACAAACCCTAGTAAACCCTAAAAATCCCTAACAAACCCAAATAAACCATACTCAACCCTAATAAACCCTAATAAAACCTTAAAGATACTGAATCACCCTAATAAAACCATAAAAATACCTACTCAACCCTAATAAACAATAACACACCATAATAAACCATAATAAACCCCACTAAACCCTAAAAAAGCAAATATACCATTAAAAACCCTAAAACCCCTAAAATGCTAATAAAACCTAACAAAACTTAAAAAACACTAATAAACCCGAATAAACACTCTAGAACACTAAAAAACCATAATATACACTCTTAAAAATTAATAAACCATATTTAACCATAATAAACCCTAATAAATCCTAAACATACCCAAATATACCGTAATATACAATAATATAACCTAATAAACCCAACTCAATCATAATAAAACTCTACAAATACCAAAGAAACCCTAATAAACCTTGACACTCCGTAATAAACCCTAATAAAATCCTAATAACCCCCACCAAACCTTAAAAAATGATAATATATCATTAAAAACCATAAAACCCTAACAAACCATAATAAATGTTAATAACACCAAAAAATCCTAAAAAAATATATTAAACCATAAAAATACCTCAAATAATAATAGTAGTAATAACGAACATGAATGTTCATATGCATGTGCATGGTTTAAATAATAAATCATAACGCATGTGCATGTGCATATGTCTGCGTATTTACATGTGAATGATAATAAAAAAAATTATAAAAAATAACACATGTGAATTGCATGTGTATGTGCATGTGCATGTGAATGATGATAAATAATTAATAATAATGCACATCCAAGTGCATGTGCATGTGCATGGTAATAAACAATAAATAATAACAAAGTCCACATGAATGTGCATTTTCATGTGAATGATAATAAATAATAAATAATAACACATGTGATAATAGACTAACGCAAGTGCATTGCGTGTGCACGTTCATGAGAATAAAC
Source organism: Viscum album (assembly GCA_963277665.1). Classification (NCBI taxonomy): domain Eukaryota; kingdom Viridiplantae; phylum Streptophyta; class Magnoliopsida; order Santalales; family Viscaceae; genus Viscum; species Viscum album. The sequence goes on along the minus strand of OY728167.1, from coordinate 349,706 downwards.
AATAATAACACATGTGATAATAAAATAACACAAGTTCATTGCATTTTCATGTGCATGGTAATAAATAATATATAATAATGCACGTGTATGTGCATTTACATGTAATGATAATGAAAATGACGCATGCACATGCATGGTAATAAATAATAAATAACAACGCATGTGCATGTGCCTTTGTATTTGATGATACAAACAACAACAACAACAATAATAATAATAATAATAATAGAATAACGCAAGTGCATTGCATGTGCACGTGCATAGTAGTAAATAATAAATAAATAATAGTATATAAGAACACAGATGCATGTGCATGTGCATTTACATTTGATAATAATATTAATAATACTAATTGTAATAATAATAATAATAATGCATGCACGTGCATGGTAATAAATAATAAATATCAACACACATGCATGTGGATTTGCATCTGATAATGATAATAATAATGATAATGATAATAATAATAATAATAACTGTGATAATAATAATAATAATAATAATAATAAAAGAATAATACAAGTTAATTACATATGCACGTACATGGTAATAAGTAATAAATAATAATGCATGTTTATCTACATTTTCATGTGATGATAATAATAATAACAATAGTAGTAGTAGTGATAATAGATGTAGTACCAATGCGTGTGATAATAGAATATTGCATATGCATTATGTGTGCACATGCATTGTAATAAATAATAACGTGCGTGCATTTCATTTTCATGTGATGATGATGACGATGATAATAATAATAATAATAAAAAAAAAAATAACATTAAAAATAACAACGCATGTGCATTGAATGTGCGTGTTTATGTATTTGCATGTGCATTTGCCCGTGCATTTGCATGTGATGATAACAACAACAACCACAACAACAACAACCACAATAATAATAATAATAATAATAATAATAATAATAACCTATGTGATAATAAAATAATGTGTGTGCATTGCATGTGCACATGCAGGGTAATAACAAATAAATAATAATGCACGCGCATGTGCATGTGCATGTGCATGACATGATAATAATAATAATAATAACAGTAATAATAATAATAACAACAACAATGCATGTAATAATAGAATAACACACGTGCATTGCATGTGTAGTTCATGATAATAAATAATAACTCATAGCGCATGTGGTGATAATAATAACAATAATAGTAATATTAATAATAATAGCGCATGTATTAATAGAATAACGCACATGTATTGAATGTGCGCGTGTATGGTAATAAATAATAACGCATGTGCATTTGAATTTTCATTTGATGATAATAACAATAATAAGAATAATAGTAATAAAAGCAATAACAATAAAAATTATTGTGATAATATAATTATATAGTTGCATTGCATGTGTGCGTGCATGGTAATAAATAATTACGGATGTGCTTGCACATTTGCAGGTGATGATGATGATAATAATAATTATAGTAATAATAATAATAACAACAACAACAACATATGTGCATGAATGGAAATAAATAATATATAATAAATAATAAATAATAACGCATGTGCATCTGCATTTTCATCTGACGATAATAATAATAATAGTAATAACAATAATGATAATTATAATAATGTTAATGATAATAATTATAATGATAATAATGATAATAATAATGTCTGTGATAATAGAATAACACACGTCCTAACAAAACCTAACAAACCCTAACAACCACTAATAACCCCTAAAAACCACTAATAAACCCAACTAACATCTGAAACCCACTATTAAACCCTAAAACCCGAATAAACACTAATAAATCATAATAACCTATAATAAAATCTAAAAACCCTATTAGACTCTAACAAACTCTACGAAATCCCTAAAACCCCTAATATACAATAAACAACACTATTAAACCATAATAAATCCTAATAATCACAAAAAACCCAAACAAACCCGAAAAAACACTACAAAAAGCACCAAATAATAGCCCACAAAACCCTACAACCCACTAATAAACCCTAAAAACCCTAATAAATTCATAATAAATTGTAGAAAACCCTAATAACCCTAAATAAACCGGAACAAATCCTAACAATGCCAAATAATTTGTAAAAACCTGAAACAAACTATAACAAACCCCAAATAAACCGCAACAAACCCCAACAAATCATAATAAACCCTAACAAATCGTAATAAACCCAAATACACGTTAATAAACCCTAATAAATAAAATAAACCCTAAGAAACCATAATAAATCCTAAATAACCCTAAAAAAGGATGATAAAGCCTAGAAAAAAGATATTAATGCCTAGAAAAGCCCAATAAAACCATCATTTACAATAAAAACGCAAATAAACCATAAAAAATCCTAGAGAACACTAATAAACCCTAAATAACCCTAATAAACCCTAAAGAACCATAATAAACTCTAGAGAACTCTAAAAAACTCTAAAGAACACAAAAAAAATTAAAACACATTACATAAACCCTAAAAACCGCTATGATTCCCAAACAAACCCAAAAACAAAATAAAAAACCCTAACAACCCCTATCAATCTCGAAAAAAAATAACCCCTTAAAACCCCCAGAAAACCATTAAAACCCCATCAAATACCATAAAAACCATAAACACCCGTTAACAAAAATTAAAAACCCTAAAACCACTACAAAACATAAACAACCATTAAAACCCTAAAAAAGAAACAAATAGATACATTAACCCAAAAAACGTTACATAAACACTACAAATACAACATAAACCCTAAAAACGCAACATTGTCCCAAAAATATCAACATAAACCCAAAAAACTCTACACAAACCCAAAAAGCACTACATAAACCCTAGAGCCATAACATAAACCCTAAACAACGCAACATAAATATTAAAAAACATTACATAAATCCTAAAAACAAAACCTAAACCCTAAAAACACTACATGAACCCTAAAAAAGATATAGAAACCCTAAAAACTGCAACATAAATGCTGTATCACCCCTAAAAATGCTACATAAAATCAAAAAACACAACATAAACTCTAAAAAATGCTACATAAAACCTAAAACCTAAACATGCTACATAAACCCTAAAAACATTACATAAACCCTAAAAATGATAGATAAAACCTAAAATTTCTAACTAAACTCTAAACACAAAAAATACAACATAAACTCTAACTATGCTACCCAAACCCTAAAAAATGCTAAAAAAACCCAAAAGACTCTTTTAAAACCCTCAAAAATATTAAACCCTAATACACCATAATATAAAAAATTAAACCGTAATAAAATCTAATAATCCCGAAAAATGCCTTATAATCCTTAAAAACCCCAAGAGACTCTAATCAACCCTAATAAAACCCCAAAAATACCTAATAAACCCTAATAAATGATAATAAATCCAAATAAACACTAAAAACATGTTAAGAAAACCTAAACAACCCTAACCAACCATAATTGACACTAATAAACACTAATAAATCGTAATAAACCCCAAACGAACCCTAAAAATCTCTAATAAACCCTAAATAAATCCAAATAAACCCTTCTCAACCATAAAAAACTTGACACACTATAATGACCCCTAATAAAACCCTTAAAAGCCCTAATAACGATAACAAACACTAGTATACCGTAAAAATCCCTAGAAACCCTCATAAACTCTAATATAACCTAATAAACCCTAAAAATGCTCACAACCAATAAAAAAGATAACAAACAATAAAAACATGTTATATTACTTATGAAGACTTAAAAACACTCATATAACCAAATAAAGTCAAAAAACACTGATATAACTTAAAAATCCCAAAAAACCATAATAAACCACAATAAACACTAATATAACCTATGAAACCCTAAAAAATATCACAAACAAAAACAAGATGCTCACAAAAAATAAAAAACACTATACTATCTAAAAAGACTTAACAAACACTAATATAACCTAACAAAACAAAAAAACTAATAAACCCCAAACAAACCCTAAAAATACCTTAAAAACCCTAATAAAAACTAATAAACCCTAATAAAACTAAAATAAAACCCTAAAAAACCCTTCTCAACCCTAATAAACCTTGAAAACCCATAATAAAACCAAATAAAACCCAACTAAACCCCAATAAACAAAAAAACGCAAACCATTAAAAATCCCTAGAAACCCTAATAAACCATAATAAATTCTAATAAAACCTAATAAACCATAAAAAATTCTCACAAAAACAAAAAACACGCTAATAAAACCTAAAGAGTCCTATAAAATCCTCATATATATTAAAAAAACTAAAAAACACTCATATACCCTAATAAAAACATTAACAAACCCTAGTAAAGCCTACAAATCCCTAACAAACCCTAATAATAACTACTCAACCCTAATAACCCCTAATAAAACCCTAAACATACTTAATCAACCCTAATAAAACCCTAAAAAAACCTACTCAACCCTAATAAACCTTAACACACCATAATAAACCATAATAAACCCCACTAAATCCTAAAAAACAAAAATATACCATTAAAAACCCTTAAACCCCTAATAAATTCTAATGAAACCTAACAAAGCATAAAAGCACTAATAAATCCTAATAAACACTACTAAACCCTAAATAATAAAAATTTACCCTCTTAAAAATTAATAAACCATACTGAACGATAATAAACCCTAATAAATCCTAAATATACCCAAATATACCATAATATACCTTAATATACCATAATATACCCTAATAAACCCAACTCAAACCTAATAAAACCCTAAAAATACCTAATAAATCCTAAAAAACCTTAACACACCATAATAAACCCGAATAAAATCATAATAACCACCACCAAACCCTAAAAAATGCTAATATAATATTAAAAAACCCCAAAACCCTAACAAATCATAAGAAATTTAAATACCACGTAAAAATTATAAAATATGATAATAAACCCTAAAAATACCTCTAATAATAATAATAGTAATAACGCACACGCATGTGCATATGCATGTGAATAGTTTAAATAATAAATCATAATGCACATAAATGTGCATATGCCTGCGCATTTGCATGTGAATGATAGTAAATAATAAATTATAAATAATAACACATGTGAATTACATGTGTATGTGCATGTGCATGTGAATGATAATAAATAATAAATAATAATGCACATAAAAGTGCATGTTCATGCGCATGTGCATTTTCATGTGCATGTGCATGAGCATGTGCATAGTAATAAACAATAATTAATAACCAAGTCCACATCAATGTGCATTTTCATGTGAATGGTAATAAATAATAAATAATAACACATGTGACAATAGAATAATTCACGTGCATTACGTGTGCCCGTGCATGAGAATAAATAATAATAACACATGTGATAATAGAATAACACAAGTGCATTTCATTTTCATGGGCATGATAATAAATAATAAATAATAATGCACATGCATGCGCATTTACATGTAATGATAATGATAATGATGCATGCATGTGCATGGTAATAAATAATAAATAACAACGCACGTGCGTGTGCATTTGTATTTGACGATACAAACAATAATAATAATAATAATAATAATAATAATATTAATAATTGAATAACATAGGTGCATTTCATGTGCACGTACATATTAGTAAATAATAAATAAATAATAATAAATAAGAATGCACATGCATGTGCATGTGCATTTACATTTTATGATAATATTGATAATACTAATTGTAATAATAATAATAATAACGCATGCACATGCATGGTAAACAATAATAAATAACAACACACATGCCTGTGAATTTGCATGTGATAATGATAATAATAATGATAATGATAATAATAATAATAATAATAATAATAGTGATAATAATGATAATAATAAAATAATAATACAAGTGCATTGCATATGCACGTGCATGGTAATAAATAATAAATAATAATGCACGTTCTACATTTTCATGTAATGATATTAATAATAACCGCAGTAGTAATAATAGTAGTGGTGGTGGTGATAATAGTAGTAGTGCCAATGGCTCTAATAATAGAATATTGCATGTGCATTACGTGTGCACATTCATGGTAATAAATAATAACACCCGTGCATTGCATTTTCATGTGATGATGATGATGATGATGATGATGATAATAACAACGCATGTGATAATAGAATAACGCACATGCACAGAATGTGTGTGTATCTGCATTTTCATGTTCATTTTCATGTGATGATAATAACAGTAAGAACAACCACAATAATATTAATAATAATAACAATAATAATAACAACACATGTGATAATAAAATAATGTGTGTGCATTGCATGTGCACATGCATGGTAATAAAAATATAACAATAACACACGTACATGTGTATGTTCATGTGGATGAGATGATGATAATAATAATAATAACAGTAATAATAAGTTATAATTGTTTGAAAAAACAACATACAAGACAAAAATGCTAGAAATGGGGTCTGAAAAAACCTAGCAAATCACAGGGTCATTGAAAAATGCATAACTTCTTCTTCAGGTGTCCATTTCTGCTCCGTAAATAGTCAAACTGAATCTCATGGAATGAACTACGATAAAAACAGGTGTTGGAGGCAGAAAAAACACACAGATCAGATGTTATGACCATTTTAAGAAACATTTTACAGGGATCCATACATGAAAATGTAGTTTTGGAGGCCTTCATTTGATATGAGGTAGAGCTCAAAAGGACAACTGGTGCGAAAGTTATTATCGTTTCAAGTTGCACTTTTTTTGGGAGTGGTATAACTAATATATCTTATATTTCTTTGGTCTTCTCATAGTTTCTACTAAACTTGGTCCCCACTCATCTCACAAGCATCGATTTGACTAGTCACAGCACTCAAACGGACAACCAAAGGAGAATTTATTCCTATTTTAGTGAGTTGCGGGTTTCTTAGGTTTTTAGGCGCTAGGAGAGTTACTCAATTTAAAATGAAAATAACTTCTACTACATGTGTTCATTATGTCTCTACCACATATCAAATCGAATATTGTGAAAATATAAATACTCTGGTAACCACTGGAACACTTTATGACATTATTCAACCCCCAAAAGACCCAAAATCCCTTTGGATGGTCAAAAGATCGGGTTCTGGTGTCTGTTTTGCAATAACTTATTCTATGGGGGTCCATTTTGCCTCTACCACATATCAAATCAAATCTTGTGACTAGGCCTATACTCCTATATCCACTGAAGCACCTTCTCACAGCCTTGAAGGCCCAAAAAGATACTTAAACTCTCCACAAGACCACAACTTCTACTCCGGGAGTCCGTTTTGCCTCTACCAAATATCATATTGAAGCTTTCAACTAGATCTACACATCTGTGACCAATATGAACAACTTATCACATTCTAAAAGTCCCAAAAGGTCTATAAGTCCTCCAAATGACCATAACTTTTGCTCTGGGTATTCGTTTCACCTCTACCACATATCAAATTGAAGCTTGCGACTAGCTCTACACATCTATGACAACCATGAACAGATAAATAACCCTAAAAACCATGAATAACCCCGTAGACATTAAAACCCATTAAAAACCATAAAAAACCCTAATAAACCCTAATAAACCGTAACAAACACTAACAAGCCCTAACAAAACCTAACCATCCCCAGCAAACCCTAACAAACCCCAACAATCCCCAAAAAACACTAAAAACACATAACAACCCTTAACAAACCGTAAAAACCCTAAAAAACACTAACAAGCCCTAAAAAACCCCAAGAAGCACTATTAATCCCCAATAAACACAAAAACAATCTGAAGAAACCCTAAAAAACCCCTATAAAACCATAAGAAACCCTAGCATAACACTAAAAACCCTAACAAAACCCTATGAAAACCTAAGAAACACTAACACACCCTTACAAAACCTAACACACCCTTAGAAACCCTAACACACCTTTAGAAACCCTAGAACACCATTATAAACCCCAAAAAACCCATAGAAACCCTAACACAACATTAGAAACCCTTAGAAACCATAACACGCCCTTTGAAACCCTAACCCGCCCCTAAAAACGCTAACCCACTCTTAGAAACCCTAACACACCCTTAGATTCCATAAGAAACCCTTAGACATCCTAAATCAATCTAATAAGCACTAATAAATCCTAACAAACCCTACCAACAAATAATAAACCATAATAAACCCTTATAAACCCTAATAAACACTAATAAATCGTAATAAACCCTAAAAACCCTATTAGACCCCAATAAAAGCTACAAAATACCTAAAAACACAAATATACAACAAAAATGCTATTAAACCATTCAAAACGCTAATAATCACAAAAAACCCTAACAAACCCAGCAAAACCAGAAAAAACCCTAAAAACCCTAAAAACCCAAAAATCCCTAAAAAATCCTTAAAAACCCTAAAAACCCAAAAAAATCCTAAAAAACCTCAAAAAATCACAAAAAACCTCAAAAACGCTAAAAATCATAAAACCCCCTAAAAAGCAAAAAAATGCCTCACAAAACCCTAACCCACCGTATGAAACCCTTAAAAACCTTTTAAACCCCCTAGACACCCCTAAACACCTCAAAAGAAACCCTAATACATCATAAAGAACCCTAAAGAACCCTAAAACCCCCTAAAGAACCACTAAAGCCACTAACAATGCCACATAAACCCTTACAATTGCTACAAAAAACCAAAAAATGATTCAAAACCCACAAAACTCAACAAAACCCAAAAAAATGATAAAATAACCCTAACAAAGCATAAAAAATCCAAACACACGCATAAAACCCAAAAAAACGCATAAAACCCCAAACAAATCAAACAAACTATAACAAACCCTAAAAACCCTAACAAAACCTAACAAGCCCTAACAACCACTAATAACCCCTAAAACCCACTAATAAACCCTAATAACCCCTAAAACGCACTATTAAACCCTAAAAACCCTAATAAACACTAATAAATCGTAATAACCTCTAATAAACCCTAACAAACTCTATTAGACCCTAATAAATGCTTCAAAAGCCCTAAAACCCCCAATATACAATAAAAACACTATTAAACCACAATAATCACAAATAATAACTAAAAACCCTATCAAACCAAACAAAATGCTACAAAAACCTCCAAATAATAGCCTACAAAACCCTACAACACACTAATAAACACTAAAAAACCCTAATAACCACAAAATAAATCGTAACAAACCCTAACAACCCCAAATAAATTGTAACAAATCCTAATAAAGACAAATAAATGGTAACAAATAGAAACAAACCATAAAACCCCCTAATAAACCGCAATAAACCCTAACAAATCATAATAAAGACTAATAAATCGTAATAAACCCAAATACATGTTACTAAACCCTAATAAATAAAATAAACCCTAATAAACCCTAATAAATCCTAAATAACCATAAAAAGGTTGATAAACCCTAGAAAAAGATATTAATTCCTGCAAAATCCAAATAAAAACCTAATATACAATAAAAAATTCCAATAAACTATAACACATCCTAAAGAACGCTAATAAACCCAAAAAAACCCCAAAGAACCATATTAAACTCTAGAGAGCACTATCAAACCCTGAAGAACCCAAAAAAACTCTAAAACACATTATATAAACCCTAAAAACCTCTATAATACCCAAACAAACCCTAAAACACACTAAAAACCCTAATAACCCCTATCAATCCGAAAAAAACAAATAAACCCATAACCCCCCCCAATAACCATTAAAAATCTATCAGATATCGTCAAAACCATAAGCACATTTTAACAACCCTTAAAACCCCTAGAAAAAACTACAAACCATAAACAACCATTAAAATCCAAAAAAATGCTTCAAATAGATACATAAACCCTAAAAACATTACATAATCCCTTAAAAAAGCAACACAAACCCTAAAAATGCAACACAAACCAAAAAATGAAACATAAACCTAGAAAACACTACATAAACCATAAAAGTACTAAATAAACCCTAGAACTGTAACATAAACCCTAAAAAACCCAACATAATCCCTAAAAACGCAACATAAACAATAAAAAATGCTACATAAAACCTAAAAACACAATATAAACCCTAAAAACACTACATGAACCCAAAAAACGTTACATAAACCCTAAAAAATGCAACATAAATGATATATCACCTCTAAAAATGCTACATAAACCTTGAAAATGCAACATAAACCCAAAAAAATGCTACACAAAACCTAAACCCTAAACATGCTATATAAACACTAAAAACGTTACCTAAACCCAAAAAATGTTACATAAAATCTAAAACTGCTAACTAAACATTAAAAATGCTACAAAAACACTAAAAATTCTACATAAACTCTAAAAATGCTACAAAATCCCTAAAAAATTCCACAAAATCCCTAAAGACACTTTAAAAGCCTCAAAAATATGAAACCCTAATATACCATAATATAAAAAATTAAACCCTAATAAACCCGTAATAAACTCTAATAATCCCTAAAAACACCTTATAATCCCTAAAAACCCTAAGAAACTCTACTCAACCGTAGTAAAACCCCAAAAATACCTAATAAACCCTAATAAATGATAATAAAACCTTATAAACCCTAAAAACACGTCAAGAAAACCTAAACAACCCTAAACAACCCTAATAGACAATAATTAACACTAATAAACCCTAGTAAACCCCCCAAAACCCTAAGAAGTCCTAATAAACCATAAATAAAGCCAAATAAACCTTAATCAACCCTAAAAAACCTTAACACACCATAATAACCCCTAATAAAACCCTACAACGCCCTAATAAAGAAAAAAAATGCTAGTATAGCTTAAAAAATCCCTAGAAACCCTGATAAACTCTAATATAACCTAATAAACCCTAAAAACACTCACAAACAATAAAAAACGATCAAAAATAATAAAAACGTGCTATATTACATAAAAAGACCTAAAAACTCTAATATAACCAAATAAAGACAAAAAAAGCTAATACACATTAAAAATCCCTAGATACACTAATAAACCCCAATAAACCTAATATAACCTAATAAAAACTAAAAATGCTCACAAACAAAAACAAAATGCCAACAAACAATAAAAACACGCAATATTATCTAAAAATACCTAACAAACACTAGTATAACCTAATAAAACAAAAAAAAACTAATAAACCCCTAACAAACTCTAATAAACCCTAAAAATCCCTAATAAACCCTAATAAAAAACTAATAAACCCTAATAAAACTCTAAAAATACATTATCAAACCTAATAAACCTTGACACACCATAACAAAACCTAATAAAACCCAAATAAACCCCAATAAACAAAAAAACACAAACAAACCATTAAAAAGCCATAGAAACACTAATAAACCATAATAAATTCAAATAAAAGCTAATAAACCATTAAAAATGCTCACAAACACTAAAAACATGCTAATATACCTAAACAGTCATAACAACCCCACATATATATTTACAAAAACTAAAAAACACTCGTATACCCTAATAAAAACACTAACAAAACCTAGTACACCCTAAAAATCCCTAACAAACCCTAATAAACTGTACTCAACCCTAATAAACCCTAATAAAACCATAAAGATACCGAATCAACCCTAATAAAACCCTAAAAATACCTACTCAGCCCTAATAAACCTTAATACACCATAATAAACAGCAATAAACCCCACTAGACCCTAAATATTGCAAATATACCATTAAAAATCCCAAAAACCCCTAATAAATACTAATAAAACATAACAAAGCTTAAAAGCACAAATAAACCCGATTAAACACTACTAAACACTAAAAATACCTAAGATACCCTCTTAAAAATTAATAAACCATATTTAACCATAATAAATCCTAATAAATCATAAACATATCCAAATATAACATAATATACCATAATATACCCGATTAAACCCAACATAATCCAAATAAAACCCTAAAAATACCTAATAAACCATAATAAACCTTGACACCATAATAAACCTTAATAAAATCCTAATAACCCCCACCAAACCCTACAAAACTCTATTATACCATTAAAAAACTCTAAAACCCTAACAAACCATAATAAATGTTAATAACACCTAAAAATCCTAAAAAAATGATAGTAAACCCTACAAATACCTCTAATAATAATAGTAATAATAACACACGTGAATGTGCATATGCATGTGCATGGTTTAAATAATAAATCATGACGCATGTGCATGTGCATATGCCTGCACAATTTCATGTGAATGATAATAAATAATAAAGTATAAATAATAACCCATGTGAATTGCAAGTGTATGTGCATGGGCATGTGAATGATAATAAATAAGAAATAATTACGCACATACAAGTGCATGTGCATGTACATGTGCATGTGCATGGTAATAAACAATAAATAATAACCAAGTCCACATGAATGTGTAATTTAATGTGAATGATAATAAATAATAAATAATAACACATGGGATAACAGAATAACGCACAGGCATTGCGTGTTCACGTGTATTAGAAAAAATAATAATAACACATGTGATAATAGAATAACACATGTGGATTGCATTTTCCTATTCATGATAATAAATAATATATAATAACACACGTGAATGTTCATTTACATGTAATGATAATGATAATGACGCATGCACGTGCATGGTAATAAATAATAAATAACAATGCACATGCATGTGAATTTGTATTTGATGATACAAACAACAACCACAACAACAACAATAATAATAGAATAACACAAGTGCATTTCAGGTGCTTGTGCATAGTAGTGAATAATAAATAAATAATAGTGAATAAGAATGCACATGCATGTGAATGTGCATTTACATTTGATGATAATATTAAAAATACTAATTGTAATAATAATAATAATAACGCATGCATGTGCATGGTAATAAATAATAAATAACAATGCACATGCATGTGCATTTTCATGTGATAATGATAATAATAATGATAATAATAATAATAAGAAAACTGTGATAATAATAATAATAATAACAACAATAAAAGAATAATACAAGTTCATTGCATATGCACGTACATGGTAATAGTTAATAAATAACAGCGCACATGCATCTACATTTTCATGTCATGATAGTAACAATAACAATAGTAGTAATAATATTAGTACTAGTGGGGATAATAGTAGTAGTACTAATGCATATGATAATAGAATATTGCATGTGAATTACGTGTGCATGTGTATGGTAATAAATAATAACTCTCGTGTATTGCATTTGCATGTGATGATGATAATAATATTATTATTATTAATATTAATATTAATATTAATAATGAAAATGCGTGTGATAATAGAATAACACATGTTCATTGAATGTTCATGTATGTGCATTTGGATGTTCATTTGCATGTGATGATAATAACAATAACAAGAACAACAACAACAACAAGAACCACAATAATAATAACAACACATGTGATAACAAAATAACATCTGTGCATTGCATGTGCACGTGCGTGGTAATAAAAATAAAATAATAACGTAATTTCTTGTGCACGTACATTTTCATGAGATGCCGATAATAATAATAATAGTAATAATAAGTTATAGTGGTTTGAAAAAACCGTAGACAAGACAAAAGTGCTAGAAATGGTGTATCGAAAAACCTAACAAATCACAGAGTCATCAAAAAAGTCATAACATCTTATTCTGGTGTTCATTTCCACTCCTTGAATCGTCAAACTAAATCTCATGGAATGAACTATAATAAAAACAGGTTTCAGAGGCCAAACAGAGACACTGATAAGAAGTTATGACTGTTTTAAGAAAAATTTGATAGGGATCCGGATACAAAAATGGAGTTTTGGAGGCCTTTTGATGGGTTTTTGAGATTTTAGGGACCTAATCATTACATGAACTTTGTTCAAGTTATCATTCTACGTAGATATCTTCACTGCCATCGATTGGATATGTGGTAGATCTCAAACGGACAACCGGAGTGAAAGTTATGTCCATTTGAATTTGGACTTTTTTTGGAGTGGTATAACTAATATATCTTCTGTTTTTTTATCTTCTCATTATTTCGATTAGACATGGTCATCACTCATCTCACGATCTTTGATTTTACTAGTCACAGTGCTCAAACAGACACCCAAAGGAGAATTTATGCCTATTTTAGTGAGTTGCGGGTTTCTTAGGTTTTGAGGCGCTAGGTGGGTTACTCAATTTAAAACGACGATAACATCTTCTACGTGTGTTCATTTTGGATCTACCACATATCAAATCGAATATTGTGAAAAGATACACACTCTGGTAACCACTGGATCCCTTTCTGACATTCTTAAACCCCCAAAAAGTCCCAAAATCCTTTTGGATGGTCAAAAGATTAGATTCTGGTGTCCATTTTGCAATAACTTCTTCTATGGGTGTCTATTTTGCCTCTACCACATATCAAATCGAAGCTTGAGACTAGAGCTACACTCTCATAACCACCTAACCACCTTATCACATCCTTGAAGGCCAAAAAGGTACTTAATCCCTCCAAAAGACCATAACTTCTACTCTGGGGGTCCGTTTTGTCTCTACCATATATCAAATTGAAGCTTTTGACTAGATCTACACATCTTTGACCAATAGGAACACCTTATCATGTTATTAAATACACAAACGGTCCTTAATTACTCCAAATTACCATCACTAATGCTCTGGGTGTCCTTTTCACCTCTATCACATATCAAATTAATGCTTTCGAATAGCTCTACAAATCTATGAAAACCATGAACAACTAAATAACCCTAAAAACCATGAATAACCCCATAAACACTAAAAACCATTAAAAACCACGCAAAACACTAACAAACCCTAAAAAACAGTAACAAACACTAAAAAACCATAACAAACCCTACCAAAGCCTAACAAACCCTAAAAAACCCATAAACCCTTAAAAAACATAATAGACCATAAAAAACCTTAACAAATCCAAACAATCCCTAAGAAACCCCAATAAGCACTAAGAAACCCCAATAAACACAAAAAACATGAAGAAACCCTAACAACCCCCTAGGACACCAGAATCAACCATAACATAATCCTAAAAACCCTAAAAACCCTAACAAAACCATAATAAAACCAAATAATCACTAACACACCCTTGAAAACCCTAACAAACCTTTAGAAACCCTAACACACCCGTTGAAACCATAGCACACACATAGAAACCCTAACCCACCCTTAAAAACCCTAACCTATCCTTAGAAACCATAACACACCCTCAGAAACCCTAAAAACCCCTTAGACACCCTAAATCAATCTAATAAGAACTAATAAATCCTAACAAACCCTACTAACCAATAATAACCCATAAAAATCCCTAATAAACCCTAAATCCCACTACTAAACCCTAATAAACACTAATAAATTGTAATGAACCCTTAAAACCCTATTAGACCCTAATAAAAGCTACAAAATACCTAAAAACCCAAATATACAACAAAAACACTATTAAACCATTCCAAATGCTAATATTCACACAAAAACCCTATCAAACCAAGAAAGATCAGAGAAAACCCTAAAAAACCATAAAACCCCAAAAAAAATAAATACCCTAAAACCCTTAGAAACCCTAAAAATACTAAAAAATCCTAAAAATCCTAAAATCCCTAAAAACCCTAAACCCCTAAAAAACAAAAAAAACCCGAAAAAAAATCTGAAAACAAAACTAAAAACCCTAAAAAATCTAAAAAAAACTCAAACAACCCTAAAAACCTAAAAACCACAAAAAATGCTTAAAAATCCTAAAAAGTATAAAAAAAGCTAAAAACCCTATCCAACCCTATGAAACCCTTAAAAACCCTAAAAAACCCTAGTAAACACTAAAAACCTCAAAAGAAACCCTAATACACCCTAAAGAACCCTAAAAACCCTAAAGAACCCTAAAGAACCACTAAAGCCACCAACAACGCTACATAAACCCTAACAATTGCTACAAAAACAAAAAAATGCTTCAAAACCCACATAACACAAAAAACCTCCAAAAACGCTAAAATAACCCTAAAAAGCATAAAAAAATCCAAACACACCCATAAAACCCAAAAAATGCATAAAACCCCAAACAACTCAACAAAACTGTAGCAAACCCTAAAAACCCTATCTCTCCACGGTGGTCGCGGATTGCTTTGGTGGTTCTTGGTGGTGTTGGCCCTTGGCGTTGGTGGCTCCAGGAAACTCTCGACGGTTCCCGTCTTCGGAAGTGTTCTGGTTTTTTGCGGATCGGAATGGTTGCTGGTGTCGTTCTTTGGTGGTGTCTGGGATCTGGGTGCGACTGGATTTGGCAGCTTCAGAGCACCCACGAATGGGTCAACAGCTTCGACATCTTCAGCGGTGGAGGGAGTTTCATCGGCGGTGTGGACCCTGGCCTCTTCGACGATTCGTGGAGGCGTGGACTGGCTATGGCTCATCCTTGGCGTAGCGTTGCAGGACTATGGTGGAGCCGTTCAGATCTGGGATTTCCACCATGCAGCGCTTCGTTTCCATGGAGGTGTGGATCAGATCTTGGCAATACGGGTTCTTCCAATGTCTTCAGCGGTTTGGTCTTCTCCGAACGGTGGCCTGGCCTTTTTTGATCCATGATGCTGAACGGTGGGTGCACTGGGATCTGCGATGTTATGGAAATGGCATGTCTGCTTCCATGCTTGGGTCTGGTTTTCCAGATCTGAGTCTGGGAGGTTTTTGCTGGATCTCTTGGAATTTTGACGGTTTCTGGGGGCTACGGAAAGTGAACGTGCAGGTTCGTGCTTCTGTCTCCTTAGTTTCACCTTTGATTTATGCTGCTAATGAGTTTCTGGACAAGCTGAGTTGCGTCCTGGCTACTATTGTGGAATGTGGTCTTTTGAGATATTGCTGGTTTGGTTGTGAGTTGTTGCTGAAGTTGGATTTGAGGCAAGGTGAGATTGAGGTTGATGGTTGTGGTGTTGGTTTGGTTTTGAATAGCTATGGGTGCGGGATTTTTGCTCTGGTGAGTGTGTTGGATGCTGTTTGGTGTGCTGCTGGTTGCTGTTTTTCAGGAGGATTTTTTTCTGTTGGTTTCTGGGGCCGGTTGGTTTGGATGTGGTGCTGCTGTGTTGCTATGACGAATGGATGTGGTGCTGCTGATGGTTGCTGGGGCTGGTTGGTTTTGATGTGTTGTGGCTGCTGTATTGCTGTGATGATTGGATGTGGGGCTGTTGGATGCTGGAATGCGCTGGATGATGGATGTTGTGATGCTGGATGTGTGGACGCTGCTTGGCTGTGCTGTTTGGTATTGGTGCTGGATGCTGGTGTTGGCTGGACAAGATTTGTGGACTCTGCTATTGTGTTTTGTTTTGTGTCTGTTTCTCTATTTTGTTTTCTTTTTTGATTTTCCTTTTTTTGGGTCTTTTGTTGTGAAGGGTTTTTGGGTGTGGGTCGTTTGACCCCTCCCCTCCCTTGTCTGCAGGTCTTTGTGTCTTTTCTTTTAATAAATTTTGGGGGGTTCCGGGAATAGCCTGGACCCGAGCCTTCCTTTGCCTAAAACCCCCTATTAAACCCTAAATACCCTAATAAGGACTAATAAATCGTAATAACCTGTAATAAACCATAAAAAACTATATTAGACCCTAATAAATTCTACAAAATCCCTAAAACCCCAAATATACATTAAAAACACTATTAAACCATAATAAACCCTAATAATCACTAAAAATCCTAACAAACCCGACAAAACGCTATAAAAACCTCCAAATAATAGCCTACCAAACCCTACAACCCACTAATAAGACCTAACAAACACTAATAACCCCAAAATAAATCGTAACCAACCCTAAAAGACCAAATAAATCGTATCAAATCCTAACAACACTAAATAAATCGTAACAAAATGAAACAAACCATAACAAACCCCTAATAAACCGCAATAAACCCTAACAAATCATAATAAACCCTAATAAATTGTAATAAACCCAAATACATGTTAATAAACTCTAATAAATAAAATAATCCCAAATAAACCCTAAATAAATTCTAAATAATCATAAAAAGGTTGATAAACCAAAGAAAAAGTTATTAATGCCTACAAAAGCCCTATAAAAACGTAATATACAATAAAAATGCTAATAAACAGTAACAAATCCTAAATAACACTAATAAACCCTAAAGTACCCTAATAAACCCAAAATAACCATATTAAACTCTAAAGAACACTAAAAAACACTAAAGAACCCAAAAAATGCTAAAACTAATTATATAAACCCTAAAAACCTCTACAATACTCAAACAAACCCTAAAAACACTAAAAAACTTTAACAACCCCTATCAATGACAAAGAAACAAATAAACCCATATACACCCCCCACACACACACCAAAAAAACCCATTAAAAATCCATCAGATACCATAAAAAACCATAAACACCTGTTAACAAACCATAAAAGCCCTAAAAAGCACTACAAACCATAAAAAACCATTATAACCCTAAAAAGACTTCAAATAGATACATAAACCCTAAAAACGTTACGTAAACCCTAAAAAATGCAACAAAAACCTTAAAAACGCAACATAAACCAAAAAACGCAACATAATCCCAAAAAACGCAACATAAAACTAAAAAGCACTACATAAACCCTAGAATTGTACATAAACCCTAAAAACACAACATAAACCCTAAAAAACTAAACATAAACATTAAAAAATGCTACGTAAAACCTAAAAACAGAATAGAAACCCTAAAAACACTACATGAACCCCAAAAATGTTATAAAAATCCTAAAAAATGAAACATAAATGCTGTATCACCACTAACAATGCTACATAAACCCAGAAAATGCAATATAAACCCTAAAAAATACTACATAAAACCTAAACCCCAAACACACTACATAAACCCTAAAAACTTTAAATAAACCCTAAAAATGATACATAAAACCTAAAACTGCTAACTAAACACTAAAAATTCTACATAAACACTAAAAATGCTATATAAACTCTAACAACTCTACCCAAATCCTAAAAAATGCTACAAAAACCCAAAAGACTCTTTAAAACCCTCAAAAATATTAAACCCTAATATACCATAATATAAAAAATTAAACCCTAATAAACTCAAATAATCCCTAAAAACACCTTATAATCCCTAAAAACCCTAAGAAACTCTACTCAACCGTAATAAAACCCCAAAAATATCTAATAAACCCTAATAAATTATTATAAAACCTAAGAAACCCTAAAAACACATTAAGAAAACCTGAACAACCTTAACCTACCTGAATAGACACTAATAAACACTAATAAACCCTAATAAACCCTAAACAAACCCTAAAAATCCCTAATAAACCCTAAATAAAGTCAAATAAACCCTACTCAACCCTAACAAACCTCAACACACCATAATAACCCCTAATAAATCCCTACAAATACCTAATAAAGAAAAAAAAATGCTAATATACATTAAAAAATCCCAAGAAACCCTGATAAACTCTAATATAACCTAATAAACCTTAAAAACGCTCACAAAAAATAAAAAAACGATCACAAACAATAAAAACGCGCTATATTACCTAAAAAGACCAAAAAACACTAATATAACCTAATAAAGACAAAAAATGCAAATATACCATAAAAATCCCTAGAAACCCTAATAAACCATAATAAACTCTAATATAACCTATGAAACCCTAAAAGAGCTCACACACAAAAACAAAATGCTCACAAACAATAAAAACACACTATATTATCTAAAAAGACCTAACAAACACTAATATAACCTAATAAAACAAAAAAAAAACTATTAAACCCTAACAAACCCTAAAAATCCCAAAAAATCCTTAATAAAACCTAATTAAAACTAATAAACCCCAATAAAACCAAAATAAAACCATAAAAATACCTTCTCAACCCTAATAAACCTTGACACACCATAATAAAACCTAATAAAACCTAACTAAACCCCAATAAAAAAAAATGCAAACAAACCATTAAAAAGTAATAGAAACCCTAATAAACCCTAATAAATTCAAATAAAAGCTAATAAACCATTAAAAATGCTCAAAAACACTAAAAACACGCTAATAAAACCTAAAAGTCATAACAACACCTCATATATATTAACAAAAACTAAAAAACACTCATATACCCTAATAAAAACAATAACAAACCCTAGTAAACCCTAAAAATCACTAACAAACCCTAATAAACCGTACTCAACCCTAATGGGCCCTAATAAAACCTTAAAGATACCGACTCAACTCTAATAAAACCCTAAAAATACCTACTCAACCCTAATAAACCTTAACACACCATAATAAACCATAATAAACCCCACTAAATCCTAAAAAACACAAATATACCATTAAAAACCCCTAAAATCCCTAATAAATGATAATAAAACATAACAAATCTTAAAAGAGATAATAAACCCGAATAAACACTACTAAACACTAAAAACTCTAATATGACCTCTTAAAAATTAATAAACCATAATGAACCATAATAAACCCTAAAAAATCCTAAACATACCAAAATATACCATTATATACCATAATATACCCTAATAAACCCAACTCAATCTTAATAAAACCCTAAAAAAACCTACCAAACCCTAATAAACCTTGACACACCATCATAAACCCTAATAAAATCGTAATAACCCCCACCAAACCCTAAAAAATACTAATATACCATTACAAAACCCAAAAACCCTAACAAACCATAATAAATGTTAATAACATCAAAAAATCATAAAAAATGATAGCAAACCCTAAAAATACCTCTAATAATAATAGTAGTAAAAACGCACGTGAATGTGCATATGCATGTGCAAGGTTTAAATAATAAATCTTAACGCACGTGCATGTGCATATGCCTGCGCATTTGCATGTGAATGATAATAAATAATAAATAATAACGCATGTGAATTGCTTGTGTATGTGCATGTTCATGTTAATGATAATAAATAATAAATAATTATGCACATACAAGTGCATGTGCATGTGTATGAGCAGGTGCATGTGCATAGTAATAAACACTAAATAATTACCAAGTCCACATGAATGTGAATTTGCATATGAATGATAATAAATAATAAATAATAACACATGTGATAATAGAATAATGCAGGCTCATTGCATGTGCACGTGCATTAGAATAAATAATAATAACACATGTGATAATAGAATAACGCAGGTGCATTGCTTTTGCATGTGCATGATAATAAATAATATATAATAACGCACGTGCATGTGCATTTACATGTGATGATAATGATAATGATGCATGCCTGTGCATGGAAATAAATAATAAATAACAACGCACGTGCATGTGCTTTTTTTATTTGATGATACAAAAAAACAACAAGAATAATAATAATAATAATAATGTTAGAATAATGCAAGTGCATTTCATGTGCACGTGCACAGTATTAAATAATAAATAAATAATAATAAATAAGAACACACATGAATGTACATGTTCATTTACATTTGATGATAATATTAATAATACTAATTGTAATAACAATAATAATAAGTCGTGCATGTGCATGGTAATAAATAATAAATAACAATGCACATGCATGTTCATTTTCAAGTGATAATGATAATAATATTGATAATAATAATAATAATAATAATAATTAAAACAGTGATAAAAATAATAATAATAATAATAATAATAAAATAATAATAACAGTGCATTGTATATGCACGTACATGGTAATAAATAATAAATAATAATGCACGTGAATCTACATTTTCATTGGATGATAGTAATAATAACAACAGTTGTAATAAATGTAGTAGTAGTGGGGATAATAGTAGTAGTACTAATGCATATGATAATAGAATATTTCATGTGCATTACGTGTGCATGTGTATGGTAATAAATAATAACTCCCATGCATTGAATTTGAATGTGATGATGATGATGATAATAATTATACTATTATTAATAATAATATTAATAATAACAACGCATGTGATAATAGAATAATTCACATTAATTGAATGTGTGTGTATGTGAATTTGGATGTGCATTTTCATATGATAACAACAACAACAAATACTACAACAACAACAACAACTACCACAATAATAATAATAACAATAATAATTACAACACATGTGATAATAAAATAATGTGTGGGCATTGCATGAGCACAGGCATGGTAATAAAAATATAATAATAACGCATGTGCATGTGCATGCTCATTTTCATGAGATGATGATAATAAAAATAATAACAGTAATAATAAGTTATAGTTTTTTGAAAAAACAGCAGACAGGACAAAAGTGCTAGAAATGGTGTCTCGTAAAACCTAACAAATCACAGAGTCATTAAAAAAGGAAAAACTTCTTCTTCAGGAGTCCATTTCCGCTCCTTGAATAGTAAAACTAAATATCATTGAATGAACTATGATAAAAACAGGTGTCGGTGGCCGAACAGACACACCGATTAGAAGTTATGACCGTTTTAAGAAACATTTGAGAAGGATCTGGACACGAAAATAGATTTTTGGAGGCCTTATGATGCGTTTTTGGGCTTTTAGGGTCCCAAAAATTACTTGAACTTTGTTCAAGTTAGCCTTCTACATATATGTCTTCGTTGCCTTCTATTTGATATGTGGTAGATCTCAAATGAACAACCGGAGTGAAAGTTATGGTCGTTTGAAGTTGTACTTTTTTTGGAGTGGTATAACTAATATATCTTCTGTTTCTTTGATCTTCTCACAGTTTCGATTAGACTTAGTCTCCACCAATCTCACGAGCTTAAATTTTAGTAGTCACAGTGCTCAAACGGACACCCAAAGGATAAGTTATTACTATTTTAGCGAGTTGCGGGTTTCATAGGTTTTTAGGCGCTAGGAGGGTTGCTCAATTTAAAACGACGATAACTTATGATACGTGTGTTCATTTTTGCTCTACCACAAATCAAATCAAATATTTTGAAAAGATATACACTCTGGTAACCACTATAACCCTTTCTAACATTCTTCATCCCAAAAAAAGACCCAAAATCTCTTTGGCTGGTCAAAAGATAGGCTTCTGGTGTCCGTTTTTTAATAACTTCTTTTATGGGTGTCCTTTTTGCCTCTACCACATATAAAATCAAAGCTTGTGACTAGACCTACACTCCTATAACCACTGAAGTGCCTTCTCACATCCTTGAAGGCCCAAAAAGGTACTTAAACCCTCCAAAAGACCATAACTTATACTCCGGGAGTCCGTTTTGCCTCTACCATATATCAAATTGAAGATTTCGACTAGGGCTACACATATGTGACGAATAGGAACACCTTATCACGTTATTAAAGACCCAAAAGGTCCTTAATTTCTCCAAATGACCATAACTTCTGCTCTGGGTGTCCGTTTCACCTCTACCACATATCAAATTTAAGCTTGCAACTAGCACTACACATCTGCGACAACCATGAACAACTAAATAATCCTAAAAAACCATGAATAACCCCATAAACACTAAAAAGAATTAAAACCCATGCAAAACCCTAACAAAACTAACAAACCCTAACAAACCCTAACATACCCTCAAAAACCCTCAAAAACCTAAAAAACATAACAAACCCTAAAATACCCTAACAATCCCTAACAAGCCCTAACAAACCCCAAGAAGCACTAAGAAAATCCAATAAAGACAAAAAAAACTTGAAGAAACCCAAAAAAACCCTAAGAAACCATAAGAAACCATTACATAACATTAGATCCCCTAAAACCCTAACAAAACCCTATGAAAACCAATGAAACACTAACACACCCTTAGAAACCCTAACACACCCTTAGAAACCCTAACAGACCCTTAGAATCCCTAGAACAGCCTTAGAAACCCAAACGCACCCATAGAAACCCTTACAAAAAATTGGAAACCCTTAAAAACCATAGCACGCCCTTAGAAACCCTAACCCGCCCATAAAAAACCTAACCCTCCCTAACACACCCTTAGAAACCCTAAAAACACTCAGACACCCTAAATTACTCTAATAAGAACTAATAAATCCTAACAAACCCTACCAACCATTAATAAACAATAATAAACCCTAATAAACCCTAAATCCCACTACTAAACCCTAATAAACACTAATAAATTGTAATAACCCCTAAAAACCCTATTAGACCCCAATAAAATATAAAAATACCTAAAAACCCAAATATACAACAAAAATTCTATTAAACCATTCAAAATGGTAATATTCACAAAAAAAAACCTAACAAACCCGGCAAAACCTGACAAAACCCTAAAAACCATAAAAACCCAAAAAAACCCTTAAAACCCTAAAAAAACCCTAAAACCCCTATTAACCCTAAAAAATCCTAAAAACCCTAAAAAACCCCTAAAAACCATAAAATCCCTAAAAACCTGAAAAACCCAAAGAAACCCAAAAACAAACTTAAAAACCCCTAAAAAACCTAAATAAAATGTAAAAACCCCCTAAAAACCCAAAACCACAAAAAACGCTAAAAACCCTAAAAAGTCTAAGAAACCCTACCAACCAATAATAAACCATAATAAACCTTAATAAACCCTAGATCCCACTACTAAACCCTAATAAACACTAATAAATGGTAATAAAGCATAAAAACCCTATTAGACCATGATAAAAGCTACAAAATACCTAAAAATCCAAATATACAACAAAAACGCTATTAAACCATTCAAAATGCTAATATTAACAAAAAAACCCAAAAAAATCTGGAAAAACCCTAAAAAACTCTAAAAACCCATAAAAACACTAAAAACCCAAAAAACCCTAAAAACCTAAAACCCCTAAAAAATCAAAAAAAAACTAAAAAAACCCGAAAACAAACCTAAAGACCTTATAAAACCTCAAAGAAACCTAAAAACCCTAAAAAACCTAAAAACCACAAAAATGCTACAAACCCTAAAAGGCTAAAAATGCCTAACAAAAGCGTAACAAAACTTATGAAATACATTAAAACCCTAAAACACCCTAGAAAACCCAAATAACCTCAAAAGAAACCCTAATACACCCTAAAGAACCCTAAAACCCCTAAAACCCTAAAGAACCGTAATGAACCACTAAAGCCACTAACAACACTATATAAAACCTATCAATTTCTACAAAAACACGAAAATTACTTCAAAAACCACAAAAAGCAACAAAACCCCAAAACACTTAAATAACCATAACAAAGCATAAAAAATCCAAACACACCCATAAAACCCAAAAAAACGCATAAAACCGCAAAAAACTCAAACGAATAGTAATAAACCCTAAAAATCCTGACAAAACCTAACAAACCCTAACAACCACTAATAACCCCTAAGAACCACTAATAAACCCAAATAACCCATACAACCCACTATTTAACCCTAAAACCCTGAATAAACACTAATAAATTGTAATAACATGTAATAAACCTTAAAAAACTCTATTAGAACCTAATAAAAGCTAAAAAATCCCTAAAACTCCTAATATACTATAAATACACTATTAAACCATAACAAACAAAAATAATCACTAAAAAACCCTAAAACCCTGACAAAACACTACAAAAATCTCCAAATAATAGCCTACAAAACCCTACGACCCACTAGTAAACCCTAAAAAACCCTAATAACCCCACAATAAATCGCAACAAACCCTAACAACTCCAAATAAATCATAAAAAATCCTAACAACACCAAATAAATCATAACAAACTGAAACAAACCATAAAAAACCCTAATAAACCCCAATAAACCCTAACTAATCATAATATACCCTAATAAATCATAATAATCCCAAATAAACATTACTAAACCCTAATAAATCCTTATAACACTATAAAATGTTGATAAACCATATAAAAACAATTAATTCCTACAAAATCCCAATAAAACCCTAATATACAATAAAAAATGCTAATAAACTGTAACAAATCCTAAATAACACTAATAAACCCTAAAAACCCTAAAAAACCCTAAAAAGCCGTATTAAACACTAAAGAACAGTAAAAAACCCTAAAGAACCCAAAAAAGGCTAAAACACAATATATAAACCCTAAAAACTGCTACAATACCCTAAAAACCCTAAAACACACTAAAAAACCTAAAAATACCTATCAATCCCCAAAAAACAAATAAACCCATAAAACCCCCAAAAAACATTAAAAAGCCATCAGATAGCATAAAAACCCATAAACACCCGTTAATAACCCTTAAAACCCTAACAAACACTACAAACCATAAAGAACCATTAAAATCCTAAAAGAGGCTTCAAATAGATACATAAACCCTAAAAACGTTACATAAACCCTAAAAAATGCACCAAAAACACTAAAAACAAAACATAAACCAAAAAACGCAACATAAACACAAAAAATGCTACATAAACCCTAAAAGCACTACATAAACCCTAGAACTGTAACATAAACCCTAAAAACACTACATAAACCCTAAAAACACAATATAATCCCTAAAAACACTACACGAACCCTAAAAACATTACATAAACCCTAAAAAGGCAACATAAACGCTACATCACCTATAAAAACACTACATAAACCCAGAAAATGCAATATAATCCCTAAAAAATGCTACAAAAAACCTAAACCCTAAACACATTACACAAACCCTAAATATGTTACATAAACCATAAAAATGATACATAAAACCTAAAACCACTAACTAAACCCTAAAAACGCTACATGAATAATAAAAATGCTAAATAAACTCTAATCACACTACACAAACCCTAAAAATGCTACAAAAACCCTAAAGATGCTTCAAAACCCTCAAAATATTAAACCCTAATATACCATAATATAAAAAAATTAAAACCTAATGAACCCCTAATAAACCCCTAATGAACCACTAAATCCACTAACAACACTACATAAACCCTAACAATTGCTACAAAAAACTAAAAATGCTTCAAAACCCACAAAACGTAACAAAACCCCAAAAAATGCTAAAATAACCCTATAAATCAAACAAAATCCAAACACACACATAAAACCCCCAAACAACTCAAACAAACTATAAGAAACCCTAAAAACGCTAACAAAACCTAACAAACCCTAACAACCACTAATAACCCCTAAGAACCACTAATAAACCCTAATAACCCCTAAAATCCACTATTAAACCCTAAAAACCTTAATAACCACTAACAAATCGTAATAACATGTAATAAACCCTAAAAAACTATATTAGAACCTAATAAATGCAAAAAAATCCCTAAGACCCCTAATATACAATAAAAACACCATTAAACCATAATAAACCCAAATAATCACTAAAAACCCT
The DNA here is from genome assembly GCA_963277665.1 of Viscum album. Lineage (NCBI taxonomy): Eukaryota > Viridiplantae > Streptophyta > Magnoliopsida > Santalales > Viscaceae > Viscum > Viscum album. The sequence continues at coordinate 322,515 of OY728167.1, read as the reverse complement.
TACAAACCCGACAAAACGCTACAAAAACCTCCAAATAATAGCTTACAAAACCCTACAAACAACTAATAAACCCTAACAAACCCTAATAACCCCAAAATAAATCATAACAAACCCTAAAAACCACAAATAAATCGTAACAAATCCTAACAACGCCAAATAAATCGTAACAAACTAAAACAAACCATAACAAACCACTAATAAACTGCAATAAACCCAAACAAAGCATAATAAACCCTAATAAATCGTAATAAACCCAAATACACTTTACATAACCCTAATAAATAAAACAAACCCTAATAAACCCTAATAAATCCTAAATAACCCTAAAAATGATGATAAACACTAGAAAAATCTATTAATCCCTACAAAAGCCCAATAAACCCCTAATATACAATAAAAAATGCTAATAAACTGTAACAAATCCTAAAGAACACTAATAAACCCTAAAGAACCCTAATAAACCCTAATGAACCATATTAAACTCTAAAGAACACTAAAAACCCTAAAGAACCTAAAAAAATACTAGAACACATTATATAAACCCTAAAACCCGTTACAATTCCCAAACAAATCCTAAAACACACTAAAAACCCTAACAACCCCAATCAATCCCAAAAAAACAATTAAACCCATAAAACCCCCCAAAAAACATTAAAAAGCCATCAGATACCATAAAAACCATAAACACAAGTTAACAACCCTTAAAACCCCTAAAACACTACAAACCATAACCAGCCATTAAAAACCTCAAAAATGCTTCAAATAGATACATAATCCCTAAAAATGTTATATAAACCCTAAAAAATGCATCAAATACCCTAAAAATGCAACATAAACCAATAAAAGCAACATAAACCCAAAAAACACTACATAAACCCTAAAAGCACTACACAAAACCTTGAACTGTAACATAAACTCTAAAAAACACAACATAAACCCTAAAAAAGGCAACATAAACATTAAAAACGATACATAAAACCTAAAAACACAATATTAAAGCTAAAAACACTCCATGAACCCTAAAAACATTACATAAACTCTAAAAAATGAATCATAAACACTACATCACCCCTAAAAACGCTACATAAAACCTGAAAACGCAACATAAACCCTAAGAAATTCTATATAAAACCGAAACCCCAAACACACTACATAAACCCTAAAAAGGATACATAAACCCTAAAATGATACATAAAATCTAAAACCACTAACTAAACCCTAAAAACACTACATAAACACTAAAAATGATACATAAACTCTAACAACGCTATACAAACCCTAAAAAATGTTACAAAAACCCTAAAGACGCTTTAAAACACTAAAAAATATTAAACCCTAATATAGAATAATTTAAATAATTAAACCCTAATAAACCTCTAATTAACTCTAATAATCCCAAAAAAACACCTAACAATCCCTAAAATTCTATGAAACTCTACTCAATCCAAATAAAACCCCAAAAATACCTTATAAACCCTAATAAATGACAATAAAACCTAATAAACCCTAAAAACACGTTATTAAAACCTAAACAACCCAAAATAACCCTATTAGACACTAATAAACATTAATAAACCCCAAAAAACCCTAAAAAGACCAAATAAACCATAAATAAAGCCAAATAAATCCTACTCAACCCTAACAAACCTTAACACACCATAATAAACACTAATAAACCCCAGCAAAACCCTAATAATGAAAAAAATGCAAGTATACCTTAAAAATCCCTAGAAGCCCTGATAAACCCTAATATAACCTAATAAACCCTAAAATGCTCAAAAACAATAAAAACATGCTATATTACCTAAAAAGACCTAAAAACACTAATATAGCCTAATAAAGGCAAAAAACGCTAATAATACATAAAAATCCCTAGAAACCCTAATAAACCATTATAAACTCTAATATAACCAATGAAACCCTAAAACGGTCACAAACAAAAAAAACACTCAAAAACATTAAAAACACACTAAATTATCTAAAAAGACCAAACAAACACCAATATAACCTAATAAAATAAAAAAAACTAATAAACCCATAAAAAACCTAATAAACACCAACAATCCCTAATAAACCCTAATAAAAACGAATAAACCCTAATAAAACCCAGAAAATACCTTCTTAACCATAATAAACCCTGACACAACATAACAAAACCTAATAAAACCCAACTAAACCCCAATAAATAAACGCAAACAAACCATTAAAAGCCCTAGAAACCCTAATCAACCATAATAAATTCCAATAAAAGCTAATAAACCATTAAAAATGCCCACAAACACTAAAAAAAGCTAATTAAACCTATAAAGTCATAAAAACCTGTCATACATATTAACAAATACAAAAAACACTCATATAACCTAATAAAAACACTAACAAACCCTAGTAAACCCTAAAAATCGCCAACAAACACTAATAAACCATACTCAACCCCAATAAACCCTAATAAAACCTTAAAGATACCGACTCAACCCTAATAAAACTGTAAAAATACCTACTCAACTATAATAAACCTTAAATCACCATAATAAACCGTAATAAACCCCCCACTAAACCCTAATAAAATTCTAATATACCATTAAAAATCCTTAAAACACCTAAAAATGCTAATAAAACCTAAAAAAACATAATAGTGCTAATAAACTCAAATAAACACTACAAAACACTAAAAACCCAAATATAAAATCTTAAAAATTAATATACCATATGGAACCATAATAAACCCTAATAAATCCTAAACATACACAAATATACCATAATATACCATTATATAACCTAATAAACCCAACTCAATCATAATATAACCCTAAAAATACCCAATAAACCCTAATAAAAATTGACACACCATAATTAACCATAATAAATTCTTAATAACCCCTACCAAACCCTAAAAAATAGTAATATACTAGTAAAAAACCCTAAAACCCTATCAAACCAAAATAAATGTTAATAACTCCTAAAAATCCTAAAAAATTATAGTAAATCCTAAAAATACCTCTAATAATAATTTTAGTAATAATGCACGTGCATGTGCATATGGATGTGCATGGTTTAAATAATAAATCATAACACACGTGCATGTGAATATGCCTGCGCATTTTCATGTGAATGATAATAAATTATAAATTATAAATAATAACGCATGTGAATCGCATGTGTATGTGCATGTGCATGTGAATGATAATAAATAATAAATAATAAGGCACATCCAAGAGCATGTGCATGTGCATGGTAATAAACAATAAATAATAACAAAGTCCACATGAATGTTCATTTTCATGTGAATGATAATAAATAATAACACATGTGATAATAGACTAATGCAAGTGCATTGAGTGTGCAGGTGCATGAGAATAAACAATAATAACACAAGTGATAATAGAATAATGCAAGTGCATTGCATTTTCATGTGCATGGTAATGAATAATATATAATAACGCACGTGTATGTACATTTACATGTAATGATAATGATAATGGCGCATGCACGTGCATCGTAATAAATAATAAATAACAACGCACGTGCATGTGAATTTGTATTTGATGATACAAACAACAACAACAACAACAACAATAACAAAAACAACAACAACAACAACAACAACAATAATAGAATAACACAAGTGCATTGCATGTGCAGGTGCATAGTAGTAAATAATAAATAAATAATAGTAAATAAAAATGCAGATGCATGTGTGTCACGACCCGCCTTCACCAAAAGGAGGGAAGGGTTAGCAGATTGCCATGCCCTTCCTTCTTTAAGTTGAAGGAGAGATAATGACCCCTGAAACCTGCCTTCAATAGGTCCCGGAGTGGCGACTAGCACCAAGGGTATGAAAATCACACAAAAATGGAAGGCATTACCCTTTTTGTTTTATTGGATCAGGAAATAAGATGATGAAACCCCAAAACACCAAAACTGAAAGAAAAGTAAAGCCAATAGGTAAACCATTCCCACATGCATGTTCAAAAGTAAATGATACAAGCCAAAAAACCCCAAGGTAAAAATATACCAAGAAAAAGGAAAACAGCAACAACAACTGCCCCAAAGTCCGAAGCTAGTACGGTCCCACACGATCCCTGATGTCCTCTTGGAAACCTAAAAGTAGTTTTATATACGTAGGGTGAGCATACGACTATACTCGGTAGGGAAAAACCAAAGACACTCGTGCACAAGTGGGGAGACGTACGAAAGTCCCGTGAGAAGCAGACAACCAACACTATCAAGGAGTTCATCCATCCCACTCACCAGACACACTCACCAAATAATGCAAGCATGTAATGTATAATAAAAGCACATCGATTTTTGGGTACCCCCGCCACTTTACCACTGATTATTGAAGTCATCCTACGCATTGAATCAATCCTTCCATTCTCATCGCAGTCCCACTGCCACACCCTCCCACACACACCTGGGCCATATCTTCACACAGTCCCACTGCCAAACCCCGCCTGCAAACACCTGGGCCACAACTGTCACACATAACTAGGCCTACAAACACCTAGGCCAGAACAACCACCGCCACGCCCAAAGACACCTGGGCTAGAAGATCTACTGCCACGCCCGAAGACACCTGGGCCTCATCCCGAAGACACTTGGGAAACCACCTTCCCGCACACACCTGGGCTAACCACCACACTACCCTTCCCGATCGTTCTTGGGCTAATAATGGACTTCATGCCATCACAGTCTACCCGAAGATACTTGGGCTATCCGGGAAAGGGAGCAAAAAGGAGCTAATAACTAGACACTAATAGAAGTGTTGGAAAAAACACTCTCCCCCATGAAATGGGGGTGTTCGGCACTAAGTGCTCAACTTGGATGGGGCACGAATAAGAAACACAAAAACTACAAGTATATGTATAGGTAACAAGCACTCACCCAACTTTAGGTTTTTCTTCAGCCTGCCTAAAGAACACAAAAGCACCCACGTCCAAGTCACAACTCACACCAAACCAAAAACCATTTTTCCCATCATTGTTTACATGTTTAGTAATAATGGTTGAATACGTTTCTACACCTACTTGGGAAACTATCAACATAAGAACAAGCCAAGGGAAGAGCACAGTCAAACATCAACTTAAACGTTCACACCCAGTTCTCTTGTAAAGTCACAACAACAAAAGGGATAAGGGGTCCCTCAAAGTACTGAAACCAAGGAAACAAGAAGATATTGCCTACACCTTCTACAACCAAAGGTGACTATTGAGATCCCTCGAAGTAATGGAATAAAAGGTAACCCTGAGACACTGCCCCGTGTCCCCCAATTTCCAGGAGTTGACGGTTTCTCAACAATAGAGGATCCCACCCCAATTCATGATATAATAAAAGTAACCACCCGAGCATAAACTCACAACCAGTGAAAGTACAACAACAGGGGATACCATCCCCACCCATACCACCTCAGCATTCTAAGCCCCCATCCAAGAAAACCATAAGGTCCCCCTTACTTGGCCCGTGGAACACAAGGGAAAACTCAATATGTATTTTTAGACTTAAAAGATTTAACACACTCCATGATTTCAATTCCACTGGGCTTGAACCAGGGTTATCAAAGAAAGGGTTGATCTTGGTGCTTTCAATTTATTTAGCCGAATAAACGAAATTAACCAATTTTATTTACATAGAAAAGGTTCAAAACCACAATACACGCCATTTAAGCATAACAAGTGGTTGGGGTTTATTAGTGCATAGATAAAGACCACCAATGGCCATGATTTTTCATAGGTGTAAGCCAGAACAATTCAGAAAAGAGAAATTAGAGAATCAGTGATCTCACCCCTCCCCTTCATTCATTAGAATTCGTTTATTATCTTCATTAAAGTTTGGTTCATCTAATTCTACAGAATCAATTCCACATCCACTTGAAAGATACACAGAAAGGAGAGACGAAGGTAAAACCCAACATGATTGATCAACGATCAAAGTTTCTCTCCACGTGTGAGGAACACCGGATGCGCAAAAGGAAGGGGAGGGACCTCAAGAACTCAATCACGAGCAGACGAAACGATGGGAGGGTGATCGAGAAAAATAAACCCAGGGAGAAACCTTTAGTTTATAAGGATCGGGGACAGTTGAGATAAGAACGAGAAACCGCGTAAGGAGCAGGGTTGTGGGTTGACCACGCGGCCCCACACGTCATTAAAGGTCCCCACCTTTAGGGGTGGTCAAAACTGATGCACACCTCGTCGAACATTTAATTAAATTCCATTAATTGGGGTTACTGGGTTTAAACATGATTAAAGGGGTCAAAATAGGGTTTAAAACCCAATTTGTGAAAAAAGAAAGCGCTACTGGAAAACCCCGTGGGGGTAGGTGAGAGCGACCAGTAGCCGAGAGCTACCGGTGGCTGACATCGACCGGTAGCCGAGAGCTTCCGGTGGATGACAACGACCGATAACCGAGAGCTAACGGTGGATGACAGCCACCGGTGGCTGACAGCGACCGGTATCCTAGAGCTACCGGTACCCCAAGGTCACCGGTAGGCTATGTCTACCAGTAGTCCGAGGCTACTGGTAGGCCAAGGCTACTGCTAAGAGTCACCGAGAAGCTGGGATAGCCTTCGAAACCACCCAGAACACCTCAACCATCAGATATTTGCAAAGTAATGGACCCTAATACCCAGGCCATTACATCAGATACCTCTCAAAATATTATCGCCCTCGAGAATCAAAACAACCTAGAAGGGAAATAGAGGGTCCAAACAACCACCTCGAAAGATACCTCTTAGGAGTGAAACTCATTATTAACTGGAAACACCTCCCTCTCAAGAACCAAGAAACATACCATGTCAAACTGCCCAGTCATGTGGGTTGGGGAGTCTCTTCCCCCATGTCAAGACACTCTCCGCTTTGGGCAGCACTGACTCACCCACACAGGTTTAATCACATCCACCTTAATTCGTCTTGAATAGGGGTCAGATCCTCCCCTCCCCATAGCTAGGACTTTTCACACACATTCATAGAGGAAAGAAAAAAACCACATATTTCATAGCCGACAAGGTAAAATGCTCCACTACAATAAGTATAATAGAACAACACAAAACTCAAAACAACTCTGGGTACTGGGTACGCATCTGCGCTTCCCTCTCCCACATACTCTCCTCAAGCCCACCATGTCTCCATAGCACACGAACCAAGGGAATGGTTCGCCCACGAAGCACCTTCTCCAGGCGATCTCTATCATAAATAGTCTTTCCACAAAGGTCACGTCGTCCTAAATGTCCAACTCTCCCCAGCCGAGGATGTGTGAATCGTCATGCAGATACCGACGGAGGTGGGACACATGGATGACATCATGTATCCTTAGTAGCGGTGGTGGTAACTCTAGCTGTTAAGCCACTTCACCGACCCACCGCAACACTTCGAAGGGTCCGATGAACCTGGGAGAAAGCTTACTCCCCTTGCCGAACCTCCGTTGTCCACATCAAGGGGAGACCTTCAAGAACACACGGTCTCCAACCTCAAAATACAAGGGCCTTATCCTACTGTCAGCATATGAATTTTTTCAGTCCTAGGCTGCCTGGAACTCGGTGTTCACCCTTCACTTGCTGACACACTTGGAACTTGGCAACAAACTCTTCCACTGCTCTCTTTGCTCCAGGCCACAAAAATTGTCCCTTCAGACCTTGGTACATCTTGGAAACTCATGGGTGTACAACTAGGGGTATGATGTGGAACTCACTAAGAACCTTGTCATGCATTGCCTCTGGAACAAACAGATTTCCCTGTAAAAGCATCCGGTTCTGACCATCCTCCGTCCACCCTTCCGGAGCATTGCTCAGGTCAACTCGGTCACACATAACTTCACACTCTAGGTCTCCCCACTGAGACTCCTCCACTTTCTGCAACAGAGAAGACTACACTGTCATCTGATACAGGAAACCCCTACCGCCATCCATCCTCGCATCCAGGTGTAAGGCAGCAAACTCCTCCATCACCTTCCAAGCGTTTGCCGAATCTCAGAACGCATCCTTCTGCGACCTCCTGCTCAAGGCATCGGCGAATACATTCCCCTCCCCTTAAGTGTAGGAAATCTCAATGTCTTAATCCTGGAGGAGCTCCATCCACCTTCACTGCCATAAGTTTAGGTCCTGTTGGTAGAATATATACCTCAGACTTTTGTGATCTATGAATACCACAAATCATTCCCCAATGAGGTAATTCCACCATAACATTAGCGCAAAAATGACCGCTGCATGCTCTAAGTCATGGGTGGCATAATTATGCTCATGAGGGTGTAGTTTCCTAGACCCATAAAAGATCACCCCTTGTCGCAGCATCAACACACATCTGAGGCCTTGCCCTGAAGCATCACAGAACACCTCATACGCCACCCCTTCTTCTGGTAGTCTCAGCACTGGGGCACTAACCAACTTCTCCTTCAGATAGTAGTAGGTTGTCTCGCACTACTCACTCTACACGAAAACGTGGTCCTTCTGGGTCATGGTTTTCAAAGGGGCTGCAACCCGGGAGAAGTTGGGTATGAACCTCTGATAGTAACCCGCCAGCCCGAGGAAACTACGAACCTCTGCCACGTTCTTGGGTTCTTCCCAAGAAACAACTGCCTCAACCTTTGATGGGTCCATCGCTACCCCCTGATTGAACACTACGTGCCCAAGGAAGTGAACTTCTCACATACATAACTTGCATTTCGACAATTCCCTATAGAGAAGGAACTATCGCAGGACCTCAAAAACCTTCTTCAGGTGCTCTGCATGGTCCTCCTCTGATCTTGAATAGATCAGGATATCATAGATGAACAAAACTATGAACTAATCTAGGTACTCCCAGAATATGGAGTTCATAATCCCCATGAACACGGCCTGGGCATTCGTAACACCGAAAGGCATGACTACAAACTCGAAGTGTCCATATCTGCACATGAAGGCTGTATTTGGGATGTCGCCCTCATTCACCCTCAACTAGTGATACCCAGACCGCAAGTCGATCTTTGAGAACCATCCTGCGCCTTTCAGCTGGTCGAAAAGATCATCTATCCTCGGAAGAGGGTAGCGATTCTTGACTGTCACCTGATTCAGCCTCTTGTAGTCTATGCACAACCTGAGACCAGAATCTAACTTCTTTGAGAACAAGACCGGAGCACCCCACAGTGACTCACTTGTTCTAACATAACCCCTCTTCATCATATCGTCAATCTGAATTCGCAACTCCCGTAGCTCTGAAGGTTCCATCCAGTAAGGAGCCATCGGAATCGGACGAGCACTAGGCTACAAGTCTATCCCAAACTCGATATCACGTTGAGGGGGTAGAGTCGTCACCTCTTCAGGGAATACGTCCATAAACTCACTGAAAATTCCTGGAACCTCCACCATTTCAGCTTCTACTGACTCTACTGACAGCCCGACTAACAAGGAGAGGAGGGGTTCCTCTAGGCTACTGCCCTTCTCGCCACTCCGCTCACCGGTGAAAGTAACTCACCGGCCGCCCAAGTCTGAGAACACAACCCTTCCTCGAAAGCAGTCGATGATGAAACACATAGAGAATAGACAATTGATGCCTAGGATGACATCGTATGGTTGTATCTGCAATAGAAGGAGATCTCTGACTGACTGATGCTGCCCTACCATCAGTCTGCATCCTCGAAAAACATATAACAAGTCAGTTTGACCTCCAACAAGAGTGCTCAGCAAATGGGGCACTGAAAGTCTCTCAGCATCTAGACCCAAAGCACGGGCTAGACTGGGTGCAACGAAAGAGTGCGAAGCTCCAGTATCGAACAAGGCATAAGAAAAGGTTCTAAACAAACTGATCGTACCTCGGAAGACCTCTAGCTCTATTGGAACTGCTACCTCCGTGAAGTGAAACTATCCACGCCCAGCTCCTCTACCTCTCGGTTGTTAGCCACCTCTCCGACCATGCCCTGGCCGAGGTCCCTGAGAAGCGCCCTGAGGTTGGCCTCCTCCTGCAATGTCTTCCCTCGGAGGAGCAGGAGCTCGCTGCTCCTGCTACTACTGGTGGAAGGGCCTAGTTGGAAGGTGCTGCTGGGGCGGGTGTTGAGCCTGTTATCCACCGCCAAATTGTACTTGGTCCGGACACTGATTTCGAAGATGTCCATGGCCCCCACAGACGAAGCACCTTGGTCCTGGGCCCGAAAGAAAAGGGCGAGGACCGGGGGACCAGAACTGGAACTGTTGTGGCCAGCTCCCTGGTGGTCAGAACCTAGAGGGTCCTGATGCTAGAGGTCTGGTGCTAACGACCTTTCCCTCTGACGAGCCTAGCTGAATCCCATCTCATGACACACCGCCTAGTGTGTGCATCCTCTCCGCCACATCTACCTTCTTCTGGACCTCCAAGTATGTCGGCCAGGTGAAGGGGGTAACAGCGTACTGGAGGGAGGCTCGGAGCACCTCCTCTAAACGTCTTGCCCAATACTCCTCATCTGGAATGTGGTTCGTAGCAAAACATAGGAGGTCCTTGAACATGATTCCATGCTCCCTTATTGACATACTTCCCTGCTGGAGGGAGGGTAGCTCCTGCCTCTTCTCCACCTTCCTCATAGAAGAGAGGAATTCCGCCCGGAATTCTTTCTCAAAATCAGCCCATGCCACCTCAGCCTCTCTCCTCTCTCCCAGGTAAAGCGTCCACCACTGACGCGCCGCTCCCCACATTTGCCTGATGGACAGAGGAACCCAGTACTCATTTGGGGCCCAAATCAGGTTGAATGCTATCACCAGGTCTTCTAGCCAGCTCTCCATCTTCAAGTTAGAGGTGTTGCCATCATACTTCTCGAGGGTCTGTCGCTGGAATGCCCGAAGTGTATTCTGCCACTGGTCATCCTCCTCCTCTTGATCAGCTCTCTGCTGATCGTCCAAGGTAGTCTCCTGGGCCTCGATCACCTGCACCACACGTGGTCGCCTCCCAGGTTCCATAACTGCATGGTAAACAAGAAATGACTAAGCCCAAGTAGTGCAGAATATTGTTCTTAAAAATTTCTTAAACATATTATTGATTTTAATTCTCAAACCACCCATGAAACATGAGAAAAAAAGTCATTATGATTCATGTACTTTTCCTAGGGTCTCTAACCTGCAATCTGTGTGGCCTCACTTGGTCATTCGGCAGGTCCAGAGTCCTTGCATCGGATCACGGGGGGCCCTAAAATCTCGTGTCCTAGCCGGTCTTCCCGGGACTAATTCACGCACCAAGGTCACCCAACATTATTTCCCTACCATCCCACGCGGCCCCACACGTCATTAATGGTCCCTGCCTTTTGGGGTGGTTTAAACCGACACACACCTCGTCGAAAATTTAATTAAACGCCATTAATGGGCGTTACTGGGTTTAAACAAGCTTAAAAGGTTCAAAATAGGGTTTAAAACCCAATTTTCCCAAAAAGGAGGCTCTAATAGAAAACCCTGTGGGGGTAGGCGAGAGCGACTAGTAGCCGAGAGCTACCGGTGGCTGACAAAGACCGATTGTCGAGAGCTACTGGTGGCTGAAAGCGACCGGTTGCCCAGAGCCACGGGTGGCTGACAGCAACCGGTGGCTGAAACCCACCGGTAGCCGAGAGCCAGTGGTGGCTAACAGCCACCGGTAGCTGAGATCTAGTGGTGGCTGACAACCACAGGTATCCCGGCACTACCGGTACCCCAAGGTTACCGGTAGGCTAAGTCTACCGGTAGGCCGAGGCTACCGGTTGGCCAAGGCTACCGCTAGGAGTCACCGAGAAGCTGGGATGGCCTTCGAGACCACCTAGAACACCTCAACCATCAGATTTTTGCAATGTAATGGACCCTGAAACCCAGGCCATTACAATGTGCATGTGCATTTACATTTTATAATAATATTAATAATAAAAATTGTAATAATAATAATAATGATGCTTGCATGTGAATGGTAATAAATAATAAATAAAAACACACATGCATGTGGATTTTCATGTGATAATGATAATAATAATGATAATGATAATAATAATATTGTGATGATAATAATAATAATAATAATAAAAGAATAATACGTGTGCATTGCATATGCACGTGCATGGTAATAAATAATAAATATAACGCACGTGAATCTGCATTTTCATGTGATGATAATAATAATAACCGTAGTAGCAGCAGTTGTAGTGATAATAGTAGTAGTACCAATGCGTGTGATAATAGAATATTTCATGTCCATTACGTGTGCACTTGCATGGTAATAAATAATAATGTGAGTGCATTGAATTTTCATGTGATTATGATGACTATGATAATAATAATAATAATAATGACATTAATAATTACAATGCATGTGATAATAGAATAAAGCAGGTGCATTGAATGTGCGTGTTTATGTAATTGCAAGTGCATTTTCATGTGCATTTGCATGTGATGATAGCAACAACAACAACAACAACAACCACAATAATAATAATAACAATAAGAATATAAACGTATGTGCTAATAAAATAATCTGTGTGAATTGAATATGCACATTCAGGGTAATAAAAAATAAATAATATTGCACGTGCATGTGCAAGAGATGATAAAAATAATAATTATAATAACAGTAATAAAAATATTGTTAATAATAACAACAACGCATGTCATAATAGAATAACGCACGAGCATTGCATGTGTAGTGAATGAAAATAAATAATAACTCATAGCGCACGTGATGATAATAATAATAATAATAGTAATATTAATAATAATATCTCATGTGATAATAGAATAATGCACATGTATAGAATGTGCGTGTGTATGGTAATAAATAATAACGCATGTGCATTTGAATTTTCATTTGATGATAAAAAAATAACAAAAATAGTAATAATAACAATAACAATAAAAATGAATGTGATAATAGAATAATGTAAGTGCATTGTGTGTGTGCATGTATGGTAATAAATAATAATGGATGTGCATGTTCATTTGCATGTGAGGATAATAATAATAATAATAATAGTAAAAATAATAATAATAATAACAACAACAACATATGAACATGCATGGAAATAAATAATATATAATAAATAATAAATAAAAATGCATGTGCATCTCCATTTGCATGTGATGATAATAATAATAATAATAACAACAAAAATAATGATATTTATAATAATGATAATGATAATAATTATAATGATAATAATTATAATAATAATGTGTGTGATAATAGAATAACACACGTCCTAATAAACCCTAACAAAACCTAAAAACCCTAACAACCACTAATAACCCCTAAGAACCACTAATAAACCCAAATAACACCTGAAACCCACTATTAAACCCTAAAACCCCAATAAACACTAATAAATCATAATAACCTGTAATAAACCCTAAAAAACCCTATTAGACTCTAATAAACGTTACAAAATCCATAAAACCCCTAATATACAATACAAACACTATTGAACCATAATAAATCCTAATAATCACAAAAACCCTAACAATCCCGACAAAACACTAGAAAACCCGCCAAATAATAGCCTACAAAACCCTACAACCTGCTAATAAACCCTAACAAACCCTAATAAACCCATAATAAATTGTAACAAACCCTAACAAACCCTAATAAATCGTAACAAATCCTAAAAATGCCAAATAAATTGTAACAAACTTAAACAAACCATAAAAAACACCTAATAAACAGCAATAAACCCCAACTAATCATAATATACCCTAATAAATATTAATAAACCCAAATACACATTAATAAACCCTAATGAATAAAATAAACCCGAAGAAACCCTAATAAATCTTAAATGACGCTAAAAAGGATGATAAACACTAGAAAAAGCTATCAATGCCTAGAAAATCCCAATTAAACCCTAATTTACAATAAAAACAATAATAAACCATAACAAATCCTAATGAACACTAAAAAACCCTAACAAACCCAAATAAACTCTAAAGAACCACAATAAACTCTAAAGAACACTAAAAACCCTAAAGAACACAAAAAATGGTAAAACACATTACATAACCCCTAAAAACCGCTACGATACCCAAACAAACCCTAAAATGCACCAAAAAACCCTAACAACCCCTATCAATCCCGAAAAAACATATAAACCCTTATAAACCCCCAAAAACCATTGAAAACCTATCAAATACCATAAATACTATAAACACTCGTTAACAACCATTAAAAATCCTAAAACCCACTATAAATCATAAACAACCATTAAAACCCCAAAAAAGGAAACAAATAGATACATAAAGCCAAAAAACGTTACATAAACCCTCAAAATGCAACATAAACCCTAAAAATGCAACATAAACCCAAAAAACGCAACATAAACCCAAAAAACGCTACATAAACTGAAAAAGCACTGCATAAACCCAAGAACTGTAACATAAACCCTAAACAACGCAACATAAACATTAAAAAACGCTACATAAAACCTAAAAACACTACATAAACCCAAAAAACACTACATGAACCCTAAAAAAGTTACATAAACCCTAAAAAATGCAACATAAATGATACATCACCCCTAAAAACACTACATAATCCCAGAAAACGCAACATAAACCCTAAAAAATGCTACATAAAACCTAAACCCAAAACACGTTACATAAACCCTAAAAACGTTACATAAACCCTAAAAAAGGCTACATAAAACCAAAAACCACTAACTGAACCCTAAAAGTTCTACATAAACCCTAAAAATGCTACATAAACTCAAACAACACTACAAAAATACTAAAAAATGCTACAAAAACCCTAAAGAATCTTCAAAACCTGAAAAAATATTGAACCCAACTATACCATAATATAAAAAATTAAACCTTAATAAACCCCTAATAAACCCTAATAATCCCTAAAAACACATAATAATCCCTAAAAACCCTGAGATTCTCTACTCAACCCTAATAAAACCCCAAAAATACCTAATAAACCCCAATAAATGATAATAAAACCTAATAAACCCTAAAAACATGTTAAGAAAACCTAAAAAACCCTAACAAACCCTAATAGACACTAATAAACACTAATAAACCGTAATAAACCCCAAACGAACCCTAAAAATCCCTAATAAACCATAAAAAAATTCATATAAACCCTAATCAACCCTAACAAACCTTAACACACTGTAATGACCCCTAATAAAAGCCTATAAAACCCTAATAATGAAAACAAATGCTAGTATACCTTAAAAAATACCAAGAAACCCTCATAAGCTCTAATATAACCTAATAAACCCTAAAAACTCTCACAATCAATAAAAAAGGATCACAAACAATAAAAACATGCTATATTACCTAAAAAGGCCTAAAAACACTAATATAACCTAATAAAGACAAAAAAAATGATAATATAACTTAAAAATCCCTAGAAACCATAATATACCATAATAAACTCTAATATAACATAATATACCCTAAAAAGATCACACAAAAAATGCTATATTATCTAAAAAGACTTAACAAATACTAATATAACCTAATAAAACAAAAAAACCCTAAAACTGTAATAAACCCTAAAAATCCATAATAAACCCTAATAAAAACTAATAAACCCTAATAAAACCATAATAAAACCCTAAAAATACCTTCTCAACCCAAATTAACCTTGAAAAACCATAATAAAACCCAATAGAACCCATCTAAATGCCAATAAACAAAAAAAACGCAAACAAACCATTAAAAAGCCCTAGAAAACCTAATAAACCATAACAAATTCTAATAAAACTTAGTAAACAATAAAAAATGCTCACAAACACTAAAAACACGCTAATAAAACCTAAAGAGTCCTAACAACCCCTCATATATATTAAAAAAAACTAAAAGACACTCATATACCCTAATAAAAACACTAACAAACCCTAGTAATGCCTACAAATCCCAAACAAACCCTAATAAACACTACTCAACCCTAATAAACCATAATAAAACCCTAAAGATACCTAGTCTACCCTAATAAAACCCTAAAAATACCTACTCAACCCTAATAAACATGAACACACTATAAAAAACCATAATAAACCCCACTAAACCCAAAAAAATGCAAATATACCATTAAAAAGCCTTAAAACCCACAATAAATGCTAATAAAACCTAACAAAGCATAAAATCACTAATAAACCGTAATAAACATTACTCAACCATAAAAAACCAAATTATACCTTCTTAAAAATTAATAAACCATAATGAGTGATAATAAACCCTAATAAATCCTAAACATACCCAAATATACCATAATATACCATAATATACCCTAATAAACCCAACTCAATGCTAATAAAACCCTTAAAATACCTAATAAACCCTAACAAACCTTAAAACACCATAATAAACTCTAATAAAATCCTAATAACCCCCACCAAACCCTAAAAATGCTAATATACCATTAAAACCCCTAAAACCCTAACACACCACAATAAATGTTAATACCACCTAAAAATTCTAAAAAATTATAGTAAACCCTAAAAATACCTCTAATATAAAAAATAGTAATAATGCACGTGCATGTACATATGCATGTGCATGGTTTAAATAATAAATCATAATGCACGTGCATGTGCATATGCCTGCGCATTTGCATGTGAATGATAATAAATAATAAATTATAAATAATAACACATGTGAATTACATGTGTATGTTCATGTGCATGTGAGTGATAATAAATAATAAATAATAACGCACATCAAAGTGCATGTGCATGTGCATGTGCATGTGTATGTGCATGTGCATGTGCATGTCCATGGGCATGTGCATGGTAATAGACAATAAATAATAACCAAGTCCACATCAATGTTCATTTTCATGTGAATGTTAATAAAAAATAAAAAATAACACATGTGGTAATAGAATAATGCACGTGCATTGTGTGTGCGCGTGCATGAGAATAAATAATAATAACACGTGTGATAATAGAATAATGCAAGTTCATTGAATTTGCATGGGCATGATAATTAATAATATATAATAACGCATGTGCATGTGCATTTACATGTAATGATAATGATAATGATGCATGCACGTGGATGGTAATAAATAATAAACAACAACGCACGTGCATGTGCATTTGTATTTGACAATACAAACAATAATCATATTAATAATAATAATAATAGAATAACGCAAGTTTATTTCATGTGCACGTGCATAGTAGTAAATAATAAATAAATAATAATAAATGAGAACACACATGCATGTGCATGTGCATTTACATTTCATGATAATATTAATAATACTAATTGTAATAATAATAATAATAACGCATGAATGTGCATGGTAATAAATAATAAATAACAACGGACATGCATGCGCATTTTCATGTGATAATGATAATAATAATGATAATAATAATAATAATAATAATTGTGATAATAATGATAATAATAAAAGAATAATACAAGTGCATTGCATATGCACGTGCATGGTAATAAATAATAAATAATAACACATGTGCATCTACATCTTCATGTTATGATATTAATAATAAAATTAGTAGTAATAATAGTAGTAGTCGTGCTGATAATAGTAGTAGTACCAATGCATGTGATAATAGAATATTTCATGTGCATTACGGGTGCACGTGCATGGTAATAAATAATAACGCCCGTGCATTGCATTTGCATGTGATGATGATGATGATAATAATAATAACATTAATAATAATAATAACAACGCATGTGATAATAGAATAACACACGTGCATTGAATGTCTGTGTATCTGCATTTTCATGTGCATTTGCATGTGATGATAATAACAATAACAACAACAACAAAACCACAATAACAATATTAACAATAATAATAACAACGCATGTGATAATAAAATAACGTTTGTGCATTGCATGTGCACGTGCATGGTAATAAAAATATAATAATAACACACATGCATGTGTATGTGCATGTGGATTAGATCATGATAATATTAATAATAACAGCAATAATAAGTTATAATTGTTTGAAAAAACAGCAGACAAGACAAAAATTCTAGAAATCGGGTCTCGAAAAACCCAACAAATCACAGGGTCATTGAAAAGGAAAAAGTTCTTCTTTGGGTGACCATTTCCACTCCATAAATAGTCAAA
Organism: Viscum album; assembly: GCA_963277665.1. Classification (NCBI taxonomy): domain Eukaryota; kingdom Viridiplantae; phylum Streptophyta; class Magnoliopsida; order Santalales; family Viscaceae; genus Viscum; species Viscum album. The sequence continues at coordinate 304,517 of OY728167.1, read as the reverse complement.
CTGAATCTCATTGAACGAACTATTATAAAAATAGGTGTCGGAGGCCGAACATACAAACAGATCAGAAGTTATGACCATTTTAAGAATCATTTGACATGGATCCGTACATGGAAATGGAGTTCTGGAGGCCTTCTGATGGGTTTTTGTGATTTTAGGGTCTCAAGCATGACTTTAATTGTGTTCAAGTCATCCTTCTATGTATATCTCTTTGCTACTTTCGATTTGATATGTGGTAGAGCTCAAAAGGACAACCGGTGCGAATGTTATGGTCGTTTGAAGTTGGACTTTTTTGGAGTGGTATAACTAATATATCTTATATTTCTTTGATCTTCTAATAGTTTCTACTAAACTTGGTCCCCAATCTTCTCATGCGCTTCGATTTGACTAGTCACAGTGCTCAAATAGACAACCGAAGGAGAAGTTATGCCTATTTTAGTGAGTTGCGGGTTTCTTAGGTTTTTAGGCTCTTGAAGAGTTACTCTATTTAAAATGACAATAACATATGATAAGTGTGTTCATTTTGGATATACCACATATCAAATAGAAGATTGTGAAAAGATACACACTCTTGTAACCACTGGAACCCTTTATGACATTCTTCAACCCCCAAAAGTCCCAAAATCCCTTTGGAATGTTGAAAGATCAGTTTCTAGTGTCCGTTTTGCAATAACTTCTTCTATGGGTGTCCTTTTTACCTCTGCCACATATCAAATCAAATCTAAAGACTATACCTACAATCTGATAACCCTTGAAGCACCTTCTCACATCCTTGAAGGCCTAAAAAGGCACTTAAACCCTCCAAAAGACAATAACATCTACTCTGGGAGTCCGTTTTGCCTCTACCATATATCAGATTGAATCTTTCGACAAGATCTACACATATGTGACTAATAGGAACACCTTATCACGTTCTTAAAGTCCCAAAAGGTCCTTAAGTCCTCCAAATGACCATAACCTTTTCTCTGGGTGTTCGTTTCCCCTCTACCACATATCAAATTGAAGCTTGCGACTAGCTCTACACATCTGTGACAACCATGAACAACTAAATTACCTTAACAACCCATGAATAACCCCATAAACACTAAAAACCATTAAAACGCATGAAAAACCCTATCAAAACCCTAACAACTCGTAACAAACACTATCAAACCCTAACAAACCCTAACAATCCCCAAAAAACCCTATCATACCCCAACAAAACCCCAAAAATCCCTAAAAATCATAACAACCCCTATCAAACCCTAACAAACCATAACAAGGCTTAACAAAACCCAAGAAGCACTAAGAAACCCCAATAAACCCAAAAAACCTGAAGAAACCCAAAAAACCCTAAGAAACAATAAGAAACCCTAACAAACCCCTAAAAACAATAACAAAACCCTATGGAAACCTTGGAAACACTAACACACCCTTAGAAACCCTAAAACACCCTTAGAAACCCGAACACACCCTTAGAAACCCTAGCACACCCTTATAAACCCCAATAAACACAAAGAAACCCTAACACAACCATAAAAACCCTTAGAAACCATAGCACACCCCTAGAAACCCTAACCCATCCATAAAAGCCCTAACCCTCCCTTAGAAACCCTAAAAAACACATAGACACCCTAAATCACTCTAATAAGCACTAATAAATCATAAAAATCCCTGCAAACCAATAATAAACCATAATAAACCCTTATAAACCCTAAAACCCACTACTAAACCATAATAAACACTAATAAATCGTAATAAACCCTAAAAACCCTATTAGACCCCAATAAAAGCTCAAAAATACATAAAAACCCAAATATACAACAAAAATGCTATTAAACCATTCAAAATGCTAATATTCACAAAAAACCCCAAAAACCCAGCAAAACCAGACAAAACACAAAAAAAATCCTAAAAACCCAAAAAACCCAAAAAACCCGAAAAAACCCTAAACACCCCTAAAAACACTAAAAAAATCATAAAAACCATAAAACCCCTAAAAATACCTACAACCCCTAAAAACATGAAAAAACTGAAAACCCTAAAAACAAACCTAAAAACCCTACAAAAATATCAAAAAACCACAAAAAAACCTCAAAAAAGATAAAAACCCCTAAAAACGCTAAAACCCCCTAAAATGCCTAAAAATGCCTAACAAAACCCTAACCAACCCTATGAAACCCTTAAAAACCCTAAAAACCCCCTAGAAAACCCTAAAACCCATAAAAACCCCACTACTAAAAATTCGGCCTATAGCGATCGTCCAGTGCCGCCAATGGCAGTCGCTTTAGGCTCAGCGCTGTAGGCCTACAGTGACCGCCAATGGCGGTCGCTGAAGCTGGATGAAATGACGACCTATAGAGACCGCCAATGGCGGTCACTTTTGGGGTTAGCAGGCAACCTATAGCGACCGCCGGAGGCAGCCGCTAAACTGGAAATATTTTATTAAAAAAAAATTCATGATATAGAACAAAAGAAGAGCATATAAATTATAAAAAATGGAAAACAAATCCAACACAATAAACATCAAGATCATCATAAACAATAAATGATAGACGTACTTCGATGATCCACAACCATCTATTTTAGAAACCTACATAGAAAACAACTAAACAAAACAAACATAAAATTTACATATTTATTAAGTTAATATATACATATAATAAAATGAATTCTAACATCTCATGGGTGATATAATACTTTAAAACCCACAATTTAAGAAATGTTTTCATTTTAGAATTTTTTTTCTTGTTTTGGAATCTATACTTTTGTTTCTGAAAGTGTTTTGTTGTCTAAAAAGGAATATTTTATGTGCGCACCGCACGTCCGATGGATGTTCTGTCTCATCCTACGTGTCACGAATGGTATTCCTATTGTTTTCGTGTGGTTTCAGGTCATTCAGAGCATGTTTTCTCTGAATTCGACAGTGACATGCCGTTTTGGTCTTTTAAGACTCCAGAAACGCGTTTCCGGTCACCACGGACCAATGAAACCTCTGATTGACGTGCCTTCTACCAGAACATTTCACAATTCACACCATGGTTTTTGTCATAAGAGTTAATGGCATTTCGAGGTCGTTCGGGTGGTTTTGACCACCCAATGTGCCCTTTTAGAGCGCACTGAACTGCTGAAAACGACACAATCGGTCATACCACATGCATCGCATATCCGATGGACATGACATCTCATCCTACATGTCATGAATAATATTACTATTGTTTGTTTGTGGTTTCAGGTCATTCAGAGCACGTTTTCTCTGAATTCGACCATCACACGCCGTTTTGGTTTTTTAGGACTCTGGAAACGTGTTTCTGGTCACCATAGACAAAAGACACCTCTGATTGATGTGTCTTCTACCTGAACATTTTACAATTCACACCCGGTTGTTTTCATATGATTTCGTGGCATTATGAGGTCGTTTGGGTGGTTTTGACCACCCAAGGCGCCCTTTTAGAGCGCGTCAAACTGCTGAAAACAACAAGTTTGGTCGTACTGCGCGCACCGCATGTCCGATGGATGTGTCGTCTCCGCCTACATGTCATGAATAATATTCATATTGGTTTTGTGTGGTTTCAGGTCATTCAGAGCATGTTTTCTATGAATTCGACCGTGACACGCCGTTTTGGTCTTTTATGACTCCAGAAATGTGTTTATGATCACCGAGGTCAAACAACACCTTTGATTAACGTGTCGTCTTCCCGACCATTTCAAAATTACTCCACGGTTATTGAAGTATGATTTCCTGGCATTATGAGGTAGTTCGAGTGGTTTTGACCACCCAACGTGCCTTTTTAGAGCATGTCGAACTGGTGAAAACGACACATTCGGTCATACTGTGCACACCGCACGTCCGATGGACATGCCATCTCCTCCTACATGTCATGAATAATATTCCTATTTTTTCTTGTGGTTTCCGGTCATTCAGAGAATGTTTGCTCTAAATTCGACCGTGACATGCCATTTTGGACTTTTATGACTCTGAAAACGCGTTTCCGGTCACCACGGAGAAACGCACCTCCGATTGACGTGTTGTCTCCCTGAACATTTCACAATTCACACCAAATTTGTTGTCATATGATTTCATGGCATTCTGAGATCGTTCGGTTGTTTTGACCACTCAATGCTCCCTTTTAGAGCGTGCCGAACTACTGAAAAGGAAACATTCAGTCGTACCGTGGGAACCGCACATCTGATGGACCTTCCGTCTCCACCTACATGCCATGAATAATATTCATATTGTTTTTGTGTGGTTTTAGGTTATTCTGAGCATGTTTTATCTGAATTCGACAGTCACGCGCCGTTTTGGTCTTTTATGACTCTGGAAACGCGTTTCCGGACCCCAGAGACAAACGACACCTTATTTTGACATGTTGTCTACCTGATTATTTCACAATTCAAACCACAGTCGTTGTCTTGTGATTTCAAGGCATTTCGAGGTCGTTCGGGTGGTTTTGACCACCCAACGCGCTCTTTTAGAGCGCGCCGAACTGCTAAAAACGACACATTCGGTCGTACCGCGTGCACCGCATGCCTGATGGATGTTCCATCTCCTCTTACATGTCACGAATAATATTCTTATTGTTTTCGTGCGGTTTTCAGTCATTCAGAGCACGTTTTCTCTGAATTCGACTGTGACACGCCGTTTTGGACTTTTATGACTCTAGAAACGCATTTCCGATCACTGCGGACAAACGACACCTCTGATTGATGTGATGTCTACCCGAAAATTTTACAATACACACCATAGTTGTTTTCCTATGATTTCATGGCATTCTGAGGTCGTTCGGGTGATTTTTACCACCCAACGCGCCCATTTAGAGCGCACTGAACAGCTAAAAACGACACATTTGGTCGTACCGCGCGCACCGCATATCCGATGGACATTCCGTCTCCTCCTACATGTCCCGAATAATATTCCTATTTTATTCGTGTGGTTTCAGGTTCTTCAGAGCATGTTTTCTCTGAATTCAACTGTGACACGCCATTTTGGTCTTTTGTGACTACAGAAACGCGTTTCTGGTCACCGCGGTCAAACAACACCTCCGATTGACATGTCGTCTGCCCGACCATTTCACAATTCACACCACGGTTGTTGTCATATGATTTCATGGCATCATTAGGTAGTTCAGGTGGTTTTGACCACCCAATGCTCCCTTTTAGAGCACGCCAAACTGCTAAAAATGACACATTCGGTCGTACCGCGCATACCGCATGTCCGATGGAAATGTCGTCTACTACTACATGTCAATAATAATATTAACATTGTTTTAGTGTGGTTTCAGGTAATTCAGAGCACGTTTACTCTGAATTCGACCGTCACACACCGTTTTGGTCTTTTATGACACCGGAAACGCATTTCTGGTCACCATGGACAAAAGACACCTCCGATTGATGTGCCGTCTACCCGACCATTTCACAATTTACACCACAGTTGTTTCCGTATGATTTCATGGAATTCTGAGGTCGTTCGGGTGGTTTTGACCACCCAATACGCCCTTTTAGAGCGCGACAAACTACTGAAAACGACACATTCGGTCGTACCGTGTGCACCGCACGTCCGAGGGATGTTTTTTCCCCTCATACATGTCACGAATAACGTTCATATTGTTTTCGTGTGGTTTCAGGTCATTCGGCGCATGTTTTCTCTGAATTCTACCGTAACACGCCATTTTGGTCTTTATGACTCCGGAAACGCGTTTTCGGTCACCGCGGTCAAATGAAACCTCTGATTGATGTTCCTTCTGCCCGACCATTTTAAAATTCACACCACGGTTGTTTTCATATGATTTCATGGAATTCTGAGGTCGTTCGGGTGGTTTTGAAAAACCAACGTTCCCTTTTAGAGCACGCCAAACTGCTAAAAACGGCACATTCAGTCGCATCGTGCGCACCACACATCTGATGGATGTTATGTCTCCTCCTACATGTCATGAATAATATTCCAATTTTTTTCATGTGGTTTCAGGTCATTCGGAGCACGTTTTCTCTCAATTCAACCGTGACATGCTGTTTTGGTCTTTTATGACTCCGAAAATGCGTTTCCGGTCACCGCGGTAAAAAAAAACCACCGATGGATGTGACGTCTGGCTGACCATTACACAATTCACACCACGGTTGTTTTCGTATGATTTCATGGCATTCCAAGGTCCTTCGGGTGGTTTTGACTACCCAATACGCCTTTTTAGAGCGCATTAAACTCCTGAAAACGACACATTCAATTTTACTGTGCGTACCGCACGTCCAATGGATGTGCCTTCTCATACTACATGTCACGAATAATATTCATATTGTTTTCGTGTGGTTTCAGGCCATTTGGAGCACTTTTTCTCTGAATTCTACCGCGACACGCCGTTTTGGTCTTTTATGACTCCCGAAACACGTTTCCGGTCACCATAGTCAAACGAAACCTATGATGGACGTTTCGTCTGCCCTACCATTTCAAAATTCACACCATGGTTATTTTCGTATGATTTCATGGCATTCCTAGGTCGTTCAGGTGGTTTTTACTACCCAACGTGCCCTTTTAGAGTACATCAAACTGCTAAATGATACATCACCCCTAAAAACACTACATAATCCCAGAAAACGCAACATAAACCCTAAAAAATGCTACATAAAACCTAAACCCAAAACACGTTACATAAACCCTAAAAACGTTACATAAACCCTAAAAAAGGCTACATAAAACCAAAAACCACTAACTGAACCCTAAAAGTTCTACATAAACCCTAAAAATGCTACATAAACTCAAACAACACTACAAAAATACTAAAAAATGCTACAAAAACCCTAAAGAATCTTCAAAACCTGAAAAAATATTAAACCCAACTATACCATAATATAAAAAATTAAACCTTAATAAACCCCTAATAAACCCTAATAATCCCTAAAAACACATAATAATCCCTAAAAACCCTGAGATTCTCTACTCAACCCTAATAAAACCCCAAAAATACCTAATAAACCCCAATAAATGATAATAAAACCTAATAAACCCTAAAAACATGTTAAGAAAACCTAAAAAACCCTAACAAACCCTAATAGACACTAATAAACACTAATAAACCGTAATAAACCCCAAACGAACCCTAAAAATCCCTAATAAACCATAAAAAAATCCATATAAACCCTACTCAACCCTAACAAACCTTAACACACTGTAATGACCCCTAATAAAAGCCTATAAAACCCTAATAATGAAAACAAATGCTAGTATACCTTAAAAAATACCAAGAAACCCTCATAAGCTCTAATATAACCTAATAAACCCTAAAAACTCTCACAATCAATAAAAAAGGATCACAAACAATAAAAACATGCTATATTACCTAAAAAGGCCTAAAAACACTAATATAACCTAATAAAGACAAAAAAAATGATAATATAACTTAAAAATCCCTAGAAACCATAATATACCATAATAAACTCTAATATAACATAAGATACCCTAAAAAATATCACACACAAAATTCTATATTATCTAAAAAGACTTAACAAATACTAATATAACCTAATAAAACAAAAAAAACCCTAAAACTGTAATAAACCCTAAAAATCCATAATAAACCCTAATAAAAACTAATAAACCCTAATAAAACCATAATAAAACCCTAAAAATACCTTCTCAACCCAAATTAACCTTGAAAAACCATAATAAAACCCAATAGAACCCATCTAAATGCCAATAAACAAAAAAAACGCAAACAAACCATTAAAAAGCCCTAGAAAACCTAATAAACCATAACAAATTCTAATAAAACTTAGTAAACCATAAAAAATGCTCACAAACACTAAAAACACGCTAATAAAACCTAAAGAGTCCTAACAACCCCTCATATATATTAAAAAAAACTAAAAGACACTCATATACCCTAATAAAAACACTAACAAACCCTAGTAATGCCTACAAATCCCTAACAAACCCTAATAAACACTACTCAACCCTAATAAACCATAATAAAACCCTAAAGATACCTAGTCTACCCTAATAAAACCCTAAAAATACCTACTCAACCCTAATAAACATGAACACACTATAAAAAACCATAATAAACCCCACTAAACCCAAAAAAATGCAAATATACCATTAAAAAGCCTTAAAACCCACAATAAATGCTAATAAAACCTAACAAAGCATAAAATCACTAATAAACCGTAATAAACATTACTCAACCATAAAAAACCAAATTATACCTTCTTAAAAATTAATAAACCATAATGAGTGATAATAAACCCTAATAAATCCTAAACATACCCAAATATACCATAATATACCATAATATACCCTAATAAACCCAACTCAATGCTAATAAAACCCTTAAAATACCTAATAAACCCTAACAAACCTTAAAACACCATAATAAACTCTAATAAAATCCTAATAACCCCCACCAAACCCTAAAAATGCTAATATACCATTAAAACCCCTAAAACCCTAACACACCACAATAAATGTTAATACCACCTAAAAATTCTAAAAAATTATAGTAAACCCTAAAAATACCTCTAATATAAAAAATAGTAATAATGCACGTGCATGTACATATGCATGTGCATGGTTTAAATAATAAATCATAATGCACGTGCATGTGCATATGCCTGCGCATTTGCATGTGAATGATAATAAATAATAAATTATAAATAATAACACATGTGAATTACATGTGTATGTTCATGTGCATGTGAGTGATAATAAATAATAAATAATAACGCACATCAAAGTGCATGTGCATGTGCATGTGCATGTGCATGTGCATGTGCATGTGCATGTGCATGTCCATGGGCATGTGCATGGTAATAGACAATAAATAATAACCAAGTCCACATCAATGTTCATTTTCATGTGAATGTTAATAAAAAATAAAAAATAACACATGTGGTAATAGAATAATGCACGTGCATTGTGTGTGCGCGTGCATGAGAATAAATAATAATAACACATGTGATAATAGAATAATGCAAGTTCATTGAATTTGCATGGGCATGATAATTAATAATATATAATAACGCATGTGCATGTGCATTTACATGTAATGATAATGATAATGATGCATGCACGTGGATGGTAATAAATAATAAACAACAACGCACGTGCATGTGCATTTGTATTTGACAATACAAACAATAATCATATTAATAATAATAATAATAGAATAACGCAAGTTTATTTCATGTGCACGTGCATAGTAGTAAATAATAAATAAATAATAATAAATGAGAACACACATGCATGTGCATGTGCATTTACATTTCATGATAATATTAATAATACTAATTGTAATAATAATAATAATAACGCATGAATGTGCATGGTAATAAATAATAAATAACAACGGACATGCATGCGCATTTTCATGTGATAATGATAATAATAATGATAATAATAATAATAATAATAATTGTGATAATAATGATAATAATAAAAGAATAATACAAGTGCATTGCATATGCACGTGCATGGTAATAAATAATAAATAATAACACATGTGCATCTACATCTTCATGTTATGACATTAATAATAAAATTAGTAGTAATAATAGTAGTAGTCGTGCTGATAACAGTAGTAGTACCAATGCATGTGATAATAGAATATTTCATGTGCATTACGTGTGCACGTGCATGGTAATAAATAATAACGCCCGTGCATTGCATTTGCATGTGATGATGATGATGATAATAATAATAATATTAATAATAATAATAACAACGCATGTGATAATAGAATAACACACGTGCATTGAATGTCTGTGTATCTGCATTTTCATGTGCATTTGCATGTGATGATAATAACAATAACAACAACAACAAAACCACAATAACAATATTAACAATAATAATAACAACGCATGTGATAATAAAATAACGTATGTGCATTGCATGTGCACGTGCATGGTAATAAAAATATAATAATAACACACGTGCATGTGTATGTGCATGTGGATTAGATCATGATAATATTAATAATAACAGCAATAATAAGTTATAATTGTTTGAAAAAACAGCAGACAAGACAAAAATTCTAGAAATCGGGTCTCGAAAAACCCAACAAATCACAGGGTCATTGAAAAGGCAAAAGTTCTTCTTTGGGTGACCATTTCCACTCCATAAATAGTCAAACTGAATCTCATTGAACGAACTATTATAAAAATAGGTGTCGGAGGCCGAACATACAAACAGATCAGAAGTTATGACCATTTTAAGAATCATTTGACATGGATCCGTACATGGAAATGGAGTTCTGGAGGCCTTCTGATGGGTTTTTGGGATTTTAGGGTCTCAAGCATGACTTTAATTGTGTTGAAGTCATCCTTCTATGTATATCTCTTTGCTACTTTCGATTTGATATGTGGTAGAGCTCAAAAGGACAACCGGTGCGAATGTTATGGTCGTTTGAAGTTGGACTTTTTTGGAGTGGTATAACTAATATATCTTATATTTCTTTGATCTTCTAATAGTTTCTACTAAACTTGGTCCCCAATCTTCTCATGCGCTTCGATTTGACTAGTCACAGTGCTCAAATAGACAACCGAAGGAGAAGTTATGCCTATTTTAGTGAGTTGCGGGTTTCTTAGGTTTTTAGGCTCTAGAAGAGTTACTCTATTTAAAATGACAATAACATATGCTAAGTGTGTTCATTTTGGATATACCACATATCAAATAGAAGATTGTGAAAAGATACACACTCTTGTAACCACTGGAACCCTTTATGACATTCTTCAACCCCCAAAAGTCCCAAAATCCCTTTGGAATGTTGAAAGATCAGTTTCTAGTGTCCGTTTTGCAATAACTTCTTCTATGGGTGTCCTTTTTACCTCTACCACATATCAAATCAAATCTAAAGACTATACCTACAATTTGATAACCCTTGAAGCACCTTCTCACATCCCTGAAGGCCTAAAAAGGCACTTAAACCCTCCAAAAGACAATAACATCTACTCTGGGAGTCCGTTTTGCCTCTACCATATATCAGATTGAATCTTTCGACAAGATCTACACATATGTGACTAATAGGAACACCTTATCACGTTCTTTGTAACACCCCAAGATTTCATAGTGTGTTATTTCTTCAAAATAATTCAATAACTTTCACTACAGGCAACACCGAGTTCAATCACCCCATGATGTACAAAAAAAAGGGCCATTAAAAGAGGTCATGAATAGTATTAACTACATTTTGAACTTTATATAATCCTTATAATTTTAGAATCCCTATTATGAGTTTCTTAGTCATAATGCAAGAACAGATTCATTTCCAGTATTGCACTTTTATGACCTTTTAATAGTGAAACCTTTTTAAATAAAATATTTTAAACTGTCTGGATAAATTGGGACATCAAAAAAATTTAAAATGAAACATCCCAAGCTTCTACGGTACGCTTCCCTTTAAATAATGCGATAGCGTGTGTTGTACGCAACACCGAGTTCTAACAACCAATCAAACTAGCCGTTATGAATAGTAATACCTACTTTTTGAAGTTATATATATTTTATATTTTAAAATGGACTTCATTTTTGGATTCGGAATATCAAATTTAGCCTAAGGTGAAATTTTGGTACTTTTCGGATAACTTTCATATTTTGATGAATAGTGAAAATTACTAAATTTTATTTAAAAACAACTTTTTTAATCAAAATAATTAATAGTAATAAATTATGAATTTTAGTAGTTTTAAAGTATATTTAGAATATATTTTTACCATTTAATATAATTTGGGTCATTGGACATAATTTTACAATTAAACCGAACATAAACAAGTGTCAATCTTTTGATAGTTATTATCTCTTAAAAACACGCTTTTTGTTTTGACAGCGGGAATTAATTTTAAATTAATTTCTGCCACTTCTGTGTTTTGAATTTAGGAAAATGGATTCCATATTTGGAATCAGGATTTTCAAATTGTGTAAATAGGTAACTTTTATTTTTAGACATTTTGAATAATTACTGCGGTAAATATTTTATTTACCATGGTTAAAGGTAAATCCGGTAAATAAGGGTTAAAAAAATAATATTATAATAATACTAAATTACCCTAAAACGTGTCTTAACCCTATTTGTTGATACATGGTCGACCATGGTTATCTTTGGGTCAATTTTGGGACCCCATGGATCCACTTGTAAGTGATAATGACACATTATATTAATAAAGCTAAAATAAAAATAAAAATGGCATAAGCTTACATCTTTTAGAAGAACAATTTTTACATAGGGTTATACATGTTGGATTTTCGATTATAAATATTAATTAGAAAGCTAAAAAGATTTCCTACATAATTATATTTTATTTATAATTTTTAGACATTAAATAATTTGATTTATTTATGACACAATAATGATGCAGTAATTCCTATAATAGTGAAAAATTAAAATAATTGATATTATAAATACCCAAATAAATATAATATGAAACTTTTAATGAATTAAACTAATTTTCTAGGATAATATGATATATTAGGATTGATTTAATTGACTTTTTTCGAAGTAATCAATCTGTTATGAGTTTCACAAAAATCAACTATTGAATAGTGTCAAAATTGACATAAAAGAGTTCTTAAAACAAATATTATATTATTAATTGATATTAAATTCCTAAAAATCTAAGGTTCGGCCAAGAGACTTATATTATGATAGTTTAATCATTAATGGACCACTTGGGGGTCGCTTGGATGTATATAGTAAGTTTATTAACCATATTATATAAAAATACAAAGAGACATTGTAAAAGTGAAACTAATTAACTTAGAGTTAATACTTAAAGATAAGGTTAATATAAGTACCCAAACCTGTCTAAATTCTATTGGATGAGTTGTTTTCGACCTATCCCCACCTCATCCTTTTAATAGTCAACTTTGGAGCCTTTGGAAACCGAATATGAATTTATTATAAATTAATATTTCTAGCTTTTCCAAAGGTGCCCCTCACCCCTCTTATAAAAGGGCACTCCTCCTTCTCTTTTCCTCACACCTCTCAAGCCACTTGGCTCGTCCAAACTCTGCCCAACTAAGCTCCCCACATCCCTCTCCTCCTCCTTGAAGCTTCCCCTTAGGCAGAAAGCATTTCAAGAAGTCCTTTGGTTCCAACCAAAGTGAGTTACCTAAATTAAAGGAGGTTAACCTACCCCAACCAAGGAAAAGTACAAGGTAAGGGTTTACTTTACAACCTCTTCATTATCCAAGGTTGTTTATACGTAATAATCTACTGGGATCTCTTTATCATCCACATCCATGTTTCTTAAAAATGTATTTCAAAACATTTTTACTATTACAAGAATATGGGTTAAAGTCATTTATACCCTTGTTTGACTTTTTATAAGAGGTTTATAAAGGAATCTTTCCGTCGTTTTCAAAACAAGGTCCTTTTTAACCTTTTCGACAGAATTGAGGTAAGAATGTTTTTTTTAACTTATACGGCGGGTGCGGTTATTTTACGCCGTTATAAAATCGTCAAAGCTTTCCTTACAAGCTTAAAAGAATATTTTCAAGAAAATGTTTTATTTTATATGGCTCTTAAATGATTTCAAAAATAGAAAGAGATATTTCTCTAAAAAGTGTTTTGATTTTATCTATGTCAACATCCTTTAATGGATTTTACGCTTATTTGAAGTTGATTTATTATAATACAAAACTTCTATATTGTATTGAAGGTTTTGTGATATGTTTGACTGTGGATGTGCTATTTTATACCATTCATAGTTTATGGTGAATCTATTGACATTTCGTATGCTAGTTTTAATCCGAATGTTTATGTTATATTTCAAACTTTTCTTCAGATGAATGTGCTAAACAAGTATGTTCCGGGTTGGGGACCGGTAAAAGTAAGCCCTCCAGGTTGGGGACTGGTTAAAGTAAGCCCTCCAGGTTAGGGACTGGTAAAAGTATGCCCTCCGGGTTGGTGTCCGGTTATTAGAGGCACTCCGGGTTGGTGTCCGGTTATTAGAGGCACTCCGGGTTGGTGTCCGGTTATTAGAGGCACTCCGGGTTGGGTTCCGGTTAGAAGTAACCCCTAGGTCTTGGGATGAGGCCTAGACAAAGAAATTAACGTTTAGCATTATGCATTCCAACATTATGAAAGTGGTTATTGATATTGCATGTGATTATTCGATTAGTAGAATATCCATGTGAACAAGTAAATGGCATTATTTGATTTTACTTTTGCCATACTATGTTGAAGTTCAATTTTAAAAGGCTTTTGTTTTAGTAATTCATTGCCTTAAATGTTTATGCTTATTTTGAATGTTCCGCTATATTGTTATCCTTACTGGGCATTTGAGCTCACCCCTTTTCTATGTTTTATTTTTCCCAGGTAGTGAAGAAGTAAATTATGATTGACTTGCAGGGATATTATGAGGGGTTAATAGTGTGGATATGAAGACTTTGTTGTTGTAGTAGTTTTTCACTTTGAAATGTAATGTAAATCTTTATGATTATATCTAGTGTTTCCAAGGCTACTAAACCAATCGATCTTTCGAGATTTGATCTTTCTTGTGATCATGCCAATGTTACGAAGTAATGCACCGACTCTGGGTAGCTGGGGTCGGGGCGTTACAGTTGGTATCATAGGAAGTTTAGTACAAACCTTGGAAGCTAGATTTAGATAAACTCTGATTAGAGCACGTAGACCTAAGATGAACTTTGAAGATTAGTATAGAAGAACTTCCTAGAATTTTGGTATTGTAGAGATTTTGTGAGTTTTCCGAGCAATACATCTCTGTCTGGATACGAGCAGGTAGAGGCGGCTCTGGCACAGATGTACCTAGGGGTAAAACCCGAAAACACCGCTTTGAGCTAGACTCGAACGGGAACTGGTGCACGACAACGGGCCTTGCTGCACTCTTGGTTACGACACTCCCGGGGGATATGCTTAGGATAACTCTCATTTTCTTTACAAATCATTATGAAGGGTTTATGAGTATATACTTTCTCAAAGAAAACAAATTTATGATTATGGATTATATCCATAAATAGTTCAATTTATGTTAAGTGTTTTATAAGTATGAGATTATGTATTTTGATTCATAAACTGATCTAGTTTATGCCATTGTTTAGAAATGGCGCCCAGTAGAAAGAATGAGAACTCCGGAAATGCACATGATCCAAAGAGAAGGAAGGATCATATCTTTCATGGTCTTAAGCTAGAATTTATAAGAGAAATAGTCTCCCATGTATTATCATCATATGAAGAAATAATATCATGTATTGATAAGATAAGTAAAGAGATTACTGAGTCCTATGGCTTTGAAGGGAAGCAAGAGAAGAAAAGGATAGAAGAGAGAAAGATGGATAAAGGGAAGAGGGAGAAGAAGAATTTTCCCATATGTGGTAACTGTGGAAAGAAACACCCTGGAACTTGCCTGAAAGGAATGGGAGTTTGTTATAAGTGTGGAGGAAAAGGGCACAAAGTACGTGACTGCAAGGGTAAGAAAATGGTTTCAAATGTACAATGCTTCATTTGCAAGGAGTTTGGACACTACGCGAACCTATGTCCCAGTCATCAGACTATGCCGCAAATGATGCTATTGGATAATAATCAAGTTATGATACTACCACAAATGAAGAGGAATGATTAGAGTTCTTATGTTGATTATGTCAATTGAGTGTTGTATCAACAATGTACTTGTTATAATAATTATGGAGTATATAAGGATTGTACTGCAGTACTATTTCATTAAGGACTTGAGATTGTGTGGAACAAAGAAAAGTGACTCAATAGCAGGATAAATTTTTGGAAAATATATGGTTGAGAGAAAGATAAACCATAATATGGTTCTGATATCGAGTTAGTGATTTTAGAATAATACATGATTGTTTTGGATAAATTATATTGGATATTCTTGACTACCTTGGAACTGATTAATGATTTGTATATTCCATCATTGTTGGGGTTTAAAACATTTTTGGATTAATGAAGTATATCCAGCATTCTATATGGAATAAGGGATCATGAATGTAATCAATAAAGAATATGGTAATTCAGGATGTTTCAGTGTATTAAAAGAATACATGATGAAGGTATTCATATGCTATTACGGGGTAAAAAGGATCTACATTATGCTTACCTTCATTATAAATGTTGGACTGTGAGTTTGGACAAAAGTATTTTGGATAGTTCTAGTTTGGATTATTTTGGATTGCCATAAAAGGACAACCCGGAGGTCGGGCGGCAACCCGTCGCGTCCGGCAAGGCTGCGAGACTTGAACCCGCAACCGAAGGGCGACAAGGGTGTTTCACCTACCACTAGCCCACGAGATGTCCTAGATTAAATAATGTAGTTTTTTTAAAAGATCTGGTAGATGAATTATAAATTCATTTATTTTGGAACCCTGTACGAATAGTATAAATAGAATTTTTTTTACATTCTATTATCTTTTAGAGTGAAAGATGAGTTTGTGGTAGAAATTTATTAATGGATAAAACTCTAATTATAAAGTAAGTATATCTCCTTATGATCTTATCCAATCGCATAAATAAATTCCTCAACATTAATAAAAGGAACTTAGAACAAAAATGTTGTCCTAGATGGTACCTTAAATCATCACTAATTTATGGCTTTGGGATTTTTGGCCTTTTCATAGCCATGTTCTCTACCACTCTCCATCAGATAATTGATGGTTAGATTTCTCCTCCATATCCATATTTTCCTACATGGAACCCTAGTATGTGTTATTTTCGGTAATCTTCATACTTTCCACTCTTTATTTTAAATAGAGGCCTCATTAATTCATTTTTCGATGTGGTATTTCAACTAAGATATTTTGAAATGTCAAAAATGTGTTATCCCAATACCCTATATTTTGTTGAACCGATGGTACTTCAAATCATCATAGATTAATGAGTTTAAGGACTTCAATTTTATACTTGTTTGTGATTGATGACCTCAATCACTACCTATAAATATTTACGTTTTTCCTCCAATTATATGTCTCTAATTGCCACCAATGTTCTCCGAATCGAGATCATAATTTGGTGGTGACCCTTTCATTTCTCTTTTCCTCATATTAAGACTAAATTTTAGTAACCCAATTTCCGATGTGGGTTTTCCCACAAATATATTTTCTATTTTCAACATTTTATTTTCGAACAACAATTTCAAATTGCGAGGACGCAATTTATTGAAGGAGGGGAGAATGTAACACCCCAAGATTTCATAGTGTGTTATTTCTTCAAAATAATTCAATAACTTTCACTACACGCAACACCGAGTTCAATCACCCCATGATGTACAAAAAAAAAGGGCCATTAAAAGAGGTCATGAATAGTATTAACTACATTTTGAACTTTATATAATCCTTATAATTTTAGAATCCCTATTATGAGTTTCTTAGTCATAATGCAAGAACAGATTCATTTCCAGTATTGCACTTTTATGACCTTTTAATAGTGAAACCTTTTTAAATAAAATATTTTAAACTGTCTGGATAAATTGGGACATCAAAAAAATTTAAAATGAAACATCCCAAGCTTCTACGGTACGCTTCTCTTTAAATAATGCGATAGCGTGTGTTGTACGCAACACCGAGTTCTAACAACCAATCAAACTAGCCGTTATGAATAGTAATACCTACTTTTTGAAGTTATATATATTTTATATTTTAAAATGGACTTCATTTTTGGATTCGGAATATCAAATTTAGCCTAAGGTGAAATTTTGGTACTTTTCGGATAACTTTCATATTTTGATGAATAGTGAAAATTACTAAATTTTATTTAAAAACAACTTTTTTAATCAAAATAATTAATAGTAATAAATTATGAATTTTAGTAGTTTTAAAGTATATTTAGAATATATTTTTACCATTTAATATAATTTTGGTCATTGGACATAATTTTACAATTAAACCGAACATAAACAAGTGTCAATCTTTTGATAGTTATTATCTCTTAAAAACACGCCTTTTGTTTTGACAGCGGGAATTAATTTTAAATTAATTTCTGCCACTTCTGTGTTTTGAATTTAGGAAAATGGATTCCATATTTGGAATCAGGATTTTCAAATTGTGTAAATAGGTAACTTTTATTTTTAGACATTTTGAATAATTACTGCGGTAAATATTTTATTTACCATGGTTAAGGGTAAATCCGGTAAATAAGGGTTAAAAAAATAATATTATAATAATACTAAATTACCCTAAAACGTCTCTTAACCCTATTGGTTGATACATGGTCGACCATGGTTATCTTTGGGTCAATTTTGGGACCCCATGGATCCACTTGTAAGTGATAATGACACATTATATTAATAAAGCTAAAATAAAAATAAAAATGGCATAAGCTTACATCTTTTAGAAGAACAATTTTTACATAGGGTTATACATGTTGGATTTTCGATTATAAATATTCATTAGAAAGCTAAAACGATTTTCTACATAATTATATTTTATTTATAATTTTTCGACATTAAATAATTTGATTTATTTATGACACAATAATGATGCAGTAATTACTATAATAGTGAAAAATTAAAATAATTGATATTATAAATACCCAAATAAATATAATATGAAACTTTTAATGAATTAAACTAATTTTCTAGGATAATATGATATATTAGGATTGATTTAATTGACTTTGTTCGAAGTAATCAATCTGTTATGAGTTTCACAAAAATCAACTATTGAATTGTGTCAAAATTGACATAAAAGAGTTCTTAAAACAAATATTATATTATTAATTGATATTAAATTCCTAAAAATCTAAGGTTCGGCCAAGAGACTTATATTATGATAGTTTAATCATTAATGGACCACTTGGGGGTCGCTTGGATGTATATAGTAAGTTTATTAACCATATTATATAAAAATACAAAGAGACATTGTAAAAGTGAAACTAATTAACTTAGAGTTAATACTTAAAGATAAGGTTAATATAAGTACCCAAACCTGTCTAAATTCTATTGGATGAGTTGTTTTCGACCTATCCCCACCTCATCCTTTTAATAGTCAACTTTGGAGCCTTTGGAAACCGAATATGAATTTATTATAAATTAATATTTCTAGCTTTTCCAAAGGTGCCCCTCACCCCTCTTATAAAAGGGCACTCCTCCTCTTTTCCTCACACCTCTCAAGCCACTTGGCTCGTCCAAACTCTGCCCAACTAAGCTCCCCACATCCCTCTCCTCCTCCTTGAAGCTTCCCCTTAGGCAGAAAGCATTTCAATAAGTCCTTTGGTTCCAACCAAAGTGAGTTACCTAAATTAAAGGAGGTTAACCTACCCCAACCAAGGAAAAGTACAAGGTAAGGGTTTACTTTACAACCTCTTCATTATCCAAGGTTGTTTATACGTAATAATCTACTGGGATCTCTTTATCATCCACATCCATGTTTCTTAAAAATGTATTTCAAAACATTTTTACTATTACAAGAATATGGGTTAAAGTCATTTATACCCTTGTTTGACTTTTTATAAGAGGTTTATAAAGGAATCTTTCCGTCGTTTTCAAAACAAGGTCTTTTTTAACCTTTTCGACAGAATTGAGGTAAGAATGTTTTTTTTAACTTATACGGTGGGTGCGGTTATTTTAAGCTGTTATAAAATCGTCAAAGCTTTCCTTACAAGCTGAAAAGAATATTTTCAAGAAAATGTTTTATTTTATATGGCTCTTAAATGATTTCAAAAATAGAAAGAGATATTTCTCTAAAAATTGTTTTGATTTCATCTATGTCAACATCCTTTAATGGATTTTACGCTTATTTGAAGTTGATTTATTATGATACAAAACTTCTATATTGTATTGAAGGTTTTGTGATATGTTTGACTGTGGATGTGCTATTTTATACCATTCATAGTTTATGGTGAAACTATTGACATTTCGTATGCTAGTTTTAATCCGAATGTTTATGTTATATTTCAAACTTTTCTTCAGATGAATGTGATAAACAAGTATGTTCCGGGTTGGGGACCGGTAAAAGTAAGCCCTCCAGGTTGGGGACTAGTTAAAGTAAGCCCTCCAGGTTAGGGACTGGTAAAAGTATGCCCTCCGGGTTGGTGTCCGGTTATTAGAGGCACTCCGGGTTGGTGTCCGGTTATTAGAGGCACTCCGGGTTGGTGTCTGGTTATTAGAGGCACTCCGGGTTGGTGTCCGGTTATTAGAGGCACTCTGGGTTGGGTTCCGGTTAGAAGTAACCCCTAGGTCTTGGGATGAGGCCTAGACAAAGAAATTAACGTTTAGCATTATGCATTCCAACATTATGAAAGTGGTTATTGATATTGCATGTGATTATTCGATTAGTAGAATATCCATGTGAACAAGTAAATGGCATTATTTCATTTTACTTTTGCCATACTATGTTGAAGTTCAATTTTAAAAGGCTTTTGTTTTAGTAATTCATTGCCTTAAATGTTTATGCTTATTTTGAATGTTCCGCTATATTGTTATCCTTACTGGGCATTTGAGCTCACCCCTTTTCTATGTTTTATTTTTCCCAGGTAGTGAAGAAGTAAATTATGATTGACTTGCAGGGATATTATGAGGGGTTAATAGTGTGGATATGAAGACTTTGTTGTTGTAGTAGTTTTTCACTTTGAAATGTAATGTAAAACTTTATGATTATATCTAGTGTTTCCAAGGCTACTAAACCAATCGGTCTTTCGAGATTTGATCTTTCTTGTGATCATGCCAATGTTACGAAGTAATGCACCGACTCTGGGTAGCTGGGGTCGGGGCGTTACATTCTTAAAGTCCCAAAAGGTCCTTAAGTCCTCCAAATGACCATAACCTTTTCTCTGGGTGTTCGTTTCCCCTCTACCACATATCAAATTGAAGCTTGCGACTAGCTCTACACATCTGTGACAACCATGAACAACTAAATTACCTTAACAACCCATGAATAACCCCATAAACACTAAAAACCATTAAAACACATGAAAAACCCTATCAAAACCCTAACAACTCGTAACAAACACTATCAAACCCTAACAAACCCTAACAATCCCCAAAAAACCCTATCATACCCCAACAAAACCCCAAAAAACCCTAAAAATCATAACAACCCCTATCAAACCCTAACAAACCATAACAAGGCTTAACAAAACCCAAGAAGCACTAAGAAACCCCAATAAACCCAAAAAACCTGAAGAAACCCAAAAACCCCTAAGAAACAATAAGAAACCCTAACAAACCCCTAAAAACAATAACAAAACCCTATGGAAACCTTGGAAACACTAACACACCCTTAGAAACCCTAAAACACCCTTAGAAACCCGAACACACCCTTAGAAACCCTAGCACACCCTTATAAACCCCAATAAACACAAAGAAACCCTAACACAACCATACAAACCCTTAGAAACCATAGCACACCCCTAGAAACCCTAACCCATCCATAAAAGCCCTAACCCTCCCTTAGAAACCCTAAAAAACACATAGACACCCTAAATCACTCTAATAAGCACTAATAAATCATAAAAATCCCTGCAAACCAATAATAAACCATAATAAACCCTTATAAACCCTAAAACCCACTACTAAACCATAATAAACACTAATAAATCGTAATAAACCCTAAAAACCCTATTAGACCCCAATAAAAGCTCAAAAATATATAAAAACCCAAATATACAACAAAAATGCTATTAAACCATTCTAAATGCTAATATTCACAAAAAACCCCAACAAACCCAGCAAAACCAGACAAAACCCAAAAAAAATCCTAAAAACCCAAAAAACCCAAAAAACCCGAAATAACCCTAAACACCCCTAAAAACACTAAAAAAATCATAAAAACCATAAAAACCCTAAAAATACCTACAACCCCTAAAAACATGAAAAAACTGAAAACCCTAAAAACAAACCTAAAAACCCTACAAAAATATCAAAAAACCACAAAAAAACCTCAAAAAAGCTAAAAACCCCTAAAAATGATAAAACCCCCTAAAATGCCTAAAAATGCCTAACAAAACCCTAACCAACCCTATGAAACCCTTAAAAACCCTAAAAACCCCCTAGAAAACCCTAAAACCCATAAAAACCCCACTACTAAAAATTTGGCCTATAGCGATCGTCCAGTGCCGCCAATGGCGGTCGCTTTAGGCTCAGCGCTGTAGGCCTACAGTGACCGCCAATGGCGGTCGCTGAAGCTGGATGAAATGACGACCTATAGAGACCGCCAATGGCGGTCACTTTTGGGGTTAGCAGGCAACCTATAGCGACTGCCGGAGGCAGCCGCTAAACTGGAAATATTTTATTAAAAAAAAATTCATGATATAGAACAAAAGAACAGCATATAAATTATAAAAAATGGAAAACAAATCCAACACAATAAACATCAAGATCATCATAAACAATAAATGATAGACGTACTTCGATGATCCACAACCATCTATTTTAGAAACCTACATAGAAAACAACTAAACAAAACAAACATAAAATTGACATATTTATTAAGTTAATATATACATATAATAAAATGAATTCTAACATCTCATGGGTGATATAATACTTTAAAACCCACAATTTAAGAAATGTTTTCATTTTAGAATTTTTTTTCTTGTTTTGGAATCTATACTTTTGTTTCTGAAAGTGTTTTGTTGTCTAAAAAGGAATATTTTATGTGCGCACCGCACGTCCGATGGATGTTCTGTCTCATCCTACGTGTCACGAATGGTATTCCTATTGTTTTCGTGTGGTTTCAGGTCATTCAGAGCATGTTTTCTCTGAATTCGACAGTGACATGCCGTTTTGGTCTTTTAAGACTCCAGAAACACGTTTCCGGTCACCATGGACCAATGACACCTCTGATTGACATGCCTTCTACCAGACCATTTCACAATTCACACCACGGTTTTTGTCATAAGAGTTAATGGCATTTCGAGGTCGTTCGGGTGGTTTTGACCACCCAATGTGCCCTTTTAGAGCGCACTGAACTGCTGAAAACGACACAATCGGTCATACCACATGCATCGCATATCCGATGGACATGACATCTCATCCTACATGTCATTAATAATATTACTATTGTTTGTTTGTGGTTTCATGTCATTCAGAGCACGTTTTCTCTGAATTCGACCATCACACGCCGTTTTGGTTTTTTAGGACTCTGGAAACGTGTTTCTGGTCACCATAGACAAAAGACACCTCTGATTGATGTGTCTTCTACCTGAACATTTTACAATTCACACCCGGTTGTTGTCATATGATTTCGTGGCATTATGAGGTCGTTTGGGTGGTTTTGACCACCCAAGGCGCCCTTTTAGAGCGCGTCAAACTGCTGAAAACAACAAGTTTGGTCGTACTGCGCGCACCGCATGTCCGATGGATGTGTCGTCTCCGCCTACATGTCATGAATAATATTCATATTGGTTTTGTGTGGTTTCAGGTCATTCAGAGCATGTTTTCTATGAATTCGACCGTGACACGCCGTTTGGGTCTTTTATGACTCCAGAAATGTGTTTATGATCACCGAGGTCAAACAACACCTTTGATTAACGTGTCGTCTTCCCGACCATTTCAAAATTACTCCACGGTTATTGAAGTATGATTTCCTGGCATTATGAGGTAGTTCTAGTGGTTTTGACCACCCAACGTGCCTTTTTAGAGCATGTCGAACTGGTGAAAACGACACATTCGGTCATACTGTGCACACCGCACGTCCGATGGACATGCCATCTCCTCCTACATGTCATGAATAATATTCCTATTTTTTCTTGTGGTTTCCGGTCATTCAGAGAATGTTTGCTCTAAATTCGACCATGACATGCCATTTTGGACTTTTATGACTCTGAAAACGCGTTTCCGGTCACCACGGAGAAACGCACCTCCGATTGACGTGTTGTCTCCCTGAACATTTCACAATTCACACCAAATTTGTTGTCGTATGATTTCATGGCATTCTGAGATCGTTCGGTTGTTTTGACCACTCAATGATCCCTTTTAGAGCGTGCCGAACTACTGAAAAGGAAACATTCAGTCGTACCGTGGGAACCGCACATCTGATGGACCTTCCGTCTCCACCTACATGCCAGGAATAATATTCATATTTTTTTCGTGTGGTTTTAGGTTATTCTGAGCATGTTTTATCTGAATTCGACAGTCACGCGCCGTTTTGGTCTTTTATGACTCTGGAAACGCGTTTCCGGACCCCAGAGACAAACGACACCTTCTTTTGACATGTTGTCTACCTGATCATTTCACAATTCAAACCACAGTCGTTGTCTTGTGATTTTAAGGCATTTCGAGGTCGTTCGGGTGGTTTTGACCACCCAACGCGCTCTTTTAGAGCGCGCCGAACTGCTAAAAACGACACATTCGGTCGTACCGCGTGCACCGCATGCCTGATGGATGTTCCATCTCCTCTTACATGTCACGAATAATATTCTTATTGTTTTCGTGCGGTTTTCGGTAATTCAGAGCATGTTTTCTCTGAATTCGACTGTGACACGCCGTTTTGGTCTTTTATGACTCTAGAAACGCATTTCCGATCACTGCGGACAAACGACACCTCTGATTTATGTGATGTCTACCCGAAAATTTTACAATACACACCATAGTTGTTTTCCTATGATTTCATGGCATTCTGAGGTCGTCGGGTGATTTTTTCCACCCAACGCGCCCATTTAGAGCACACTGAACAGCTAAAAACGACACATTTGGTCGTACCGCGCGCACCGCATATCCGATGGACATTCCGTCTCCTCCTACATGTCCCAAATAATATTCCTATTTTATTCGTGTGGTTTCAGGTTCTTCGGAGCATGTTTTCTCTGAATTCAACTGTGACACGCCATTTTGGTCTTTTGTGACTACAGAAACGCGTTTCTGGTCACCGCGGTCAAACAACACATCCGATTGACATGTCGTCTGCCCGACCATTTCACAATTCACACCACGGTTGTTGTCATATGATTTCATGGCATCATTAGGTAGTTCAGGTGGTTTTGACCACCCAATGCTCCCTTTTAGAGCACGCCAAACTGCTAAAAATGACACATTCGGTCGTACCGCGCATACCGCATGTCCGATGGAAATGTCGTCTCCTACTACATGTCAATAATAATATTAACATTGTTTTAGTGTGGTTTCAGGTAATTCAGAGCACGTTTACTCTGAATTCGACCGTCACACACCGTTTTGGTCTTTTATGACACCGGAAACGCATTTCTGGTCACCATGGACAAAAGACACCTCCAATTGACGTGCCTTCTACCCGACCATTTCACAATTTACACCACAGTTGTTTCCGTATGATTTCATGGAATTCTGAGGTCGTTCGGGTGGTTTTGACCACCCAATACGCCCTTTTAGAGCGCGACAAACTACTGAAAACGACACATTCGGTCGTACCGCGTGCACCGCACGTCTGAGGGATGTTTTGTCCCCTCATACATGTCACGAATAACGTTCATATTGTTTTCGTGTGGTTTCAGGTCATTCGGCGCATGTTTTCTCTGAATTCTACCGTAACACGCCATTTTGGTCTTTATGACTCCGGAAATGCGTTTTCGGTCACCGCGGTCAAATGAAACCTCTGATTGATGTTCCTTCTGCCCGACCATTTTAAAATTCACACCACGGTTGTTTTCATATGATTTCATGGAATTCTGAGGTCGTTCGGGTGGTTTTGACAAACCAACGTTCCCTTTTAGAGCACGCCAAACTGCTGAAAACGGCACATTCAGTCGCATCGTGCGCACCACACATCTGATGGATGTTATGTCTCCTCCTACATGTCATGAATAATATTCCAATTTTTTTCATGTGGTTTCAGGTCATTCGGAGCACGTTTTCTCTCAATTCAACCGTGACATGCTGTTTTGGTCTTTTATGACTCCGAAAATGCGTTTCCGGTCACCGCGGTAAAAAAAAACCACCGATGGGTGTGACGTCTGGCTGACCATTACACATTTCACACCACGGTTGTTTTCGTATGATTTCATGGCATTCCAAGGTCCTTCGGGTGGTTTTGACTACCCAATACGCCTTTTTAGAGCGCATTAAACTCCTGAAAACGACACATTCAATTTTACTGTGCGTACCGCACGTCCAATGGATGTGCCTTCTCATACTACATGTCACGAATAATATTCATATTGTTTTCGTGTGGTTTCAGGCCATTTGGAGCACTTTTTCTCTGAATTCTACCGCGACACGCCGTTTTGGTCTTTTATGACTCCCGAAACACGTTTCCGGTCACCATAGTCAAACGAAACCTATGATGGACGTTTCGTCTGCCCTACCATTTCAAAATTCACACCATGGTTATTTTCGTATGATTTCATGGCATTCCTAGGTCGTTCAGGTGGTTTTTACTACCCAACGTGCCCTTTTAGAGTACATCAAACTGCTAAAAACGACACATTCGGTCGTACCATGTGCACCGCATGTCTAATTGACTTTTTGTCTCCTCCCACATGTCACAAATAATATTCCTATTGCTTTCGTGTGGTTTCAGGTCATTCCGAGCACATTTTCCCTGAATTCGACTGTGACACGTCGTTTTTTTCTTTTGTGACTCTAGTAACGCATTTCCAGTCACCGCGGTCAAACGACACCTCCAATTGATGTTCTTTCTGCCCGAACATTTCACAATTCAGACCATGGTTTTTTCATATGATTTAATTGAATTTTGAGGTCGTTCGAGTGGTTTTGACCACCCAATGTGCCCTTTTAGAGCGCGTCGAACTGCTGAAAACGACACATTCGGTCATACCATGCGCAACGCATGTCCGATGGACGTGATGTATCATACTACATGTCAAGAATAATATTACTATTGTTTTTTTGTGGTTTCATGTCATTCGGAGCATGTTTTCTCTTAATTCAACCGTCACACGCCGTTTTGGTCTTTTTTGACTCCGGAAATGCGTTTCCGGTCACCGCGGACAAACAACACCTCCGATTGACGTGTCGTCTGCCCAAAAATTTAACATTTTACACCATGGTTGATGTAGTATGATTTAATTGCATTTTGAGGTCATTCGGGTGGTTTTGACCACCCAACGTGCCCTTTTAGAGCGCGATGGACTGCTGAATACGACAATTCAGTCGTACCGCGTGCACCGCACGTCTGATGGACGTGCTGCCTCCTCCTACATGTCACAAATAATATTACTATTTTCTTGTGTGGTTTAAGGTCATTTGGAGCATGTTTTCTCTGAATTCGACCATGAAACGCCATTTTGGTCTTTTATGACTCCAGAAACGCGTATCTGGTCACTACGGACAAACGACAACTCCAATTGAAGTGTCGTATTCCCAACCATTTCAAAATTCATACCACGATTATTGTTGTATGATTTCATGGCATTTCGATGTCATTCGGGTGGGTGGGGGGGCTATTAGGGGTGTGGGTACTGTCCGGGGGCGGTGGGGGGGGGGCTATCCGGGGTGTGGGGGGGGATGCCCGGGGTGGGGGTGCTGTCCGGGGGTGAGGGGGCTGTCCGGGGTGTGGGGGGGGGGGCTGTTCGGGGGTGTGGGGGTGGGGGGAGGGGGGTTGTCCAGAGGTGCGCGGGGGGGGGGGGGGGGGGGTTGTTCGGGGACTACAAATAGTGAACCTGAGATCAGTCATCAAAAACAAGTTTCATGGATTATATTAGGAATCAAAAGGTTTTTTCAAAACTAATACAGAACATGCAATTTAAAAAATTACAGAATTAAATGAACA
The DNA here is from genome assembly GCA_963277665.1 of Viscum album. NCBI lineage: Eukaryota > Viridiplantae > Streptophyta > Magnoliopsida > Santalales > Viscaceae > Viscum > Viscum album. The sequence goes on along the minus strand of OY728167.1, from coordinate 276,949 downwards.
GAAAATATCCAAATCATTAATCAGTTTCATGGTTAATTCTCAATTCGTGCACACAAACATTGCATCATGACAAAACACACATGATACCCCCAAATCACCAAAAATATTACTAGAAACCCAACCTAAACATAAATAACAACCCCAGCAGTAAAAAAAGAAACACACCTCGTGAATATGATGCATCATGCGTGGTCATGACTGCTACCTCCATCTGGTGGGCCAAGGGCCTACAACAAATAAACATTATGAATATTTTCATAACAAAAATAATATAAATTATGTAAATAAATACAGTATAAACCTGCGTCGTATGATCCCCTGCACCATAACCTGGACGCACATATTCCCGCAGTGCTCTAACCTCAGTGATCAATTGCACATTTACCTCCTCGGAAGCGTGTAGTCGTGCCTCCAAATCTGACAAATGCCGTGTAATCTGAGCAATAGAAGGATCGAAAAATGCAGTGTGTGACACTAAAGAATGATGAATCCCTGTTCTATCGGTCAAACTATATTCATGCTCTTCCCGACCAATAATGCGATGAAAGATCTCATCCCTTCTCATGGGAAGTTGTCGCTGGTCCTCTGGTAGATGTTCTAAACTAGCATCAAATTGATCCTGTGAAATATTTAAATATATATACATATATATGTTAATATACAGATTTATTTAATTATTGGTAAGTACAAACACTTACTATCATTGCTGCAGCCTCTGGATTATTGCGATCACGAGTCCTCATCCACACTGACATTCTTTCAGTCGGTGAACCTTGCTCCTGCAACTGTATATGAATAGAATATAAACACAAAACCACATTAATTAATAAATTAAAAAATGAATAATAAATACGTCATGTAGGATCTGAGACATGTGACGAGTCCTGAGCCTGTGAGGTGGTCCCTGCAACGCTCGATTCTAAGAATGGCGTGCTGACACCTCCTACATTAAATTCATTCAAATTTCAAAAAAATCACACATTAATGAAAATATATATAAGAAAATAAATATACAAACCACAACACCCTCAGTAGACTAATATGCAACTAAGTCATGCCACTGAGCCAGGAGGACACCTCTCGGGACTTTTTCCAGAATGTCTGGGGCACCCACATTTGGTACCCAGTGGTCCATCTTCACTTTGCATTTATAGTCTTTCCACATCTTATGGAATTTTCTCATACACACAGGCCAAAACACATTGTGGAATACTTTAAAATTTTTCAATTAAAGAAAAAAATCACACATATTAGTATTTTTTATACATAGGGAATAAAGTAAAATTGTCTTCTTACCTGAACCTCCCTCCAAAGACGATCTAATGTTTCCTGAGGGATAGAAGCCCAGTCACATGTGGTCAATGGAAATCGATGTGGGTCACGTATGATATGACCTAACTAACAAATAAATGCAGGGGATTTCAGTCCCATAGGATGAAATACCTCATCAAAGGAAACCTCAAACGTTGTGTCAGAATTCCATGATATAATTCCATGAAAAGGGCCTCTCTTATGAGAGTAAGAAGCAATCGAGTCTGATCTTGTTGAAAACAATTTTATATATAATTTGATAGATTTTATAAAAAAAAATATATATGTGTGTGTGTTTATCAATTACATAAAAATTGGAGACAATGGCATTCAAACATACCTTTACCCTGACACGTAGATGCCTCATATGGATGATGTGGATCTGCTGCCTCTTCCACTGACTTGCCTACAGTCATAGAAAACATTAGTAAGAGGACTATCCAAAGTGTCCAAAAGATAAATTGGATTTTTCTTAAAAAAATTAAACTTGTACAGTTTTTAATCAAACAAAAAGGGATTGAATAATTAATTGTTAATTAATTTTAAAAATTCAGAAAGTTAACAAAACCGATAAAAAAATTATGTACAAAACCAATAGTTAAATCAACCTAAATATTTATTACTAAATAAACATCCAAAAGTGAGGAGTAAAACTTACAAGGATTTATAAAATGGTTAGATAATTTATGATATACTAGGACATTCAATACTAAATAGCGGGAAAACAATTATACCTTTCATTAAGCATGAAAATCGACTGTTTGTCCTTCAACAGCCACACTGAACCAAGAAATAACTTCTTCACGTTGAACTATGGTATGTTGATCAAGCTGTTTGGAAACAAACAGAACAGTCTCAGGTTCATCTTCTTCAAATAAAAACACTCTTTTCCAAGACATTTTGACAACAAATTTCCAGCATGGATTCGAAGGGAAAGTAACGAAGAATACTTGTTCCTCTTGTGATGTAAAAATGAATGGTTCATTCTCAACACGTTCATTTTTGTATAACATATATTTAAAATTCACCAATGAAAACTAATATTGATCGACTTTACATCCATGCACTAGATTAACCCAATTACACTTTAACAATTTTTACATCAACCTGTGTGTGTATACAACTTCAATGATGTCTATCAATTTTCCATAGTAATAACTAGAATCGACAAATGGAAAACCAATGACACTATTTTGTATTTCTCATTTGTCGTCAACATCTTTAATGTTAAATGAAAAACCATTAGCATCTATTACTTTATAATGACGAGGCGTTATAGTTGGACCCTCAGCGAGTTGGATAAATTCTTTAGTTAGCGTGGGGTCCCCTAACTCCCTCAATTTATGAACCTACATATTTCATAAAATTCAATAATAATATATACAGAAAAAATTAGAATAATACTTCACTCAAAACGAAAATCAATTTATACGTACATAATCCCTGAACCAATCTTGAAATGACGCATAATGAGATTGTTGAATTTGCAACTGAGGCGAATGATACAGCTCTTCTTTTATCTCATTAATGTGTTTCCTGAAAATGATAACGTGATGTTTAAATGATCAACTTATGCAAAAAAACATTAAAATGTTAAACAATAAAAGTGATAAGATACTTAATGCGTTAATGGTGCAACTGATGGAGTATTGAACAAGATATATCGATGTGCTTGTATCCACTCGATGTTGTCCATATCAAATGTGGTTCCTTCTCCTACTAGACCATCATGAATTAGAGAGGTATTATCTAAAATTGTTTCAATATTCGTAAGATATTCTACACAAAAATTAGTACACTCATCCATCAAATAACTATTGGCTATTGATTCCTCTGGACGAGCTCTGTTTCATACAAATTGTTTCAATGTACTCAAATACCGCTCTATATGATACATCCACATGAATTGCACTAGACCAGCAGCCATTACATCATTAGTTCGGTGTAGTGTCAAGTGGACCATAACATCGAAAAATGAGGGGGGGAATAGTTTCTCAAAGTGACAAAGCGTAAGTACAATTCGGTTCTGAATTTTTTTTAATCACTCATTCATTGATTTCTTAAACAAAGCTGTATAAAAAAATTACTCATCTCAACCAATGGCTGAACAACATTGGGGGATAAACAAGCACAAATTGTGATTGGAATCAACTACTGATGTAGTATGTGATTTTCATGACTTTTCAACCCTTACAATGTCCTTCTCGTCAGATTCACACACTTTGAAATATTAGAAGAGTAACCATCAGGAACCTTGAACATCTTCAAAATGGAAAAAAATTATCTTTCTCTTTTGTAGTCATCATATACTATGCAGCAGCCATATATGCCTTGTTTCCCTCAGCTAACTATAAATGCAACTGTTTCCTTAAACCCATTTCTTCCAAATCACGTCGTGCGTTAACATAGTCCTTTGATTTTCCACTGACACCTAAAATTGTCCACAATTTGTTATCACAAACATTTTATTCAATGTGAATTGTCACGACCCCCTCCCCATAAATTGTACCCTTCTTGGGCCGGAAATGTGGTAAGGAAGATAATGACCCCCAAGTCCCGCCTCCAGTAGGCCCCGGGTTGGCGACTAGCACCGAGGGTATAGTAACACACAAATGGAAGGCATTACCCTATAAGAGAACACATGCGGAAGAAAGAGATAAGATAGACACCAATCAACTCCAACTCAGAAATGGAAATATAAAAGAAACCTAAGTGCACAAATGGAATGCCATGAAAAAATACTACAACTAAAAGGGGAAAAACTGAAATTACCCAAAAGAATGTAAAACAGCTGAATCCTCAATCCCGAACAGCTCCTACAACCCCAAGCTTTTAGAATCCTACTAGATCTCCAACCTGCTCCAAGTGACCTGAAAAATAGTTTATATATACATAGTGTGAGTATAATAGTATACTCAGTAGGATCCTCCCCGAAGCCTCTCGTGTAAAAGTAAAGAAGGCATGCTAAAGCACAGTGAACAACAAGTGAAACTAACTCGTCACATAAACAGGTATACTATGTTCCCAACCTCACTATGGATACTCTCACCAAGTAACACATACAAGAATATAGAATATAGTAAAGAATATCAAGGGTACCCCACTACTACTTCCCCACCGGTTTGCCGCTTTTCTCCAATGTTTCACATCCTAAGCATCTCTCTCCAAAAAGGCTTGCCCATAGAAACCAGGGTGAAGCACCACATTCTGCTCCTCGTGCACCACAGAGGCTTTCCCTCACACACCTGGGCGAAGCGCCACACTATCCTCATAACCAAAAGTAACTAGGTAGTTTCTAGGAGGCACCGAAGGTCGCATAATGTGTATCATACGTCAGGTATTATACCTCAAGCCATTACAGCCCATACACTAAGTAAGGATCCCCAAGCCATCACAACCTATACACATTACACCTATCGTAGTCCATAGGATACTATATCCATAATATATGTGTGTTAATAACCACAATCCATTACATCCCTCAACACACATATATGGGGAAAACTAACCATTGTGCCTAACGGCGCAAGTATCTACCAAGATAAGAGAGCGGGGCCAAAGGGGGTAGTCAGCCATTCATCCTCCCACCGTAATGTTGTGGAAAACACCCCCTAGGGCTCAGAAACTCCAGGGTGACAGTTTCCCTTACTGACAGGCTGGAGTAGTGTATAGAAACACAAAAAGTACAAAATATACTATAACTCACAACCACACTATGGGCATAACCTAGTATTAGACTCAACTGCAGCTAAGGTCTCTCAGACTCCAGGCTACCACATCTAAGACTAGGTATCCTATAAGCATAAAACCTTTTAAATAGCTTTATTGGATTACTTCATTCCCTTTTTATCAATTCCACTGTATGTTAATTAATTCTTCATTAATTAACCATGAAAAATTTCACATTTAATTTCATTTTCATCGCACCCAAATTAAATTGTTCCTTCAAAAGATTATAACCTCATCATTATGTTCCAGTAACTCCATCCCCATGGGTTAACACCATTTATTCAATCATTAATTACAGAAACACCTTCGATATTCCTAGGCATTCTAGAAAAGCATTCTATGCTACTAACAGAAGGGGCTCAACACAGTGAGTAGATGTAGTACCCATTGAGTCTTTTCCGTCTATAGGAAGATCATAGACCCATCCTCACAGAAGAAGCTGAACACGGAAAGCATGTGGTATAACCCGCGCGTCTTCACCTCTAGGCGTCATCCACTACCACAACCAAAAGGCCTATATTCCCCCACATATCACTACAACTATTGAGGATCACATCACAGCACACGCAACATGAATGAAAAAATCACATCAATTGGGCCCTTGGCCCTTTAACAATCAAGTGGGTAACTCAGAACCCTTCAACGAATTATCAAATAATCAAATCATTAAAACATCTTCAATTAACAGATTTATAATCTGTTAGTTCCAAAATTGGGAACCTAACCAGTAAGCTATCACAAATAATTATACATGCTTACGATGCCAATTTTATTAACATAAAATTACAATAAGAACCAGATTCATTCACATGCCTCTTAATCTTTAGGCAAAAAAATATCAATAAGTCCCGGTTTACGTTCTTTACCAATTTCCATCAAGGACAACAGCTAATCAAAGCAAGCATAGATATCACTCCATCTAGAAAAACAAGAGGAAATAACATACGATCGATACAATTTCTTTATCCGGTTGAAAGTATTTATTATGTCAATTCCATTGTCATCCTGTGGGATTAAACATGCTAAAAATACAGTTGCACGTAAAGGAAAGAGAAGCAACGAATCCCCTGCCACCAAGGTTTTTGATGAAAACCATGATGGTCGAGGAACTCTCAAGAAACCCGGGTTGATTATCCAAAAACCTGCCTTAGATATCTTCTCCTAGCAAGATCAATACCAACGCTCATCACATTTGGAATCCACACACTTATATCTACCCATAACAGGAATAGATCTAAGAAATCAAGAGAAAAGGAGGAGTAAATCTAAGTAAATCTAAGAAACCAACCAAGAACAATCACATACCTCCAGTAACCAGATTCAATTCTCCAAGAGAAGCCTTCAGATCGCCTCCAAAACGCTTGGGAGAGGTTCTCCTACCTTTGAGGAAGGGTAATCTTGAGTTTTGACTACTTAGGGGCTTAAACGGGCTAGTTAGAGGCGAAACAGTTGAGATTCACAATTTTAGGATATAAATTTAAGTGTCGGCATGGTTTTCTCGCATGGTTAGACAAACCGTGCGTTAACCATGCGGTTTCTACTGCCTTGTCAAACACTCCTTCCATGGTTAGGCCGCACAGTTAGACAAACCGTGCGCTAATCGTACGTTTGCATCTGCAGCCAACACCAAAATCGCACGGTTTGGCCTCACGGTTTAGACAAACTGTGTGCCTCCCATGTGAAAGCTATATCCCTTTATTTTTCATTAAAATGCCACCCAAACGCACCCCAAGTAACCTTAACCTCCCAGAACCCTTTAACACCACATTTTCAAAAAGTAATGGACTAGAGAGGTCCAGCCCATTACATCAGATACCTCTCAAAACATTCTCATCCTCGAGAATCCAAAACCCTCCTAATGTGAAAACGAATAAGGGTCTGAACAACCACCCATTGAGATACCTCTCAAAAGAGAGCAAGCCAAAAAAGAAATAAAGGGAGCCATCTCATAAACATGAAAGTTTCATGACCACAAAAGTTACAATGATACATGAATAGAGTAAACCATCAAACAACTCTGGGTATAGAGCAGGTATCTGTGACTCACGTTCCCAGGTACTCACCTCCAAGCCATCGTGTCGCCACAAGACACGAACTAAATGAATTGAATGCCCATGAAACACCTTCTCCTTGCGGTCCTGGATCACCACATTTCACTCCTCAAATGTTTCCTCATAATTAACATCGATCTCTCCCCAATTGATGATGTGAGAGTCATCATGAAGATAACATCAGAGTTGTGATACATGGAAAACATCATGTATCCGACTCATCTGAGGGGGAAGTGCTACTCGATACACCATAGTTCAAACACGAGCTAACACGTCGAAAGGCCCAAAAAACCGAAGAGAAAGCTTACTTACACATCCCAACCTTCATTGCCCATGACGGGGAGTCACCTTCAGAAACACATGATCCCCAACATTAAACTATAAGGGTCTTCTTATTTGATCAGCATATGCTTTCGGACGATCCTGTGATGTCTTCATCCTCTCACGAATCACCTAAACCATCTCAGTTGTATTCTACACTAGTTATGGTCTAAGAATTGATGACTCGCAAACCCCAGTCTAGCACAACGGAGAACGACATGACTGACTATACAATGCTTCAAATGGCGTTAGACCGATGGTGGATTGAAAACTATTATTGTAAGAGAACTCCACCAAGGGTAAGTGCCTCATCCCGGAACCTTCAAAATCAAGAACACAAGAGCATTACATGTCTTTAAGTGTCTGGATGGTTCGCTCTGTCTGACCATCCATTTGAGGATGAAAAGCAGTGCTAAGGCATAGTTGAGAACTGAAAGCCTGTTGGATACCTCTCTACACTCTGGAGGTAAAACGGGGATCTCGATCATAAATGATCTTCCTAGGGACTCCATGAAGTCTCACCACCTCCTCTAGATATTGCCTCGAGAAAACATCCACTAATCTTGACTCTTTGATTTCTATAAAGTGGGCCGATTTTGTTAAACGATCCACTACCACCCCAACAGCATCATGTCCTCCCAGAGCTCAAGGTAAACCAATAACAGAGTCCATTAAGATGTCCTCCAACTTCCACTGAGAAATCACTAATGGCTGAAGAAGACCACCTGGAACACGCTGTTCGACCTTCTCTATCAGGGAGACTAAACATCGAGACACAAGCTCTGGAACCGCATGCTTCAGACCAGGCCACCAAAACTGACTCCTCAAGGATTGGTACATCTTTGTCACGCCCGAATGTAATGTTAAAGGTGAAATATGGAACTCTCTGTGAATTGTATCACACATCATCAAAGGAACAAAAATCCTTCCATGATACAACACTCTGTGTTGTTCATCATAAGACCAACCATAAGGGGCCTCACCACAAACAACTCGGTCTCTCCAGACCTCCACCTCAAGATCCCCCAACTGGTACTATTCTACCTTCTGCATTAGGGATGACTGTACCATCATCTGAACAAGACTACCTCTACCCCCAACTTCTCCCATATCAAGATGCAATGCTGATAGTTCTTCCATTATTCTCCAGGAATCCCCAGATTCACGCACAGCATCACTGCATGATTTTCGACTCAGCGCATGAGCTACAACATTTCCCTTTCCAGGTGTATACAATATTTTGTAGTCATATTCTTCAAAGAACTCCATCCACCGATGCTGTTGTAAGTTCAAGTCACGCTGGGATAAAACATACCTAAAAATCTTATGATCGGTGAAAACCACAAAGCGCTCACCAATGAGGTAATGTCTCCACAACATCCGAGCAAACACCACATATGCCAATTAATTATCATGGGTTGCATAGTTGCGTTCATGGGGACGCAACTGCCAAGACCCATAAGAAACGACTGACCTCTACTATATGAGAACAAAGCCAAACACCAGATGTGAAGCATCACAGAAAACATCAAATTGAACTCCCTCAGCTGGAAGACAAATGAATGGAGCACTTACTAACTTCTCCTTTAGATACTCGAAAGCTGCCTGATGCTGATCAGTCCATATGAATACCTGATCCTTCCTAGTCAAAGCTATTAGAGGAGTCACAACTCGTGAGAAATTGGCTACGACCCCCCTATAGTATCCTTCGAGACCAAGGAAACTTCAAACCTCTAACACATTCTTGGGGGATACCCAAGACACAACTACTTCTATCTTCGATGGATCCACAGCTACTCCCTGTTGGGATACAACATGACCCAAGAAACAGAATTCTTAAGCCCAATACTCACACTTCGACAACTTCCCGAATAGCTGATGTTGGCGAAGAACTCCCAAAATAGCTCATAGATGTTGTGCATGATCCTCTTCAGATTTGGAGTACACAAGGATGTCGTCGATGAAAACTACCACGAACATTTATAGGAACTCACGGAACATATAATTCATCAATCCCATGAATACAGCTGGATCATTCATCATGTCGAACAACATTACAACAAACTCATAATTCCTAGGATGAAAACAGAAAGTAGTCTTCGGAATATCCTCAACCTTCACACGCATCTGATGATATCTTGACCGCAAGTCGATCTTTGAGAACCAACTTTCATCCTTTAGTTGATCAAATAAGTCATCAATCTGTGGAATAGGATAACAATTCTTTATTGTTACTTTTTTCAAGCGATGATAATCGAAACACAACCGCAAGCTATAGTCGAACTTCTTCAAGAACAAAATTTTTGCACCCCATGGTGACACAGATGGCCGAACAAAACCACAATGCAACAGACCATCAATCTATATACATATCTGTAAAAAATCAGAAGGTGCCATCCTATATGGAGACATAGAAGTAGGAGACACTCCTGGATATAGCTTGATCCCAAACTCAATCTCTCATCGAGGGGGTAATGCTACAACCACTTCTGGAAAGACATCAGGTTACTCCTCTAAAACCCTAGGAAATGCCAACTACAGAACCATTGATGAACTCAGAATTATCTCAGCCATCATGGACGATAAGGATTGGATGCGCTTATGACCCATCTAAGGATCTCTCTCACCAACAAACACCACTTATTCTCCATCAGCACCAAAGAAAATGACCTTCTTCCTAAAGCAATCCACGATAGCCTGCACCGAATACAACCAATCCATTCCGAGGAGGACATCATATGGATGTATTTGTAAACATAGGAAATCTCCCCAAGAGCGGTGTTTCCCCAACACTAGCTCACAGTCTCTACATATTTCAAACAAGTCAGCTCGACCTCCAACTGGTGTAGTCAATGCCAAGGGAACTGGAATCCTCTCTACCTCAAGTCCCAATGAATGGACAAGGGTAGGTGATATGAAGGAGTGTGTCGCTCCTAAATCAAACAAGGCATACACCAAGGTAGAAAAAAAAGAAAAGGGTACCTCGAACGACATCTGGATCGTCTGGTGCTGGCAATGCTAGAGCATGAAGCAGACCAAGACCTCCTCCACGGCCTCGCTGAACCTGATGATGACCACCACCGTGGTCGCACTCTACTCTCTTAGGACGGGGAGCATCATGGGGATGTCCTCTACCTACCCCATCTACCCTATACTAATCTAAATATGGTGAAACTGGCTTCTGCTACCTCGGCTGGAACTACCTCAACAGTGGAACATGGAACATATCACCTGGTACACGATGACCGCTCTGAAAGGCCAGTCACTCCCGCTGCTGATGGTCATGACCACCATAAGAAAAAAAAAGTGTCGGATCCCTTGGCATAGGACTGAGAGTTGCTGCCTCTAGAGATATGAGATGTGATGGTCTGGGACCTAACCCCGGCTGAACGGAAACTCTTTTGCCTGAAAAACTGGGAACCCCAGACCATAGCCTTGATTTGTGAGGGATCATGACGATCCCCCTCTCGTGATGATCTTTTCCTGGCCAAAGTACTCTTGAAAACCTCTTCCCTCACCAGCACCTCAAGATATGTCTTCAGCAAAAATGGGGTGACCTAACTCTGGATCTCTGGACGCAAAGCCTCCTCGAAATGCCTCACCTTGGCCTCCTCATCTGGTAACAGGTCTAAAGAATATCGTAAAAGGTTCCTAAAATGGATTCAAAACTCTCAAATAGTGTATCTCCCCTGTCAAAGTGTAAGAATCTCCTAGCGACTGGATGCCTTCGTAGTTGAAGAAAGAAACTTGACTCTAAACCTGTCTCGGAACTCCTCCCATGAGATCGATGATTCCTCACGATCCCCGAGGAACAAGAACCACCACTTCCTCACTGCTCCACGCAGCATCGTCATAGCTAAGGACACCCAGTGCTCCTTCTGAGCATGTATTGAACTGAATCCTATATTGACCTCCTCTAACCAGTCTTCCGTGACTACATTTGAAATGGAGCCCTTGTACTTCTGCGGACTCTGGCACTAAAACTCTCATAGTGTCTTCCTCCAAGTGTTTTCATCATCAACCTTTACCCTGCGGCGAACTGTAGGAAGAGCCTGCTGGACATTTTCTGTGAAAACCTGACGAGGACGTCAACCTGGAGCCATACCTGTAAAATAACTACCGTTACAGATTCTAAACCTAGAATATGGAATATTCAAGATTAATTCATTAATTTTTCTCTTTTTTTCATTTTATGTTATCCTATCCCAAGGTATACCCATTAAAACATAGGCACAATGAAGAATGATGCATGATCCTTTCCTAGGTCTCTACCCTGCAACTAATATCACCTTGTTTAGTAGCCATTGTAAACTTAATGGTCTGTACATCAGATCATAGGGGGCCCTAAACGCCTATTTCTTAGCCGGTCTCCAGTGTTTACCTCACTTTCTATACATGAATGACAATGTTTCCCTACCAACCCATGCAACCTCACATGTGCCTAACTCCAAGATCCATCCTATCCCTCAACCAGAGCTCTGATACCACTCTGTCATGACCCCCTCCCCACAAAGTTTACCCCTCCTGGGCTGGAAATGTGAGAATGAAGATAATGAACCCCCAGTCCTGCCTCCAGTAGGCCCCGGTTTGGCGACTAGCACCAAGGGTATTGTAACACACAAATGGGAGAGATTACCCTCTAAGAGAACACATGCGGAAGAGAGACATAATATATACACCAATCAACTCCAACTCAGAACTGGAAATATAAAAGAAAACCAGGTGCATAAATGGAATGTCATGCAAAAGTACTGCAAAATAAAAAGGAAAAACTGAAAGTACCCAAAAGAAAGTAAAACAACTGCAACCACTAGCCCGAACAGCTCCTGCAACCCCAAGCTATTAGAAACCATCTTGATCTCCAACCTTCTCCAAGTGACCTGAAAAATAGTTTATATACACATAGGGTGAGTATAACAGTATACTCAGAAGGATCCTCCCCGAAGCCTCTCGTGGAAAAGTAAAGAAAGCATGCTAAAGCATAGTGAACAAAAAGTGAGACTAACTCGTCACCTAAACAGGTATACTAAGTTCCCAACCTCCCCATGGCTACTCTCACCAAGTAACGCATACAAGAATATAGAATATAGTAAAGAATATCAAGGGTACCCCACTACTACTTCCCCACCAGTTTTCCACTTTTCCCCAACGTCGCACGTCCTAAGCATCTATCTCCAAAAAGGATTTCCTGAAGACACCTGGGCGAAGAACCACAATATACACCTCGTGCACCACAAATTCTTACCCACAGACACCTGGGTGAATCACCACACCATCCTCGCAACCAAAAGTAACCAGGTAGATTCCAGGAGCCACCACAGCTCGCATAATGTGTATCATACATCAGGTATTATACCTCAAGCCATTACAACTCATACACTGAGTAAGGATCCTCAAGCCATCACGACCTATACCATTACACCTATAGTAGTCCATAGGATACTATATCCAGAATATATGAGTGTGAATAACAACAAGCCATTACAGACTTCTACACACATATATGGGGAAAACTAACCGTTGTGCCTAACAGAACAAGTATCTACCAAGATAAGAGAGTGGGGACAAAGCGGGTAGTCAGCTATTCATCCTCCCATCGGAATGTTGGGGAAAACACCCCCTAAGGCTCAGAATACAAGGGGTGTCAGTTTCCCTTACTGACAGGGTGGAGTAGAGTATAGAAACACAAAAAGTAAAAAATATACTATAACTCACAACCACAGTATGAGCATAACCTAATCTTGGACTCTACTGTAGCTAACATCTCTCGGACTCCAGGCTTCCACTTCAAAGACTAGGTATCCTATAAGCATACAACCATTTAAAGAGATTTATTATATTACTTCATTCACTTTTTATAAATTCCACTGTACGTTAATTAATTCTTCATTAATTAACCATGAACAATTCCACATTAAATTTCATTAGCATCACACCCAAAGTCAATTGAACCTTCAAAAGATTTGAACCACATCATTTTGTTCCAACAACTCCATCCCCATGGGTTAACACCATTTATTCAAACATTCATTACAGAAATACCTTCTCATATTCTCAGGCACTCTAGAAATGCATTCTATACTACTAACATAAGGGTATCAACATGGTGAGTAGATGTACTTCCCGTCGAGTCTTTGCCGCCTATAGAAAGAGCATAAACCCATCCTCCCTGGAGAAGCAAAAAACAAAAAGCATGTGGCATACCCAATGCGTCTTCGCCTCTTTCAGAAGAAGGGTAAGCAAGACCAGCTTCCATGAGAAGTGGGGAAAAATAAAGCAGACAATTAACCAAAAGAAACAGCAAGCATCCAAAAATCACATCCAACCCATTCCATCATCCCTAGTGTCCTCCCAGACACCCACATGCATAAACCGATGCATCCTTCCACTCTAGGCGTCATATGCTACCACAACCATAAGGCCTCTATGCCCCCACATATCACAACAACCATTCAGGATCACATCATAGCACAAGCAGCAGGAAAGAAAACATCACATAAATTGGGATCATGGCCCTTTAACAATCAAGAGGGTAACTCAAAACCCTTCAAGGAATTATCAAACAATTAAGTATTTAAACCATCTTGAATTAACAAATTTATAATCCGTTGGTTCCAAAATCGGGAACCTAACCAGTAAGCTATCACAAATGATTATACATGCTTACAATGCCAATTTGATAACATCCAATTACAACAAGAACCAGATTTATTCACATGCCTCTTTATCTTTAGCCAAAAAAATATCAATTAGTCCCGGTTTATGCTCTTTACCAATTTCTATAAAGGACAACAGCGAAGCAAAGCAAGCATAGATATCACACCATCTAGAAAAACATGAGGCAATAACATATGATCGATACAATTTCTTTATCCCATTCAATGCATTTATTATGTAAATTCCATTATCATCCAGTGGGCTTAAACATGCTAAAAATACAGTTTCACGTAAAGGAAAGAGAAGCAACGAATCCCCTACCTCTATGGTTTTTGACGAAAACCACAACAGTTGAATAATGATCAAGAAACATAGGTCGATTCTCTAAGAACCCGCCATAGATCTCTTCTTCTAGCAAGATCAAGACCAAATCTCATCACATTTGGAATCCAAACACATAGATCTACCCATAATGGGCATAGATCTATGAAACCGAGAGAAGAGGAGGAGTAGATCTAAGTATATCTAAGAAACCAACCAAGACCGATCACATACCTCAAGAAACCAGATTCGATTCGCCAAGAGAATCCTTCAAATCACCTCCAAAATGCATGGGAGAGGTTCTCCTACCTTCGAGGAAGGGTAATCCCGAGTTATGGATGCTTAGGGGATTAAACGATCATGTTAGAGGTGAAATTGTTTAGATCCACAATTTTAGGATCTAAATTTAAGTGCCTTCATGGTTTACTCACACTGTTAGACAAAATGTGCTCTAACTGTGCGGTCGCTACAGCCTCGTCAAACACTCCTCACATAGTTTGGCCACACAGTTAGACAAACCATGGGCTAACTGTGCGTTATCTACTGCCTCCAACACCATCCTTTCACGGTTTGGCCGCACGATTTAGACAAACCGTGCGCCTCCCATGCGAAAGCTATAGCCCTTTAGTTTTCCTTAAAATTCCACCCAAACGCACCCCAAGTCACCTTAACCTCCCAGAACACCTCTAACACCGCATTTTCACAATGTAATGGACTGGGGAGTTCTGGGCCATTACATACAAGACATCAAATTATGACTCAGCTTGTTAGTTTTCCAATACAAAAGACCATAAAAAATGCCTCTCTTTTTCCAATTGTGACTGCGCTGCCTACCCACAACACGAATATTACGTACTGGAGGAGCCACCAAATCATGAATTTCATATACTGTGCGGATGTTTTCTTCCTCAATCCGAGATAACATTTTGACTCATATCATGATCTTTGTTGCTGGGCTGAACTCTCTAGAACCATCAAATGCCACTCTATCCTTTCTGAACCAGTGCTGAGGGGGGAGAAAACGTCTGTGACCCATGTATGCCCATTTTTTGGAATGTTTACGCCATACATATTTTTTACTTTTATTGCAACAAGGGAAACCAAATTCCCAGTTTGTACTCCAGCCTGATAAATTTTCATAAGCTGGGAAGTGATTGATTGACCACAATAAAGCAGCCTGTAGTTTGAACATTTCATTCGTTTCACAGTCATAAGTCATCACACCATATCCCCAAAATCCATTCAACTCATCAATCAATTGCTCAAGGTAAACATCAATATTATCCCCCAGACATTTAGGTTCATCAAAAAGATTGTAAATTAATATAAATTGTCGATTCATAAAAAGCCACGGATGAAGATTATACAGAACCAACATCGCGTGCCATGTGTTATGAGTTTCACCAAGCATAGACTTGAATGGATTGGAACCATCTACTTCCAATACCAATCGGACATTACAAACATCTTTAGCAACGTCGGGATGTCTCTTATAAAAATCCTTCCATGAATGAGAGTCTGTTGGGTCGGTTAACATATCACTTTCATGAACTCTTTCTTCATGCCATATCATTAAATTAGAAATTTTAAATGACATAAAAAATCTTTTCAACCTCAGTTTAAGGGGAAATTAACACATTTTATTTACGAAAATCAGTTTCCCATGTATCACAATCTGACTTGGATGAGTCTGATTCCCCCTATTCTCTTTCCACCTGGAAGCACCACAAACCGTACAAATATCCAAATGGGCAGTTTCCTTTCTAAACAACATACAGTTGTTTTCACATGCATCTATGGTCTCATATGTAAAACCTATGTTCTCTATCAACATACGAGCATAGTAATATGACTCGGGAATCATAGAGTCAACAGGAAGTACCTTTTTCAATAACACCAAATGTATGTCGAATGATGTGTCCAACCAATGATTCAAAGTCTTAAAATGCAACAAATCCACGATAAATGACAGTTTATTGTAAGAAGTACATCCAGGATATAATTCTATTTTTGCATCATCAAGTGCTTCATAAAACCTCCTTGAATCACGATCTCCACCAGAGCAAAGATTTATCTCACCAGTCTCATAATTTTGGATGTCAATGCCTTCAGGATCTAACCCACATACCATTTCAGTAAGAATTTCATGCATTGGATCATTCATCCTTGCATCAACATCCATATGAACTGCATCCATATTTTGACAACGAACATATTCTTCTCCATGATGAGTCCAACTCTTATAATGTTTCATAAATCCATTAATGAATAGATTCTCCCTCACAGTATCTCTTGTGAATTGATATATGTTAGCACATTTTCTACCTGGAAAACTAATATAGTCACTTTCAAATCCTCTAGTGAAGTCAATAAACTACATAATTCCATTGAATTATTCTGTAGATGTTCTATTTGGAAGATCAATCCAACTATTATCCATAATAATATCTGTATAACAAACATTTACACAATACTTATTACATTTTCCTTTTTAAAATCAACTATATTTAAAATAAAAACTAATCAATTTTTTGTGAACCATTGATAAAATAATAATGTAAGTGAAAGCCCATGTAATACCTAATTGCTCTACAAACATGGAAGGGAGGGGAGCCGAAGGCGGTGCTGCGAGGGAGAGGAGAGGCAGTGAAGGAGAGATGGATCTAGAGGTGGTGCGGTGAGGGAGGGGACGGGCGGCGGTGGTGGGGAGCCGGAGGAGAGGAGGTGGTGAGGTGGAGACGGTGCAACATGGGTGGGATGACGAGGGAGGGGACCAAGGACAGCAGGGAGCCAGAGTGGAGAGGCAGCAGCGGTGAGGGGACAAGTAGAAACCATACAGGGAGGGAGGGGACCGGGTGGTGGCGGTGCGACAAGGGAGGGGATGAGGGCCGGCGGGGAGCTGGTGCGGACGGCGATGAAGGGACAGGGGACGGGCAACGGGGGGGGGGGGGGGGGGGTGGGCTGTCCGGGGTGCGGGGTGGGATGTTCGGGGTGGGGGGAGGGCTGTTCGGGGTGCTGTTCGGGGTGAGGGGGGGTGGATGTCCAGGGTGGGGGGATGTCCGGGGTGCGGGGGGTCCGTCCGAGGTGGTGGGGGGGGAGTGCTGAGGGGGCGGAGGGATGAGGGAGGTGGGTGGAGGCTGGGGGCGGAGGTCGGAGGTCGGAGGGGAGAGGGGTCGGAGACCGGAGGGGGCGGAGGGCGGAGGGCGGAGGGCGGAGGGACGCCGGAGGGGACGAAGAGAAGGGCGGAGGATGGCCAGAGGGCGGAGGGTGGTCGGAGGGCGGTTGGAGCCGGAGGGCAAAGGGTGGAGGGCAGGCAGAGGGTAGAGGCCGATGAGGGCGGAGGGTGGCGGGCGTAGGGTGAAGGAGGGCGACAAGGGTGTGCGGTGATGGGGGTCGCGGGGGAGGGTGGAGGGCAGTGGGGGATGATAGGGGAGGGCACGTGGCGAGGTCGAGGGCGAGGGGAGGTGAGCTCGTGAGGGGTGGGGGCACCGAAGCCCCCCCTATTTTGCAAGCTCAGCGGCCTCCGTAGGCGGTCGCTCCTGTTAGGGGGCTTCAAAGCCCAATATTGTTGTAGTGCCCTAATACACTATAATATAAAAAATTAATCCTTAATAAACCCCTAATAAACTCTAATAATCACTAAAAACACCTTATAATCCCTAAAAAGCCTAAGAAACTCTACTCAACCATAATAAAACCCCAAAAATACCAAATAAACACTAATAAATGATAATAAAACCTAATAAACTCTGAAAACACATTATGAAAACCTAAAAAACCCTAACCAAACATAATAGACAATAATAAACACTAATCAACCCTAATAAACCCCAACCAAAATATAAAAAGCCCTAACAAACCATAAATGAAGCAAAATAAACCCTACTTAACCCTAATAAAACTTAACACACCATAAAAACCCCTAATAATACCCTACAAACCCTAATAAAGAATAAAAATGCTAGTATACCTTAAATATATCCATAGAAACCCTGATAAACTCTAATATAACCTAATAAACCATAAAAACACTCACAAACAAAAAAAACGATCACAAACAGTAAAAATGCACTATATTACCTAAAAAGACCTAAATACTCTAATATATCTAATAAAGACAAAAAGTCTAATATACAATAAAAATCCTTAGAAACCGTAATAAACCATAATAAACTCTAATATAACCTAAGAAAAACTAAAAATGCTCACAAACAAAAACAAAACGCTCACAAACAATAAAAACACGCTATATTATCTAAAAAGAACTAACAAACAATAATATAACCTAATAAAACAAAAAAACTAATAAACCTCTATCAAACTCTAATAAACCCTAAAAATCCCTAATAAACCCTAATAAAAACTAATAAACCTGAATAAAACCCTAAAAATACCTTCTCAAACCTAATTAGCCTTGACACACCATAATAAAACCTAATAAAATCCAACTAAACCCTAATAAAAAAACACAAACAACCCATTATGAATCCCTAGAAACTGTAATAAACTATAATAAATTCAAATAAAAGCTAATAAACCATTAAAAATGCTCACAAACACTAAAAACATTCTAATAATCCTAAAATGTCATAACAACCCCTCATATATATTAACAAAAACTAAAAAACACTCATATAACCTAATAATAACACTAACAAATAGTAGTAAACCCTAAAAAACCCTAAAACCCCTAACAAATCATACTAAACCCTAATAAACCCTAATAAAACATTAAAGATATCGGCTCCACCCTTATAAAACCCTAAAAATACCTACTCAACCCTAATAAACCTTAACACACCATAATAAACCATAATAAACCCCACTAAACCCAATAAAAAGGCAAATATACCATTAAAAAGCCCTAAAACCCCTAATAATTACTAATAAAACCAAAAAAAGCTTAACAGTGCTAATAAACCCGAATAAATACTACTAAACACTAAAAAACCCTAATATAACCTATTAAAAATTAATAAACCAAATTGAACCATAATAAACCCTAATAAATCCTAAATGTACCCAAATATACCATAATATACCATAATATACCCTAATAAACCCAACTCGATCCTAATAAAACCCTAATAATATCTAATAAACCCTAATAAACCATGACTGGATGTGGTGCTGCTGGTGCTTGATGCTGCTAGTTGTGATTGGCTGTGTTGTCTGTTTTGGTACTACTGGTTGCTGGGGCTGGTTGGTTTGGTTGTGCTGCTGCTGCTCTGTAGCTGTGATGACTGGATGTGGTGCTGCTGGATGCTGGTACTGGCTGGATGTGAAGTGATGCTGCTGCTATTGTGTCTGTTTTTGAGTCTTTTTCTCTCTTTGTTTTTCTTTTTTGGCGTGGGTTGTAAGGGGATTTTGGGCGTGGGTCGATCGACCCCTCCCCTCCCTTGTCTTCAGTGTCTGTGTTCTTTTGTTTTATAAATTTTGGGGGGGCCAGGAATAGCCTGTACCCGAGCCTTCTTTGCCTAATAAACCATGACACGCCATAATAAACCCTAATAAAATCTTAATAACCGCCACCAAACCCTAAAAAAAGATAATATACCATTAAAACCCCTAAAACCCTAACAAACCATAATAAATGTTAATAACACCTAAAAATCCTAAAAACCGATAGTAAACCCTAAAAATACCTCTAATAATAATAGTAGTAATAATGCACGTGCATGTAAATATGCATGTTAATAGTTTAAATAATAAATCATAACGCACGTGCATGTGCATATGCCTGCGCATTTTCATGTGAATGATACTAAATAATAAATTATAAATAATAACAAATGTGAATTGCATGTGTATGTGCATGTGAAAGTGAATGATAATAAATAATAAATAATTACGCACATACAAGTCCATGTGCTTGTGCATGTGCATGTGCATGGTAATAAACAATAAATAATAACCTAGTCCACATGAATGTGCATTTCCATGTGAATGATAATAAATAATAAATAATAACACATGTGATAATAGAATAACGCACATGCATTACTTGGGCATATGCATTAGAATAAATAATAATAACACATGTCATAATAGAATAACGCAAGTGCATTGCATTTTCATGTGCATGATAATAAATAATATATAATAACGCATGTGCATGTGAATTTTCATGTAATTATAATGATAATGACGCATGCACGTGCATGGTAATAAATAATAAATAAAAATGTATGTGCATGTAAATTTGTATTTGATGATACAAACAACAACAACAACAACCACAATAATAATAATAATAATAGAATAACGCAAGTGCATTTCATGTGCATGTGCATAGTAGTAAATAAAAAATAAATAATAATAAATAAGAACGCACATTAATGTGCATGTGCATTTACATATGATGATAATATTAATAATACTAATTGTAATAATAGTAATAATAATAATGCATGCACGTGCATGGTAATAAATAATAAATTAAAATGCACAAGCATGTGAATTTGCATGTGATAATGATAATAATAATGATAATGATAATAATAATAAAAATAATAAACTGTGATAATAATATTAATAATAAAATAATAATACAATTGCATTGCATATGCACATACATGGTAATAAATAATAAATAATAACACACGTGCATCTACATTTTCATGTGATGATAGTAATAATAAAAGCAGTAGTAATAATAGTAGTAGTAGTGGGGATAATAGTAGTAGTACTAATTCATATGAAATGAACTTTGTTCAAGTTATCATTCTTGGTAGATCTCTTTGCTGCCATTAATTTGATATGTGGTAGAGCTCAAATGGACAACCGGAGTGAAAATTATGTCCGTTTGATGTTGGTCTTTTTTGGAGTGGTATAACTAATATATTTTATTTTTCTTTGATCTTCTCACAGTTTTGATTATAATTGGTCCTCACTCATCTCATGAGCTTCAATTTTACTAGTCACATCATTCAAATGGACACACGAAGGAGATGTTATGCCAATTTTAGTGAGTTTCAAGTTTCTTAGTTTTTTAGGCACTAGGAGGGTTGCTCAATTAAAACCGAAAATAACTTATGCTACATGTGTCCATTTAGGCTCTACCATATATCAAATCAAATATTGTGAAAATATACACACTCTGGTAACCACTGGAACCCTCTTCTGACATTCTTCAACCCCCCAAAAGACCTAATATCCCTTTGGATGGTCAAAAGATTGGCTTCTGGTGTCCGTTTTGAAATAACTTCTTCTATGGGTGTCTGTATTGCCTCTACCACATATCCAATCGAATATTTAGACTAGACCTACCCTCCTATAACCACTTAATCACCTTCTCACATCCATGAAGGCCCAAAAAGGTACTTAAACGCTCCAAAAGACCATAACTTCTGCTCCGGGAGTCCGTTTTGCCTTTACCAAATATCAAATTGAAGCTTTCGACTAGATCTACACATCTGTGACCAATAGGAACACCTTATCACGTTCTTAAAGACCCAAAAGGTCCTTACGTCCTCCAAATGACCATAACTTCTGGTCAGGGTGTCCGTTTCACCTCTACCACAAATCAAATTAAAACATGCGACTATCTCCACAAATCTGTGACAACCCTGGAAAACTAAATTACCATAAGAAACCATGAATAACCCCGTAAACACTAAAAACCATTAAAATCAACGCAAAACCCTAAAAACCCTTACAAACCCTAGCAAAAACTATCAAACCCTATCAAACCCAAACAAACCCTTACAGACCCCAAAAAACCCTAAAAAACATAACAAACCCTAAAAACCCGAACAAACCAAAAAAATCCCTAACACACCCCAAGAAGCACTAAGAAACACCAATAAACACAAAAAACACGATGAAACCCAAAGAAAACCCTAAGAAACCATAAGAAACACTAACATAACCCAAAAACCCCAAAAAACCTAACAAAACCCTAAGAAAACCATATAAACACAAACACACCCTTAGAAACCCTAACACGCCCTTAGAAACCCGAACACACCCATAGAAACCCTAGCACACCCTTAGAAATCCCAACTCACCCCTAGAAACCCAAACACAACCTTAGAAACCCTTAGAAACCATAGCACGCCCTTAGAAACCCTAACATGTCCTTAGAAACCCCAACCCACCCTTAGAAACCCTAACACACCCTTAGAAACCCTAAAAACCCCTTAGACACCCTAAATCACACTAATATAAACTAATAAATCCTAACAAACCCCACTATCCAATAATAGACCATAATAATCCCTAATAAACCCTAAAGCCCACTACTAAACACTAATAAACACTAATAAATCGTAATAAACCCTTAAAACCCTATTAGACCCCAATAAAAGCTACAAAATACCAAAAAAACCCAAATATCCTACAAAAACGCTATTAAACCATTCAAAATGCAAACATTCACAAAAAAACCCTAACAAACCCGGTAAAACGTGACAAAACCCTAAAAAACCATAAAAACCCATAAAAACCCTAAAAAACCCTAAAACCCCTAATAACCGTAAAAAATCCTAAAAACCCCTAAAAATCCAAAAATACCCTAAACACCAAAAGAACTGAAAAAACATAAAAAACCAAAAAACAAACCTAAAAACCCCTAAAAACATAAAAAAACCACAAAAACCCTTAAAAACCTAAAAACCACTAAAAATGCTAAACCCCCCCTAAAAAGCCTAAAAATGCATAACAAAACCCTAACCAACCCTATGAAACCCTTAAAACCCCGAAAAACCCCCTAACAAACCCTAAAAACCTCAAAAGAAACCCTAATACACCCTAAAGAACCATAAAACCTTAAAAACCCTAAAGAACCCTAACAAACCACTAAAGCCACTAACAATGCTACATATACCCAATCAATTGCTACAAAAACTAGAAAAATGCTTCAAAACCCACAAAATGCAACAAAACCCCCAAAATGCTAAAATAACCCTATTAAAGCATAAAAAATATCCAAACACACCTATAAAACCCAAAAAACGCATAAAACCCCAAACAAATCAAAAAAACCGTAACAAACCCTAAAAACCCTAACAAAACTTAACAAGCCCTATCAACCACTAATAACCCCTATGAACTACTAATAAACCCTAATAACCCATAAAACCCACTATTAAACCCTAAAAACCCTAATAAACACTAATAAATCGTAATAACCTGTAATGAACCCTAACAAACTCTATTAGACACAACTAAATGCTACAAAATCCCTAAAACCACTAATATACAATAAAAACACCATTAAACCATAATAAACTCTAATAATCACTAAAAACCCTAACAAAACTGACAATACACTATAAAAACCTCCAAATAATAGCCTACCAAACCCTAAAACCCACTAATAAACCCTACCAAACCCTAATAACCCAAAAAATAAATCGTAACAAACCCTAAAACCCCATATAAATCGTAAAAAATCCTAATAATGCCAAATAAATCATAACAAACTGAAACAAACCATAACAAAACCCTAATAAACCATAATAAGCCCTTACAAATCATAATAAACCATAAAAATCGTAATGAACCCAAATATACATTAATAAACCCTAATAAATAAAATAAACCCTAATAAATCCTAAATAACCCTAAAAATGTTGATAAACCCTAGAAAGAGCTATTAATTCCCACAAAATCCCAACAAAACCCTAATATACAAAAAAACTGGTAATAAACTGTAACGAATCCTAAATAATACTAATAAACCCTAAAGAACCATATTAAACTCTAAAGAACACTAAAAACCCTAAAGAACCCAAAAAAAAATGCTAAAACGCATTATATAAACCCAAAAAACAACTACAATAACCAAACAAACCATAAAACAAACTAAAAACCCTAACAAACCCTATCAATCCAAAAAAATAAACCCATAAACACCCCCCCTCAAAACCCATTAAAAAGCCATCAGATACCATTAAAAACCATTAACACCTGTTAACAACCCTTAAAACCCCTAAAAACTACAAAACATAAACAACCCTTAAAACCCTAAAAAAGGCTTCAAATAGATACATAAACCCTAAAAACGTTACATAAACCCTTAAAAATGCAAAAAAAAAAACACTAAAAACGCAACTTAAACCTAAAATCGCAACATAAACCTAAAAAACACTACATGAAACCTAAAAGAACTATATAAACCCTATAATTGTAACTTCAACCCTAAAAAACACAACATAAACCCTAAAAAAACAACATAAACATTAAAAAACGCTACATAAAACCTAAAAATAGAATATAAGCCCTAAAACACTACATAACCCTAAAAACGTTACATAAACACTAAAAAATGCAACATAAACACTGCATCACCCCTAAAAATTCTACTTAAACCCAGAAAACGCAACACAAACTCTAAAAAATGCTACATAAAACCTAAACCCTAAACATGCTACATAAACCCTAAAAACGTTACATAATCCTAAAAAATGATACATAAAATCAAAAACTGCTAAATAAACCCTAAAAATGCAACATAAACACTAAAAGGGCAACATAAACTCTAACAATGCTACACAAACCCAAAAAAAAGCTACAAAACCCTAAAGATGCTTTAAAACCCTCAACAAATATTAAACCCTAATATACCATAATATAAAAAATTAAACCCTAATTAACCACTAATAAAATCTAATAATCCCTAAAAACACCTTATAATCACTAAAAACCCTATAAAACTATACTCAACCCTAATAAAACACTAAAAATACCTAATAAACCCTAATAAATGGAAATAAAACCTAATAAACTCTAAAAATGCGTTAAGAAAACCAAAAAAACCCTAACCAACCCTAATAGACACTAATAAACACTAATAAACCCTAATAAACCCCAAACAAACCATAAAAGCCCTAATAATCCATAAATGAATCCAAATAAACCCTACTCAACCCTAACAAACCTTAACACACCAAAATATCCCATAATAAAACCCTACAAAACCCTAATAAAGAAAAAAACTGATAGTATACATTAAAAAGTCCATAAAAACCCTGATAAACTCTAATATAACCTAATAAACCCTAAAAATGCTCACAAACAATAAAAAAACGATCACAAACAATAAAAATGCCCTATATTACCTAAAAAGACCTAAAAAAATATTATAACCTAATAAAGACAAAAAATTCTAATATACCTTAAAAATCTCTAGAAATCCTAATAAACCATAATAAACTCTAATATAACCTAAGACACCCTAAAAACACTCACAAACAAAAAAAAATGCTCACAAACAATAAAAACACGCTATATTATCTAAAAAGACCTAACAAACACTAATATAACCTAATAAAACAAAAAAAACTAATAAACCCCTAACAAACCATAATAAACCCTAAAAATCCCTAATAAACCCTAATAAAAACTAATAAACCCTGATAAAACCCTAAAAATACATTCTCAGCCCTAAAAAACCTTGACACATCATAACAAAACCTAAAAAAATCCAACTAAACCACAATAATCAAAAAAATGAAAACAAGCCATTTAAAAGCCCTAGAAACTCCAATAAACCATAATAAATTCAAATAAATGCTAATAAACCATTAAAAATGCTCAAAAACACTAAAAACATGCTCAGAAAACCTAAAAATCCATAACCACCCCTCATATATATTAACAAAAACTAAAAAAAACTCATATACCGTAATAAAAAGACTAACAAACCCTAGTAAACCCTAAAAAACCCTAACAAACCCTAAAAACCATACTCAACCCTAATAAACCCTAATAAAACCTTAAAGATACAAACTCAACACTAATAAAACCCTAAAAATACCTACTCAACCCTAATAAACCTTAACACACCATAATAAACCATAACAAACCCAAATAAACCCCAATAAACCCTAAAAAACACAAATATACCATTTAAAAGCCCTAAAACCCCTAATAAATGCTAATAAAACCTAACAAAGATTAAAAGCACTAATAAACCCTAATAAACACTACTAATCACTAAAAAACCCTAATATACCCTATTAAAATTTAATAAACCATATTGAACCATAATAAACCCTAATAAATCCTAAACATACCCAAATATACCATAATATATCATAATATACCCTAATAAACCAAACTAAATCCTAACAAAACCCTAAAAATACCTAATAAACCCTAATAAATCTCAACACATCATAATAAACCCTAATAAAATTCTAATAACCCCCACGAAACCCTAAAAATGCTAATATACCATTAAAAAACCCTAAAACCCTAACAAACCATAATAAATGTTAATAACACATAAAAAATCCTTAAAAATGATAATAAACCCAAAAAATACCTCTAATAATAATAGTAATAATAATGCACGTGCATGTGCATATGCATGTGCATGGTTTAAATAACAAATCATAACTCATGGGCATGTGCATATGCCTGTGTATTTGCATGTGAAGGATAATAAATAATAAATTATAAATAATAACGCATGTGAATTGCATGTGTATGTGCTTGTCCATGTGAATGACAATAAATAATAAATAATTACTCACATACAAGGGCATGTGCATGTGCATGTGCATGGTAATAAACAATAATTAATAACCAAGTCCACATGAATCTGCATTTTCATCTGAATGATAATAAATAATAAATAATAACACATGTGATAATAGAATAATGCACATGCATTGTGTGTTCACATGCATTAGAATAAATAATAATAACACATGTGATAATAGAATAACGCAAGTGCATTGCATTTTCATGTGCATGATAATAAATAATATATAATAACGCATGTGCATGTGCATTTACATGTAATGATAATGATAATGACGCATGCACGTGCATGGTAATAAATAATAAATAACAACGCACGTGCATGTGAATTTTTATTTGATGATACAAACAACAAAAAAACAACAATAATAATAGAATAACGCATGTTCATTTCATGTGCACGTGCATAGTAATAAATAATAAATAAATAATAATAAATAAGAACGCACATGCATGTGCATGTGCATTTATATTTGATGATAATATTAAAAATACTAATTTTAATAATAATATTAATAATAACGCATGCACGTGCATGGTAATAAATAATAAATAAAAATGCACATGTATGTAAATTTACATTTGATAATGATAATAATAATGATAATGATAATAATAATAATAATAAAATAAAAAACTATGATAATAATAATAAAAATAATAAAATAATAATACAAGTGCATTGCATATGCACGTACATGGTAATAAATAATAAATAATAACGCAAGTGCATCTACATTTCATGTGATGATAGTAATAATAACAGCAGTAGTAATAATAGTAGTAGTATTGGTGATAATAGTAGTAGTACTAATGCATATGATAATAGAATATTGCATGTGCATTACGTGTGCATGTGTATGGTAATGAATAATAACTCTCGTGCATTGCATTTTCATGTGATGATGATGATGATAATAATAATATTATTAATAATAACAATGCATGTGATAATAGAATAACACATGTTCATTGAATGTGCATGTATGTTCAGTTAGATATTCATTTTCAGGTGATTACAACAACAACAACAAAAACAACAACAACGACGACGACAACAACAACAACAACCACAATAATAATAATCAAAATAATAAAAATAAAGCACGTGATATCAAAATAACGTGTGTACATTTAATGTCCATGTGCATGGTAATAAAAATATAATAATAACACCATTGATTGTGCTTGTTCATTTTGAGGATATGATGATAAAAATAATAATAATAATAATAACAATAATAATAAGTATAGTCGTTTTAAATAACAACATACAAGAAAAAAGTTCTAGAAATGGTGTCTCAAAAAACCTAACAAATCAAAGAGTCATTAAAAAAGGCATAACATCTTCTTTCGGTGTCCATTTCACTCCATGAATAGTCAAACTAAATCTCATGGAATGAACTACGATAAAAATAGGTGTCGGAGGCCGAACATACACACAGATGCGATGTTTTGACCATTTTAAGAAAAATTTGACAGGGATCCGGACACAGAAATGGAGTTTTGGAGGACTTCAGATGGGTTTTTAGGATTTTAGGGTCCCAAAAATGACATAAACATTGTTCAAGTTATAATTCTATGTAGATATCTTCTCTGACTTCGATTTGATATGTGGTAGAGCTCAAACGGACAACCGGATTGAATGTTATGGACGTTTGAAGTTGGTCATTTTTGGAGTGGAATAAGTAATATATCTTCAGTTTCTTTGATATTATCGAATTTTTCTTAGGTTTTTATGCGCTAGGAGGGTTGATCAACTTAAAACGATAATAACTTCTGATATGTGTGTTTATTTTGGCTCTACCACATATCAAATCGAAGATTGTGAAAAGATACATATTCTGGTAACCACTGGAACCCTTTCTGACATTCTTCAACCCCCAAAAAGACCCAAAATCCCTTTGGATTGTCAAAAGATTGTCTTCAGGTGTCTGTTTTTCAATAAAATCTTCTATGGGTGTCTGTTTTGCCTCTACCACATATCAAATAGAAGCTTGAGACTAGACCTACACTCCTATAACCACAGAAGCACATTCTCACATCCTTGAAGTCCCAAAAAGATACTTAAACCCTCAAAAAGACCATAACTTCTACTCCGGGAGTCTGTTTTGCCTCTACCATATATCAAATTGATGCTTTAGACTAGATCTACACATCTGTGACCAATATGCACACATTATCAGGTTATTAAATACCCAAACGGTCCTTAAGTCCTCCAAATAACCAAAACTTCTACTCTGGGTGTCTGTTTCACCTCTACAACATATAAAATTAAAGCTTACGACTAGCTCTACACATCAGTGACAACCATGAACAACTAAATAACCCAAAAAACCATGAATAACCCCATAAACACTAAAAACCATTAAAAATCACACAAAACCAAAAAAAACTAACAAACCCTAAAAAACACTAACTAATCCTAACAAACCCAAACAAACTCCAAAAAACCTAAAAAACATAAGAACCCCTTAAAACCATAAGAAACTCTAACAATATCTAACAAACCCCAAGAAGCACTATGATACCCCAGTAAACACAAAAAACAAGAAGAAACCCAAACAAATACCTAAGAAACCATACAAAACCCTAAGATAACCCTAAAACCCTAAAAACACTAACAAAACCCTAAGAAAACCTAAAAAACACTAACACACCCTTAGAAACCCTATCAAACCCTTAGAAACCCTAAGACACCGTTAGAAACTCTAGGACTCCCTTAGAAACCCCAACGCACCCATAAAACCCTAACACAATCTTAGAAACCCTTAGAGACCATAGCACACCCTTAGAAAACCTAACCCACCCATAAAAACCCTATCCCACCCTTAGAAACCCTAACACACCCTTAGAAACCCTAACAAACCCTTTGTTTCCCTCTGTAATTAGGGATGATCTCATTGATTTAAGATTCAAACATTTCAAGCGGTTTCTAATGGGTTTGTTCGTAGAACTGAAAACATCCAATGATTCCATATTCATTTGAACCTACTTTCCAAAGGTAGGTGCTCATTAGTTGTGGGATGATGAGGCTAAGGAATTTTCATTGGTCGAGAGGATGGGAGGTCGGACTCATCAGACCTTTTTTAGGGGAATTATTGTCTACTCTAGGACTCTCTTTATATATTTAAGTTATGTTCGTGAATCCTTATTACATTACCAAGTATAAAATGGGTTTTCCTTTAGATCTGACAATCAATGACTGATATGTAGGAAATTTAGAGAATCATTTATATGTATTCGAGGTTCTTCATTGATATGGAAACATCCGTATTTGTTAGAGATTCTTAGTCAATGGTATCCTTTGATACATAAAGTTCTCTTGGTCATTATGATGACCATAATGGTTTTAAATCCACTCAGTGGGGCACTTGAAATTTATTGTCATTCAGAAGGACATTGATTATTTTAGAGTTGGGATCGTACCCGCAGATGGGCTACCTACGTATCCTTTGTTTTGGAAAAGTAATCAGAACCCACGTAGTTGGAGTAAGGGAATATGATGTTTTTGATTGATGGCTTAAAGAAAGATTTCATAATTACTTTTACACTCTAAGCTCACGTGAGTCATGCTCGGTGTGAGAAACAAGAGGTATAGGTAAAACCAGACAGTTGTGCCATGAAAGATACAATCATAAGAAATGATGTGGGGCTTATGTATGTATGACTTCCCAAATAGATGAAGATTAGGATTTACTTCAGGGAATAAATCCAAGAACAGGGTCCATAAAGTTATATGTACATTATGGAGATTTGGATACTCTAATTTGGGGCTTACTCTTGAAAAGGAGTCCCAAATTTGGAGGGGACTTATGATTGGGTTTTACTCCTGAGATAGAGATCCAGATCAAAAGTAAATTAGGACTGGTTAAGATAAAATTAAGGGACTTGGGGCTTAATCCTAAGGAGGATGCCCATATTTGAGACTGGGGCTTACTCGTGAAAAGGAGGCCCAGGTTAATGAGGACTTGGGGCTTACTCCTAAGGAGGATGCCCATACTTGAGAATTATGACTGGGGTTTATTCCTAAAAAGGATTCCCAGGTTAAGAGTATTATAGTTGGGGCTTACTCCTAAGGAGGATTCCCAGATTTGGAAATTTTAATATTGGGGATTACTCTTGAAAAGGATACCCAGATTTGGGGACTTGGGGCTTACTCCTAAAGAGGATTCCTAGAATTAATGGGAATTATGACTGAGACTTACTCCTGAAAAGGAGTCCTAGGTTAATGAGGACTTGGGGCTTACTCCTAAAGAGGATGTCCATACTTGAGAATTATGACTGAGGTTTATTCCTGAAAAGGAGTCCCAGGTTAAGAGTATTATATTTGGGGCTTACTCCCAAGGAGGATGCCCAGATTTGGGAATTTTAAGATTCGGGCTTACTCCTGAAAAGGATTCCCAGATTAGGGGACATGGGGCTTACTCCTAAGAAGGATGCCCAGAATTAATGGAAATTATGACTGGGACTTACTCCTGAAAAGGAGGCCCTGGTTAAAGAGGACTTGGGGCTTACTCCTAAGGATGATGCCTAGATTTGAGAATTATGACTGGGGATTATTCCTGAAAAGGAGGCTCAGGTTTAAGGGGTTCTCTAATCATAAAGGATGAGGTTGAATGAATGAAATCTCAATCTTTAGTGACATAAAGATTATGTGAATCACTAAGTTTTTAAGAGATTCTCCACATAATTCCTTTCAGATAAGGAAGTCAATCCAGAAAACATGTCATAAATGGATTTGAAGAATGTCTTTAAGACTGAATCTTGAATAGGAGAGGTGGAATGGTATAAGAGGGTTTAAATGGGAAAAAAAGGCACCCAAAAAAGGCAGGGGCACGCAAGTCCTGGTAGGCATGCAGGTACTGCGTGGGCGTGCAGGTGTACCTGTAGGGCACATGGGTACTTGCGCGATTGTTAACCAATAGAGTAACACTTGGGCGATCCTTGACCAAAGACTTTATAATTTTCCTGAGGTACTTCCAGAAGAGAGGCTCACAAGTTCTGGTGAGGAAGTAGGGCGGCGCTCAAGTATGTTCATTTACCTTAAGGGTAAAACACCTTAGGCGCACAAGTGTTAGTGAATTCTAACACTTAGACCTTACCCCTCTTGTTTAGAACTTCCATTCTAGGTAAAGAATTGCCTTAGAAGTTTTCAGAAGACCAGAAGAAGAGACTTGGGCATTCAGAGCTCTATATCTGAATTCTGGAAAAATTCCTCCTTAAATGGGGGGCCCACAGGGTCTATTTATAGGCTGGAGAAGACCCTGGGTGGTTATCACTTAGGTTGCGCAAGTCACTTGCGTGACCATTAGGCAGCACGCAAGTATACTTGCGCGACATTGAAGGAAATTGTGCGGCCCTTGTGCATTTGAAGCCTTGTTCATGCATTTGTCGATTTTTGATGTTTTCTTCAAAAGATGAATCAATTTGTGCTATATCATTTCCCTTTCCATTATATTAGAAAATGTGATGAAAAGGAGTGTCAACAAAAGTCCCCCCTCAGAGTTGGATCTGAAAGAATAAGGATGTGACTCTAAGGAAAAGAAGAAACCCAAAGGGAAAGAGGCGTGTAGGGGCGAGTCGTGCAAGTGTGTGTCGCGTAGGGCTGGAGTGCGCTAGCTGTAGGCGCGCAGGTGGGCAGCCTGGACTATAAATATGCGGTCATTTTCCGCGCATAGCATCTGATTTCTGGATTTTTGAGCTCTCACCACGCAGGTCCCCTTCACCGCGCAAGTTGCTCGTTTTCCATAGTTTCTTCACTGTTGCGCTATTTTCAAGGTAAGAGGACTTGCGCGGTGATACTTGCATGCCAAAAACATGCGCGGCACATTAACACTTGCGCGACACATCCATACTTGCACGCCAAGTTTAGAATTCCGCGCCTTAATGCCTTTTCCATTTTTCTGAAATTCCATCACAAATTTTATGAAAAATCAACTTACTTAAAAGTTAATTTATTCAACTTTTGTGCAGAATCAATGGATCTTAGAACCAGAATAGCTGATGAACTGGCTAGCAAGCAGATTGATGATATGATGAACATCATTGGCCGCAATTATTATGTCGTCAAAAGTAGCACTCTTCCAGATTTGGCTATGTATCTGAAGAAATATCATCGTGACTCCCCCCAAAGCATTTATTTTCCTTTGTATGGCTATGGTCATCTACGAGAAGTTACTATTACATAAGCAAAGAACTATCTACCATTTTCGTGGTTTCAGAATTATACCAACTTTGCTTCAGAAAATATCTCATGTGGAGGAGTATTTATAAGTGTTGGAATAGTGGATAAGGCCCACATGACGAATCATAGTCCTTGTATGCCATATCTGAAACCTCATAAGCCTGAGATGCAACCACATTGTCATCGTACACTCTTTCAAAATGCTCAGATGGATCAATCCAAAGGCTGGAAGAGAAGTTGTGGCTTTCATCCTGGGGGAGGTGTGAAGCCAACTTGGATGTGGGTATACTGGGTGCGACAGACCTGTGCAGAGTTTGTTGAGGATCTGAAAGGAGTTGCGATATATGAAGCTGTTTGGGTTGGGAAAACATATGTTTACAGACATGATAACTTTGTGCCAGAGATACTCAGGCACTGGAGCATAGAAACTAATCTTTCCATCTAAATCATGGAGAAGTAGGTATCAGTCTGTGGGATGTCCACAAGATCTCAGGGGCTCCAATTTTGGGCGATATGTATGATGAATTCATTCCTCCCAAGGTGACTTGGAATGATTCAGAGAAGACTCCTGCTTTAGCTCGGGAATTATTTAAGATCTTCCACAGGCTCAAGAGTTCAGAGACCTCGTTAACTCATTCTAGAAAAAATATTCATCCGGAGGAGTGGATGAATATATTTATTATTGAGAAGAAATAGAAGGAGCCAAAGGAAAAGGAGCCGAAGGAGAAAGGATCCAAGAAAAATAATTACAAGGATAAGAGGCCCAAACGTCCTACCACCTGCCCAAAACCAGAGAAGAGGGGTGCTTCTGGCACATTCTGGCCAACTCTAGAAGCAGGAGAGTTTGAGAAATGGGAATATGAGGTGAATCAAAGAATCCCGAAGAAGACTCATATGGCCGTCTTCTTGGATTTATGGCTTAGCATTTATCTCTTTCCAATCAAGGATTCGAAGGGAGGCGTCAGGCCAGGGACCTTTGTCATTGCGGCAAAGTTGGCTGAGAGAAAAATGGTTGGGTTGGCTACCCCCATTTTAGAAAAGATTCACAGGAGTTTACTTCATGTATTCATGGGTAAATCTCCTTTAAGAATAGTGGGACCATTCCATGTTTTATAGGGATGGATTGGCACTCACTTCAGGACTTACAATGTACAGAATGGATTACAAATTCCTGAAAATTATTTCAGGCTGTTAGTGCAAGCATTCTCTGGAGTTTCTCCATTAGATGTTAATGCCTATGACATGAAAGTGAGGCTGAGCATGTTTAAGGAATTCAACTTCTTTCCCAATGGAAATCCGCCAACCGGGCAGTTTGTTGATGATGGAACATCCCATTTGGATTTGAGGGAATACATGCTAGATTGTAGAGATGGTGTGCTAGTTTCTAGGATTGATGGAGAAATTATATGCGAGGCCTATGCTCCATATAGATTTGCACGTCAATTCAAGTGTCTGTAACAGATTGTTGTATCTCCCCCAGTACATGTTCGGTTAGAGTAACATCCGATGGTTGCTCGGAAACTATGACTGCTGACGTCATTGGAGAAGACTGGGGCAGTATTTGATCTACCAGTTGAAAAAGAGGCACATAACCTTACAACATGGTATGCCGAGCATTGGATAGCATCATACCCTAAAGGGGTTCTGAATCACCCAGTTTATCAGGTGGGGAAATGGAAGAAGACTGTAGAGATAGAAACCCTTCCTTATGAAGGTGATGCTTCACCACCTGAAGCTGATTCGCCAGATTCCTCCTCTAAGACTGATTCACCAGATTCCCATGATGGGGATGATGAGGCACAACAAGTGGAAAAGCGGCCCCGTGCCTTATATAATCCTCCGGTCAGAATCAAAAGATCCACTCCATCAACTTCTGGTGAATTACTTCATCGAGGTACTTTAATCACAACTACTTTATAAAGAAATAAGTCTTATATTATTATTCTCTATATGTAGTTGTAGGAGCTGGGAAGAAACTGAAATGAAATATTGTAGGACCTTCCTCATAGCCTTCATATCTAAGACCAGAGGCTGTCTAGTTATGGCAAAGTGTATATTGTGGTACTGAGGCCGCCTGGATGGATTTGTGTGAGGGCCTACAACTTCCTGGAATAGGGAATCCTCTGGCTTCTACAGATATCCAATACAAGGATAACCCCAATAAAGTGTGGTCTTATATCAGTGATCTGGAAATGCTCATATATGCCACTGATGAGTTTGTTCCTGTCACTAGGCGGGTGAAGGAAATGATAGATCATGGCGCCACTAAGGGGGCTGGTGGTTATGGAGATGAGGAGTGGCATGATTATGTGGCTCCTGAAGATGTAGGTTTTCTTTCCTTATTTGCTTTGCAACATGATTCCAGTCAAATCTTTGTTACTTTAGGATGTTATTTTCTTCATCTTGCAGCTTGGAAAGAAAGGAACTGAGGTTCCTTCACCACAGTATAGCCCTGGTGGTACTTCCATCGGGGCTGCTGCTGATTCTCCTCGTGAACTGGGCGAGATATCTCCAGGCCAACAGGCCATGAATGAGTCGTTGGACATAGCCTTCCATTCGCCAATTCAAGTTCCAATAATGGAGACTGTTGATACTCCTAAAAAGCAAAAAGGACAAATATGACGAAGGAGGAATTCCACCGCTAAACACTTTATTAGTAGTGGTAATTCCTTTGGATAATCATGAATTTTAAACCATGAAAAAGATTTCTCACTTTCCTTGGGATTGTAGGGGCTTCTTCAATTTTCCCTCTAAAGGAGAGGACTGATCCTACCTTCAGGACCACGGAGGGTGTTGTGGAACCAATGAAAATTTAGGCTGACATGGCTTCTTCTAAAAAATATCCAACATCTATTCCCAGTACTGCTCCTGCTGATGCTACAAGTAGAGAAGAACCTGCACTAGAATCATTGGCAGCTGCAGCAACTGAATCTACCATCCTTCCTGAAGAAGCTATCCAGGGTCAGGGGCCGCAGAATGAGGGTCGCCAAGAGGACACATCATATGCTCCCACCGGTGAGACTAACCAGGATTCTGAAATATCATTGGATGAAATGATGAATCGTGGCATGTCTTTCGAAAAATTTTATGATCATACTATGTTATCATGTGATTTAGAAGACCTTGGGCGTGAGTGTTATCCTTTTCCCAGTAAATTTTCTTATAATTTACACTTCTAATCATGAATCAGAATAATATGTAGTTCCATCCATAAAATCTGTTGAATAGCCAATGCCTGAATAGGGTGTGGACATTGACGTCAACCCTACCATTACAGAAACATTAGCTTAAGTGGAGCTAATCCTAGTAAACCCTCATGAGACCCATCTTGAAGATCCTGTTGAAACTAGGAAAGATGGGGATGAGTCTTCTAAAGCTGTTGATCTACTGTTAGGTAATTATTGGACTGAGTTTTCAAGATAGATAGCCAACTTCCATTATTCTATGAAAATATCCATACTTTTAATTGATCAAACAGGGCTATCAACTTCAATTGTTAGAACTTGAGGTGAGGTCTCAACTTCCGCCCAAAAAGAAGTAGAAGGTGAAGAATCCAGGGTCAGGGGGAAGAAGCAGAACATGACACTTCCTTAAGTGCATTAATCCCATATTACATGCCCCCTGTGATGATGATGTTGAATCAGACCCAGAGGTGCTTAAGGAACTTAGCTTCTCACGACACAAGGCATGGAACCACATATGGAAAATCATATCTGATGTGCATTTAGAAGAGCTGTCATCAATGGTTTCCCAGTTGTCATCCCAGTTCATCATGCTAGGACTTGGCAGTTTTGGATACCAAGAGATCCATACTGCGGTGAAATGAGTCATCTTCATGAGGGAGCAAGAGCAATAGTCTCGTGAAGATCTGACCAGGGTGAAACTGTCAGTCAACATCGGAAAATTTGAGGCCATTGTATCCCGAGATGAGGCTGACTATACTTCCAATATGAAGGAGCTAAATAATATGATAAAAAAAGTCATCCAGAAGATGCACCTTCAGCAACAGTTAGATGCTGTTACTGGGGAACTTGACCAACTCAATAATTCACTGAAGGGAGTTCAAACGAATAGTATGAAGACCATTGTGGATGCCAAGAAATCACTCTATGAGGCTGAAAAGAGTGAAGTTGGTCAAGTGAATGAGCTTCCAGTGTCTACTGATGAAGCTCAAGATGCGGTTCATTAAGTGAAGACTTATGTCGACAACCTTTTGTAATTTCTTGAAAAAAAGAGAAGAGGCTCTAATATGTGGATGTCCCTCTAATTCTTGTGCAACAAATGGAAAGAATGCTTTCATCTTTAATAAATTATGCACGTATTTTTCTTTTCTCCCTGCTTTAAATTTTACCTAATCCAATGGGCCTAGTAAGAATAGTTTGATTTTTTACTAGGATTAATTTAAATAACCCTACAAACATTGAAACATTTAATTGCTCAATATTACCTAAATCATACAAAATGTATGTGTAGTGATCTGGAACATGACTTTTATTTAGATTTCCTTTGTCTTTTGTGGGAAGTTTAAAGTCATGCACGTCAGATATAAAGAGGCTAATGTTTAAGGTCGAAATAGCTTTGACCGAATGAATTAAAATTGACTCAATTATTTGAAAATTTATCTGAAAACATATTACCATACTAAAGTATGACAAAAAATATGTAAACTATGACTTAAGAATATTTGAATATATGGAATGATACGAAAAAGAGCTAAAAGGCATTAGAAGAAGTAGTTCCCAAGAATGAAGCTTCCATTATTTAACAAACCCGTTAGGGGGTTGAATTCTGAAGGGCCACCTTAGGGTATTGGTTGTATAGTCAAATAAATAGCATCTTATGGCTGACAGGTCCATTATGTAGACTACTTATGCAAGGCCACCTAAGGGCATGTGCTGCATAGTCAGGCAAAAGAACTCCCAAAAATTTACTTTACTATTGCTAAAAAGACAGTGAAAGTTTATGGAGATTCAAATTTTCCAAAGTATAGAGTTTGCTGTATGGAAAGGGGTACTTGAATATGGAGAAGATATTTCCAAATATGATTATCAAAGAACTGTATGGATATCAATCCTATGAAGGTCTGACCCAAACTTAGGGAAGAAGAATATAAACCATAGACTTGAATACTTTCAGATCATGAAAAAGGATATGGGACAAGTATGTTAAGGAGGGCTATTTTTGTGGATCATTACATATTTTCATTTAAGACAAATAAGGAAAAACGAGGCTTTCTTCCCATGAATGAAGTTACCACTATTTAACAAACCTCTTAGGGGTTGAATTATGCAGGGCCACCTAAGGGAATTGGCTGCATAGTCAAATAAATGGCATCTTTTGGCTGACAAGTCTGTTATGTAGACTGTTTATGCAAGGCCACCTAAGGGCATGTACTACATAGTCAGGAAAAAGAACTCTCGGAAGTTTGACATTTTTGTGACTAGAAGTCAAGAAAAGGGTTATGAAGATCTGAAAATATTTAAGGCTAGGATCATGACACATAAATATGGGTATTGTCCAATGTATGCAATGATACATAGATCAATGCTAACCATAATCATGTTGTGATTGGGTCCTGAATGGAAATATTGGACTTCACTATGTATCCCATAAGGATGGGAATCAATCCATATATAGTTATTGAACTAAAGTTTAACTCCATGTGGGACAAAAGTATTGGAGATCTTATTTTAGGGCATAGATCTTGGACGATTATAAGAAATACACAGTGTGTGTTTTCATGGGGACTTTTTAGCCAAGGGACTGAAAGTGGAATTTGGGATTTGGCCTAAGAGACTTGGGGCTGGATTCGAACGACACTCGAATGTTACTACGTATCCCATAAGGATGGGAATCAAGCCCACGTAGTTATAGAAATACCCTCTGTACAGATTTGGTTCATACATGTGAAGGGTGAAAGGGGACTTTAGTGCAATGATGGTTTAACCCAAGATAAAAGGTTCAAGTATTGCAATGTATGCACATAGTCATTGAAATGAAAAATTATTGAAATCAAATGTAAATAATGATTCCCTCTCAAGTGAGGGTATCAAAGAATATTTTAGTTTATTGTCATACTGGAAAAAAGTGGTGTATAGTTTAACGTCGTATAGCAAGGACTAAAGTGAACCAATGTAAAGATATTGATCCTAGAGGCGGTTTCATGAATCAACATCGTATGAGATGGAGGTGAACCGATGTGAAGAGATTGGTTTTGGGCTTGAACCTTGGGAGGTTTCCTATGTACCCAGCCTAGAAGGCAAGGATCAATGTCCACGTAGTTTAATT
Source organism: Viscum album (assembly GCA_963277665.1). Lineage (NCBI taxonomy): Eukaryota > Viridiplantae > Streptophyta > Magnoliopsida > Santalales > Viscaceae > Viscum > Viscum album. The sequence goes on along the minus strand of OY728167.1, from coordinate 237,592 downwards.
AAATAATGAATTAGTAATCAAGTTGTTCTTGGGGACAACGACCTAAAATGTGGTGTTGGGACTTACACATGGTTAGTAGCCCATAGAGAGTGTTATGGTTGATGTTTTCTCTAAGCACACGTGAGTCATACTCGGTGTTAGAAACAAGAGGTAGCAACAACCCTGACGATGCACAGTTTGAAGTCATGTAGGACATATAAAGGGACTATGCAGTTTAAAATCTTGTAGTTAGGAATACTGGTGCTGCACAGTTTAATGTCTTGTAGCAGGGACAAAGCACAGTTTAATGTCATGTAGAACGTATTAAAGAACTTTATGTACAGTTTAGCGTCATGTAGTTAGGACTATGGGGACAATACAGTTTAATGTAATGTTGAGAAAAGGGGAATTGTGCAGTTTAATGTCATGCAGTGAGGACAAAAGAGTACACCATTTAACGTCATGTTGGACATATTAGGTACTTTTTCACAGTTTAACGTCATGTTGGATGAAAAAGGGACGATACAGTTTAGCATCATGTTGGACGTAAGTGCGAATAGTTTAAGGCCGTATGCATGGACCGTTGGTTATGCAGTTTAACGTCTTGCTGGACGTAAGGGACTTTTATATAGTTTAACATCATATAGCAAGGAAGATGAAGGGGATACAGTTTAATGTCATGTTGTCTGGACACGATGAGAAGTTTTAATATCATGCAGGATGGTGGTGCAGTTTAAGGTCATACTGGACCATGGTGCAGTTTCAGGTCATACTGGACCATGGTGCAGTTTTAGGTCATACTAGATCATGGTGCAGTTTAAGGTCATACTAGACCATGGATGGTGCAGTTTAACATCATTCTGGACGTAAAGGACGTGCAAATAGTTTAAGGTCATATGCATGTACCGTCGGTTATGCAGTTTAACATCTTGCTGGACCATGGCGATATTTTTTGTGTCTATACAAAATATTTCTTAAAAAATCTGGCATTGTATGGAGTAGTGATGAGTTCTCCATCCATCGAGATTAATGAATATGCTCCATTTGAGTAGGCCCTATGTATTGAGTAAGGTAATTCCCATTTTGGATCAATCTTGGGAGGTTTCTTTCCTGGTATCATTGGAGTTATGAGAACTAACACCAATTCTCCCTGAGTGAATGAATGAAGATGAAATTTTTTGTTGAAAGCTCCTGCTATTCGATTCTGATAGACTTCCAAGTGGTGAAAAGTGCACAATATTTTCACATATAACCGTTCCAATTCATTCAATCCCTTTTGAGATTTTTCATATGTAGATGACTGATCACAAATGGCTACTCTGAGCGAGGATAGTTGAACTTCAATGGGAATGACGGCTTCCGTTCCATATACCAGTGAATATAGAGTTGACCGTGTTGCAGTGCAGTTGGTGGTCCGATAAGCCCATAAAGCATGAAAGAGTTTATCATGCCATGATTTATTATCTTTATACACCATATTTTGTAGTATATTTGATAGAGTCTTGTTGAAGGCTTCTATAAGTCCATTGGCCACTGCATGATTCCGAGATGAATGGTTGGATTTGATGTTGTATTCTTGGTACAACTTCTTCACCTCGGATGAACCGAAGTTGGTGCCATTGTCCGTCAATATGGTATGAGGGACACCAAATCTGGTAATGATGTTAGACATGATGAACTAACAATGCATTTAGAACTGACTTCTTTGAGAGGTATTTCCTCTGCCCATTTGGAAAAGAAGTCAGTAGTAGTAAGAATATACTTAAACTTCTTGTCCATAGCTGAAGGGTAAGGTCCCACCACATCCATTCCCCATGTGTAAAATGGCCATGAGTATTTAGCTGTATGAAGCAACTCTGGAGGTTAATGAATGAAGTTGGCATGTACTTGGCCAGAATTACACTTCTTTGTGAAATCAACACAATCTTGTATCATTGAAGGCCAAAAGTATCCAAGCCTTCGAATCTGATCAGACAGTTTATGTCCAGACTGGTGGGCTCCACAGACTCCTACATGCACTTCTTTCATGACAACCATTATCTCTTCACCATCAATGCATCTGAAGAGAACTCCATCAAAACCAAATTTGTAGAGAATTTTCTCTACGTGATCTGGGCTATCATAAAGAGTAAAATTGACCACACGTCACCAGATTTGTTCTTTCTCGGCTCTATCAGGTGGAAGTGTTCCATTTTTAAGGTATTCCCTGATAGGTGAAATCCATCCTGTAGTATGACCATACGGTTTAGGAATGAGACTAATTTCATTAATTTCCTCTGTTCTGATTTGAACATAAGGTGAAACTGCACGATGGTGGGCAATACTGATGGTTGTCTCGTCCCGATTTGGATCTGCCAGAGTTGTGGCTATATTAGCCAGTGCATCAGCTTGAGCATTTTGTGATCGCGGGACATAAAAAATGTCAGTTCCGAAGGTAATTCCGCCATTAACTCTCTGACGTAATCATAAAAATGGATTAGTTCTTCTTTTCTGATGGCATAATCCCCATTGACTTGTTTGATTACCAGGTCTGGATCACCTTTCAACTTTAAGTGATTCACTTGTGCTTGAAGTGCCAATTCCAAGCCTATGATGAGAGCTTGGTATTCTACTTCATTATTGGTACCACCTTCCCACAATAAGAAGGAATAAGGTAACACTACCTTTTCTGGAGAAATGATCACAATTCCTAATCCAACTTTATTGAATATAGGATTTTCTATTTTATTCCATATTGGACTTCTGGAAGCACCATCAAATTACATTTACCATGTATGAGGACTATCCTGAAAAGAGAAGACTTCCTCATCAGGGAGTTCAATATTTAAACATGTGTCTTCCACTGAAGGGTGTTCAGCCCGGAAATCAGCCAGAGCTTGGCCCTTTATTGCCTTTTGAGACACATACTGAATGTTGAATTGCTGTAAAATAACTTCCCACCTAGCCAGATGTCCTGTAAGAATTGGATGACTAAGGATGAATTTGAGCGGGTTATTGTGAGATACGAATTGGACCTCGTGATGTTGCAGGTAGTGGCTCAACTTCTGAACTACAAATATTAATGCCAGCCAGCACTTCTCAATACTTGAATACTAGGTTTCTGCTTCAAGCATTGTCCGAAAAAGGTAGTAGAAGCTGTTTTCATTCCCAAAATCATTCTTCTGAGCAATAAAGGCACCCAATGATCTCTCTAAGGCTGTCACGTAATGGATAAGCAGCCTTCCTTCAACAGGTGGCATAAGTACCGGTGGGCCCAAGAGGTATTTATTGATAATATCAAATTCTTTTTTACATTCTTTAGTCCACTTCTAAGTGACTCCCTTCTTCATCAATTTGGTGAAGGGTAAACTTTTTCCTACTAAATTGGTGATTAAATGCAGAATATAGGCTATGTGTCCTTGAAGTCCTCTTAATTATTTCAAATATCGAGGAGGTGACATACCGAGGATTGACTTTGTCTTCTCAGGATCGACTTCAATACCACGATGGCGTACAACAAAGCCGAGAAATTTTCTTGAGGTTACCCCAAAAGCACATTTTAAGTGGTTCATCTTCAAATTATGTCGTCGAAGCTTGCAGAATATGGATTCTAAATCATCCAAGTGATTAGAACGTTGTTTGGATTTGACCACCCAATCATCCACATAGCATTCAACAAACTTCCCTAAAAATGGTTTTAAGATATGATGCATGGCACGCTAATATGTTGCACCTACATTCTTTAGGCCAAAGGGCATTACCGGGTAGAAAAACACACCCTGAGGGGCCCTGAAGGATGTGGATTCCTCGTCTTGTGGGGCCATTCGGATTTGATTATATCCAAAATATTCATCCATGAAGGAATGTACTTCACAGCCAGCTGTTGCATCAATTAAAAGTTCTGTAATCGGAACTGGGAAATCATCCTTAGGACAATGTCAATTAAGATCTCTGAAATCGATGAAAACTCTAATTTATCAGTTCTTATTCTTTATAGGGACAATATTAGCCAAACACTTGGGATATTGAACTTCTCTGACGAAGTTAGCTTTGATAATCTTATCCACTTCAGCTTCAATTTTGGAAGAAAAAGTTGGGTGTGTTCTTCTCGCAGCTTGCTTAAATCCTTGATGCACTTCTGGTATACCCAAATGATGAGTAGAAACATCAAGATCAAGCCCAGGAATCTCTGTATAGTTCCAAGAAAATATGTCTCGATTTTTCATTAGAAAAGAAATATACATCTCTTGTTCTTTAAGAGTCATGGCCACACTAATTAAAGTGGGGCGTGGATCTTCTTTTGTACCCGAATTTATTTCTCTGAGTTCATCCACGGTGGTAGAGATACCCTCTTCAAATGTTGGAGCATCTCTGGGATCTTCCTCTTCTTCTTCAATAGGTGTTATTTCTTCCATTTTTACTTGCATAGTAGATGATGAAGCAAAATTTCCATGATTAAGAGAGATGTTAAAATTTGAACATCTTGAAGAAGAGGCTTCCATTTCTGACCTAATTGATGACGAAGGGTCTTCCTTGGTTAATAAAGAGGAGATGATGGATTGATAATCGACATCATTTTTCACCTCTGACATCGCTATCACTTCTTCTGGCCTGGTTGGCGAAGTATAGACTTGTTGTATTTCAGCAGATGAAACGAAGGCATCTCCATTTGAGATTTCATCATTGCCTGGTGGGTTACCAGTTTCTCCCACGTTGTCTGGCTCGATTTCTGTAATTGACATTATGGATCTTTCCATAAGAGTATTTTTATTTGGGTCCACCCTGTCAATTTTACTGATAAGAAACACATAATCAGCACTCACATGCACAAATGGATTTACTGGAATCTTTTCCAAACCATATGGAGCATTAACTTTGGAAATCTCCCTGGTTGTGGATTTATCCTTTTCCTTCATGTGATAGAATTCCACCTCAATGTATTGAGACTCACATGTCTTAAATGGGGCCTTATCACCATAAAATGTCCTAACTTGACCATAAAAACAATATTTGAGACATTGATGGTATGATGATAGCCTCATGTTGATGTAGCCAGAGTCATCCAAGCAAGATGTTGAAGGATGAGTCTAGGTCAACAACCATGAAATCTGAATTGGATACAAGATCTCCAAACTGAGTTCTGAGTGTAACATCTCCCAGTGGTTCTTGTTCATTTTTATCATATCCTTGTAACATCATGGTAGAAGGAGATAAATCAGATTTTGTAAGGCCCAATCGTCGAAGTGTACGAATGGGCATTAGGTTGACTCCTGAACCATTATCAATGAAATTTCTTCAGACATCTACGCCATTGACCTTTCCAGATAAGTACAAAGTTCTAATATGTCCATGCACAACCTCATCTTCATCTTCATCAGTGAAAGATATCACTACATGGCATTCCGTAGGATTATTCTCTACGTGATAGACTTCAGCTGCAATAATTTCAGTTTCAAACTCCTAAGGACTTGATAAAGCCTCGATGAGTGCCTCTGGAAGATCCTTTGATAGATTCAAAGGATCTAGAATTTATAACATGGTCGGTACTTGTGCCAGGTGTTTCAATACATCATACTTTTGATCCAGAGGTCCGCGTTTCCCAACAGGAACATGTGGTTTAGCAGGTGCCTTGGAAGCAGATGCTTTGGAAGATGATGCATCTTGTATCGGGATAGGATTTGGCAATATTCCTGGTTTTGGAAGATTAGACCAATTAGATCCATTTACTTACAGAGAGGAAGAATATGGAACCTTCAACTGGTCTTCCAGAATAACTATGCAAGGACTGAATTTTCTATTGGTAGAAGAACTTGCTTGTTCTTGCTAAGCTCGTGGAAGGGCTCTACCACAAGTTTCAGCTGCGTACACAGTTCTAGCAGGGGTAGAATTGGAATAGAGGCTTCTGAATGATCCACATCTTCACCTATATCCTGAGCCTCGTGATATTCCTCTGATTCCTCTATTTGATATAGGGAATTCGGGCTCATCATAATTGAAACTACAACTGGAATATAGATCTGTTAATTGAATAATATTAACAGAACTGAAAATCAACTCTTCATTCGATGAAGACTCTTCCTGACTAGACAATTTAGGTTGTGCCGTTTGATGGGGCAGTGCCCGTTGCTTTGAATTAGATGGAATGAAATCTTCCAGAGTCAAAGATAGCTTAGGCTTTGACACATACTCATCTTCTTCTGATTGTTCCTCTTTCTTGGAATTATACTGCCCTTTTGAGGATTTTCTCACTGAAGAGGATTTTGTTGCGGCATTCATGGAAGAAGGCACAATTGGTTTCTTCAATTGTGTTCACAAAATAGCATGAGTTCAGTTGATCGTCTTTCTGACCATCCAATCATCATATTTCTGTTCATTTTTTCTTTTGACTTCTTTCCATTCACCTTCTTCCTTTGGAACTGTAGCAGTAACACATGCTACCTGAGCTGAAGAAACTTTCAGTTTGACTTGTCCTGAGTCGACCATCTTTTTTAGGAGGTCTTTGAAGACAAAACACTCCTGGATGGGATGCCCTAACATTTGATGAAAGGGGAAATAATTGGGACAGTCTTCATCTCCTTCCTTGTTTGGCCTCTTGGGCCTTGGCAATTGAACCAGATTATTCTCCAGGGCTGAAATGAAGTATCCAGGAACTTGTTCATTTCAGAAAGAGTAAACTTTTCTCTTAAACTCATCAAACTGTTTCCCTCTTTGATCTCTTTGATTGTCTGGACAAAACGTCCTCTGCTATTGAAGCTCAGGAGGTGGAGCCCTTCGAGAAGATGAAGGTTTTGAAGTAGAAGCAGGTAAAGTTGGTTGCTTAAGATCAACCGTAGCAGTATCTGCTTTACCCATTCTCCTTCCTGGAGCTGATGGAATTACACGAGATTTAGCCTTAGTCTGTATAAGATAATATTAAATCTGTTGAGCGATTGAAGTAAGGTCTCGAAACCCTCCTATGTATTTCACAGGGATCAGCAGTGTGCGTAATTCATCACGCAGATTTTCCACACAGATTGGAAACAGTTCTTCTTGAGGGAGTGTTAAGATTTGGGAATATGTTAATCCCTTCCAGTGAGCAATGAATTCTGATACCCTTTCATTCTTCCTTTTCATAAAGTTTGTAAGATAGAAAAATGTTGTCTTTGGAAAAGTTGATCTGAATTGAAGAAGAAATCGTTGACGGAGATCTTCCCATCTGGTAATTGACCGGGACTCCAAGCTTGTGTACCAGACAAAGGCTGGTCCTTGCAAGGTTCGCACGAAGCATCTAAGTTTCACTGCTTCTTGCTGCTCCAGAGTTCCCATCATAGGATCGCAATAAGACACGTAATGCATCAAATGCTGTTCAGGATCGCCTTATCCATTGAAAATAGGGAATATAGGGTTCCCAAAACATGATGGGGGAGAGACTGAATCTACCCATTCAGGGTAAGCTCTCTTTTCTGGTAGAACCAGTGCACACTTCCCTTCCATAGTCTATAACCGAGCTGTTAATGACTCAAAGGTAGTTATTAACTTTTGAGAAACATCTGGTTGAGCTTGGACCTGGACAGGTGCACTGACTGGAGCTTAGACAGGTATGGCAGCGAGTACTACAACTGATGGCAGCACTGCGAATTGTTGTTGCAATTGACAAGTAGGATTAGACCTGTGAGGGTGTACTGATAGAGGAGGATATTATTGATCCATCTCAGTAGCTGTAACAAACTCCCTTGACTGGCTAGCTCCAGCACGTTTAGGAGGAAGACTACCCTGAAGTAGTTATGCATTCAACCTCCTCAATTCCATCATTTCTTCCTCCTGTTGTGCAAATCTTTGTTATAGTGAGATCGATTGGCCTTATCCAGAGGAAGGATATGTAACCTGATTCTTCCCCTTTCTCTTGTTTGATCCCTTTCGGAGAGGGGGAAGTGGGTTATTTGAAAAACACCTAGATTTTGGGTAAACCATTGATTTCGTGTACGCACACCTTCTTCATTTGTGTCTGTGCATACAATTTCCTGAGTAAGAACTTCTTTATCTGAGTCCCCTGAGTGAACCTCATATGGTGGATCAGCAACAACAGAATTGATGACATTGATTGATGCATAATGCATTGCATCCCTCCTATTGGAATTCCTGAGATATTGTCTCCTTCCATGTCTTTGATGAGACATTGCCTTTTGTTGATTCGATCTCACAAGAACTTCTTGATGAACCGTAATTTGGAGAGAATATCCTGATAATTTGGCTCTTCGTTCCCCTTGAGGATTATTCCCCAATCGAGAAAAGACCAACTTTCCTTGAGGAGGGGGGTGATGATTTGAAAAAGTCCCCAGTCCAGTGGACTGGGGCTGTTCCTACTGTTCCCTCTCAACTTCTCAAATCATATTTGTTTATTCCGAGGGTTGGGTTAAAAGAGTCCCCAGTCTGGCGAGCTGGGGGGGGGGGGGGGGCTCTTGACATGCTATGTTTGATAATTTCTTAAAAGTTATCCTGATCTTGCGGACCTTGGTCCGGAAATTAGCTGTATTCATCAATCGACATCCACTTTTATCACCCGGTTCAAAAGACCGTTAGATTATTTCTCACACTTCTATCGCTTGGTGATGTGCTTTATCCATACGATATGCCTATTCAATATTATTGTTTTCTTGATGCAGGAGTAATTCAACAACTTTTTCTTTGTATTCTTGATTTTGAGAGGAACTAGTTGAAGCATGTTCTTAGGAAAACATTTGATTATAAACAAAGCCAGGTATTCGTGGCCGGCCATGGGCAATAACATTGTATGAGACAATTTTTGGCGGGATTTGCTGACTGGAGATCACCGTGAAATGCAGAGCTCCATGAACACCCCATCCTCTGACATAAATACTAGATGGGTCATTGGCAATTAATTGGCGCAACCTTCTTAGTGTGCCAAGGCATGAACGTTGAAGGGCTCTCTGCTGATTTTCAGCCTTCGGATATCGAGAGGCTGATAGAGATGACAAGTCAATTGGGCGTTGTAACCCTTCCATTATCTTAACATGATTTTCATATTCATCATAAGATAATACTTTTTTTTTCAACTGACAAAGAGTTTTCCATATGTTGAGACGAATATCATGAATTCCATCTTTCATCAACATATCTGGAATGTCATACTGAGAGTCTGCCAGAGGCCAAAACATGACTAGAACTTCACCTTTCTCCAGTTGTTTTCTCATGTTCATAATTTCCTCTTTATCATTCAATGAAGATTCTTCTACCTATTTTGACCAGAGCTAGTGCTTCCTTGTTGCTTCATTAGATTCAACATGATTGGTAGAGAAATCACTAATCAAACTAGCATATGTATGACTTAGGGGTGGTTCGGAGAATGACCTACACCCTGGGCTATCTTATGGTTGAGAAAGTATTTCACCTGCCAGTGATGAAGCATCAGACATGACTGGTTTCGCATTTTCAAGTGCCTCAAGATAAGAGGGCATTCTCGGCACTACATTTTCCACTGGAGCATTTTTCGGGAAATTTGCATCACTACTGCGGAGAGGAATTTTGCAGCGAAATTCATCATCATGGGGAGGACCACCATGGTGGGTTACAGAAAAAGATGATATCTCTTGCTCCTTGGTCTTCTGACCACACAGAGGGTTCCTGTGGCTTCCATCTGAAGATGAAACTTCAAGATCGACTGAATTGTCATTAAGCAAGCCTTCATGAGGAAGTGTCTGTTGAAGACCTTCAGAATTAATGTTCCCGCTATTGGGAAATAAGGGAGTAGAATCTTGAATTCCAATAGATAACTGTCTGAGGGCTTCAAAAACTCCAGCATCAAGCAAGGACTTGTGACAAATTGGCTCTTGATATCTTGACTGTGTTGGGCGGGTCTTCTTCCTAGATGCCTTCTTACTCGCTTTGGAAACCACCTCTTGACGAAAGTGGCTTCTATAAGCAGGTGTATGTGCCTGATCAAGAGAAATGACCAGGTTAGGATGACGTTCTCTACTCAAATCAGGTGTATGTTCCTGACTTGGTTGTCCGTATGATATGGGGGAGTATGCCCCACAACCCTCTTGGACTAGAACAGATGTGTGTATCTGCTCTGGAGTAAACTGTTGATGTGTCACTCCACTGCTAGGGACAGATTTGTGTGTCTTTCCCTAAGATTTTGCTGAAGCTGTTATAATATCCTGGAATGCATCCAGAATATGAGAAGGGATTTGCTTCTTCTCTTTCACCGTTGATAGAATATGCTTGGTGACTTCGGCTGCCAGAACGGGGATATACATCCATTCCGTGATTGGAGTAGGTGTATGTGCATGCTCCTATCCTTCTTTTCCTGCCAGTGAATCCTGAAAGTACTCAAGTGTAGGGGCAGAGAGTTGAGTCTGCCTCCTATTTTTCGCTGGAGCTTTCCGACTGACTTCTCCGAATGCTACCAAGCGAGACTGTTGGTAGGCTTGATCAATACTAGCAGGTGTATGTGCCTATTGATTGCACTTTTCTGAACATGGTTGATGAGATCCATCATATGTAGTCAGACGAGCCAACTAACTAGTTGGTGATGTATAAATAGGTGTATGTTCCTGCCTATAGTACTCAGCCGGAATTGCCTGGTGGGATTGGCATGATGCTGCCAGACGAGTCTGCTAGATAACAGAATTAAAATGGGCAGGTGTGTGTTCCCACTCGTTTCTTGCCACCAAGTTAGGTTGGTGGACTTCTCTGGAGATGGTAGAGATGAGAACCTGCTCACTGTTAACTGGATTTCTCCTCTGGCGATTCCTCTTGCCTGCTCGGGTTCGAGGAACCGGAGCCGAACGCCTGGAGTCGGTACCCTCATCATGTTGAGGGCACACAGCCACACGAATCTGGCGGTGATTGTTAGTGGGAGCCCTCAGGAAGGACTCATGTTTCCTTGAATTAATTCCCTGATGGACCCGCTCATTCACCTCCCAATAATAAGGGAGTGAATGGTAATTGTGTTCCGGGGATAACGACCCGAAAGGGTTGGACACGGTAGTTAGCACTGCCTGCTTCTTGATCACTGGTCGTCACTGTCCGGACAACCGGTGTGAGTTGTTCACTTAGAGGGCTTGTCGGGCAGCCTCCAGAGATGGAATGGTTCCGTGTTGACGGTACTCCTTAACCATTGTGTTTGATACCTAGCGTTGGAGACGCTGAGTAGGTGATGCCGTCCTTAGAGCAGACGAGGATCTAGCAGGAGTAGCGGTACTGGCATTTGCAGCAGCGGTATTCACGGGTGTGAACTTGAGAGCAACCATTTCTTGGAATGCAGAAAATCTTGGAAAAGAGTGACTGTTTGATATAATAGACATAATCAAGATAAATTCAGCCACTACATCTTTTTGATGAGCACATATGTCAATGATTGTTTTTATTGGCCCTCTCATTGAGTTTTAAATAGGGGTATAACAAATAAGTAAAACATCATTTTAACTTGGTTATGGATTCACGTAGGGTTCACCATTTTTTGTTTCCCTCTGGAATTGGGTATGATCTCATTGATTTAAGATTCAAACATTCCAAGCGGTTTCTAACGGGGTTGTTCGTAGAACCGGAAACATCTAATGATTCCATATCCATTTGAACCTACTTTCCAAAGGTAGGCGCTCATTATTTGTGCGCTGATGAGGCTTAGTAATTTTCATTGGTCGAGAGGATGGAAGGTCGAACACATCACACCTTTTTTTGGGGAATTATTGTCTACTCTGAGACTCTCTTTATAGATTTATGTTATGTTCGTGAATCCTTATTACATTACCAAGTAAAAAATGCTACAAAAATCTACACAAACCCTAAAAAATGCTACAACTCTACACAAACCCTAAAAAAATCTTAAAGACGCTAAAAAAATGCTACAAAAATCTTAAAGAAGCTTAAAAAATCTTTGAGACTCTCTTTATAGATTTTTGAGACTCTCTTTATAGATTTTTGAGACTCTCTTTATAGATTTTTGAGACTCTACACAAACCCTAAAAAATGCTACAAAAATCTTAAAGACGCTTCAAAACCCTCAAAAAAATTAAACCCTAATGTACCATAATATATACAATTAAACCCAAATAAACCCCTAATAAACCACTAATAAATTCTAATAATCCCTAAAAACACCTTATAATCCCTAAAAACCATAAGAAACTCTACTCAACCCTAATAAAACCCCAAAAATACCTAATAAACCCTAATAAATCTTAATAAAACCTAATAAAACCTAAAACACATTAAGAAAATCAAAACAACCCTAACCAACCCTAATAGAAACTAATAAACACTAATAAACCCTTATAAACCCCAAATAATCCCTAAAAATCTCTAATAAACAATAAGTAAAGCCATATAAACCGTACTCAACCCTAACAAACCTTAACACACCATAATAACCCCTAATAAAACCCTACAAAACCCAAACAAAGAAAAAAACACTAGTATAAATTAAAAGATCCCTATAAACCCTGATAAACTCTAATATAACCAAATAAACCCAAAAAATGCTCACAAACAATATAAAAATGATCAAAAACAATAAAAATGCGCTATATTACCTAAAAAGGCCTAAAAACACTAATACAACCTAATAAAGACAAAAAATTCTAATATACCTTATAAATCCCTAGAAACCCTAATAAACCATAATAATCTCTAATATAACCTAAGAGACCCAAAAAACACTCACAAAGAAAAGAAAAATGCTCACAAATAATAAAAACATGCTATATTATCTAAAAACACATAACAAACACTAATATAACCTAATAAAACAAAAAAACTAATAAACACCTAACAAACCTTAATAAACCCTAACAATCCCTAATAAAACCTAATAAAAACTAATAAACCCTAATAAGACCATAATAAAACCCTAAAAATACCTTCTCAGCCCTAATAAACTTTGACACACCATAACAAAACCTAATAAAACCCAACTAATCCCCAATAAACAAAAACAACACAAACAAATCTTTAAAAGCCCTAAAACCCAAATAAACCATAATAAATTCAAACAAAAGCTAATAAACCATTAAAAATTCTGACAAACACTTAAAAATGCTAATAAAACTTAAAAAGTCATACCAACCCCTCATATATATTAACAAAAACTAAAAAACACTCATATACCCTAATAAAAACACTAACAAACCCTAGTAAACCCTAAAAATCCATAACAAACCCTAATAAACTGTACTCATGCCTAATAAACCCTAATAAAACCTTCAAGATACCGACTCAACCCTAATAAAACCCTAAAAATATCTACTCAATCCTAATAAACCTTAACACACCATAATAAACCATAATAATCCCCACTAAACCCTAAAAAAGCAAATATACCATTAAAAATCCCTAAACCCCCAATCAATGCTAATAAAACCTAACAAAGTTTAAAAGCGCCAATAAACCTAAAAAAACACTACTGAACACTAAAAACCCTAATATACCCTCTTAAAAATTAATAAACCCTAATAAATCCTAAACATGCCCAAATATACCATAATATACCCTAATAAACCCAACTCAATCCTAATAAAACCCTAATAAACCTTGACACACCATAATAAACCCTAATAAAATCCTAATAACCCCCCAAACCTAAAAAATTGTGATATACCATTAAAAATCCTAAAACCCTAAAAACGATAATAAATGATAATAACAACTAAGAATCCTAAAAAATGATAGTAAACCCTAAAAATACCTCTAATAATAATAGTAGCAATTACGCACGTGCATGTGCATATGCATCTGCATGGTTTAAATAATAAATCATAATGCACTTGCAGGTTCATATGAATGAACATTTGCATGTGAATGATAATAAGTAATAAATTATAAATAATAATGCATGTGAATTGCATGTGTATGTGCATGTGCATGTGAATGATAATAAATAATAAATAATAACCCACATCCAAGTGCATGTGCACACTACTGTAAATATCACCTATACACATGGTTTAAAACCATGGGTATAGCCCTTGAAACCACGGGTATAGGATATACCCACGGTTTCAAAAACCGTGTGATGTAGTGCCATCGAAATAGGTCTATACCCACGGTTCTCTGAAAACCGTGGGTATAGAGCAAGGAAAATTGATATTACCCACGGTTTTTTAAACTATGGGTATATATGTATTACCACACTTTGAAAACCATGGGTATACTGATTTAAAGCACCCCATATTTACCCATAGTTTACCAAACTATGGGTATAAAGAGGTTCCCCAGGTCGAGCAGCTGCACCTCTCTACCATTCTGCACCTGTATTAGCACATATACATGGCATGTCAAACTGGATGTTTGATAATCCAACATAATCCCAAACATCTAAACAGCTAAACTAGAAGTGTCAATCCACTCTATTGATGGTTAAATACATGATCCTCTCAATATAAAAATATCATCCTTACCTCATAAATATGACAATGAAAGGCCCATACCGAAACTAGATGATTTACAAAGTTTAGTGAAAAGCCTACTTTTCACGTTGGTTATACGAGACAACAAGGATACTCTAATAATATCAATACTAATTGGTTATACACCGTGACTATAATAATCCATCAAATGGTTATACACCATATAATTTATTCAAAAAATGGTTATACACCACAATTTAAAACTCCTTCAGTTATTGGTTATATACCCCATCTAAAAGACTCCTACAACTGTTTATATATCCCATCCACAAGCTTCTTTTTAGAGTTGATCAAGTGTAGAAAAATAGACTTCTTTAAATGGTATTCCTAAGAAAGAATGTTGGATCACTATATCATGTGTCTAACTACTTGGAGATCTTTAACATCTTTTGAGAAAGGTATAATTGTCTTGAAACTTCCTCTGGATCTGGGAGGCTTTGGATCTACTCAATTTTCAACATTATGGAACATCGTCCAAAATGTTTTCCTTATAGTTCTCATTCTTACAAAACTCAATGCTTCTGGTTCTTTATACCTCCTTTGACCCAAATGCACTTTTTCTGAATGTAGATCATAAAATACCCTTCTTCAACTCTTTTTCTTAGTAACTCTCAATATATCATTCTCAATATTCCCTCTTTTTCATATACATGACTCATGTGATGTTCCCCCTTTATATATGAAGTTTTCCACTTATTGATGTGGGAATGTATGGGCTTCAATTTGAAATTCTGACTACCTAAATAATTGACTACTTTACTATCTTCCAAAGATATTGGTATTTGACTTTGTCAATGCTCCCACAAAATTCAGCATCAGCTATATTTAACTCATCCTAAAATCTCATCTTGAATCATGAACATTCCTTCCTTGAATATTTATAGTTTAATGTTTATCTCAACATCATCATAGTGATTATATTTATAATAATGTAATTCCCTTTTGGAATCTTCCAAAAAGTGTTCTTTTGATGTAACAAATATGCTCATTATGGTTCTTCTGTTTCCTCAACTTGAAATTAAATACGGACATTCTTAATATCCTTATATGACAACCACTAATCACTTTATCAGAAACTATCCAACAATGGCATCTTCAAGAGTCCCTTAGACTCACATCAATAGTATAATGGTACCCGACAGTAAACCTTATCAAAAGGAGTCATTCCATCCAAAAGACTCCAATATATGTGGTCCGCAAACTCAAGAGTTATACCTCAATATCTCTAATCTTGAGAAAACTGCTCAAATAGAAAAAGTAAAACAACGATATCCTCATATAAACTACTTGATCCCTCCTAAAATGATCCATACATTTAACATTAAACAACACTAGTTAGAATCCACAATCCATTTCTAAATAATGATCTCACACCCTCACACAGGCTTTGCAGCTCACAAACCAACCCCATGAATAATCTAAAACCAATCCATATAGAAATTATCATACTAAACATTCAGAAATAACAACCCCATTTAAATGGACTCTAAAAGCGATAGGATCCAACCAATATGGTCTATGTGTAAAAATTCACAAAATGTGGTACTCACAAGTCCAATTTTGAAACTAGCATGAAAAATAGGCAATAGATATTTCGGGAAAAACTGTACACAATGTGTACAACGGGGTTAATGAATTGTAACCTGAATGACCCTCATAGACCATGTTCCCTAGTCCACTTGGATTGAACTTTTCCAAATTACCTGGCATGTTCCTCCTAGTATACAGTGTGAACCCCTTCATGGACACCATCCTATATACCTAGCTCCACTAAAGTGTAATATGCATGAGTAAATTCTATGTACTCCTCATACATAGAGGGTAAACCCACTGAGGGTCCCATCTAAATTGTGTGTACTCCCCACTTCCCATCCCCTCCCCCTCCCTCCCCACTGCCCAAACCCTCCCCTAGCCCCTCCCATTCCCCCTTCCCAGCTCCCCTCCTTCCCCACTGCCCAGCCCCTCCCCCTCCCCACCTGCCCACCCACTCCCCCTCCCTCCCCAATGCTCACCTCCTCCCCCTCCCCCTCCCCCTCCCCCCTTGCCCAGCCCCTTCCCCCTTCTCAGTCATGTAGAATGGAATATTTAGAGAAACTTTTGGATAAAAAACACATGAAATAAAATGCACAAACTTGTATTGAAATGTCATTCAAAAATTGATATGTATACAAAGTATCCACCATAAACAGAAAATGTTATCAATATTCAAGACTTGCTCGTGTTAAAAGATTAAAAAAATCAAGAAAATTCATAAGGGTGCATACCTCTTAAAAGTACACCATGAACCATGATTTCTGAATAACATATTGAGCCTTTTAAAATGTGATGACAACTCAATGTATCCAAAACATAAACAAATCTACAGCCAAATATTAAAATTAAAAAGTTGGAGTAAAAACTGAATCAAGATTCCACAGAACAAGATTTTTATTTTGTGTTTGGAGCCTTCTGAAAACCAAAAAACCACATTAAAAAATTAGGGAAAGGAAAGATCAAAACCAAAAATAGCATACGCAACATCTAAATCAGTTAGTCAACTCCGAATATTCATATAACTGTCACATCACATACCAGTCAGTAATGTACAACAACATATTTAGATAACATTTTGGATAAAAACACATGAAATAAAATACATAAACATATTTCACAATTTCATTCAAAAATTTATATAAATACAAAGTATCCACCATAAACAGAAAATGTTATCAATAATTAAGGCATGTTCGCGTTGTCAAGATTAAAAAATCAGCTCCTCATATTACCCCTACCCAGCAAATTCCCCTCCCCCTCCCCCTCCCCTCTACCCAGCCCCTCCCTCAAGCCCATCTTCCCCTTCCCTACCCCTCCCCCTCCTCCCTCATTCCCAACTTCCCCCCCTCATGCCCAGCCCCTACCCCTCCCCCTCCCTCATGCCCAACTCCCCCCTGCCTGGCCCCTCCCCCTCCCCCTCCATCATGCCCAGCTTTCCCTACCAAGCTCCTCCCTCATGCCCAGATCCCCCTTCCCATCCCCTCCTCCTCCCCCATATTTACTGTATACCAATCAATGATGTGATTCATTGACATTCCAAGGCATATAGTTTTTTTAGGAAATTAAAATACACAAGGAAAATGTTTTAGTTTTTGGTGTCATGACTGAACTGTGTAACAATATAATCACAAATCGATGACCAAAAGGGGAATGGGGTAATGAGCGCAGGTTACATGACTTTCCTTGCAGAGAAATCATAGTCCTAATCACATTAACGCAACAATTTTGTGCCAATGTTCAAGGTATTGCCTCAAAAGGAACTGCAACAGCTTCATAAGCCCACTGTTTATAAAGAAACCAAACCCAAAAAATATGAATCACTCATAGGACTAAAAATTAGTGCCTTTAAGTTTAAAGCAAAAGATCAGAAGCAACTAAACCGTCTCAACGCCTTCAATAGATTCACTCTTATGCTTCAAAGTGGAGGACACAGTCATACTCCCCTGATGAACATCCTATGCATGCTGAGTATATCAAAGAGAGATTAAGTAAATGAAACCCCTCCCCTCCTAGCCCTCCACTTCACCCCTCCCAACCTTCTCCTCCCAGAACCCCCTCCCAGCCCTCCACTACCGCCCCCAGCCCTCCACTGCAGCCCCCCATCCTGGCATCCCCTCCACTACTAAGTCCAAGATTAGATGGAGAGATAATAATAAACACACCAAACCAAAAAAAAATATATGGCATGGGAAAATTATCTAAACAATTATCAAATAACACCCCTCATGAAAACATAATCCAAAATTCATTTCATTGACTAAAGAAGTTCACATACAAGCAGTCCACCAATACAAAAAAAACATTAATCTCCAACACAATTCTCTCTGCTAAGTCAGAAATGGAGGGGATTAATATCCCCCCCATCACCATCATCATCATCCCCATGTCCAGCATCATCATCATCAGCAGTAACATCGACACCAACATCATCAGTAACATCATCACCAACCGCACCATCAACATCATCATCAGCAATCTCATCACCAACAACAGCATCAGAAAAATCCTCGCCAGATCTATCGCAACCACCGTCATCCCCACTAAGACCCTCATGGGAATCACCCGAGGAATTATTTAAAGAGTGCATTGATTCCATACATGAATGAAAAGTGGCAGCAACCTCTGATGGTAGTGACTGACTCAAAACTGACATAGCTTTCATGAAATGATCATTAATTAGCTTACTTTTTTCACGCTCCTCTAATACTATTTTCTTTGTCACAGCTAATTCAGCACACGTACTTTCCAAATCAGAGGCTTTAGGGGAGTCCAATGATAACCAATACCTAGAGGGGAAATGTTTTTGACTCGTCTACAATGGACTCTTCTTGGATGCTCCATACCTAACACCTAACACAAATGATCATTTGGCACTAAGTTGTCATCTTCCTTCTTATCCATGGCCTCCAAGGCAGACTGTTGAAATTATAAACATATTAAATTATGAATTTTCTATAAAATTTTGATATATAAATATAAAAACATATAATTTTATCTTGTGTTTGTGAATTAACTGTAGTTTCATCTTTTTTTCCTACTGAAGTGGAATAATTTGGCACGAGGTACAAAACCTTAAATTCCCAATACAGCTTGCTGCATATGAGAAATGCACAAATTTGGATTACAACCATATATGATAAATGAAAAAAATTGGATTTAAGTGAGTTGCAACAAAGACCTACAAACATTGAGGTAAATGACAGTCATAACCGATTGGTGATTTTCTAAAATGGTTTTCTAAAGTGGGTTTAAAAGTAATATACTAATTGTTTAGAAAAAATAGAAGGGACTTCTCCTATTATAAGATGTGATTTCCAGGATACATGGAATTACCAAGGGAAGGCATGAATAAGTTATGATGACATGTTATAAATAAGAAAATTATTTTAATTCAGATTAACATACCAGCCGCTTCTCATGCTCAATCATTTTAGTGCTCCCCAATGTGTGTAGATATGTCATTTATTCTTTGTTTTTTTTGTTTTTCACTGAAACTTCCTAAGAATCAAAAATACAATACAATTAATAAAAAATAAATTTTATATAAAAACCATTAATGATGGGTAGTACCTTATATTGTTCAGTCTTCTAATGTAAGATAATTTTTTGATATTGAATTTTTGGACAGTCAGGGCTTGTGGGTTTACCCTCTAACTCATTACCCACTCTACTCCTCCAAAAAATATGTAACCCATACTTGTATGACCGCCAATACTCTCCAAGTTCACTCAACCTAGCAGCTTTGGGAGCTTCACCATTAGGAATGTTAAATTGACTATACAACAAACATGCTATGTCATATAAATACATTACTAATATAAATATAAATTTATAAAATTTTTGTACCCATATCTGTGCCCATGCCCTATCCTTGATGTCAACCCTGATATATCTCCATGAGACCGGTTTCACCGGAACAATATCATGATATTTGGCTAAAGTTTCCATGAAACTTCTACACTCCTTATAATTTTTACCTATCATTTGATTTTGAGAATTGTAATCCATCGTAATCTGAGTTTCAGGATTCCAGGCATCCTACATTCGAGTGCGCCAACGTCGCCTACTAGAATATTCCACTAAATAAGATAAGAGGTGAAAAGAGAAGAGTTAAGTGACAATAAAATAGTACAAAAGTGAAATGATATAATTTGAAACATTTATAATAAAAAACTAGATGAAAGCTCTTGAATAGGCTGTGAGGAATCCGTGGACTATGATGGACTAGCATCCTCCGATGGAAGTATCTGTTCCATAGCATGCTCCAGCTGATCTTCATGAACATGACTGGAAACTGAAGGAACCGACTCGATATTTTTATGATGGATGGTAGGAATGGTGGTGGCATAGACATTTCAGAATATGCGAAGTAGGTCTGGGGATACATGAATGGATATGGAAATTGTGCAGGTGAGAACAACGGTTGAGTCGGCATGGACATAGATCGGGAAAAAGAGGTTAAATGGGATGATGACGGCGGCATGTATGGGAACATCCCGGGGGTCTCAAGTGGAGGGAATACATGTGTGGTAGATGGGATGTCTACTGATGGGTTAGTGTGGGGAGTGGTAAGATGGTAGCTCCACCTAGGTCTAGGAGGATCCCTGCTCGATCCCATACTGGGAAGAGGAAACTTTGGAGTTATATATCCCTAAAAAAATTTATCAAAAATATGAACTTGATGTTATATGTAATGTAGAAGATAAATATTGGAATTATTATACTCCCTGAAGACAACTCACACTCACATCTAACATGATCAACATCAAATAATATCTTCTTTCAAGCTTCTATAGTTTTCTTCATAATCAATGTTTGTGGGTTTCAACCCCTTTAAAAGAATAAAAGTTAGAAACGTATTGTAAAATCTATATAGAAATCACAGAAAAAGTTTGATATTCATGAATAAGTCTATGAAAGGTGTGACCATCATATTCATGATGAAAATTAATGCCTCATCATTATACCATCCTGATAAAATTTGAGTTTTAATACTCAAAATCCTCAAAATAAGAATAGAAAAGTGAAGGAGAAAGATTTAGTTGTTCAAGTTTCACCCAAAGTATCCAAAGGGGAAATTCCATGGATCATGGAGAGTGTATGTTCTGCTCACATGATAAAATATTTAAAAACTTGAAATCTATTGAAAAATTAAATGGATTCTTAGTTACCTTCATAAATGATGGGTCACTAAAGGTTAACGGATTTGGTTTAATTGTTATTGGGAAAGAGAAGCTTAAATAAAAAAACACTCTTTATGTTGATGGATTAAAACACAATCTATTAAGTGTTTCTCTACTTCATGATAAAGGAAATATATTTTTTTAGAAATTATGGGTTATTTTTTGAGAACATTGAGGATGGAAAATTGTTTAAAAGAGGATAAGAGTGATGGAGGTAATTTATTCCAAGTGGGTGACGTTGAAAATTCCTGATATCTAAGCATGAATGATGAGAATGAATTATAGTATCGGAGGATTAGAGAATATAAATGTTCTATTTTTTAAAAAGGATATGGAATATCTTTTTATTTTTATAGGAGATGATAAATATAGAATATATAGTGAGTGTTCCTTATTGGGAAGACTTAGGGAGTTGGTAGTTTAAACTTAGAGGGAGTTCATGTGTTGTTCCCCATGTTTTTGAAAAATAAAAAGGAGGAAATTGAAGAGAACTTGATGATCAGAAAACATAACATGTCTTAGAGTCTAATATCCCTCATTAAGTTAATTGATTAAGGTGTGGTGATTAGATCTTAATTAAGTCATTTCTAGTATAGTGTTGACCTTTACTCTGAGGGTTAGATAATTTTGAAAAACATTATTCAATACAATAGTTCAGTGTTTAAAAAATATTTTTTGTGTTTGATTACTATGAAATTGTTAATGAATAAAATCCATTCAGGGATATTGAATGAAATTTTTATGTTTTATTTACTGGAATCATACTCATTTATGGGTAATAAGTTAATTAAAAATAAGATTAAGAAAAATTAATAAAGAAAATCCATCAAATTCAATGTCTACATCATTGTTGTAACAACCCATAATTTTTATATGGGAATTTACCATTGAATAAATTATATGTGTAATATTTCATAAAAAATAAACAAAAGATTATTAAAAATTTAGAACATTACATGTTAATAATATGATCATTGTCCATTATAGACATTTGAGATGTAGGTGTTAGAATGTGATAATTAGAATTGGTGCATATTATGGGTAATGATGAGAGGTAATTTATATATAGAGGTAAATGATGGCCTTAACTAGTGGGAAATAACATTTTTGGAACACATTAATATGAGATTGGGAAAATAGTTGGATAAAAAGGGTTGGTTTACTAATACAAACCAAAATTCTTAACTTGAGGATTGATGGGAAGGATCCTTCTCCCAATGTGTTTTGATATTTTCTAAGTGTTATTTGAAGTGATGAAAATTTAAGAGGGGTGTGATTATGGTAAAATGAGATAAATTCAATATGTGGTATTATATTTATTAGATTTATTAATTTGTATAAAAATATAAAATGGTATCATGGCCTTATATGACTCAATAAATGGTGTTGAGAAACTACTTTATATTTGTATTCCAGATCTGGAATTTAATCTTGTGATGAAGAGGCTCAAATGATGTAGAGCCTCATAGAGAATTAATGTTGTTTCAAAGCCTCTTATAAAATTTTCAGTTATGTTTAGTAATATTTGGTAATTGATAAATGATATCATTTCATATGTAAATTGTTATAAGGCTACTAAAATTAATATAATACAATGCATGTAATTCATAATAACTTTCATGGAATTTATGTTTATTTTTTCGTGTGCTAATATTACGGTGTTAGGTTATTGTTTTTTCTAAGATACCATAATTTTTAGGAAGTAACATTTCATAAACAAAAAATAGTTTCAATGTTTTAAGTATTATCAATATAATTAGTGTAAATAATTCAATGCATTTAGGGGGATTTGGGGATAGGAACACATAAACTGTTTATTATTATAACTAAAAAGGAAATCCATGTGAGGAAAGGAAGGTTCATGGATACCAAGTGGTGTCATAAGTCCATCATGAAAAAGTGATATCTATTAGTTAAACATGTGGTGTGACTCACACACTTAGTACTTTATTGTTTATTTTCTTATGGTTTTGTGTAATTATGATTGAGATTATAGGATGTGTAGAAGAAAGAAAAATCTCAAGTTATACAAGTTTATATAAGTGAGTCGCATGAAAATATTTGATTTTATTGACTATATCGAGTTTAGAATTATTAAGATTAAACTATTCATCAATAACTCAATGATAAGTAGTAAGGTAAATTGCTAAAAATATTTTAGTAAAACATGGCTGAAGAAAGGAAACCATTAAAATCCAAGAAAATAAAAATTAGGAATTATTTTTATCTAACAAGTTGAAATGAATGTGGTAAAAGATCCAGTGGTTTAATCAACACATGGTTTAAAGATAACTTATAGGTTTGAATGTTGTAAATGGATCCAAATTTTCAAGAGATGGATTTTTAGGAATATGTTGAAAGAGCTCAATATCAAATGGGTTGTAAATGAATTTAATGAGAAAGGGGGAAAACACTCCAAATATGGATTTTAAAATTTTAGGAGAATAAAAATGTACCAACAAGGATTTAGTGGAGAGCATTAAAAATATACAACATGTATTGTATGGATGAAGAGGGAGTATAGCTAATAAGGTATCCCTATGTAATTATCTAATAAAGGGGGGATAATGAAAATAAAAATATGTATACAAAGTCCATTTTCATTATATTTAAAAAATGGTAGTGAAAATAATACACCATATATATGTATTCTTTTTAATAATTTATTGTTACAATTTGGTGTAGGATTTATAGTAGTATTATCCACAAAATATAAAGGGAGGTAATGCTTCAACCAGGAGGTTATGTGATGGATTTGTTTAAAATATGTGTTGTGTTTTCTAATAAATAATTTTGTTTGATAATAGAAGTCACAAATAGGAGTTTCGAGATTGTTTGGAAGTTATTTAAGAAGATAAGTTGAAGAATGATATGTTATGATAATTTTTTTAGAAGTGGGGTTGGAGATGTTCAAGAAGTGAAGTTGTTAAAAATGTAAAACTTGATATTCTAAAAGTAAATTGATAGTGGATGTAAAGGTTGTTCATTATGGATGTAGTTTGTTACATAATTAGAGAACCAAGTTGTCTTGGGAAGAATTTGTTGTTAACTAGATGTTTTTAAGTTAAGTATAAGAGTATTTTTTTGAAGTGTAAGTCAGTAAATTAATTTGGGAAGATAAGTTTGAAGATTTTTGGATAAGTTTAGATCTTTATAAGATGAGTAATTGGCCGTTTTTGGACAATTATGTCTAGAAATTGAGAAAATTGGTTATTCGGGAAGTTATAGGAATAAACCATGGCATAAACATAAGTATTGCTCCACGATTTATGTTTAAATATAACTAGGAAAGGAAATTAAAAGAATTAACTTGATATACATAATATCATCCATGCTGATGCATAAAAAATTGTAGAAGAGGGAAAATTAGTAATGTTTATATAGGATCTTATACATAAGGATTAGCTCAAAAAGAAAAATCCTACAAATGTGTTGATCTATACATGTAATCTAGAAATGGGAAACACTATTTTTATATAAAAGAGTTACTCATTCCAATACTTAAGTTTTCATTCTAATTTTGAGATTGGAAAATTATATATGGAATGGTTTTTTTTCATGTTATATAAGGGAATTCCAAAGAAGACTCAGTAGAAAAATAGAAAATTGACGAACTACCTTTTGATATGTAAAGGTATAAGAGAGTACATGTATGAGTCATATAGATGATCCGTTACATAAAAAAGGTTCTGCCTTAGATAAATTCATAAATTAATACTCCATGTGATATTGAAATGAATATTCAAGATATTAACCTGAGATCCATGTGAAACTACATGTGATTATTTTATGTGAGTCATTGTGGAAGATTAAAGAAATGGAAGAAACATTTTTTCACAACTGAATCTCTTCCAATGTAAACCTCTATATTCATAAAAAACCTTCAATATTCTATAAGACCATTTTACTTAAATTTATGTTGGATGTGTCATAATGAAAGAAAAGATATGATATAGTAAAAAACATAGGTATCATGGGGATGAACAAAGAGTCGTGATGGTTTTTCTATGTTGTGAATAAATTCTTTCATTATGGTTAAAACATGAAGAATATATGATATTTTCATGGAGGATAGTTGCATTGGGAAGGGATTAGTTGTGTCATAATCATGAAAAAATAAATTTTAGGGTTTTATCTGGTTGCGTCATAAAGAAATAATTTCATCAGGATAGTGTAGGAGTTTGGAAAAATATTGAATGCAAAAGGAGAATTAGTGATAAATAAATCAATATTAGTGTTTAAAGGATATTTTCAAGTTGAAGGAGTTGAATTTGATGATACCTGGAGGAGAGGGAGTCGAGAGGGGGGAGCGGGGATGTCCCTGGAGCTGGGGGTAGCGTGGCGAAGGCCAGGATGTTGAGGCGGAGGTGGTGTCCGAGAGGTCCAGGTCGGGAGCAGAGTTGGAGTCAAGAGGCGGAGCCGGGAGGCAGAGCCGAGAGGCGGAGGCCGGGGAGGGGAGGATATTGCTGGGAGGCAGAGGACAGATGGTCAGGAGGCGGAGGTCGAAGAGGGGAGGAGAGGGCTGGGATACGGAGGTCGGATGGCCGAGAGCCGGTGGTCGGGGAGGGGAGGACAGGATCGAGAGTCGTAGGTCAAGGAGGTAGGGTTGAAGTGGGGGGGGGGGGCGTGATGGATCCCGATAATTAGGGGTCGAATACCCATGATTTTAATAAAACCGTGGGAATAGATGCGTGGGGATAAACCCTATTTCTACTAGTGGCATGCGCGTGTGCATGTAGATGTGAATGTGCATGGTAATAAACAATAAATAATAAAAAAGTCCACATGATTGTTCCTTTTCCTGTTAATGATAATAAATAATAAATAATAACACATGTGATAATAGAATACTGCAAGTGCATTGCTTGTCCACGTGCATGAGAATAAATAATAACAACACATGTGATAACAGAATAACACAAGTGCATTTCATTTTCATGTGCATGGTAATAAATAAAATATAATAACGCACGTGTATGTTCATTTACATGTAATGACAATGATAATGATGCATTCACGTGCATGTTAATAAATAATAAATAGCAACACACGTGCATGTTCATTTGTATTTGATGATACCAACAACAACAACAACAAAAAAATAATACTAATAATATATTAACGCAAGTGCATTGCATGTGCACGTTCATAGTTGTAAATAATAAATAAATAATAGTAAATAAGAATGCACATGCATGTGCATGTGAATTTTAATTTGATAATAATATTAATAATACTAATTGTAATAATAATTATAATAATGCATGCACGTTCATGGTAATAAATAATAAATAAAAACACACATGCATGTGTATTTTCATGTGATATTGATAATAATAATGATCATGATGATAATAATAATAATAATAATAATAATAACTCTGATAATAATAATAATAATAATAAAAGAATAATACAAGTTCATTGCATATGCACGTGCAGGGTTATAAATAATAATTAATAACGCATGTGCATCTGCATTTTCATGTGATGATAATAATAATAACATCAGTAGTAGTAGTGATAATAGTAGTAGTACCAATGCATGTTATAATAGAATATTGCAAGTGCATTACGTGTGCAAGTGCATGGTAATAAATAATAACGCACGTGCATTAAATTTTCATGTGATGATGATGACGATGATAATAATAATAATTTTAATAATAATATTAAAAATAACAATGCATGTGATAATAGAATAATGCACTTGCATTGAATGGGCGTGTTTATGTATTTACATGTGCATTTTCATGTGCATTTTCATGTGATGATAATAACAAAAACAAAAACGACAACAACCACAATAATAATAATAATAATAATAATAATAATAATAACAATGTGTGTGATAATAAATCAACGTGTGTGCATTGCATGTGCACGTGCATGGTAATAAAAAATAAATAATAATTCATGTTCATGTGCATGTGCATGTGCATGAGCTAATAATAATAATAATAATAACAACAACAACGCATGTTATAATATAAAAACGCACGTTCATTGCATGTGTAGTGCATGATAATAAATAATAACTAATAGCACACATGATAATAAAAATAAGAATAATAGTAAAATTAATTATAATAGGGCATGTGATAATAGAATAACACACATGTATTGAATGAGCGTGTGTATGGTAATAAATAATAATGCACGTGCATTTTCATTTTCATGTGATGATAATAACCATAATAACATTTATAATAATAAAAAAAATAAAAAAAATGCATGTGATAATAAAATAATTTAGGTGCACTATGTGTGCGCGTGCATGGTAATAAATAATAACGGACATGCATGTGCATTTTCATGTGATGATAATAATAATAATAAGTAATAATAATAATAATAACAACAACAACAACATATGCACATGCATAGAAATAAATAATAAATAATAAATAATAAATAATAACGCATGTGCATCTGCAATTTCATGTGACGATAATAATAATAATAATAGTGGTAATAACAATAATGATAATTATAATAATGATAATGATAATAATGATAATAATAACATGTGTGAAAATAGAATAACTCATGTCCTAACAGACCCTAAAAACTCTAACAAACCCTAACAACCACTAATAAACCCAAAAAACACATGAAACCCACTGTTAAACCCTAATACCCTAATAAACACTCATAATTCATAATAACCTGTAATAAACCCTAAAGAACCATATTAGACTCTAATAAATTCTACAAAATCCCTCAAACCCCTAATATACAATATAAATCACAATTGAACCATTATAAATCCTAATAATCACTAAAAACCTTAACAAACCTGATAGAACACTATAAAAAACACCAAATAATATCCTACAAAACCCTAAAACCCTATAATAAACCCCTAACAATCCCTAATAACCCCATAATAAATCGTAACAAACCATAACAACCCCAAAAAAATCGTAAAAAATCCAAACAACTCCATATAAATCGAAACAAACAGAAACAAACCATAACAAACCCCTAATAAACCGCAATAAACCCTAACAAATCATAATAAACCCTAATAAATCATAATAAACCCAAATACACATTAATAAACCATGATAAATAAAATAAACCTTAAGAAACCCTAATAAATCTTAAATAACCCTTAAAAGGTTGATAAACCCTAGAAAAATCTATTAATGCCTACAAAAGCCCAATAAAACCCTAATATACAATAAAAAATTCTAATAAACCATAACAAATCTTAAAGAACTCTAATAAACCCTAATGAGTCCTAATAAACCCTAAAGAACCATAATAAACTCAAAAGAACACTAAAAAACCCCAGTGAACCCAAAAAACACTAAAACACATTACATAAACCCTAAAAACCGCTACAATACCCAAACAAACCCTAAAATACACTAAAAACCCTAACAACCCCTATCAACCCAGAAAAAACAAATAAACCCTTAAAAAACCCCAAAAAACCAGTGAAAACCCATCAAATACCATAAAAACCCTAGACACCCGTCAACAACCCTTAAAAACCCTAAAAACCACTACAAACCATAAAAAACCATTAAAACCCTAAATAAGACAACAAATAGATACATAAACCCAAAAAATGTCACATAAACCGAAAAATTCAACATAAACCCTAAAAACGCGACATAAACCCAAAATTCTAAAAAAATGCTAGTAAACCATTAAAATACCTCTAATTATAATAATAGTAATAACACACGTGCACGTGCTTATGCATGTGCATGGTTTAAATAATATATCATAACGCACGTGTATGTGCACATACCTGGGCATTTTCATGTGAATGATAACAAATAATAACGCATGTGAATTACATGTGTATGTGTGTGTTCATGTGAATGATAATAAATAATAAATAATAACAAACATCCAAGTGCATGTGCATGTGCAAGTGCATGTGCATGGTAATAAAAAATAAATAATGACCAAGTCCACATGAATGTTCATTTACAAGTGAATGATAATAAATAATAAATAATAACACATGTGATAATAGAATAATGCACATGCATTACGTGATCACGTGCATGAGAATAAATAATAATAACCCATGTGATAATAGAATAACGCAAGTGCATTACATTTTCATGTGAATGATAATAAATAATATTTAATAACACATGTGAATGATAATAAATAATAAATAACAAAGCATGTGCATGTGCATTTGCATTTGATGATACAAAAAATAATAATAATAGTAATAGAATAAGGCAAGTGCATTTCATGTGCACATGCATAGTAGTAAATAATAAATAAATAATAAAAAAAAAAAAGAACACACATGCATGTGCATGTACATTTACATTTGATTATAATATTAATAATACTAATTGTAATAATAGTAATAATGACACATGCACGTGAATGGAAATAAATAATAAATAACAACGCACATTCACGTGCTTTTTCATGTGATAATGATAACAATAACAATAATGATAATAATAAAAAAAAATTGTGACAATAATAATAATAATAAAATAGTAATACAATTGCATTGCATATGCATGTGCATGGTAATAAATAATAAATAATAGCACACGTGCATCTAAAATTTCATGTGATGATCGTAATAATAACATCATTAGTAATAATAGGGATTATTATGGTTTATTATTGGTTAGTAGGGTTTGTTAGGATTCATTAGTTCTTATTAGGGCGATTCAGGGTGTCTAAGGGGTTTTTAGGGTTTCTAAGGGTCTTTTAGGGTTTTTAAGGGAGGGTTAGGGTTTTTAAAAAAATGATAGTAAACCATAAAAATACCTCTAATAATAATAATAATAGTAACGCACGTTCATGTTCATATGCATGTGCATGGTTTAAATAATAAATCATAACGCACGTGCATGTGCACATACCTGGGCATTTTCATGTGAATGATAACAAATAATAACACATGTGAATTACATGTGTATGTGTGTGTTCATGTGAATGATAATAAATAATAAATAATAATTCACATCCAAGTGCATGTGCATGTGCATGTTCATGTGCATGTGCATGTGCATGTGCATGGTAATAAACAATAAATAATAACCAAGTGCACATGAATGTGCATTTACATGTGCACGATAATAAATAATAAATAATAACACATGTGTTAATAGAATAATGCATGTGCATTGCGTGAGCACGTGCATGAGAATAAATAATAATAACACATGTGATAATAGAATAACGCAAGTGCATTTCATTTTCATGTGAAAGATAATAAATAATATTTAATAACACACGTGCATGTGCATTTACATGTATTGATAATGATAATGACGCATGCACATGCATGGTAATAAATAATAAATAACAATGCACGTGCATGTGCGTTTGTATTTGATGATACAAATAATAATAATAATAATTATAATAGAATAAGGCAAGTGCATTTCATGTTCACGTGCATAGTAGTAAATAATAAATAAATAATAATAAATAAGATGGAACATGCATGTGCATGTACATTTACCTTTGATGATAATATTAATAATACTAATTGTAATAATAATAATAATGACGCATGCACGTGAATGGTAATAAATAATAAATAACAACGCACATTCACATGCATTTGCATGTGATAATGATAACAATAATGATAATAATAATAATAATAAAAATAATTGTGACAATAACAATAATAATAGAATAATACAAGTGCATTGCATATGCATGTGCATGGTAATAAATAATAAATAATAACGCACATGCATCTACATTTGCATGTGATGATAGTAATAATAACATCATTAGTAATAATAGTAATAGTGGTGGTGATAATAGTAGTAGTACCAATGCATGTGATAATATAATATTTCATGTGAATTGCGTGTGCACGTGCATGGTAATAAATAATAACGCCCGTGCATTGCATTTTCATGTGATGATGATGATTATAATAATAATAATAATATTATTATTATTATTATTAACAATGCATGTGATAATAGAATAACGCACGTGCATTGAATGTGTGTGTTTTTTCATTCACATGTGCATTTTCATGTGATGATAATAACAATATAAACAATAACAACAACAACCACCACAATAATAATAATTACTATAATAATAACAATGCATGTGATAATAAAATAACATGTGTGCATTGCATGTGCACGTGCATGGTAATAAAAATATAATAATAATTCCCATGCATGTGCATGTTCATGTGGATGAGATGTTGATAATAATAATAATAATAACATAATAATAATTTATAGTTGTTTGAAAAAATAGGAGAGAGAACAAAAATGCTAGAAATGGGGTCTCGAAAAACCTAACAAATCACAGAGTTATTGAAAAAGGCATAACCTCTTCTTCGGGTGTCCATTTCGGCTCGATGAATAGTAAAACTGAATTTCATGGAACGAACTACGATAAAAAAAGGTGTCAGAGGCTGAACAGACACACAGATCATAAGTTATGACCATTTTAAAAAAAAATTGACAAGGATCCGTACACGGAAATGGAGTTTCGAAGGCCTTCTGATAGGTTTATGGGATTTTAGGGTCTCAAACATGACTTGATCTTGTTTCAAGTCATCTTTCTGCATAGGTCTCTTTGCTACTTTCAATTTGATATGTGGTAGAGCTCAAACGGACAACCAGAGCGAAAGTTATGGTCATTTGAAGTTGGACTTTTTTTGGAGTGGTATAACTAATATATCTTATATTTCATTGATCTTATCATAGTTTCTACTAAACTTGGTCCTCACTCATCTCACGATCTTCTATTTGACTAGTCAGAGTGCTCAAACGGACACCTTCTGTTGAAGTTATGCCAATTTTAGTGAGTTGCGGGTTTCTTAGGTTTTTAGGCGCTAGGAGAGTTGCTCAATTTAAAAGGACACTAACTTATACTACGTGTGTTCATTTTGTCTCTACCATATATCAAATCGAAGATTTTGAAAAGATACACACTCTAGTAACCACTGAAACCCTTTCTCACATTTTTCAACCTCCCAAAAGACCCAAAATCCCTTTGAATGGTCAAAAGATTGGCTTCTGGTGTCCGTTTTGCAATAACTTCTTCTATGGGTGTCTGTTTTGCCACTACCAAATATCAAATCGATGCTTGAGACTAGACCTACACTCCTATAACCATTAAAGAAACTTATCACATCCTTCAAGGCCCAAAAATTTCCTTAAACCCTCCAAAAGACCATAACTTCTATTCCAGGAGTCTGTTTTGCATCTACCATATATCAAATCGAAACTTTTAACTAGATATACACATCTGTGACCAATAGGAACACCTTATCACGTTCTTAATGTACCAAAAGGTCCTTATGTTACCCAAATGACCATAACTTTTGCTCTGGTTGTCCGTTTCACCACTACTACATATCAAATTGAAGCTTGCGACTAGCTCTACACATCTATGACAACCATGAACAACTAAATAACCCTAACAAACCAGGAATAACCCCATAAACACTAAAAACCATTAAAAACAACTTAACACCATAAAACCCTAACAAATCCTAAAAAACCCTAACAAACACTAACAAACCCTAAAAAACCCTAAAAACCATAACAAACCCTAAAAACCCTAAAAAACCCTTACAAACTCTAACAAACCCCAAAAAAACCTTAAAAATTATAACAATCCCTTAAAAACCATAAAAAACCTTAACAAACCCTAAAAAGACCTAACAAACCCCATGAATCACTATGAGACCCCAATAAACCCGAAAAAACACGAGGAAACCCTAAAAACCCCTATGAAACCATAAGAAACCCTAAAACCCCCTAAAACCCTAACAAAACCATAAGAAAACCTATGAAACACTAACACACCCTTAGAAACCCAAACACACCCTTAGAAACCCTAACACACCCTTAGAAACCCCAGCAGGCCCTTAGACACCCCAATACACCCATAGAAACCCTAACACAACCTTAAAAACCCTTAGAAACCATATCACACACTTAGAAACCCTAACTCGCCCTAAAAAACACTAAACCACCCTTAGAAATCCTAACACCCCCTTAGAAACCCTAAAAACCCCTTAGACACCCTAAATAACTCTAATAAGAACTAATAAATCCTAACAAACCTTACTAACCAATAATAAACCATAATAATCCATAATAAACTCTAAAGACCACTACTAAACCCTAATAGACACAAATAAATAGTAATAAACCCTTCGAACCCTATTATACCCCAATAATAGCTACAAAAAACATAAAAACACAAATATAAAACAAAAAACACTATTAAACAATTCAAAATGCAAATATTCAGAAAAAAACCCTAACAAACTCAGTAAAACCTGACAAAAACCTAAAAAACCAAAAAAACCAAAAAAAACCCCCTAAAACCCCTTAAAAACCCTAAAAACCCTAGAAACCCAAAAAATCCTTAAAAACCCTAAAAACCCTAAAAAACCCTAAACACCTAAAAAATCGAAAAAACCTGAAAACAAACCTAAAAAACCTAAAACCCTAAAAAAACCTCAAAAAACCCTAAAAAACCTAAAAACCACTAAAAATGATAAAAAAAACCCCTAAAAAGCTTTTAAATTCCTAACAAAACCCTAACCAAACCATGAAACCATTAAGAACCCTAAAAACCCCCTAGCAAACCCTAAAAACATCAAAAGAAACCCTAATACAACCTAAAGATCCCTAAAAACCCTAAAAACCCTAAAGAACCCTAAAGAACCACTAAATCCACTAACAAAATACCTAATACCCCGAATATACAACAAAAATGCTATTAAATCATTCAAAATGCTAATATTCACAAAAAAACCTTAACAAACCTGAAAAAACATGACAAAACCCTAAAACCCCCCTAAAAACCCAAAAAACCCAAAAAACCCAAAAAACGCCTAAAAACTCTAAAAACCCTAAAACCCCTAAAAACAAAAAACAAAAATCCAAAAAACCCAAAAACAAACCTAAAACAAATTAAAAACCTCAAAAAACACTAAAAACCCTAAAAGCTCCTAAAAACACTAAAAAACCCTTAAAATCCTAAAAATTCATAACAAAACCCTAACCAACCTTATGAAACCCTTAAAAACCCTAAAACCCCCTAGAAAACCTTAAAAGCCTCAAAAGAAACCCTAATACACCATAAAGTACCCTAAACAACCATAAAGAACCACTAAAGCCACTAACAACTCTACATAAACCTGAACAATTGCTACAAAAAACAAAAAAATGCTTCGAAAACCATAAAACGTTACAAAACCCCAAAAAACGCTAAAATAACCCTAACAAAGCATAAAAAATCCAAACACACCCATAAAACCCAAAAAAATCATAAAACCCAAAAAAAAACAAACATACTGTAACAAACCCTAAAAACAATAACAAAACCTAACAAACCCTAACAACCACTAATAATCCCTATGAATAACTAATAAACCCTAATAACCCCTAAACCCCATTATTGAACCCTAAAACCCCCAATAAACACTAATAAATTGTAATAACATGTAATAAACCCTATCAAACTCTATTAGACCCTAATAAATGCTACGAAATCCCTAAAACCCCTAATATACAATAAAAAGCACTATTAAACCATAATAAACCCAAATAATCACTTACAACCCAAAAAAAATGAAAATACGCTACAAAAACCTCCAAATAATAGCCTACAAAACCCTAAAACACACTAATAAACCCTGCCAAACTCTAATAACTCCAAAATAAATAGTAAAAAACCCTAAAAACCCCAAATAAATTGTAAAATATCCTAAAAACACCAAATAAATCATAACAAACTGAAACAAACCCTAACAAACCCCTAATAAACCGCAATAAACCCTAAAAAATCATGATAAACCCTAATAAATCATAATAAACCCAAATACATGTTAATATACCTTAATAAATAAAATAAACCCTAAAAACCCTAATAAATCCAAAATAACTATAAAAAAGTTTGATAAACCCTAGAAAAAGCTATTAATGCCATCAAAAGCCCAATAAAACCCTCATATACAATAAATAATTCTAATAATCTATAACAAATCCTGAAGAACACTAATAAACCCTAATAAACCCTAATGAACCATAATAAACTCTAAATAACACAAAAAAACCATAAAGAACCCAAAACACTAAAACACATTACATAAACCCTAAAAACCACTACAATGCCCAAACAAACCTTAGAACACACTAAAAACCCTATCAACCCCTATCAATCCCAAAAAAAAATAAACCCTTAAAACCCCCCAAAAACCATTGAAACCCCATTAAATACCATAAAAACCATAAATACACGTTTACAACCCTTAAAACCCTAAAAACCACTACAAATCATAAACAACCATTAAAACCCTAAAAAAGGCCAGAAATAGATACATAAACCCAAAAAACATTACATAAACCCAAAAATGCAACATAAACCCTAAAAACGCAACATAAACCCAAAAAAAACACAACATAAACCCAAAAAACGCTACATAAACCCAAAAATCACTACATAAACCCTAGAACTGTAACATAAACCCAATACAACGCAACATAAACATTAAAAAATTCTACATAAAACCTGAAAACACAACATAAAGCCAAAAAACACTACATGGACCCCAAAAACATAACATAAACCCTAAAAAATGCAAGAAAAATGCTACATCAGCACTAAAAATGCTACATAAACCCAGAAAACGAATCATAAACCCTAAAAATGCTACATAAAACCTAACCCCTAAACACGCAACATAAACCCTAAAAACGTTACATAAACCCTAAAAAATGCTACATAAAACATAAAACCTAAAACCGCTAACTAAACCATAAAATCGCTACATGAACACTAAAAATGCTACATAAACTCAAACAATGCTACACAAACACTAAAAAATGCTACAAAAACCCTAAAGACGCATCAAAACCCTCACAAATATCAAACCCTAATATATCATAATATAAAAAATTAAACCCTTATAAACCCTTAATAAACACTAATAATACCTAAAAACGTCTTATAATCCCTAAAAACTCTAAGAGACTCTACTAAACCCTAATAAAACACCAAAAATACCAAATAAACCCTAATAAATGATAATAATACCTAATAAATCCTAAAAACATGTTAAGAGAACCTAAACAACCTGAACCAACCATAATAGACACTAATAAGCACAAATAAACCATAATAAACCCCAAAAAACCCTAATAATTATGAATAAACAATAAATAAATCCAAATAAACCCTACTCAACCCTAACAAACCTTAACACACCATAATGACCCCTAATAAAACCCTACAAAACCCTAATAATGAAAACAAATGCTAGTATACCATAAAAAATCCCTAAAAACTCTCATGAACTCTAATATAACCTAATAATCCCTAAAAACACTCACAAACAATAAAAAAATGATCTCATACAATAAAAACACACTAAATTACCTAAAAAGATCTAAAAACACTAATATAACCTAATAAAGACAAAAAATGAAAATATACCTTAAAAATCCCTAGAAACCATAATAAACAATAAAAAACTCTAATATAACCTATGAATCGCTAAAACCACTCACAAACAAAAACAAAATGCTCAAAAACAATAAAAAATTCTATATTATCTAAAAAGAGTTAACAAACACTAATATACCCTAATAAAACAAAAAAAAACTAATACACCCCTAAAAACCCTAATAAACCCTAAAAATCCCTAATAAACCCCAATAAAAACTAATAAACCCTAATAAATCCATAATAAAACCCTAAAAATACCTTCTCAATCCAAATAAACCTTGACACACCATAATAGAACCTAATAAAACCCAACCAAACCCCAATAAACAAAAAAACGCAAACAAACCATTAAAAAGCCCTAGAAACAGTAATAAACCATAATGAATTCTAATAAAACCTAATAGACCCTAAAAAATGCTCACAAACACAAAAAACATACCAATAAAACCTAAAAAGTTTTAAAAACCCATCATATATATTAACAAAAACTAAAAAACACCCATACACCCTAATAAAAACACTAACAAACCTAGTAAACCCGAAAAATCTATAACAAACCCTAATAAACACTACTCAACCCTAATAAACCATAATAAAACCCTAAAGATAGCTACTCAAACCTAATAAAAACCTAAAAATACCTACTCAAACCTAATAAACCTTATCACACTATAATAAACCATAATAAACCCCACTAAACCCTACATATTCCAATATACCATTAAAAACCCCTAAAACCCCAAATAAATTCTAATAAAAACTAACAAAGCTTAAAAGCACTAATAAACCTCAATAAACACTATTAAATCCTAAAAAACCCTAATATACCATCTTAAAAATAAATAAACTATAATGAACGACAATAAACCCTAATAAATCCTAAACATACACAAATATACCATAATGTACCCTAATAAACCCAACTCAATCATAATAAAACCGTAAAAATGCCTAATAAACCCTAATAAACCTTAAAACTCCATAATAAACCCTAATAAAATCCTAATAACCACCACCAAACCCTAAAAAATGCTATTATACCATTAAAAACCCTAAAACCCTAACAAACCATAATAAATGTTAATAACACCTAAAAATTCTAAAAAATGCTAGTAAACCCAAAAAATACATCCAATAATAATAGTAGTAATAATGCACATGCATTTGCATATGCACATGCCTATGCATGTGCATGGTTTAAATAATAAATCATAATGCACGTGCATGTGCACATACCTGGGCATTTTCATGTGAATGATAATAAATAATAACGCATGTGAATTACATCTGTATGTGCTTGTTCATGTGAATGATAATAAATAATAAATAATAACGCACATCCAAGTGCATGTGCATGTGCATGTGCATGTGTATGGTAATAAACAATAAATAATAACCAAGTCCACATGAATGTGCATTTACATGTGAATGATAATAAATAATAAATAATAATACATGTGATAATAGAATAATGCACGTGCATTGCGTGAGAACGTGCCTGAGAATAAATAATAATAACACATATGATAATAGAATAACGCAAGTGCATTTCATTTGCATGTGAATGATAATAAATAATATTTAATAACACACGTGCATGTGCATTTACATGTATTGATAATGATAATGATGCATGCACGTGCATGGTAATAAATAATAAATAACAACGCACGTGCATGTGCATTTGTATTAGATGATACAAATAATAATAATAATAATAGAATAAGGCAAGTGCATTTCATTTTTACGTGCATAGTAGAAAATAATAAATAAATAATAATAAATAAGAATGCATATGCATGTGCATGTACATTTACATTTGATGATAATATTAATAATACCAATTGTAATAATAATAATAATGACGCATGCACGTGAATGGTAATAAATAATAAATAACAACGCACATTCACGTGAATTTACATGTGATAATGATAACAATAATGATAATAATAATAATTGTGACAATAATAATAATAATAAAAGAAAAATACAAGTGCATTGTATATGCATGTGCATGGTAATAAATAATAAATAATAACACACGTGCATCTACATTTTCATGTGATGATAGTAATAATAATAGCATTACTAATAATTGTAGTAGTAGTGGTGATAATAGTAGTTGTACCAATGAATGTGATAATATAATATTGCATGTGCATTACGTGTGCACGTGCATGGTAATAAATGATAACACCCATGCATTGCATTGGCATGTGATGATGATGATGATGATAATAATATTATTATTATTAATATTATTAATAACAATGCATGTGATAATAGAATTGTGCACGTGCATTTAATGTGTGTGTTTGTGCATTCGCATATGCATTTGCATTTGATGATAATAACAATAACCACAACAACAAAAACAACAACCACCACCACAATAATAATAATAACAATAATAATAATAACAATGCAATTGATAATAAAATAACGTGTGTGCGTTGCATCTGCATGGTAATAAAAATATAATAATAATGCACATGAATTTTCATGTCCATGTGGATGAGATGATGAAAATAATGACAATAATAACAGTAATAAAAAGTAATAGTTGTTTGAAAAAACAGAAGAGAGAACAAAAATGCAAGAAATGGTGTCTCAAAAAACCTAACAAATCATAGAGTCATTGAAAAAGGCATAACTTCTTCTTCGGGTGTCCATTTCTGCTCTGTGAATTGTCAAACGGAATCTCGTGCAATGAACTATGACAAAAACAGGTGTCGGAGGCTGAACAGACACACAAATCAGAAGTTATGACCATTTTAAGAAACATTTGACAGGGATCCGTACATGGAAATGGTGTTTTGGAGACCTTCTGATGGGTTTATGGGATTTTAGGGTCTCAAACATGACTTGAACTATGTTCAAGTCATTTTTTTGCATAGGTCTCTTCGCTACTTTTGATTTGATATGTGGTAGAGCTCAAACGGACAACCAGAGCGAATGTTATTGTCGTTTGAAGTTGGACTTTTTTGGAGTGGTATAACTAATATATCATATATTTCTTTGATCTTATCAATGTATCTACTAATCTTGGTCCCCACTCATCTCAGGAGAATTGATTTGACTGATCACAGCGCTCAAATGGACACACGTATGAGAAGTTATACCTATTTTAGTGATTTGCGGGTTTCTTAGGTTTTTATGCGCTAGGAGAGTTGCTCAATTTAAAAGGACAATAACTTATACTATTTGTGTTCATTTTGGCTCTACCACATATCAAATCGGTGATTGTGAAAAGATAAACACTCTGGTAACCACTGGACCCTTTCTGACATTTTTCAACCCCCCAAAAGACCCAAAATCCCTTTGGATGGTCAAAAGATTGGCTTCTGGTGTCCATTTTGCAATAACTTATTCTATAGGTGTCCCTTTTTCCTCTACCACATATCAAATCGAAGATTGCGACTCGAAATACACTCATATAACCACTGAAGCACCTTCTCACATCCTTTAAGGCCCAAAAGGTAGTTAAACCCTCCAAAAGACGATAACTTCTATTCCGGGAGTCCGTTTTGCCTCTACCATATATAAAATAGATGCTTTTGACTAGATATAGACATCTTTGACCAATAGGAACACCTTACCACATTCTTAAAGTCCCAAAAAGTCCTTATGTCCTCCAAAAGACCATAACTTCTGCTTTGGGTGTCCGTTTCACCTCTACCACACATCAAATTGAAGCTTGCGACTATCTCTAAACATCTATGACAACCATGAACAACTAAATAACAATAACAAACCATGAATAACCCCATAAACACTATAAAATATTAAAAACCACGCAAAACCCTAACAAACCCTAACAAACCCAAACAAACCCTTAAAAACACCAACAAACCCTAACAAACTCTAAGAAACCCCAAAAAACTCTAAAAACATAACAAACCCTAACAAACCCTAACAAGCCCTAAAACCCCCCAAAAAGAACTAATAAACCCAAATAAACACAAAAAACATGAAGAAACCCAAAAAAACCCTAAGAAACCATAAGAAACCCTAAAAACCCCTAAAAACCCCAACAAAACCCTAAGAAAACCTAAGAAAAATTAACACACCCTTAGAAGCCCTACCACACCCTTTGAAACACTAACACACCCTTATAAACCCTATCACACCATTAGAAACCCCAACAAACCCATAGAAACCCAGACACAACCGTAGAAACCATTAGAAAGCATAGAAAACCCTTAGAAACCCTAAACCGCTCATAAAAACTCTATCTCACCCTTAGAAACCCTAACACAACCTTTGGGACCCTAACAAAGCCTTAGAAACCCTAAATCACTCAACTAATCACTAATAAATCCTAACAAACCCTACCAACCAATAATAAACCAAAATAAACCCTAATAAACCCTAAATATCACTAATATACCCTAATAAACAATAATAAATTGTAATAAACCGTAAAACCCTATTAGACACCAATAAAAGCTACAAAATACCTAAAACCACAAATATACAACAAAAATGCTATTAAACCATTCAAAATGATAATATTCACAAAAAACCCTTAACAAACCAGGCAGAACCTGACAAAACCCTAAAAAACCCTAAAAACCGAAAAAACCCTAAAAAAGCCTAAAAACCCCAAAAACCCTAAAAAATCATAAAAACTCTAAAAAACCATAAAACCCCTGAAAACCCTAAAAATCCCTAAAACCCCTAAAATCCCGAAAAAACTTAAAAAAAAGAAAAAAAAACCTTCAAACCCCTAAAACCCTAAAAAACCCAAAAACAACTCTAAAAACCTCAAAAAAACACTAAAACCCCTAAAAGCTACAAAAAATGCTAAAAACCCTAAAAAGCCTAAACATTCCTTACAAAACCCTATGAAACCCTTAAAAACCCTAAAAACCCCCAAGAAAACCCTAAAAACCTCAAAAGAAACCATAATACACCATAAATAACCCTAAAGAACCCTACAAATTCCTAAAGAACCACTAAAGCCACTAACAACTCTACATAAACCCTAAAAATTGCTTCAAAAAACCAAAAAATTATTCAAAACCCACAAAACATAACAAAACCCCCCAAAAAATGCTAAAATAACCCCACCAAATCATAACAAATCCATACACACCCACAAAACCCAAAAAAAGCACAAAACCCCAAACAACTCAAACAAACCATAACAAACCCTAAAAACCATAACAAACCCTATCAAATCCTAACAACCACTAATAACCCCTAATAATCATAATAAACCCTAATAACCCCTAAAACACACTATTAAACCCTAAAAACCTCAATAAACACTAATAAATCGTAATAACCTGTATTAAAACATAACAAACTATATTAGACCCTAGTAAACGCTACATAATCCCTAAAACCCCTAATATACAATAAAAACACTATTAAACCATAATAAACCCGAATAATCACTAAAACACCTAACAAACCCGACAAAACTCTACAAAAACTCCAAATAATAGCCTACAAAACCCTACAACCCACTAATAAACCCTAACAAACTATAATAACTCTAAAATAAATTATAACATACCCTAACAACCCCAAATAAATCGTAACAAATCTTAAAAACACCAAATAAATCATAACAAACTGAAACAAACGATAACAAACACCTAATAAACCACAATAAATCCAATCAAATCATAATAAACCCTAATAAATCAAAATAAACCCAAATACACGTTACTAAACACTAATTAAAAAAATAAACCCTAATAAACCCAAATAAATCCTAAATAACCCTAAAAGGTTTACAAACCCTAGAAAAAGCTATTAATGCCTACAAAATCCCAGTAAAACCCTAATATACAATAAAAAATGATAATAAACTGTAACAAATCCTAAAGAACACTAATAAACACTAAAGAACACTAATCAACCCTAAAGAACCATATTAAACTCTAAAAAACTATAAAAACCCCTAAAGAACCCAAAACATGCTAAAACACATTATATAAACCCTAAAACCACTACAATATCCAAAAAACACACTAAAAACCCTAACAACCCCTATCAATCCCAAGAAAACAAATAAACCCATAAACTCCCCCAAAAAACCATTAAAAAGCCATTAGATACCATAAAAAACCATAAACACCCATTAACAACCCCTAAAAACCCTTAAAAACTACAAACCATAAACAATCATAAACCCCTAAAAAGGATTCAAAT
The DNA here is from genome assembly GCA_963277665.1 of Viscum album. NCBI lineage: Eukaryota > Viridiplantae > Streptophyta > Magnoliopsida > Santalales > Viscaceae > Viscum > Viscum album. The sequence continues at coordinate 194,892 of OY728167.1, read as the reverse complement.
AGATACATAAAACCTAAATACGTTACATAAACCCTTAAAAATGCAACAAAAACCCTAAAACGCAACATAAACCAAAAAATTCTACATAAAAATATAATAATGCATGTGATTGTGCATGTGAATGTGGATGAGATGATGATAATAATAACAATAATAACAGAAATAATAAGTTATAGTTGTTTGAAAAAACAATAGACATGACAAAAATGCTAGAAATGGGGTCTCAAAAAACCTAACAAATCACTAACTCATTCAAAAAGACATAACATATTCTTCGGGTGTCCATTTCTGCTCCGTGAACAGTCAAACCGAATCTCATGGAACTAAATACAATAAAAACGTGAGTCGGAGACCGAAAAGACACACATATCAGAAGTTATGACCATTTTAAGAAATATTTGACAGGGATCAGTACACGGAAATGGAGTTTTGGAGTCCTTATGATGGGTTTTTGGGAATTTAGGGTATCAAAGATTACTTGTACTATGTTGAAGTCATCCTTCTGTGTAGATCTCTTTGATACTTTCGATTTGATATGTGGTAGATCTCAAACGGACAACTAGTGCGAAAGTTATGGTTGTTTGAAGTTGGACATTTTTTTGGAGTGGCATAACTTATATAGCTTATATTTCTTTGATCTTCTCATAGTTTCTACTAAACTTGGTCCTTTATCATCTCACAATATTTGATTTGACTAGTCACAATGCTCAAATGGACACCCGAAGAAGAAGTTATGCCTATTTTAGAGAGTTGCGGGTTTTTAGGTTTTTAGGCCCTAGGAGAATTGCTCAATTTAAAACGACAGTAACTTCTACTAAGTGTGTTCATTTTGGAACTACCACATATCAAATAGAAGATTGTGAAAAGATACACAATCTAGTAACCACTAGAACCCTTTCTGACATTATTCAACCCCCAAAAAGACCCAAAATCCCTTTGGTTGGTCAAAAGATTGTCTTCTGGTGTCCGTTTTGCAATAACTTCTTCTATGGGTGTCTGTTTTGCCTCTACCACATATCAAATCGAATATTGCGACTAGAACTAAACTCCTATAACCACTAAAGCACCTTCTCGCATCATTGAAGGCCCAAAAAGGTACATAAACCCTCCAAAAGGCCATAAATTTTACTCTGGGAGTCCGTTTTGCCTCTACCATATATCAAATCGAAGCTTTTGACTAGATCTACACATCTGTGACCATTAGGAACACCTTATCACGTTCTTAAAGTCCCAAAAGTACCCTATTTCTTCCCAATGACCATAACTTCTTCTCTCGGTGTCTGTTTCACCTCTACCACATATCAAATTGAATCTTGCGACTACTGCTACACATCTTTGACCACCATGTACAACTAAATAATCCTAACAAACCATGAATAACCCCATAAACACTAAAATCCATTAAAAACCCTCAAAACCCCTAAAAACCACTAAAAACCCTAGCAAACACTAACAAACCCTACCAAACCCTAACAAACCCTAACAAACCCCAAAAAATCCTAAAAAACATAAAAACCCAATCAAACCCTAAAAAACCTTAACAAAACCTAAAAATCCCTAACAAACTTCAAGATCCACTATGAAACCCCAATAAACCAAAAAACCCCCGAAGAAACCCTAAAAACCCCTAAGAAACACATAAGAAACCCTAAAAAACCCTAAAAACCCTAACAAAACCCTGTGCAAACCTAAGAAACATGAACACACCCTTAGAAACCATAACACACCCTTTGAAACCCTAAAACGCCCTAAGAAACCCTAGCACACCCGTAGAGACCCCAACACACCCATATAAACCCTAACACAACCTTAGAAGTACATAGAAACCATAGAACACCCTTAGAAACCATAACCCGCCCATAAAAACTCTAACCCAACCTTAAAAAACCTAACACACCCTTAGAAACCCTAAAAAACCCTTAGAAACCCTAAAAACCCCTTAGAAACCCTAACAAACCCTTAGACACCCTAAATTACTCTAATAAGCACTAATAAATTCTAACAACCCCTACCAACCAACAATAAACCATAATAAACCCAAATAAACCCCAAATCCCACTAAAAACCCCAAATAAACACTAATAAATCATAATAAACCCGAGAAACCCTATTAGACCCCAATAAAAACTAAAAAAATACCAAATATCCCAAATATACAAAAAAAATCTATTAAACCATTCAAAACACTAATATTCACAAAAACACCCTAACAAACCCAGCAAAACCAGACAAAACCATAAAAAACCCTAAAATCCTAAAAAACATTACAAAACCCTAAAAACCCAGAAAAATCCTAAAAACCCTAAAAACCCTAAACCCCCTAAAAACACGAAAAAACTGAAAAACCCCAAAAACAAACACAAAAACCCTAAAAAACCTCCAAAAACCCTCAAAAAAACCTCAAGATTCACTAAAAACCATAAAACCCCCTAAAAATGCTAAAACCCCATTAAAAGCCTAAAAACCCTAACAAAACACTAACCAACCCTATGAAACCCATAAAATCCCAAAAAAACCCTAGAAAACACTAAAAACCTCAAAAAAACCCAATACACCATAAAGAACCATAAAGAACCCTAAAAACCATAAAGAATGACTAAAGCCACTAGCAATGCCACATAAACCCTAACAATTGCTAGAAAAAACCGAAAAATGATTCAAAAAACAAAAAACACAGCAAAACCCCAAAAAATGCTAAAATAACCCTAACAATGCATAAAAAATCCAAACACACCCAATAAACCCAAAATAACGCATAAAATCCCAAAAAACTCAAACAAACTGTAACAAACCCAAAAAACCCAAAAAACCTAACAAACCCTAACAACCACTAACAACCCATAAGAACCACTAATAAACACTAATAACCCCTAAAACCCACTATTAAAACCTAACAAACTCTATTAGACCCTAATAAATCTACAAAACCCTAAAACCACTAATATACAATAAAAACACTATTAAACCATAATAAACCCTAATAATCCTAACAAACCCCACAAAATCCTACAAAAACCTCCAAATAATAGCCTAAAAAACCCTACAACCCACTAATAAACCCTAAAAAACCCTAATAACCACAAAATAAATTGTAACAAACCCTAACAACCCCAAATAAATCGTAACAAAACCTAACAACGCCAAATAAATTGTAACAAACTGAAAAAAACCATAACAAACCACTAATAAACCACAATAAACCCTAACAAATCATAATAAACCCTAATAAATTGTAATAAATCCAAATACATGTTACTAAACCCTAATAAATAATATAAACCCTAATAAACCCTAAATAACCCTAATAAGGTTGATAATCCCTAGAAAAAGCTATTAATACCTACCAAATCCCAATAAAACCCTAATATAAAATAAAAAATGCTAATAAACTCTAACAAATACTAAAGAACACAAATAAACCCTAAAGAACCCTAATAAAACCTAAAAACTATATTAAACTATAAAGAACACTAAAAACCATAAGGAACAAAAAATTGCTAAAACACATTATATAAACCCTAAAAACTGCTACAATACCCAAACAAACACTAAAACACACTAAAAAACCTAAAAACCCATATTAATCCCAAAATAAATAAATAAATAAATAACCCCCCCCCCAAAAAAAAACCCTTAAAAAGCCATCAGATACCATAAAAACCATAAACACTTGTTAACAACCATTAAAAACCCTAAAAAACTACAAACCATAAACAACCATTAAAACCCTGAAAAAAGGTTCAAATAGACACATAAGCCCGAAAAATGTTACATAAACCCTTAAAAATGTAACAAAAACCCTAAAAATGCAACATAAACCAAAAAATGCAACATAAACCCAAAAACGCCACATACACCCTAAAAGCACCACATAAACCCTAGAACTATAACATAAACACTGAAAACCCAACCTAAACCATAAAAAACGCAACATAAACATTAAAAAATACTACATAAAACCTAAAAACACAATATAAACCCTAAAAACACTACATGAACCCTAAAAATGTTAAATAAACCCAAACAAATACAACATAAAATCTACATCACCCCTAAAAACGCTACATAAACACAAAAAATGCAACATAAATCCTAAAAAATGCTATAGAAAACATAATCCCTAAACACGCTAAATAAATTGTAAAAACGTTACATAAACCATAAAAATGATACATAAAATCTAAAACGGCTAACAAAACCTTCAAAACACTACATAAACACTATAAATGCTACGTAAACTCTAACAACACTACACAAACACTAAAAAATGCTACAAAAAACCCCAAAGATGCTTTAAACCCCTCAAAAATACAAAACCCTATTATTCCATAATATAAAAAATTAAACCCTAATAAACCCCTCATAAACTTTAATAATCCCTAAAAACACCTTATAATCGCTAAGAACCCAAAGAAACTCTACTCAAACCTAATAAAACCCCAAAAATACCTAATAAACCGTAATAAATGATAATAAAACATAATAAACCCTAACAACACATTAAGAAAACCTAAACAACCCTAACCAACCATAATAGACACTAATAAACACTAATAAACCCTAATAAACCCCAAACAAACCCTAAAATCCCCAATAAACCATAAAAAATCCAAATAAACCCTAATCAACCCTAACAAACCTTAACACACCAAAATAACCCCTAATTAAACCCTACAAAACCCTAATAAAGAAAAAATGCTATAATACCTTAAAAAATCACCAGAAACCCTGATAAACTCTAATATAAACTAATAAACCCTAAAAATGCTCACAAACAATAAAAACTGATCACAAACAATAAAAACCCTCTATATTACCTAAAAAGACCTAAAAACACTAATATAACCTAATAAAGGCAAAAATGGTAATATACCTTAAAATCTCTAGAAACCCTAATAAACCATAATAAACTCTAATATATCCAAAGAAGCCATAAAAAGCTCAAAAACAATAAAAAAATTCTCACAAATAATAAAAACACACTATATTATCTAAAAGGACCTAACAAACACTAATATAACCTAATAAAACAAATAAACAAATAAACCCTTAACAAACCCTAAAAATCCCTAATAGACCCTAATAAAAACGAATAAACCCTAATAAAACCCTAATGAAACCCTAAAAATACATTCTCAACCCTAATAAACCTTGACACACCATAACAAAACCTAATAAAATACAACTAAAACCCCAATAAAAAAACGCAAACAAACCCTTAAAAATTCCTAAAAACCGTGATAAATTCAAATAAAAGCAAATAAACCATTGAAAATGCTCACAAACACTAATAACACGCTAATAAAACATAAAAATTCATAACAACCACACATATATATTAAGAAAAACAAAAAACACTCATATATCCTAATAAAAACAATAACAAGCCCTAATAAACCCTAAAAATCCCAAACAAACCCAAATAAATCATACTCAAACCTAATAAACCCCAATAAAACCATAAAGATACTGACTCTACCCTAATAAAACCCTAAAAATACCTACTAAACCCTAATAAACCTCAACACACCATAATAAACCATAATAAACCCCACTAAAACCTAAAAACGCAAATATACCATTAAAAAGCCCTAAAACCCCTTAATAAATGCTAATAAAACCAAACAAATCATAAAAGTGCTAATAAACCCGAATAAACACAAATAAACACTAAAAACCCTAATATACCCTCTTAAAAATTAATAAACCGTAATGAACCATATTAAACCATGATAAATCCTAAGCATGTCCAAATATACCATAATATACCATAATATACCCTAATAAACCAAACTCAATCCTAATAAAACCCTAAAAATACCTAGTAAACCCTAATAATCCTTGACACACCATAATAAACCCTAGTAAAATCCTAATAACCCCCACAAATCCCTAAAAAATTCTAATATACCATTTAAAATACCTAAAACCCTAACAAACCATAATAAATGTTAATAACACCTCAAATTCCTAAAAAATGATAGTAAACCCTAAAAATACCTCTAATAATAGTATTAGTAATAACGCACGTGCATGTGAATATGCATGTGCATGGTTTAAATAATAAATCATAATGCACGTGCATGTGAATATGCATGCACATTTGCATGTGAATGATAATAAATAATAAATTATAAATAATAACGTGTGTGAATTGCATGTGTATGTGCATGTGCATGTGAATGATAATAAATAATAATTAATAACGCACATCCAAGTGCAGGTGCACGTGCATGTGGATGTGTATGTGCATGGTAATAAAAAATAAATAATAAAAAAGTCCACATGAATGTGCATTTTCATGTGAATGATAATCAATAATAAATAATAACACATATGATAATAGAATAACGCAAGTGCATTGCGTGTGCACGTACATGAGAATAAATAATAATAACACAAGTGATAATAGAATAACGCAATTACATTGAATTTTCATGTTCATGGTAATAAATAATATATAATAACGCAAGTGTATGTGAATTTACATGTAATGCTAATGATAATGACGCATGCAAATGCATGGTAATAAATAATAAATAACAACGCACATGCATGTGCATTTGTATTTGATGATACAAACAACAACATCAACAAAAAACAACAATAATAATAACAATAGAATAAGAAAGTGCATTGCATGTGCATGTGCATAGTAGTATATAATAAATAAATAATAATAAATAAGAACGCACATGCATGTGCATGTGCATTTACATTTGATAATAATATTAATAATATTAATTGTAATAATAATAATAATAACGCATGCATGTGCATGGTAATAAATAATAAATAACAACGCACATGCCTATGGATTTTCATGGGATAATTATAGTAATAATGATGATGATAATAATAATAATAATAACTGTGATAATAATAATAATAATAATAAAAGAATAATACATGTCCATTTCATATGCACATGCATGGCAATAAAAAATAAATAATAATGCACATGCATTTTCATTTGCATGTGATGATAATAATAATAATAGCATCAGTATAGTAGTGATAATATTAGTAGTACTAATGCATGTGATAATAGAATAATGCATGTGCATTACATGTGCACGTGCATGGTAATAAATAATAATGCACGTGCATTGAATTTTCATGTGCATTTGCACATGATGATAATAACAACAACAAAAACAACAACAACAACCACAATAATAATAATAACACTAAGAATAACAACATATGTGATAATAAAATAACGTGTTTTCATTGCATGTGCATGTTCATGGTAATAAAAAATAAATAATAATGCAGGTGCATGTGCATGAGATGATAATAATAATAATAATAACAGTAATAATAATAATAATAACAACAACAACAACAACGCATGTGATAGTAGAATAACGCACGTGCATTTCATGTGCAGTGCATGATAATAAATAATAACTCATAGCGCTCAGGATGATAATAATAACAATAATAGTAATATTAATAATAACAGTGCATGTGATAATAGAATAACACACATGTATTGAATTTGCGTGTGTATGGTAGTAAATAATAACGCACGTGCATTTTCATTTTCATTTAATGATAATGAAAATAATAACAATAATAGTAATAATAACAATAACAATAAAAATGCATGTGATAATAGAAAAATGTAGGTGCATTGCGTGTCCGTGTGCATGGTAATAAATAATAACGGACGTGCATGTGCATTTTTATATGATGATGATAATAATAATAATAATACTAACAACAACAACAACAACATATGTGCGTGGATGGAAATAAATAATATATAATAAATAATAAATAATAACGCATGTGCATCTACATTTTCATGTGACGATAATAATAATAATACTAGTAATAACAATAATTATAATTATAATAATGATAATGATAATAATGATAATGATAATAATGATAATAATAAGGTGTCTGATAATAGAATAACACACATCCTAACAAGCCCTAACAAAACCTAACAAACCCTAACAACCACTAATAACCCCTAAGAACCACTAATAAACCCAAATAACACCTGAAACCCACTATTAAACCCTAAAACCCTAATAAACACTAATAAATCATAATAACCTATAATAAACCCTAAAAACCCTATTAGACTCTAATAAACGCTAGAAAAACCCTAAAACCCCTAATATACAATAAAAAACACTATTGAACCCTAATAAATTCTAATAATCACTAAAAATCCAATTAAACCCAAAAAACACTACAAAACCCGCCAAAAAATAGCCTACAAAACACTACAACCCGCTATTAAGCCCTAATAAACCCTAATAACCCCTTCATTCTCGATCAAGTCTAAGAGGATAATAGTAGGATGTATCAAAACATGGATATGGCCCTTAAGGAGAGGGTCATGCTTGAGGAGGCCATCGGGAAGGAAAACAAGCCTGTTCAGCTCCATGTTGATCCAAAAAGGAGGAATCCAAGGAAGGGCTATTCATCCTGGATAAAGACTGTGTCCACAAGAGCATCCTGAAAAGCTAAAGAAAATGCCACTGGAGGAGGTAAAAGGGTTTCCAAGAAACAACTGAATGTGGAGCAGATGAAGGTAAGGGAGTACTACGCAAATTTCTTGAAGCAATAGGATTCTTCTGAATGGGAATCAGTAGAATCTGATGCGGCCTCCGGTTATGGTGCCGAGGGAGATCCCCCTGGTGCAGATTATGATGATGGTGGTGAGGAAGGTTGGTAGATCATGTGCAAGGATGGGCTAAGGATGGATGCTTGGTGCTTTTGTTTGGGTTGCTTTTTCTTTTTTATTTTTTGATTTTCTTTTTTGGCGTGGGTTGTGAGGGGTTTTTGGGTGTGGGTCGTTTGAACCCTCCCCTCCCCTGTCTACTGGGTCTCTTTTTTTCTTTCTAATATATTTGGGGGGTCGGGAATATCCTGAACCTCACATCTTCCTTGCCCCATAATAAATCTTAGAAAACCCTAACAACCCTAAATAAATCGTAACAAATCCAAACAATGCCTAATAAATCGGAACAAACCACAATAAACCCCTAATAAACCGCAATAAACCCTAACTAATCATAATAAACCCTAATAAAATGTTATAAACCCAAATACATGTTAATAAACCCTGATAAATAAAATAAACCCTAAGAAACCCTAATAAATCCTAAATATCCCTAAAAAAGGTTGATAAACACTAGAAAAAGAAATTAATGCCTACAAAAGCTTAATAAAACCCTAATATACAATAAAAAACACTGATAAACCATAACAAGTCCTATAGAACACTAATAAACCCTAATGAAACTTAATAAACCCTAAAGAAACATAATAACCTCCAGAGAACACTAAAAAACCCTAAAGAACTCAAAAAATGCTAAAAAAAATTACATAAACCCTAAAACCGCTATAATACCCAAACAAACCCTGAAACACACTAAAACCCCTAACAACACCTATAAATCCCGAAAAAACAAGTAAACCCTTAAAAAAAACCCCCAAAACCCTTGGAAACCCATCAAATACCATAAACACCATAAACACCCATTGAGAACCCTTAAAACCCTTAAAACCCACTACAAACCATAAAAAACCATTAAAACTATAAAAAATACAACAAATAGATACGTAAACCCAAAAAACATTAAATAAAGCCTAAAAATGCAACATAAACACTAAAACGCAACATAAACCCAAAAAACGCAACATAAACCCAAAAAACACTACATAAACCCAAAAAGAACTACCTAAACCCTAGAACTGTAACATAAATCCTAAACAACGCAACATAAACATTACAAAATGATACAGAAACCTAAAAACACTACATAAACACTAAAAACACTACATAAACCCTAAAAAAGTTACATAAACTCTAAAAATGCAACATAAATGCTACATCACCCCTAAAAATCCTACATAAACACAGAAAATGCAACATAAACCCTAAAAATGCTACATAAAACCTAAACCCTAAACACACTACATAAACCCTAAAACGTTACATAAATCCTAAAGAATGATACAAAAAACCTAAAAAAGCTAACTAAACCCTAAAAGCGCTACATGAACACTACAAATGCTCTATACACTCAAACAATGCTACACAAAACCCTAAAAAGGCTACAAACACCCTAAAGACGCTTCAAAACCCTCAAAAATATTAATCCCTAATATACAATAATATAAAACATTCAAACCCTAAGAAACCCCTAATAATCTCTAATAATTCCTAAAAAACACCTTATAATCCCTAAAACCCCTCAGACACACAACTCAACCATAATAAAACACCAAAAATACCTAGTAAACCATAATAAATGATAATAAAACCTAATAAATCCTAAAAACATGTTAAGAAAACCTAAACAACCCTAACCAACCCTAATAGACACTAATAAACCATAATAAACACCAAACAAACCCTAAAAATCCCTAATATACCATAAATAAATCCAAATAAACCCTACTCAATCCTAAAAAACCTTAACACACCATAATGACTCGTAATAAACCCCTAAAAACCCTAATAACAAAAACAAACACTAATATACCTTAAAAAATCCCTAGAAACCCTGATAAACTCTAATATAACCTAATAAACCCTAAAAACGCTCACAAATAATAAAAAATGATCACAAACAATAAAAACGTGCTATATTACCTAAAAAGACCTAAAAACACAAATATAGCCTAATAAAGACAAAAATGCTAATATATCTTAAAAATCCCTAAAATCAATAATAAACCATAATGAAATTTAATATAACCTAAAAACCCTAAAAATTATCACAAACAAAAACAAAACACTCACAAAAAATTGAAAATGCTATATTATCTAAAAAGACTTAACAGACACTAATATAACATAATAAAATAAAAGAACTAATGAACCCCTGACAAACCCTAATAAACCCTAAAAATCCCTAATAAACCATAATAGAAGCTAATAAATCCTAATAAAGCCATAATAAAAAACTATAAATTCCTTCTCAACCCTAATAAACCTTGACACACCATATCAAAACCTAATAAAACCCAACTAAACCCCAATAAACAAAAAATACAAACAAACCATTAAAAAGCCCTAAAAACCCTAATAAATTCTAATAAAACCTATTAAACCATAAAAAATGCTCACAAACACTAAAAATACACTAATAAAACCCTAATAAACACTACTCAACTAAAATAAACACTACTCAACCCTAATAAACACTAGTAAACCCTAATAAACCATAATAAAACCCTAAAGATACCTACTCAACCCAAATAAAACCCTAAAAATACATACTCAACACAAATAAACCTTAACACACTATAATAAACCATAATAAAGCCCATGAAACCCTAAACAACGAAAATATACCATTAAAAAGCCCTAAAACCCTAATAAATGCTAATAAAACCTAACAAAGCTTAAAAGCACTAATAAACCCTAATAGACACTACTAAACCCTAAGTAACCCTAATATACCCTCTTAAAAATTAATAAACCATCATGAATGATAATAAACCCTAATAAATCCTAAAACAAACTCAAATATACTATAATATACCATAATATACCCTAATAAACCCAACTCAATCCTAATAAAACCCTAAAAATACCTAATAAACCCTAATAAACATTAACACACCATAGTAAACCCTAATAAAATCCTAAAAACCCCCACCAAACCCTAAAAATGCTAATATGCCATCAAAAACTCTAAAACCCTTACAAACCATAATAAATGTTAATAACACCTAAAAATTCTAAAAAATGCTAGTAAACCCTAAAAATACATCTAATAATAAAAAAAGTAATAAGGCACGTGTATGTGCATATGCATGTGCATAGTTTAAATAATAAATCATAACGCACATGAATGTGCATATGCCTATGCATTTCCATGAAAATGATAATAAATAATAAATTATAAATAATAATGCATGTGAATTACATGTGTATGTGCATGTGCATGTGCATGTGAATGATAATAAATTATAAATAATAACGCACATCCAAGTGCATGTGCATGTGCATGGTAAAAAACAATAAATAATAACCAAGTCCACATGAATGTGAATTTTCATGTGAATGATAATAAATAATAAATAATAACACATGTGATAATATATTAATGCACGGGCATTGTGTGTGCATGTGCATGAGAATAAATAATAATAACACATGTGATAATAGAATACTGCAAGTGCATTGCATTTTCATGTAAATGAGAATAAATAATATATAATAACACACGTACATGTCCATTTACATGTAATGATAATGATAATGACGCATGCACGTGCATGGTAATAAATAATAAACAACAATGCACGTGCATGTGCATTTGTATTTGATGATACAAACAACGACAACAATAACAACAACAACAACAATAATAATAGAATAACACAAGTGCATTTCATGTGCACGTGCATAGTAGTAAATAATAAATAAATAATAATAAATAAGAACGCACATGCTTGTGAATGTGCATTTACATTTGATGATAATATTAATAATACTAATTGTAATAATAATAATAATAATAATAACGCATGCACGGGCATGGTAATAAATAATAAATAACAACGCACATGCATGTAAATTTGAATGTGATAATGATAATAATAATGATAATGATAATAATAATAATAATAATAATAATAATAATAATTGTGATAATAATAATAAAAATAAAAGAATAATACCCGTGCATTGCATATGAATATGCAAGGTAATAAATAATAAATAATAACGAACGTGCATCTACATTTGCATGTGATGATTGTAATAATAACAGCAGTAGTAATAATATTAGTAGTAGTGGTGATAATAGTAGTAGTACCAATACAAGTGATAATTGAATATTGCATGTGCATTACATGTGAACGTGCATGTTAATAAATAACAACGCTCGTGCATTGTATTTGGATGTGATGGTGATGATGATAATAATAATAACAAAAATAATAATTATAAAAATTAATGTGATAATAGAATAACGCAAGTTCATTGAATGTGTGTGTATGTGCATTCACAGACGCATTTTAATGTGATGATAATAACAATAACAACAACAACAACAATAACAACAACCACAATAATAATAATAATAATAAAAATAAAAACAACGCATGTGATAACAAAATAACTTGTGTGCATTTCTTGTGCATGTGCATGGTAATAAAAATATTATAATAATGCACCTGCATGTGAATGTGCATGTGGATGAGATGATAATGATAATAATAATAATAATAACGGTAATATTAAGTTATAGTCGTTTGAAAAAATGGTAGACAATACAAAAATGATAGGAATGGGTCCTCGAAAAACCTAAAAAATCACATAGTCACTGAAAAAGGAATAACTTCTTCTTCAGGTGTCCATTTCTGCTCTGTGAATAGTCAAACTAAATCTCATGGAAAAATATATGATAAAAACATGTGATGGAGGCCTAACAGACACACAGATCAGAAGTTATGACCATTTTAAGAAAATTTTGACAGGGATTCGTACACGGAAATGGATTTTTGGAGGCCTTCTGATGCGTTTGTTGGATTTTAGGGTCTTAAACTTGACTTGAACTATGTTTAATTCATCCTTCTACATAGATCTCTTCACTACTTTCGATTTGATATATGGTAGAGCTCAAACGGACAACCAGAGTGAAAGTTAGGGCCGTTTGAAGTTGGACTTTTTTTGGAGTGGCATAACTAATATTTATTATATTTATTTGATCTTCTCACAGTTTCTACTAATCTAGGTCCTCAATCATCTCACAAACATTGATTTTACTGGTCATAGTGCTTAAACGGACACCCGAAGGAGAAGTTATGCCTATTTTACTGAGTTGAGGGTTTCTTAGGTTTTTAGGCTCTATGAGAGTTACTCTATTTAATACGACAATAACTTCTTCTACCTATGTTCATTTTGGCACTACCAAATATAAAAGCAATGATTGTGAAATGATACACACTTTGATAACCACTGGAACCCTTTCTGACATTCTTCAACCTCCAAAAAATCCCAAAATCCCTTTGGATGGTCAAAAGATTGGCTTCTGGTGTCTGTTTTGCAATAACTTCTTCTATGGCTGTCCGTTTTGCCTCTACCACATATCAAATCGATGCTTGTGACTAGAACTACACTCCTATTAACACTGAAGCACCTTCTCACATTAATTAAGGCCCAAAAGGTACTTAAACCCTCCAAAAGACCATAACTTCTACTCCGGGAGTCCGTTTTGCCTCTACCATATATCAAATCGAAGTTTTCGAATAGATCTACACATATGTGACAAATAGGAACACCTTATCAAGTTCTTAAAGTCCCAAAAGGTCCTTATGTTCTCCAAATGATGATAACTTCTACTCTGGGTGTCTGTTTCACCTCTACCACATATCAAATTCTAGCTTGCGACAAGCTATACACATTTGTGACAACCATGAACCACTATATAACTCTAAAAACCATAAATTACCCCATAAACACTAAAAACCATTAAAAACCATGAAATACCCTAAAAATCCTAACAAACCCTAACAAACACTAAAAATCCCTAACAAACCCTAACAAACCCTAACAAACCCCAAAAAACCCTAAAAACATAACAAACCCTAACAAAACCTAAAAACCCTAAAAAGCCCTAACAAACCCTAACAAACCCCAAGAAGCACTAAGAAACCCCAAAAAACCCAAAAAACCCTGAGCAAACCCTCAAAACCCCTAAGAAACCATAAGAAACCCTATCAAAACCCTTAAAACACTATCAAAATCCTAGGAAAACCTAGGAAACACTAACACAACCTTAGAAACCCTAACACACCATTAAAAACCCTAAATAACCCTTAGAAACCCTAGCAAAACCTTAAAACCCCAATACACCCATAGAAACCCTAACACAACTTTAGAAACCCTTAGAAACCGTAGCGCAGCCTTAGAAACCCGAACCCACCCATAAAAACCCTAACACACCATTAGAAACCTTTACACACCCTTAAGAACCCTAACACACCCTCATGGATCATGAGATACAAATTCCATTTTATTCCTCCTAGACATTTTCTGCTCTTCTGGAGGATATGGAGGAATCGGCTGGCCATGCATGGCCAACTTCAAAAAGATGGTTTGCATCTTGCTTCGGCCTGCTGTATATGCATGCAGGATGCTGAAAATGTGCAGCATCTTTTTGTTGAATGCAAGCTTGCTCATGGTCTGTGGAAGTACCTGTAGGATGTATTTGGTCTTCAATTGCCCCTGGATAGAACCTTTGCTCAGATGATGTCTCTCATCATGGAATCGAGGTATAGTGATCAAATCTGCAATCTTCTCCTTGCTGCTTCGGTAGCCATTGTGGATTTTCTATGGGCTACCAGAAACTCTACTATGTTCCTGAATAAGTCAAGCTCCCTTCATGAGGGTATTCTTTCCATGCATTCTGCTGTCCGGATGGACGGGGGCATTCAAACAGGTGGGATGAACAATTTCTTTACTGACCTTATCACCCTCCGCACTCTTGGTGTCTCTAGTAGGTTCAAGAAACCCTTGGTGGTGAAGTCAATCTGTTGGATTCCACCTATCCTGTCTTGGATCAAAGTCAATTTTGATGGTGCAGCAGTAGGATCTCCAGGGCCTTCTAGCTGTGGTGGCGTCTTCCGTACTTATAGAGGTTTTTTCAAGGGAACTTTTTATCACTTCATCGGAATTGGATGTGCTTATGAAGCAGAGCTTTGGGCTATCATCAAGGCGGTGCGGTTTGCAAATCAGTTTGGTTGGAAGCAACTCTGGATTGAGTCTGACTCCATGCTTGCGGTTGAGGCCTTTCGTCAAAATTCAAGGAAGGTTCCCTGGTGGCTTCTACCCCAATGGATTGATTGCATTAGTTTATCCAAAAATCTCGTTCTTAAGATCACCCATGCATACAGGGAAGTTAATATGGTAGCTAATGTGCTTTCCAAGAAGGCTATTGGATAACGCTGCTCATGGTGGTCTTTTGTTGCTCCCTCTTTTTGTGCGTCAATTGTGGATTCGGACATGATGGGTGCTACCCGTACCCAGTTGCATAGGTCCCCCTTGTAATGCCTTGCACTTTATTTTTCTTTTATACACTTGAGGGATCAATCCTTCTACTTGGCCCTGCACCTTCTTTTCCCTAATATATAATAAAAAAACTATTAAACCATAACAAAATTTTAGGGAATCCGGAATAGCATGGTTCCTACACCTGCCTTTGACCTATAAACACTACATGAACCCTAAAAACGTAACATAAACCCTAAAAAATACAACATAAATGCTACATCACCCCTAAAAACCATACATAAACCTAGAAAATGCAACATAAACCCTAAAAAATGCTACATAAAACCTAAACCCTAAACATGCTACATAAACCCTAAAAACGTTACATAAACCCTAAAAATGATACATAAAATCTAAAACTACCAACTAAACCCTAAAATCACTACATAAACACTAAAAATGCTACATAAACTCTAACAATGCTATACAAACCCTAAAAAATGATACAAAAACCCTAAAGATGCTTTAAAACTCTCAAAAATATTAAACCATAATATACTAGAATATAAAAAATTAAACCCTAATAAACCCCTAATAAACTCTAATAATCCCTAAAAACACCTTATAGTCCCTAAAAACCCTAAGAAACTCTACTCAATGCTAATAAAACCCCCAAAATACATAGTAAACCCAAATAAATGATAATAGAACCTAATAAACCCTAAAAACAAGTTAAGAAAATCTAAACAACCCTAACCAAACCTAATAGACACTAATAAAAACTAATAAACCCTAATAAACCCCCAAAACCCCTAAAAAGCCCTAATAAATCATAAATAAAGCCAAATAAACCCTACTCAACCCTAACAAACCTTAACACACAATAATAACCCCTAATAAAATCCTACAAAACCCTAATAATGAAAAAAATGCTAGTATACCTTAAAAAATCCCTAGAAACCCTGATAAACTCTAATATAACCTAATAAACCGTAAAAACACTCACAAAAAATAAAAAACGATCACATACAATAAAAACGCGCTATATTACCTATAAATACCTAAAAACTAATATAACCTAATAAAGACAAATAATGCTAAAATACCTTAAAAATCCCTAGAAACCCCAATAACCCATAATATACTCTAATATAACCTATGAAACCCGATAAACACTCAAAAACAAAAACAAAATGCTCACAAACAATAAAAAAACGCTATATTATCTTAAAAGACCTAACGAACAGTAATATAAACTAATAAAACAAAAAAAAAACTAATAAACCCCTAACAAACACTAAAAATCCCTAAAAATCCCTAATAAACCCTAATAAAAATGAATAAATTCTAATAAAATAATAAAAATACCCTAAAAATACCATATCAACCCAAATAAACCTTGACACACCCTAACAAAACCTAATAAAACCCAAATAAACCTCAATAAACAAAAAATTGCAAACAAACCATTAAAAAGACCAAGAAACCCTAATAAACCATAATAAATTCAAATAAAAGCTAATAAACCATTAAAAATGCTCACAAACACTAAAAACACGCTAATAAAACATGAAAAGTCATAACAACCCCTCATATATATTAACAAAAACTAAAAAACACTCATATACCCTAATAAAAACACTAACAGACCCTAGTAAATGCTAAAAATCCCTAACAAACCCTAATAAACCGTACTCAACCCAAATAAACACTAATAAAACCTTAAAGATACCGACTCAACCCTAATAAAACCCTAAAAATTCTTACTCAACCCTAATAAACCTTAACAAACCATAATAATCCATAATAAACCCCACTAAACCCTAAAAAATGAAAATATACCATTAAAAATCCCTAAAACCCCTAATAAATTCTAATAAAACATAACAAAGATTAAAATCGCTAATAAACCCGAATAAACACCACTAAACACTAAAAAACCCTAATATACCCTCTTAAAAATATATAAACCATAATGAACCATAATAAACCCTAATAAATCATTAACATACCCAAATTTACCATACTATACCATAATATACACTAATGAACTCAACTCAATCCAAATAAAAACCTCAAAATACCGAATAAACCCTAATAAACCTTGACACATCATAATAAACCCTAATAAAATCCTAATAACCCCCACCAAACCCTAAAAAACACTAATATATCATTAAAAACCCTAAAACCCTAACAAACCATAATAAATGATAACATCACCTGAAAATCCTAAAAAATGATAGCAAACCCTAAAAATACCTCTAATAATAATAGTAGTAATAACGCACGTGCATGTGCATATGCATGTTCATGGTTTAAATAATAAACCATAACACACGTGCATGTCTATATGCATGCGCATTTTCAAGTGAATGATAATAAAAAATAAATTATAAATAATAAAGCATGTGAATTACATGTTTATGTGCATGTGCATGTGAATGATAATAAATAATAAATAATAACTCACATCCAAGTGCATGTGCATGTACATGTGCATGTGCCGGTGCATGTGCATGGTAAAAAACAATAAATAATAACAATGTCCACATGAATGTGCATTTGCATGTGAATGATAATAAATAATAAATAATAAAACACATGATAATAGAATAACGCAAGTGCATTGCATGTGCACGTGCATGAGAATAAATAATAATAACACATGTGATAATAGAATAACGCAAGTGCATTGTATTTTCACGTGCATGGTAATAAATAATATATAATAACGCATGTGTTTGTGCATTTACATGTAATGATAATGATAATGACGCATTCCAGTGGATGGTAATAAATAATAAATAACAACGCACATGCATGTGAATTTGTATTTGATGATACCGATAATAATAATAATAATAATGCAATTTCATTGCATGTGCACGTGCATAGAAGTAAATAATAAATAAATAATAGTAAATAAGAACGCACATTCATGTGCATGTGCATTTAGATTTGATAATAATATTAATAATACTAATTGTAATAATAATAATAATAATAATGCATGCACATGCACGGAAATAAATAATAAATAACAACGCAAATGTATGTGGATGTGCATGTGAAAATGATAATAATAATGATAATGATAATAATAATAATAATACTAATAGTAATAATAAATGTGATAATAATAATACTAATAATAAAAGAAAAATACAAGTGCATCACATATTCATGTGCATTGTAATAAATAATAAATAATAATGCTCATGCATCTATATTTGCGTGTGTTGTTAATGATAATAACTCCAGCAGTAGTTGTAGTTATAATAGTAGTATTTCCAATGCATGTATTAACAAAAACTAAAAAAACACTCATATACCATAATAAAAACACTAACATAACCCAATAAACCATAAAATTTCTCAAAAACATTAAAAGCACGCTAATAAAACATAAAAAGTCATAAAAACCCCTCATATATATTAACAAAAACTAAAAAACACTCATATACCCTAATAAAAACACTAACAAACACTAGTAAACCCTAAAAATCTCTAACAAATCCTAATAAACACTATTCAACCCTAAAAAACCCTAATAAAACCCTAAAGATACCTACTCAACCATAATAAAACCCTAAAATTACCTACTCAACACTAATAAACCTTAACTTACTATAATAAACCATAATTAACCCCACTAAACCCTTAAAAATGAAACTATATCATTAAAATCCCTAAAACCCCTAATAAAGGCTAATAAAACCTAACAATTCATAAAAGCGCTAATAAACACTACTAAACCCTAAAAAACCTAATAAACCCTCTTAAAATTTAATAAACCATAATGAACGATAATAAACCCTAATAAATCTTAAACATACCATAATATACCACAATATACCATAATATTCCGTAATAAACTCATCCCATTCGTAATAAAACCCTAAAAATACCAAATAAACCCTAATAAACCTTAATACACCATAATAAACCCTTAAAAAATCCTAATAACCCCCACCAAACCCTAAAAAATGCAAACTTACCTTTAAAAAACCCCAAAACCCTAACAAACCATCATAAATGTAAATAACACCTGAAATTCTAAAAAATGATAGTAAACCCAAAAAATACCTCTAATAATAAAAATAGTAATAATGCATGTGCATGTGCATATGCATGTGCATGGTTTAAATAATAAATTATAACGCACGTGCATGTGCAGATGACTGTGCATTTTCAAGTGAATGATAATAAATAGTAAATTATAAATAATAACACATGTGAATTACATGTGTATATGCATGTGCGTGTGAATGATAATAAATAATAAATAATAACGCATATCCAAGTGCATGTGCATGTGCATGTGCATGGTAAGAAACAATAAATAATAACCAAGTCCACATGAATGTGCATTTTCATGTGAATGATAATAAATAATAAATAATAACACATGTGATAATAGAATAATGCACGTGCATTGTGTGTGCGCGTGCATGAGAATAAATAATAATAACACATGTGATAACAGAATAACGCAAGTGCATTTCATTTTCATGTGAATGATAATAAATAATATTTAATAACACACGTGCATGTGCATTTATATGTATTGATAATGATAATGACGCATGCACATGCATGGTAACAAATAATAAATAACAATGCACGTGCATGTGCATTTGTATTTGATGATACAAATAATAATAATAATAATAGAATAAGGCAAGTGCATTTCATGTGAACGTGCATAGTAGAAAATAATAAATAAATAATAATAAATAAGAACACACATGCATGTGCATGTAAATTTAAATTTGATGATAATATTAATAATACTAATTGTAATAATAATTATAATGACGCATGCACGTGAATGGTAATAAATAATAAATAACAATGCACATTCACGTGCATTTTCATGTGATAATGATAACAATAATGATAATGATAATAATTATAATAAAAATTGTGACAATAATAATAATAATAATAGAATAATACAAGTGCATTGCATATTCATGTGCATAGTAATAAATAATAAATAATAACACACGTGCATCTACATTTCATGTGCACATGAAATGCACTTGCGTTATTCAATTATTATTATTATTATTGTTTGTATCATCAAATACAAATGCACATGAACGTGCGTTGTTATTTATTATTTATTACCATGCACGTACATGTGTCATTATCATTATCATTACATGTAAATTCACATGCATGTGCGTTATTATATATTATTTATTATCATGCACTGGAAAATGCAATGCACTTGCGTTATTCTATTATCACATGTGTTATTGTTATTTATTCTCATGCACGTGCACACACAATGCACATGCATTATTCTATTTTCACATGTGTGATTATTTATTATTTATTATCATTCCCAAGTAAATGAACATTCATGTGGACTTGGTTATTATTTATTGTTTGTTACCATGCACATGCACATGCACCTGAACATGGATGTGCAGTATTATTTATTATTTATTATCATTCACATGCACATGCACATACACATGTAATTCACATGCGTTATTATTTATAATTTATTATTTATTATCATTAACATGAAAATGCACAGGGATATGCACATGCACCTGCGTAATGATTTTTTATTTAAACCATGCACATGCACGTGCATTATTACTATTATTATTATTAGAGGTATTTTTTGGGTTTACTAGATTTTTTTTAGAATTTTTAGGTGTTATAAACATTTATTATGGTTTGTTAGGGTTTTAGGGTTTATTAATGGTATATTAGCATTTTTAGGGTCTGGTGGCGGTTATTAGGATTTTATTATGGTTTATTATGGTGCGTTAAGGTTTATTAGGGTTTATTATGTCTTTTTAGGGATTCATTAGGATTGAGTTGGGTTTATTAGGGTATATTATGGTATATTGTGGTATTTTTGGGTATATCTAGGATTTATTAGGGTTTATTATCGTTCATTATGGTTTATTAATTTTTAAGAGGGTATATTAGGGTTTTTTTTGGGTTTAGTAGTGTTTATTAGGGTTTATTAGTGATTTTAAGCTTTGTTAGGTTTTATTAGCATTTATTAGGGATTTTAGGGCCTTTTAATGGTATATTTTTGTTTTTTAGGTTTAGTGGGGTTTATTATGGTTTATTATAGTGTGTTAAGGTTTATTAGGGCTGAGTAGGTATTTTTAGGGCTGAGTAGGTATCTTTAGAGTTTTATTAGTGTTTATTAGGGTTTACTAGGGTTTGTTAGTGTTTTTATTAGGGTATATGAATGTTTTTTAGTTTTTGTTAATATATATTAGGGGTTGTTAAGACTTTTTTGGTTCAATTAGCGTGTTTTTAGTGTTTGTGAGAATTTTTTATGGTTTATTAGGTTTTATTAGAATTTATTATGGTTTATAAGAGTTTCTAGGGATTTTTAATGGTTTGTTTGAGTTTTTTTGTTTATTGGGGTTTAGTTGTGTTTTATTAGGTTTTATTATGGTGGGTCAAGGTTTATTAGGGTTGAGAAAGTATTTTTAGGGTTTTATTATGGTTTTATTAGGGTTTATTAGTTTTTATTAGGGTTTATTAGGGATATTTTGGGTTTATAATTTTTTGTTAGGGGTTTATTAGTTTTTTTATTTTATTAGGTTATATTAGTGTTTGTTAATTCTTTTTAGATAATATAGTGGTTTTTATTGTTTGTGAGTGTTTTGTTTTTGTTTGTGAGCGTTTTTATGGTTAGTTAGGTTATATTAGAGTTTATTATAGTTTATTATGGTTTCTAGGAATTTTTTTTGGTATATTAGTGTTTTTTGTCTTTATTAGGTTATATTAGTGTTTTTAGGTCTTTTTAGCTAATAATGCATGTTTTTATTGTTTGTGATCATTTTTTTTATTTTTTGTGAGAGTTTTTAGTGTATATTAGTTTATATTAGAGTTTATCAGGGTTTCTAGGGATTTTAAAGTGTAATAGCATTTGTTTTCATTATTATGGTTTTGTGGGGTTTTATTGGGGATCATTATGGTGTGTTAAGGTCTGTTAGGGTTCAGTAGGGTTTATTTGGATTTATTTATGGTTTATTAGGTATTTTTAGTGTGTTTTGGGGTTTATTATGGTTTATTAGTGTGTATTAGTGTCTATTATAGTTGGATTGGGTTGTTTTGGTTTTCTTAACCTGTTTTTAGGGTTTATTAGGTTTTATTATTATTTATTAGGGTTTATTAGGTATTTTTGGGGTTTTATTAGGGTTGAGTAGAGTCTCTTAGGGTTTTTAGGGATTATGAGGCGTTTTTAGGGTTTATTAAAGTTTATTAGGGGTTTATTAGGGTTTAATTTTTTATATTATGGTATATTAGGGTATAATATTTTTTTAGGGTTTTGAAGCGTCTTTAGGGGTTTTGTAGCATTTTTTAGTGTTTGTGTAGTGTTGTTTGAGTTTTTGTAGTATTTATAGTTATTTTGTAGCACTTTTAGGGTTTCGTTAGCGGTTTTAGGTTTTATATATCATTTTTTAGGATTTATATAATGTTTTTAGGGTTTATGTAGCAAGTTTAGGTTTCATGTTTTATGTTGCATTTCTTAGGGTTTATGTTGCATTTTTTGGGTTTATATTGCCTTTTTAGGTGTGATGTGGCATTTATGTTGCAGTTTTTAGGGTTTATGTAATGTTTTTAGGGTTCATGTAGTGTTTTTAGGGTTTATGTTGTGTTTTTAGGTTTTATGTAGCATTTTTTAATGTTTATATTGCCTTGTTAATGGTTTATGTTACGGTTCTAGGGTTTATGTAGTGCTTCTTGGGTTTATGTAGTGTTTTTGGGTTTATGTTGCGTTTCTTGGGTTTATGTTGCGTTTATAGGGTTTATGTTGCATTTTTAGGGTTTATGTGACGTTTTTCAGTTTATTTAACTATTTGTTGCCTTTCTTAGGGTTTCAATGGTTGTTTATGGTTTTTAGTGGTTTGTAGGGTTTTAAGGGTTGTTAACAGGTGTTTATAGTTTTTATGGTATTTGATGGGTTTTCAATGGTTTTTTGGGGGTTTTAACAGTTTATTTTATTAAGGATTGATAGGGGTTGTTAGGGTTTTTTGTGTGTTTTAGGTTTTGTTTGGGTATTGTAGCGGTTTTTAGGGTTTATGTAATGTGTTTTAGCATTTTTGGGGTTCTTTAGAGTTTTTTAGTGTTCATTAGAGTTTATTATGGTTCTTTAGGGTTCATTAGGGTTCATTAGGGTTAATTAGTGTTATTTAGGATTTTTTATGGTTTATTAGTGTTTGTTATTGTATATTAGGGTTTTATTGGTATTTTTTAGGCATTAATAGCTTTTTCTAGGGTTTATCAACCTTTTTAGGGTTATTTAGGATTTATTTGGGTTTCTTAGGGTTTATTTTATTTATTAGGGTTTATTAACATGTATTTGGGTTTATTACAAATTATTAGGGTTTATTATGATTTGTTAGGGTTTATTACGGTTTATTAGGGGTTTGTTATGGTTTGTTTCAGATTGTTATGATTTATTTGGCGTTGTTAGGATTTTTTACGATTTATTTGGGGTTGTTAGGGTTTGTTACGATTTATTATGGGGTTATTAGTGTATTTTAGGGTTTATTAGTGGGTTTTAGGGTTTGTAGGATATTATTTGGTGGGGTTTGTAGTGTGTTGTCGGATATTTTTGGGTTTTTAGTGATTATTAGGATTTATTATGGTTCAATAGTGTTTGTTATTGTATATTAGGGGTTTTATGGATTTTGTAGAATTTATTAGAGTCTAATAGGGTTTTTTAGGGTTTATTACATGTTATTATGATTTATTAGTGTTTATTAGGGTTTTAGGGTTTTATAGTGGGTTTCAGGTGTTATTTGGGTTTATTAGTGGTTCTTAGAGGTTATTAGTGGTTGTTAGGGTTTGTTAGGTTTTTTTAGGTTTTGTTAGGGTTTGTTAGGATGTGTGTTATTCTATTATAACACATGTTATTGTTATCATTATTATCATTATCATTATTATCATTATCATTATTACCATTATCATTACTGCTATTACTATTATTATTATTATTATTATTATTATTATTATCGTCATATGCAAATGCAGATGCACATGCGTTACTATTTATTGTTTATTATATATTATTTATTTCCATGCACGTGCATACGTTGTTGTTCTTGTTATTATTATTTTTACTATTATTATTATTTTTATTATCATCACATGAAAATGCACATGCACATCTTTTATTATTTATTACCTCACACGCGCACACGCAACACACCTACATTATTCTATTATCACATGCATTTTTATTGTTATTGTTATTATTACAATTATTGTTATTATTGTTATTATAATCAAATGAAAATGAAAATGCATATGTGTTATTATTTATTACCATACATGTGCACATTCAATACATGTGTGTTACTCTATTATCACATGCACTATTATTATTAATATTACTATTATTGTTATTATTATCATCACGTGCGCTATGAGTTATTATTTATTATCATGCACTGCACATGCAATGTGCGTGCGTTATTCTATTATCACATGCGTTGTTGTTGTTATTATTTTTATTATTATAAATGTTATTAATATTATTATTATTTTCATCTCATGCACATGCACATGCACATGCACATGCACGTGCATTATTATGTATTTTTTATTACCATGCATGGGCACATGCAATGCACAAACTTTATTTTATTATCACATATGTTGTTATTCTTATTGTTATTATTATTATTGTGGTGGTTGTTGTTGTTGTGGTTGTTGTTATTACCATCACATGAAAATGCACATGGAAATACATAAACACACCCATTCATTGCACGTGCATTATTCTATTATCACATGCGTTGTTATTATTAATAATATTATTATTAATATTATTATTATTATATTCAACGTCATCATCATCACATGCAAATGCAATGCACACGCATTATTATTTATTACCATGCACGTGCACACGTAATGCACATGCAATACTCTATTATCACATGCATTGGTACTACTACTATTATCACTACTACTACTACTTATGTTATTATTATTATCGTCACATGAAAATGAATATGCACGTGCATTACTATTTATTATTTATTACTATGCACGTGCACATGCAATGCACTTGTGTTATTCTATTATTGTTATTATTATTAGTGTTGTTTTTTGTATCATCAAATACAAATGCACATTCACGTGCGTTGTTATTTTTTATTTGTTACCATGCACATGCATGCTTCATTATCATTCTCATTACATGTAAATGCACATACACTTGCATTATTATATATTTTTTATTACCATGCACATGAAAATGCAATGCACATGCGTTATTCTATTATCACATGTGTTGTTATTATTTATTTTCATGCACGTGAACGCGCAATGCACTTGCGTTATTCTATTATTACATGTGTTATTATTTATTATTTATTATCATTCACATGAAAATGCACATTCATGTGGACTTTGTTATTATTTATTGTTTATTACCATGCACGTGCACATGCACATGCACATGCACATGCACTTGGATGTGAGTTATTATTTATTATTTATTATCATTCACAAGCACATGCACATACACATGAAATTCACATGATTTATTATTTATAAAATGTTATTTATTATCATTCACTTGAAAATGTGAATGCATATGCACATGCACCTACGTTATCAGATATAATTTAAACCATGCACATGGATATGCACATGCACATGTGTTATTACTACTACTATTATTAGTGGGTTTTTAGGGTTCACTATCATTTTTTAGGATTTTTAGGTGTTATTAACATTTATTATTGTTTTTAGGGTTTTAGGGTTTTTTAATGGTATATTTACGTTTTTAGGGTTTGGTGGGGGTTATTCGGATTTTATTAGGGTTTATTATGGTGTGTCAAGGTTTATTAGGGTTCAATAGTTATTTTTAAGGTTTTATTAGGATTAATTTGGGTTTATTAGGGTTTATTATGGTATATTATGGTATATCTGTGTATGTTTAGGATTTATTAGGGTTTATTATGGTTCATTGTGGTTTATTAATTTTTAAGAGGGTATATTAGGGTTTTTTAGTGTTTTGTAGTGTTTATTAGCAATTTTAATCTTTGTTAGGTTTTATTAGCATTTATTAGGGGTTTTAGGCCTTTTAAATTTTATATTTGTGTTTTTTAGGGTTTAGTGGGGTTTATAATGGTTTATTATGGTGTGTTGAAGTTTATTAGGGTTGAGTAGGAATTTATAGGGTTTTATTAGGGTTGAGTCGGTATCTTTAAGTTTTTATTAGAGTTGATTAGGGTTGAGTATGGTTTATTAGGGTTTGTTAGGGATTTTTAGGGTTTACTTGTGTTTGTTGGTGTTTTTATTAGGGAATATGAGCGTTTTTAGTTTTTTAAATATATATGAGGGGTTTTTATGAATTTTTAGGTTTTATTGGTTTGCTTTTAGTGTTTGTGAGCATTTTTAATGGTTTATTAGCTTTTATTTAAATTTATTATGGTTTATTAGGGTTTCTAGGGATTTTAAATGGCTTGATTGAGTTTTTTTATTTATTGGGGTTTAGTTGGGTTTTATTTTGTTTTGTTATGGTGTGTCAAGATTTATTAGGGTTGAGAAGGTATTTTTAGGGTTTTATTAGTGTTTTTTAGGGTTTATTCATTTTTATTAGGGTTTATTAGGGATTTTTAGGGTTGATTAGGGTTTGTTAGGGGTTTATTAGTTTTTTTGTTTTATTAGGTTATATTAGTGTTTGATAGGTATTTGTAGAAAATATAGCGTGTTTTTATGGTTTTTGAGTGTTTTTTTTGTTTTTGAGCATTTTTTCGGTTTCTTAGTTTATATTAGAGTTCATTATGGCTTATTAGGGTTTCTTGGGATTTTTATGGTATGTTAGCATTTTTTGTCTTTATTAGGTTATATTAGTGTTTTTAGGTCTTTTTAGGTAATATAGAACATTTTTATTGTTTGTGATCGTTTTTTATTGTTTTGAGCATTTTTAGGGTTTATTAGGTTATATTCGAGTTTATCAGGGTTTCTAGGGATTTTTTAAGGTATACAAGCACTTTTTTTCTTCATTAAGGTTTTATAGGGTTTTATTAGGAGGTATTATGGTCTGTTAAGGTTTTCCAGAAATGAGTAGGGTTTATTTGGCTTTATTTATGGTTTATTAGGGCTTTTAGGGTTTTTTGGGGGTTTATTTGGGTTTATTAGTGTTTATTAGTGTCTATTAGGGTTGGTTAGGGTTGTTTAGGATTTTATAACGTGTTTTTGTGGTTTATTAGGTTTTATAATAATTTTTTGGGCTTATTAGGTATTTTTTGGGTTTTATTAGCATTGAGTAGAGTTTCATAATGTTTTTAGAGATTATAAGGTGTTTTTAGGGATTACTAGAGTTTATTTCGGGTTTATTAGGGTTTAATTTTTTATTTTATGGTATATTAGGGTTTAATATTTTTTGAGTGTTTTAAAGCATCTTTAGGGTTTTTGTAGTCGTTTTTAGGGTTTGTGTAGCGTTGTTAGAGTTTATGTTGCATTTTTAGTGTTTATGTAGAATTTTTATGGTTTATTTAGAACTTTTAGATTTTATGTATCATTTTAAGGGTTTATGTAACGTTTTTAGGGTTTATATAGCGTGTTTAGGGTTTTGGTTTTATGTAGAATTTTTTAGGGTTTATGTAGTGTTTTCTGGTTTTATGTAGCATTTTTATGGGTGATGTAGAGTTTATGTTTCATTTTTTAGGGTTTTTGTAATGTTTTTTGGGTTCATGTAGTATTTTTAGGGTTTACATTGTGTTTTTAGGTTTCATGTAGCATATTTTAATGATTATGTTGCATTTTTTTGGGTTTATGTTGTGTTTTTTTAGGGTTTATGTTACAGTTCTAGGGTTTATGTAGTTCTTTTAGGGTTTATGTTGAGTTTTTTGGGATTATGTTTCTTTTTTTTTGTTTATGTTGCGTTTTCAGGGTTTTTGTTGCATTTTTAAGGGTTTATGTAACGTTTTTAGGGTTTATGTATCTATTTGAATCTGTATTTAGGGATTTAATGGTTGTTTATAGTTTGTAGTTTTTTTGGGTTTTTAAGGGTTGTTAACAGGTGTTTATGGTTTTTTATGGTATCTGATGGCTTTTTAATGGTTTGGGGGGGGGGGTTATGGGTTTATATGTTTTATTGGGATTGATAGGGGTTGTTAGAGTTTTTTATTGTGTTTTTGGGTTTGTTTGGGTATTGTAGCGGTTTATAGGGTTTATATAATGTGTTTTAGTATTTTTTGGTTTATTTAGGGTTTTTAGTGTTCTTTAGAATTTAATATGGTTCTTTAGGGGTTATTTGGGTTCTTTAGGGTTTATTATTGTTCTTTAGGAATTGTTATAGTTTATTAGTGTTTTTATTGTATATTAGGGTTTTATTGGGCTTTTGTAGGCATTAATAGATTTTTCTAGGGTTTATCAACCTTTTGGGGTTATTTAGGATTTATTTGGTTTTATTAGTGTTTATTTTATTTATTAGGGTTTTGTAACGTGTATTTGAGTTTATTATGATTTATTAGGGTTTATTATGATTTTTTAGGGTTTATTGCAGTTTATTTGGGGTTTGTTATGGTTTGTATCAGTTTTTTATGAATTATTTGGCGTTGTTAGGATTTTTTAAAACTTATTTGGGGTTGTTAGAGTTTGTTACGATTTTTTTTTGGGGGTTTTAGGGTTTATTAGTGGTTTTTAGGGTTTCGTAGGCTATTATTTGGAGGTTTTTGCAGCGTTTTTTCGGGTTTGTTTGGGTTTTTAGTGATTATTAGGGTTTATTGTGGTTTAATACTATTTTTATTGTATATTAGGGGTTTTGGGGCTTTTTTATCATTTATTAGGTTCTAGTAGCACTACAAAAAAATTGGCTTATACAAACATAAAATTAGTGACAGATAAAACATATGTTGGAAAAAAACCAGTAATTCCAATAGATATAATTTTTTTTTGATATTAATTATAATTAAAAACACTTTTTTTTACCGCCAAATGCATCTATCGATATTAACTGTTTAATACTAACAAATATTTTACTTACAGTTGGATCTGTTACTTTATCATGCTTATACAAACATGTTTTTCCAAAAAATAAATTTCTTAAAATCACCTATTGGATTTTTTATTTTTCATAACATTTTGTTTTTAATATTTATTAAAAAGAAATATTTCAAATAAACATCAGAAAACCCTACCCCGCACCCCTGATCCCGCACCCCCAAATTTTTCTATTGAAGAACCCGCGTACCAGTTCGACGGTTCGACCAGTGTCCTCTTTTTCTTCATGCCACCATTCATTTCTCTTCAGTTCATCCCCCTTCGTTATGTGACCACCTATTCGACTCCGCTCCCCCCGTTTCAAGGTACGTTTCCCTTCTCCAGCCACCCCTTCGGTTCGCCGATGTCATTCGTTATCTATCTTTTGTGCATATAATTACATTTGGTAGGAAATCATTATTTCTACGATCAGTTTCATTGACTATACTAATTATTGATGAAACAAGGGAAATTTTTAATTTCGGGTAAAATCTAAGTGAATTAGGTTGTGAAGAACTTATTGGAGGAAAAAAAGTGAAATGTCTATCACTACTTCCCAATTTCTGGCTGTGAATGCTGAGGGAGTGCCTCAATTGTACATGTCATCATTCATATATTAAATCTTCATGAATCAATTTGTATTTATAAAATTATTCTCATTTTCATTATTGGATTCCATTAATATTTTTCCATACGAAATCCCTATTTGAGGTTACGAAAAAATCAGTACAGAAAAATTCACTAAAACTATTTTCATATGGTATCTTCTCTAAGATAGAGGTTGTACAACCACTCTTTGGAAAATACTTTAGGATATCTAGGTAATAATATTTGTTTATCTTGAACATCTATTACACCTCATGGATTAAACTTTACGCACACAACATAGAACATATTTATGTGTTTGTTCAGATCCTCTCTTATATGGACAATAAAATTTGGCACTTGCTCAATCATTCAAATTTTCAATTTAAAATTTTCTTTTCAGAAATACACTATACAAATGTCTCCTAATGTTTAGTTATGTGAGATTTTAAATTGAATTCACAATGACCACTTTGAGTTTCACATGGTCCATTCAATGAAATAACCTTTTATTTAGTGTGTTGAATGTCAATGTATCTCAATTATTTATTTCTAGTTCGAATGGTTCTATCAATATCTATATCAAGAGTTAAAAATTTTCCATAATGATAACAGGTCATGAAAGTATAAGATAGTTAATAGGTGTTATGAAATTGTGCCTATAATCCCATTATAATGGTGTACGTGATTCAGCAGAGGAACACCTTATCATGAGGTGTTTGAATAAAAAATAGAATATAAGGTTAAATATAATGTATTTTGATATTATATTGTCACCATGGAGGAGTGAAATTTCATATTTGAAATGAATTTAAGTGTTAAAAGGAGTTTTTGTAGCTTTCACTGAAACTGATAGAAGTATGATGTAGTAAACGTGATTAACAATTAGATGATAGATTATTGAGCACAATTGTACTACAAAAACGGCTAGATTATTAGTTATGCATGTTGTGGGTACACTAAGGTGTTAATGCGCAAGCTAAATTCAGTGTTAATGCTCAAGATAAAGTCTTTTTTGTTGAAAAATATTATGATATTTTATTAACATGCACTTATTTTCTGAAAATGTAAATTTTTAATTTCATAGAATAGTTTTGCATGCATTTTTTTACCGAAGCTTTAAATGAGTGATAAGCAAGTTTCCTTTATGAAATTCATCAGTTTTTCATACTTTGATTGTATTATATAGCTTTATAAATTGATTATAGACTATCTAATACTCTTATAGAGCCTTAGTGATGGATTAATTAAACCAAGATATGAAAAAACAGATTTAACATGGCTTCTTTTCACTCCAAATTTTCCCATGGATGATTTGAGGACCTCAAATAGTAACGTATTAAAATTCGGGTTACATTTTTAATTGAATTTAACTATTGTTATTAATGTTACATATTATTTTTTTAGGAACATCAATTGTTTCAAGGAGATTATTTTCTATAATTTGGAAGAGTGAATTTCTTAT
The DNA here is from genome assembly GCA_963277665.1 of Viscum album. Taxonomy (NCBI): domain Eukaryota; kingdom Viridiplantae; phylum Streptophyta; class Magnoliopsida; order Santalales; family Viscaceae; genus Viscum; species Viscum album. The sequence continues at coordinate 162,859 of OY728167.1, read as the reverse complement.
GGCTAAATTCAGAAGTCAAAGAGGAACTTATCAGGGGAGTTATTGTTCTAATTATGCACTTTTTTGGGTGAAATTACGCAACTCTATGTCTTATTGTTTTCAAGGGATTAAAAATAGTTTAAGGTGCTGTTGGCATGCTGATTTTAAATCTGGACTGAGAAATACTTTTGAAAATTCCTGAAAAAACATGCACTGCCTTGAATTAGATGATACCACGTTGACTGATCCACGTGCTAAAAGTTCCAATGTTAATCTATAAGAATTACTATAATTATGAACCCTTTCTCTATATCTTGATTAATTATTCGATATTTATAAAGATACTCTCACATCAGGTTGCTAGTTTTGTGGAGTTATAGAATTAAAATGGTCACATTAAGCTAATATTATCACCTTTTTGAATAAATATAGTAGAGAATTATTATCCAATCCTCCAATAGAGGTATCATATTCAAATATGAAGGACCTAATTATTATAACACATTGAGCATGAGTATATTAGGGTGGTATTCTTACTTCCACACATGTTCCAACAATCTCCAACCACTTCACTACCCTGTAACTCATATAACACCATATTCATGATTGATTGAGTGGAGGAAGAATATTGATTAATGACTTAAGTATTAAATAGATAAATGAAATGAAAATTTATCACAATCACATTCAACAACATATCACTATCTATAAAGTAATATAAGTCGATTAAGGAAGAATAAAAGATGGTTTTGGAATATCAAGTATAAAAAAGTCTCTCCCACTTCAACCACTAAATAATTATCAATCTATCGATGTGATATATAAAAATCACAAACATCAAGATACATAGACTAAAAAAAATTTCCAACCAAATGCCTACTAATGTAAAAAATACTCCTTTAATGAAGATGTTTTCTACCTTTTTTTCATTTCCCGTCATCCCATGTCATTCCTTAGGCCATTTAGATGATACAAATTTTTACACATGGATTATGTCATTCTCTATTGAGTTCTTAGGTAATGGGTTCACTCCTATCAATTCAATGGATTTTGAATATCTTGTAAATCATCCACAAATTTCCTATTGCATTATCTAATTTCTAAATTTAGTTAGAAATTGTTATTAAACATTCCTATTTTCCATGTATCCTTTATATACTTTCCATATTCACTTCATTTAGCTGCTACTAATTTTTTAAACATGGATTATGTCATTATCTATTGAATTATAAGGAAATGGGTTCACTCCAATAAATTCAATAATGGGTTCACTCTTATCAATTAAATAGAATTTTTATATCTTGTAAATCATCCATAACTTTCCTATTGCATTATCTAATTTCCAAAATTAGATAGAAATTGTTATTGAACATTCCCATTTTCCATGTATCCTTTATATACTTTCCATATTCACTTCAATTAGATGCTACTAATTTTTTAAACATGGATTATGTCCTTCTCTATTGAATTCTTAGGTAATGGGTTCACTCCAATAAATTCAATGGATTTTGTATATCTTGTAAATCATCCAAAACTTTCCTATTGCATTATCTTATTTCCTAATTTAGTTAGAAATTGTTATTGAACATTCCACTTTTCTATTACTTCCTTGCATTCTAGATCAGACAACATCAGGTGGTTAACATGGTTTACATTGAGTGTAGATATTTCGTTGGATGTTAATGCTGTCATGAGAGTCCATTAGCATGGCCTCTAAAATATGCATTCACGTAAGCAATGTGTTTTATAGAGTTTGTATTTGTTGTTGACTTCTTACCAATCTGTTGGGCATGTCGTAATGTCATTATATAGGCTCATAGACTATTCGAAGTTGTGTAGTATATGATTAAGACCCAAAGGAAGTGTTGGATTCATAAGTAATGTGAGTTGATGATGAGATATTCCTTTAATTGGTAGTAATATACTCAGTTCTAAGATGAGTTTAATTCACAAAAATTCTAGGTATCATAATTCTCATTACATTTACCATCCATCTGAATATTATGTGACATTGTTGCACTTTGTTGGGATGAATATAATGTATGATGTACTAGCAGTATAGAAATTCATTAAACTTATAATACATTATATTGTACTTCCTTCTATTAGGCACATGATTTTTTGGCATCTGAGATATACTTGGGTCCAAAAGTCACATTAGATTAGACAAAGTATCATAAAGAAGACAACATTTTCAGTATTGGAAAATGTAGTTTCAGCATGCTTATTTAGATATGAAACTCCTTCCTACTCAAAACACCTTATGTGATAAAATTCCATCCAGTACATTAATAAATTAAATGATGTCTTATATTCAACCATTCATATTAACCCCAATAAATTATTAATCTCTAATATTCACAGTTTTTCCAAATCCATAAATATTTACTACATCTAAAATATTAAGATGTTATACTAAAAACATCCTAGAATTCTTATGAGTAAAATGTGAGGGGATAAAATTAGTCCATTATGTATAATATATTTTGATATCATGTATACCTTCTTCAAGTTATTATTTCAAATGTTTTGAAAGGTCAAAATTTTTTATATATAAAAAGCTGTTTTTGAATGTTTATTTTCCTATTGTGTAGGTACTACCTTTTTTGAAATACAGAAGGAAGTTCACCTCTACATTTGTCTAAAGACAGGAGGAGTTTAACCGTAATGGATGATCCATTTATTGAAAAAAATCATCCAATGAATGGTCTCTACCAAGATATTACAATTGTTATTTGTATCTCCATGAGAAAGCCATAACTTTGACCTTTGATTAGCGAAGTCCTTGATGGGTTTAAATTAATTAGGGTAATAGATGTTTGACATTACTTAGTCTGTTTATTTTGTTTGAATTGGCTTCTTGTGAAATGAAAACTTGTTACGTTGATTAAACTGGTTATTTTTTTGTATAGAAAACATTTTTAGGGTTTAAAGGAAGCTATTTGGGATGGATGGGTCGGTGATGATCATTGTTCATTGGAGATGGCTCACTGGCATTGATGGGTCACTTGTGCTCATTGGCATGGATGGGTTGGTTCTGGAGCTTTGGAATGGCTGGTTTTAGAGCTGGCTCGCTGGCATGGATGAGAGTGGGCATGATGGCATGGATGGGATACTTCTATGATAACATGGCATGGATGGGTCATTGGTGCTACTCTTTGGTCACTAGTGTGGGAGTTTGTTCGCTAGTATGGATGGGTTGATGCTGCGTTGGAATGGATGAGTCGTTGGGTGTGGGGGGGGTATCGTATTTTTGTGGGTGGAGTGTGATGAATCCTATTGTATTAACTTTCATTATTAATATATATATATATTATATGACTCAATGCATTTAAATCATCTTAAGATGTATTATAAATGATAAATTAATTAATAAACATGATATTAAATTTTACTATAAATAAAATTTTATATTTTTTATTCTAATGTAATTTATAAACTTATTATATGTTGGAAATATTATTACCAAAAGAAAAATTAGCCAGTAGAACCTATTACAAAACACATTCACCAACATATATATTATCTGTTGGTATTTTTATAATTGTAACAGAACAATTTTTCCTGTCTCAAAAATATTTACCGACAGAGTTATTACCGACAGTTTAGTGACATGGACATATGTGTTGTAAAACATTTTACCAATAGAAAATGTACTTTTACCAACAGATATGCCCCTGTTGGAAAAAGTGAAATATTTTTTAGTGTAGAGTTTGTTATGTATTATTACGAGTTATTAAGATTTATTAGTGTTTATTAGGGTTGTTAGGGTTTAATAGTGGGTTTTAAGGGTGATTAGGGTTTATTAGTGGTTCTTAGGGGTTATTAGTGGTTGTTAGGGTTTGTTAGGTTTTGTTAGGGTTTTTAGGGTTTGGTATGGTTTGTTTGAGTTGTTTAGGGTTTTATGCATTTTTTTTTTGTGTTTTATGGGTTTGTTTGATTTTTTTTAATGCTTTGATAGGGTTAGTTTAGCATTTTTTGGGGTTTTGTTGTGTTTTTTGGGTTTTGATGCATTTTTCGGGTTTTTGTAGCAATTGTTAGGGTTTATGTAGCATTGTTAGTGGATTTAGTGGATCTTTAGGGTTTTTAGGTTTCATTAGGGTTCGTTATGGTGTATTAGGGTTTCTTTTGAGTATTTTAGGTTTTTATAGGGGTTTTAGGGTTTTTAAGGATTTCATAGGTTTTGATAGGGTTTTTTAGGAATTTTTAGGCTTTAGGGTTTTTTTAGCATTTTTAGGGGTTTTTAGGGTTTTTAACGTTTTTGAGGTTTTTTGAGGTTTTTTGAGGTTTTTAGGGTTTTTAGGTTTGTTTTCAGGTTTTTTCAGTTTTTTTGTTTTTTGGGGATTTTGGGTTTTTTTTGGTTTTTCAGGGTTTTTAGTATTTTTTGGGGCTTTAGGGTTTTTTATGGTTTTTGGGTTTTAGGGTTTTTTGGGGTTTTTTCAGATTTGTTTGGGTTTGTTAGGGGTTTTTGTGTGAATATTATCATCTTGAATGGTTTAATAGAATTTTTGTTTTATATTTGGGCTTTTAGGTATTTTGTAGCTTTTATTGGGATCTAATAGGGTTTTAGGGTTTATTACGATTTATTAGTGTTTATTAGGGTTTAGTAGATAGCATTAGGGTTTATTAGGGTTTATTATGGTTTATTATTGGTTGGTAGGGTTTGTTAGAATTTATTAGTGCTTATTAGACTGATTTAGGGTGTCTAAGGGTTTGTTAGGTTTTCTAAGGGTGTGTTAAGGTTTCTAAGGGTGGGTTAGGGTTTTTATGGGTGGGTTAGGGTTTCTAAGGGTTTGCTATGGTTTATAAGGGTTTCTAAGGTTGTGTTTGGGTTTCTATGGTTGTGTTGGGGTTTCTAAGGGTGTTCTAGGGTTTCTAAGGGCGTGTTAGGGTTTATAAGGGCGTGTTAGGGTTTCTAAGGGTGTGTTAGTGTTTCTTAGGTTTGCTCAGGGTCTTTTTAGGGGTTTTAGGGTTTTGTTAGGGTTTCTTATGGTTTCATAGGGGTTTTTTGGTGTTTCTTTGGGTTTTTTGCTTTATTGGGGTTTCTTAGTACTTCTTAGGGTTTATTAGGTCTTGTTAGGGTTTGTTAAGGTTTTTTAGTGTGTGTTGGGGTTTGTTAAGTTTTTTGGGATTTTTGGGGTTTGTTAGGGTTTGTTATGGTTTTTTATGGTTTGTTAGTGTTTGTTAGTGTTTTTAGGGTTTTTTAGCGTTTGGTAGTGTTTGTTAGGGTTTTTTCATGGGTTTTAATGGTTTTTACTATTTATGGGGTTATTCATGGTTTTTAGTGTTATTTAGTAGTTCATAGTTATCATAGATGTGTAGAGCTAGTCGCAAGTTTTAATTTAATATGTGGTAGAGGTGAAACGAACACCCAGAGAAGAATTTATAATCATTTGGAAGACTTAAGGACCTTTTGGGATTTTATGAACGTGATATGGTGTTCCTATTTGTCAAAAATGTTTAGATCTAATGCTTCGATTTGGTATATGGTAGAGGCAAAACGAACTCTTGGAGTAGAAGTTATGGTCTTTTGGTGGGTTTAAGTACCTTTTTGGGCTTTTAAGGATGTGAGAAGGTGGTTCAGTGGTTATAAGAGTGTAGGTCTAGTCGCAATATTTGATTTGATATGTGGTAGAGGCAAAACAGACACCCATAGAAGAAGTTATTGCAAAAAGGACACCAGATACCAATCTGTTGACCATCCAAATGGATTTTGTGTATTTTTGGGGGTTAAAGAATATCAGAAAGGATTCCAGTGGTTACCAGAGTGTATATAATTTCACAATCATCGATTTGATATGTGTTTGTTGACGCTCCTTTCGTCACAGAATCTAAAGATCGGAAAAGGGAATATCTCAGTTAAAAGTGATTCATCCTTTGAAGAAAACATCAAAAATCGACAAAGGCATGAACACAGGATCAACAGCAAATCCACCGCGCAAGTGATACCACTGCCGCGCAAGTATACTTGCGCGGCTACCTTGGTCGCGCAGGTGACTTGCGCGACCTAATTGGTAACCACCCGGTAACCGCCCTGGGTCTTCTTTTGCCTATAAATAGACCCTGTGGGCCCCCCATTCGGGAGGATCTTTTTCCAGAAACTCGGATTGAAGCTCCCGACGCCCAAGTCTCTTCTCAAAGCTTCCAGAACACTTCTAAGGTAATTTCTTACCTAGAATGGAAGATCTAAAGAGAAGAAGGAAGGCCTAAGTGTTGAAACTTATCAAACACTTGCGCGCCGACTTAATTCCTTCAATATAACTTGCGCGTCCCTTTTTTGGAAGAACCTCAAGAGGATGATAAAGGGTTTAATCAAGAGTCGCTCAAGTATTTCAATTCTGATTGAAAATCGCGCAAGTACACCATGTGTCGCGCAAGTATACTTGCGCGACCAATACTTGCGCGCCGCCGTAGGACTTGCGCGCCTTTCAAGACTTGCGCGCCCCTATCTTTTTGGGTGCCCATCTTGCCCATTTTTACCCCTCTTCAGCCATTTCACCTTTCCTTTTTAAGATTCAGTCTTCAAGACACTCTTCAAAGCCATTTATGGCATGAATTCTTGATTTGACTTTCTTATCTGAAAGGAATTCTGTGAAATCTCTCTCAAAGTCTAGTGATTTAAATATCCTTATGTCACTAAAATACGGGGAGTTCATTCATTCAACCTCATCCTTTAAGATGAGAAAATCTTAACCTGGGTCTCCTTTTCAGGAATAATCCCCAGTTATAAAACCTTTGATCTGGGCATCCTCCTCAGGAGTAAGCCCCAATCAAGTCCTCTAATTCTGGGCATCTTTCTTAAGAATAAGCCCCAACCTCAAATATGGGCATCCTCCTCAGGAGTAAGCCCCAAACCGTAATCCCTAACCTGGGTCTCCTTTTCAGGAATAAGACTCAGTCATAATCTTGGGCTTCCTTTTCAGGAGTAAACCCCGAGTCCCTTAGCCTGAGTCTCCTTTTCAGGAATAAGACTCAGTCATAACCTTGGGCTTCCTTTTTAGGAATAAGCCCCAAGTCCCCTTAAACTTCTCTTAACCAGTCATAAATTACCTTTGATTTGGGTTTCCTTTTCAGGAATAAAACCCAATCATAAGTCCCCTCCTAACTTGGGCATTCTCCTTAGGAATAAGCCCCAAGATTAGAGTATTCAAATCTCCATAAAGCACATATAACTTTGTGGACCCTGTTCATGGATTTTCTCCCTAAAAGTAAATCCTAAACCTTCATCTATCTGGGCAGTCATCCATACATAAGCCCCAAACAATTTCTTATGATTGCATCTTTCATGGCACAATTGTCTAAATTTTACCAATGCCTCTTGTTTCTCACACCGAGCATGACTCACGTGAGCTTAGAGTGTAAAAGTAATTATGACATTCTTCTTTGAGCCATCAATCATAAACATCATACTCCATAACTCGAACTACGTGGGTTCTGATTCCTTTTCCAAAACAAAGGATATGTAGGTAGCCCATTTATGGGTTCGATCCCAACTTTGAAATAATCTCCGTCCTTCTGAATGACGATAAACTTCAAGTGCCCCACTGAGTGGATTTAAAACCAGCCTGGTCATCATAATGACCAAGAGACTTTTTATATAAATATTTTGAAGGATACCATTGATCAAGAATCTCTAAACAGATATAGATGATTCTCTATTGATGAAGAACCTCAAATACATATAAAAGATTCTCTAAATTTCTTTCATATTTAATCATTGATTGTTAAAACTAAAGGAAAGCTCATTTTATACTTGGTAATGTAATAAGGATTCACGAACATAACTTAAATCTATAAAGAGAGTCTCGGAGTAGACAATAATTCCCCTCAAAAAGGTGTGATGAGTCCGACCTCCCATCCTCTCGACCAATGCAAATTCCTAAGCCTCATTAGCCCACAAGCTAATGAGCGCCTGCCTTTGGAAAGTAGGTCCAAGCGGATGTGGAATCATTGGATGTTTCCGGTTCTACGAACAAACCTGTTAGAAACCGATCGGAACGTTTGAATCTCCCGTCCAGGTGGTCATCCCCGGATTCTGTGCGAAACAAAAATGGTGAACCCGACGTGAATCCTTAACCAAGTTAAAGTGATGTTCTTCTTATTTGTTAGGCCCCTTGGGCCAACAAGGCAATCATTGACATATGCTCATCCAAAAGATGCAGTGGCCGGATTCATCTTGATTATGTCTGTTACATGGAATAGGCACTCTTTTTTCAAGATCTTCTGCAAAAATGGCTTTCCTTAAATTCACCCCTGTGAATACTGCTGCTGTGAACACCTCTACTGTGAGGTCTGCTGCTGTGAAAACCAATGCTGCTACTCCTGCTGGAACGTCATCCGCTCTGAGGATGACATCACCAACTTAGCGTCTTCAACGCTGTGTTTCTAATGCACTGGTTAAGGAGTACCGTCGCAACGGTACTATCCCAACTCTGGAGGCCGCTCGTCAAGCCCTCCAAGTTAACAACTCTACCTGGTCGTCCGGACAACGGCGGCCATCAATCAAGAAGCAGGCGGTGCTGACTACCGTCTCCAACCGTTTCGGGTCGTTATCCCCGGAACGCAATTTCCATTCACTCCCTTACTCCGAGGAAGTGAATGAGCAGGTCCCTCGGGGCCTTAATTCAAAAAGACAGGAGTCCTTCCCGAGGGCTCCCATCAACAATCGCCGCCAGACTCGTGCGGTAGTGCGCCCTCAACATGATGAGGGTACCGACTCCAGGCATTCAGCTCAGGTTCCTCGAACCCGAGCAGGCAAGATGAACCGCCAGAGACGGAATCCGGTTAACAATAGGCAGGTTGTCATCCCTGCCATATCCGGAGAAGTCCACCAACCTAACTTGGTGGAAAATAACGAGCAGGCATACACACCTGCCCGTTTTAATTCAGCTGTCCAGCAGACTCGTCTGATAGCATCAAGCCGATCCCGCCAGGCAATTCCGGCGGAGTACCATAGGCAGGAACATACACCTGCTTATACATCACCAGTTAGTCAGCAGGCTCGTCTGACTACATATGGTGGATCTCGTCAACCGCATTTGGTGAAGTGTAATCAGCAGGCACATACACCTGCTTATACTAATCAAGCCTACCAACAGTCTCGCTTGGTAGCGCACGGAGAAGTCAGTCGGAAAGCCCCGACGACAAACAGGAGGCAGACTAAACTCTCTGCCTCCACACTTGAGTACTGTCAGGATTCACTGATAGGAAAAGGAGGACAGGAGCAGGCACATACACCTACTCCAAGCCCGGAATGGACGTATATCCCTGTTCCGGCGGCTGAAGTCACCAAACATATTTTGTCAATGGTGAAAGAGCAGAAGCAAATTCCTGCTCATATTCTGGATGCTTGCCAGGATATCATAACAGCTTCAGCATCATCTCAGGGACAGACACATAAATCTATCCCTAGCAGTGGAGTGACACATCAACAATTCACTCCGGAACAGACACACACATCTGTTCCAGTCCAAGAGGGTTGTGGGGCCTACTCCCCCATATCATATGGACAACCAAGTCAGGCACATACACACGATTTGAGTGATGATCGTCATCCTAACCTGACCATCATTCCTGATCAGGCACATACACCTGCTCAGAGCAATCACTTTCGTCATCAAGTGGTTTCTAAAGCGAGTAAGAAGGCATCTAAGAAAAAGATCCGCCCAGCACAGTTAGGAGATCAAAGGCCAATCTGTAACCAAGCCTTGCTCGATGCTGGAGTTCTTGAAGCCCTCAGACATTTATCTTTCGGAATTCAAGATTCTACTCCCTCAGTTCCCAATAACGGGAACATTAATCCTGAAGGTCTTCAACAGACACTTCCTCATGAAGACTTGCTTCATGAAAATTCGGTCAATCTTGAATTTTCTTCTTCAGATGAGAGCCACAGGAACCCTCTGTGTGGTCAGAAGACCAAGGAGCAAGAGATTTCATCTTTTGCTGTAACCCATCATGATGGTCCTCCTCATGGTGATGAACTTCGCTGCGAAAGTCCTCTCCGCAGTAGTGATTCACGTTGTCTCGAAAATTCTTCAGAAGGCAATGTAGTGACGAGAAAGCCCTCCTATCTCGAGGCACTTGCAAACGTAAAACCAGTCATGTCTGATGCTTTACTATCGGCAGGTGAAACTCTTTCTCCATCAGAAGATAGCCTGGGGTTCAGGTTATTCTCCGAACCTTCCCTGGGTCATTCATCTTCCAGCATGAATATTGATTTCTCTACCAATCTTGTTGAATCCGATGAAGCAACAAGGAAACACCAACTCTGGTCCAAACAGGTAGAAGAATCTTCATTTAAAGATAAAGAGGAAATTCTGAACATGAGGAAAAAACTGGCAAAAGGTGAAGTACCAGTCATGTTTTGGCCTTTGGCTGATTCCCAGTACGACATTCCAAAGATGTTGATGGATAATGGAATCCATGATATTCGTCTCAACATATGGAAAACTCTTTGTCAATTAAAGAAGAAGGTATTATCTTACGATGAATATGAAAATCATCTTAAGATAATAGAAGGGTTACAACGCCAGATTGATTTGGCATCTCTATCAGTCTCTCGGTATCCGATGGCTGAAAAGCAACAGAGAACCCTTCAACGTTCATGCCTTGGCGCACTAAGAAGATTGTGTTAGTTAATTTCCAATGCTCCATCTAATGTTCATATCAGAGGATGGGGTGTTCACAGAGCACTACATTTCACAGTGCTTTCCGGTCAGCAAAGCCCGCCGAAAATGGTCTCATGCAATGTTATTGCCCATGGCCGGCCACAGTCAATGGGCTTTGTTCATAATCAAAAGCTTGCTCGAGAACAAGCTTCAACTAGTTCCTCTCAAAATCAAGTATATAGAGAACAGGTTGTTGAATTGCTTCTACATCAAGCAGGCGAGAATATTGCACAAGCCTCTCGTCTGGAGCAAACACGTCATCAAAAGACAGAAGTTTCCGAAATCATCCAACGGTCTGTTGAACCAGGTGATAAAAGTGGATACAGGTTAATGCATCCAGCTAATTTCCAAACTAAGATTCGCAAGATCAAGAGAGATTTCAAGAAGATCTCAGACATAGCATGTCAAGAGACACCCCAGCTTGCCAGACTGGGGACTTCTCTAACCCAACCCTCAGAGTCAACGAATGGGATTCGAGGAGTTGAGCGGAAGCAGCAGGAACACCCCCAGTCCACCGGACTGGGGACTTTTTCAAATCTTCAATCCCTCCCTCAGAGAAAGTCAGTATTCTCTCGATTAGGGAATAAGCCTCAAGAGGAACGAAGAGCCAAGCTGTCAGGAGATTCTCTCCAAGTGACGGTTCTCCAAGAAATTCCTGAGGGATCAAGTCAACGGAATGCCATGTCTCAACATGGACATAGAAGGAGACAATATCACAGTAATGCTGATAGAAAGGATTCCATGCAATATGCATCCATTAATGTCATCAATGCTGTTGCTGCTGATTAACCAGATGAGGCTCAATCAGAGGGATCAGACGAAGAGGTTCCTGCTCAAGAAGTTGCGCACACAGACCTAAATGAAGAAGGTGTGCGCACACGTAATCAAAGGCTTACCCAAAATCTGGGTATTCCTTCAAGTAACCCACTTCCCCCTCTCCGAAAAGGATCAAATAAGGGGAAAGGAAAGAATCAGGTTACTTCTCACCCTTCCTCCGAAGGAGGTCAATCGCTCTCATTAGAGCAAAGATTTTCACAACAGGAGGAAGAAATGAAAGAATTAAGAAGGTTGAATGCAGAACTACTTCAGAGTAGTCTTCTTCTTAAGAATGCTGAAGTCCGACAGCCGAAGGAATTTGTTGTAACTGCTGAGATGGATCAAGAATATCCTCCTTTGTCAGTACACCCACAGAGGTCTAATCCTACGGGTCAAACGCAACAACGGTTGGCAGCACTACCATCAGTTGCAGCACCAACCACCACGTCTGTCCAAGCTCCATTCATTGCACCTACCCAAAACCAAGTTCAACCTGACGTTTCTCAAAAGTTAATAACTACTATTGAGTCATTAACAGCTCGGTTAGAAACTATGGAAGGGAAACGGGCGCAAGTTCAACCTGAAAAGAAAGTTTACCCTGAATGGGTAGATTCAATTTCTCCTCCATCCAGTTTTGGAAACCCTATTTTCCCTACTTTCAATGGATCAGGCGACCCTGAACAACATTTGACGCATTACGTATCTTGTTGTGATCCTATGATGGGAACTCCAGAGCAGCATGAAGCAGTGAAACTCAGATGCTTCGTGCGAACCTTGCAAGGACCATCTTTTGTCTGGTATACAAGCTTGAAATCCCGGTCAGTCATCGGATGGGAGGATCTTCGTCAAAAATTCCTTCTTCAGTTTAGCTCAACTTTGCCAAAAACGACAGTTTTCGATCTTACAAACTGCAAGCAAAGGGAGAATGAAAGAGTCTCTGATTTCATTGCTCGTTGTAAGGGATTAAAGTATTCCTTGAGTTTATCACTCCCTCAGGAGGAATTGTTTCCAATCTGTGTGGCAAATTTGCGTGACGAATTACGCACGCCATTGATCCCTGTGAAATACACAGGAGGGTTTCGAGACCTTACTTCAATCGCTCAACAGATTGAAGATTCCCTTATACAGGCTAAGGTTAAATCTCGTGTAATTCCATCAGCTCTAGGAAGAAGAATGGGTAAAGCAGAAACTGCTACAGTTATGCTTAAACAGGCACCTGTACCTATTTCTACTTCAAAACCTTCATCTTCTCGAAGGGCTCCACCTCCTGAACGCCAACAACAAAGGCTATTTCGTCCAAATGATCAAAAAGATCAACGACGAAAACAATTTGAGGATATGAAGAGTAAAACATACTCTTTCCGAAGTGAGCAAGTTCCTGGTTACTTCATTTCAGCTCTGGAAAATAATTTGGTTCAATTACCAGTGCCCAGGAGGCCAAACAAGGAAGGAGATGAAGATCGCCCCAATTATTGTCCCTTTCATCAAATGTTGGGGCATCCCATCCAGGAGTGTTTTGTCTTTAAAGACCTCCTGCAAAAGATGGTCGACTTGGGACAAGTCAAATTGAAGGGTTCTTCAGCTCATGTAGCGTGTATTACCGCTACAGATCCAGAAGAAGGAGGCGAGTGGCAGGAAGTCAAAAGCAAAACTGCGAAAAAATATGATGATTGGATGGTCAGAAAGACAATCAATCGGACCCATTCCATTTTGCGAACACAATTGAAGAAGCCAATTGTGTCTCCTACAAAAGCTGCAGTAAAGCCTCCATCAAAGGACAAATCCTCCAAAGGGCAGCATAATTCAAAGAAGAAAGAGGAATCAGGAGAAGATGAGTATGCATCAAAGCCTAAATTGTCTTTGACTCTGGTAGATTTCATGCCATCTACTTCAAAGCAATGGGCACCGTCCCACCAAATGGCACAGCCTAAACAGGCCAACCAGGCAGAGTCTTTATCAGACGAAGAGTTAATCTTTGGTTCTGTTAATATGATTCAATTAACAGATTCATATTCCAGTCTTGATGAGCCTGAATTCCCTGTATCAAATAAGGGAACCCGAAGAATTTCTAGAGGTTCAGGATATAGGGGAAGACATGGATCTTTCCGAAGCCACTACTCTAATTCTACCCCTGCTAGCACTGTATATGCAGCAGAAACTCGTGGTAGAGCCCTTCAGCGAGCTCAAAAAGAACAAGCAAGTTCTTCTGCCAATGGCCAACTCAGCTTCGGCACAGTTATTTTGGAAGATCGATTAAAGGTTCCATATTCTTTATCTCAGCAAGTAAATGGATTTAATCAGTCTAATTTTCCAAAACCAAAGATGTTGCCAACTTCAATACAAGATGCATCAGCTTCCAAAGCATCTGCTTCCAAGGTACCTGCTAAACCGCATATTCCTATTGGGAAACGCAGGCCTCTAGATCAAAAGTATGATATATTGAAACACTTGTCCCAAGTACCAGCCAAATTATCAATTTTGGATGCTTTGAATCTATCAAGAGATCTTCGGGAAGCACTCATCAAAGCTTTGTCAAGTCCTCAGGAGTTTGAAGCTGAAATTGCTGCAGCTGAAATTTATCACATAGAGAATAATCCTGCAGAATGTCATGCAGTGATATCTTTTACTGATAAAGATGAAGATGATGTTGTGCATGGGCACATAAAACCTTTTTACTTATCTGGAAAAGTCAATGGTATAGATGTTCGAAGAGCTTTTATTGACAATGGTTCAGGAGTCAACCTCATGCCCATTCGTACACTTCGTCGATTGGGCCTCACGGAATCTGATTTATCTCCTTCTACCATGATGTTGCAAGGATATGATAAAAATGAACAAGAACCACTGGGAGAAGTTACGCTCAGAACTCAGTTTGGAGATCTTGTTTCCAATTCGGATTTCATGATTGTTGATCAAGACTCAGCTTTCAATATCTTGCTTGGAAGACCCTGGCTACATCAGCATGCAGCTATTCCGTCATCATACCATCAATGTCTCAAATACTGTTTCGATGGTCAAGTTGGAACATTGTATGGTGATAAGGCCCCGTTCAAGACATGTGAGTCTCAATACATTGAGGCGGAATTTTATCACATGAAGGGAAGAGAAAAATCTACAATGAAGGAAATTACCAAAGTTAATGCTCCATATGGTTTGGAAAAAATTCCAATAAATCCATTTTTACATGTGAGTACAGATTATGTGTTACCTATTAGTCAAATTGACAAAATAGGCCCAAATCAAAATACTCTTATGGAAATATCCATAATGTCAATTACGGCAATTGAGCCAGACAACATGGGAGAAATTGGTAACTTACCAAGCAGTGATGAAATCATAAGTGGTGACGTTTTCATTTCGTATGCTGAAATCAAACAAGTCTATACTTCGCTAATCAGGCCAGAAGAAGTTATAGCAACACCAGAGGTGAATATTGATGTCGATTCTCAATCCATCATCTCCTCTTTGATTCCCAAAGAAGACCCTTTATCATCAATAGGGTCGGAAATGGAAGCTTCTTCTTCAAAATGTGAAAATTTTGACATCTATTATGGTCATGAGGATTTCATTTTTTCATCTACTTTTCAAGTAGAAACGGAAGAAATAACACATGATGAAGAGGAAGAGGAATATCTTAGAGATGCTCCTCCATCATTTGAAGAGGGTATCTCTACCACTGTGGATGAACTCAGAGAAGTAAATCTGGGTACAGAGAAAGATCCACGCCCCACTTTAATTAGTGCGGCCATGACCCTTGAAGAACAAGGGATGTATATTTCTTTTCTAAAGCAAAATAAAGATATTTTTGCTTGGAATTATACAGAGATTCCTGGCCTTGATCCTGATGTTTCCACCCATCATTTGGGTTTGCCAAAAGAACATCGAGGATTCAAGCAAGCCGCGAGAAGAACACACCCAACCTATGCTTCCAAAATCGGGGCTGAAGTGGATAAGCTTATCAAAGCTAACTTCATCAGAGAAGTTCAATATCCCAAGTGGTTGGCTAATATTGTCCCTGTAAAGAAGAAGAACGGACAAATTAGGGTTTGCATCGATTTCAGAGATCTTAATCGGTATTGTCCCAAAGATGATTTTCCAGTTCCGATTACAGAACTCTTAATTGATGCGACGGCTGGCTATGAAGTACTTTCTTTCATGGATGGATATTCTGGATATAATCAGATCCGAATGGCCCCAGAAGATGAGGAATATACAGCCTTCAGAGCTCCTCAAGGTGTGTTTTGTTACCGGGTGATGCCCTTTGGTTTAAAGAATGCAGGTGCAACATATCAACGCGCCATGCATCGTATCTTCAAACATTTTCTAGGGAAATTTGTTGAATGCTATGTAGATGATCTGGTGGTTAAATCCAAACAAAGTTTTGATCACTTGGCTGATTTGGAAGTCATATTCCACAAGCTTCGACAACATAATTTGAAGATGAACCCCTTAAAATGTGCTTTTGGGGTAACCTCAGGAAAATTCCTTGGCTTTGTTGTACGCCATCGTGGTATTGAAGTCGATCCTGAGAAGACCAAATCAATCCTTGGTATGTCACCTCCTCAGAATTTGAAAGAATTAAGAGGACTTCAAGGACACTTAGCCTATATTCGGCGTTTCATCGCCAATTTGGCAGGCAAAAGTTTACCTTTTACCAAATTATTGAAGAAAGGAGTCACTTACCAATGGACTGAAGAATGTCAAAAAGCATTTGATGTTCTCAAGAAATACCTCTTGAGTCCACCAGTACTCATGCCACCTGTTGAGGGTAGGCCTCTTATCCTCTATGTGACATCTTTAGAGCGATCATTGGGTGCCTTTCTCGCTCAAAAGAATGATGCTGGGAATGAAAATAGTCTCTACTATCTCAGTAGAACTATGCTTGAAGCAGAAACCCGGTATTCGAGTATTGAAAAGTGCTGCCTAGCATTAATCTTTGCAGTTCAGAAACTGAGACACTACCTGCAACATCACAAGGTCCAATTAGTATCTCGTAATAATCCACTCAAATTCATCCTTAGTCGTCCAATGCTTACAGGACGTCTGGCAAGGTGGGCGGTTATTCTACAGCAGTTCGACATCCAGTATGTGTCTCAAAAGGCAATTAAGGGCCAAGCTCTGGCTGATTTCCTGGCTGAACACCCTTCAGTGGAAGACACGTATTCAGATATCTAACTCCCTGATGAGGAAGTTTTTTCTATTCAAGAGAGTCCTCAAACATGGGAAATGTATTTTGATGGTGCTTCTAGAAGTCCAACAGGGAAGAAAATGGAAAATCCTAAATTCAACAAAGTTGGTTTAGGAATTGTGCTCATTTCTCCAGATAAGGTAGTGTTACCTTATTCCCCTTTGTTGTGGGAAGGTGGTACCAATAATGAAGCTGAATACCAAGCTCTCATTGCAGGCTTGGAGTTAGCACTTCAAGAACAAGTGAATCACTTAAAGGTGAAAGGTGATTCAGACCTGGTAATCAAACAAGTCAATGGGGATTATGCCATCAGAAAAGAAGAATTAATCCCTTTGTATGATTACGTCAGAGAGTTAATGTCGGAATTCCCTTCAGAACCGACATTTTCTTATGTCCCAAGATCACAAAATTCTCAAGCTAATGCACTGGCTAATATAGCCACAGCTTTAGCAGATCCAAATCGGGATGAGACAACCATCGGTATTGCCCACCGTCGTGCAATTTCACCTTATGTTCAAGTCAGAACAGAGGAAATTAATGAAATTAGTCCCATTCCTGAACCGTATGGTCATACTACAGGATGGATGTCACCTATCAAGTAATACCTTCAAAATGGAACACTTCCACCTGATAGAGCCGAGAAAGAACAAATTCGGCGACGTGTGGTCAATTTTACTCTTTATGATGGTCCAAACCACCTCGAGAAAATTCTCTACAAACGTGGTTTTGATGGAGTTCTCTTCAGATGTATTGATGGTGAAGAGACAATGGCTGTCATAAAAGAAGTGCATGCAGGAGTCTGTGGTGCCCACCAGTCCGGACATAGATTGTCTGATCAAATTCGAAGGCTTGGATACTTCTGGCCTTCAATGATACAAGATTGTGTTAATTTCACAAAGAAGTGTCATTCATGCCAAGTATATGCCAACTTCATTCATCAACCTCCAGAGTTGCTTCATACAGCTAAATACTCATGGCCATTTTCCACATGGGGAATGGATGTGGTGGGACCTTACCCTTCAGCTACGGCCAAGCAGTTTAAGTACATTCTTACTGCTACTGATTTCTTTTCCAAATGGGCAGAGGCAGTACCTCTCAAAGAAGTCAGTTCTAAATGCATTGTTAGCTTCATCAAGTCTAACATCATTACTAGATTTGGTGTCCGTCATACCATATTGACGGACAACGACACCAACTTCTGTTCTTCTGAGGTAAAGAAATTGCATCAAGAATACAACATTAAGTCCAACCATTCATCTCGATATCATGGAGCGGCTAATGGCCAGATAGAGGCCTTCAACAAGACTCTTTCAAATATACTGCAAAAGATGGTAGATAAAGATAAGAGGTCATGGCCTGATAAACTCTATCATGCTTTATGGGCTTATCGGACTACCACTCGCAATGCAACGCGGTCTACTCTATATTCATTGGTATATGGAACAGAAGCAGTCTTGCCAATTGAAGTTCAATTTCCCTCACTCAGAATAGCCATTTGTGATCAGTTATCAACAGATGAGCAATCCCAAAAGCGGTTGAATGAATTGGAACAGTTAGATGAGAAGAGATTGTGCACTTTGCACCACTTGGAAATCTATCAGAATCAGATAACACGAGCTTTTAACAAAAAAGTTCGTCTTCGTTCATTCATTCAGGGAGAATTGGTATTGGTTCTCAGAACACCAATGATACCAGGAAAGAAGCCTCCCAAGCTTGAACCAAAATGGGAAGGACCTTATTCAATACATAAGGTCTACTCCAATGGAGCGTATTCTCTGATCTCAATGGATGGAGAACACATGACGACTCCAACTAATGCCAGATTTCTGAAGAAGTATTTTGTATAAACACAAAATATTGTTCCCAGAACCAAGACTCTTACATTTGATTCGTACAGCTATGGTCCAGTATGAACTTAAACTGCAACTTCGTCCAACATGACGTTAAACTGTGTCACCTTCCATGTCCTACATGACATTAAACTGTATAATGTCCTATATACATGACATTAAACTGTACAGAAGTTCCTTATTTGTCCGAGATGACATTAAATTATTATTGTGTCCTAGCAACATGCCATTAAACTGTGTGGCACTTCCAACGTCCAGCATGACGTTAAACTGTAAAAAGTCCCCAGAACTGATATCCTCATATTTGTTCACCTTAGTCCTAGTTACATGACTTTAAACTGTACAGCACCAGTTAGTCCTAGCTACATGACTTTAAACTGTACAGTAATGGTCCAGTATGACCTTAAACTGCAACTTCGTCCCACACAACATTAAACTGTGAAAAAGTTCCCTAAACCGTCCAGCATGACCTTAAACTGCATCATCCCTGGTCCATGTATATGACCATAAACTATTTTCAAATCCCTTATGTCTAGCAAGACGTTAAACTGTGACGTCCTAACTACATGACGTTAAACTGTATAAAAGTCCCTCACGTCTGGAAAGACGTTAAAACTATATAATCATCAAAGGTCCAACATGAAATTAAACTGCACCATCCATGGTCCATGCATATGACCTTAAACTATTCGCACTTTCGTCCGACATGACGTTAAAATGATACACTCTTTTGTCCTTACTGCATGACATTAAACTGCACAGTCCCCCTTTTCGTCTAATAGGACGTTAAACTATATTGTCCCCATCGTCCTAACTACATGACGCTAAACTGTACAGAAAGTCCTTGATATGTCCTACATGACATTAAACTGTTATTTTGTCCCTGCTACATGACACTAAACTGTGCAGCACCAATAGTCCTAACTGCAAGACTTTAAACTGCATAGTCCCTTTTTTATGTCCTACATGACATTAAAATTGTGCATCATTAAGGTTGTTATTATCTCTTGTTTCTCACACCAAGTATGACTCACGTGAGCTTAGAGCGAACATCAACCATAACACTCCCTTTGGGCCACTAACCATGTGTAAGTCCCAACAACATTTTTTATTAGATCATTGTCCCCAAGAATAACTTGATCATTGATTCATTCTTTAATTGAACTACACGGACTTTGATCCTTGCCCTCCAGGCTGGGTATGTAGGAAACCTCCCAAGGTTCAAGCCCAAAAACAATCTCTTCACATCGGTTCACCACCATCTCATATGATGATGATTTGTGAAACCACCCCTGGAATCAATATCTTTACATTGATTCACTTTCGTCCTTGTTATATGACGTTAAACTATACAACACTTTTGTCCGGTACGACAATAAACTACAATATTCTTTGATTTCCTCATTTGAGAAGGAACCATTATTAACATTGATTCTTTTTTCAATCATGGTTTTCATTTTTTCAAAAGTCTACGTACATACATGGTAATGCCTAAACTTTTTATCTTAGGTTAAACCATCATTGCACTAAAGTCCCCTTTCACCCTTCACATGTACGAACCAAATTTGTACTAAGGGTAATTCTAGAACTACGTGGACTTGATTCCCATCCTTATGGGATACGTAGGAACATTCGAGTGTCCCTCGAATCCAGTCCCAAGTCTTTTGGGCCTAACCCCAAATTTCACTTTCAGTCCCTTGGCTGAAAAGTCCTCATGAAAACACACACTGTGTATTCATTATTATGGTCCGAATTCTATGACCTTAAACTAAGATCACTCATACTTTCGTCCTGCATGACGTTAAACTACAAGAACTACGTATGGCTTGATTCTCATTCTTATGAGATACGTAGTGAAGTCCAAAATTTCAATTTAGGACCCAGCCACAACATGATTATGGTTTTCATTGACCTATGTATCTCTATATACATTGGACAATACCCATATTTATGTATTATAATCCTAACCTTAAATATTTTCAGATCTTCATAACCCTTTTCATGACTTCTAGTCACAAAAATGTCAAACTTCTGAGAATTCTTTTGCCTGACTATGCAGCACGTGCCCATAGGTGGCCTTGCATAAATAGTCCACATAACAGACTTGTCAGCCAAAAGATGCTATTTTATTTAACTATGCAGCCAATGGCCATAGGTGGCCCTGCATATTTCAACCCCCTAACGGGTTTTGTTAAATAATAGTAACTTCATTCTTGGGAAGAATGCCTCTTTTGTCCTTATTTGTCTTAAACGACAGTATGTAGGGATCCACAAAAATAGCCATCCTTAACGTATTTGTCCCATATCCTTTTTCATGATCTGAAAGTATTCAAGTCTATGGTTTATTCTTCTTCCCTACGTTTGGGTCAGACCTTCGTAGGAGTGATATTCATCCAGTTCTTCGATATTCTTGTTTGGAAATATCTTCTCCATATTCAAGTACCTCTTTCCATACAACAAACTCTATGCTTTAGAAAATTTGAATCTCCATAAACTTTCACTGGCTTTTAGCACTAGGAAAGTAAATTTCTGGGAGTTCTTTTGCCTAACTATGCAGCACGTGCTCATAGGTGGCATTGCATAAACAGTCCACATAACAGACTTGTCAGCCAAAAGATGCTATTTTATTTGACTATACAGCCAATGCCCATAGGTGGCCCTGCATATTTCAACCCCCTAACGGGTTTTGTTAAATAATAGTAACTTCATTCTTGGAAACTACTTCTTCTAATGCCTTTTAGCTCTTTTTTTCATATCATTCCTCAGATTCAAATATTCTTAAGCCATAGTTTACATTTTTTCCCTCATACTTGAGTATGGTAAATATGTTTTCAGATAAATTGTCAAGGAATTGAATCCATTTTAATCCATTTTCGGTCAAAGCTATTTCGACCTTAAACATTAGCCCCTTTATGTCCGGCATGCATGACTTTAAACTGCCCACACAAAAGACAAAGGAACTCTGAATAAAAGTCAAGTTCCATCTCACTAAATATACATTTTTTTGTATGATTTAGGTAATATTGAGCAGTTAAAAGATTCAATGTTTTTAGGGTTATTTGTAATAATCCTAGTAAAAATCAAACTATGATTACTAAGCCCATTGGCTTAAGTAAATTTGAAGCAGGTAATGGAAGAATGCAAGTACAAATGATTGAAGACAAAAGTGTTTTTCATTGATACACAAGAGTTAGAAGGACATCCACAGACTGGAATCTCTTCTCTTTTTCAAGAATTACAGAAGATTGTCAACATAAGTCTTAATTTGATGTATAGAATCCTGAGCCTTATCAACAGTTACTTGAAGCTCGTGCACTTGACCAGCTTCACTCTTTTCAGCTTGCTGAAGTTCCTTCTTAGCATCTGCAATGGATTTCATGCCATTCATATGAGTTTCATCCAATGATTTATTAAGCTGATCAAGTTCCCCAGTAACAGCATATAACTGTTGCTGGAGTTGCACCTGCTGGACGACCTTTTCTTTGATTTTTTGCTTCAGATCCTTCATCTTGACAGCATAATCAGCTTCAGCCTGGGATATCGCAGCCTCAAATTCACCTATGTTGACTGAAAATTTCACTCTGGTCAAATCTTCACGACTTGTCTGCATTTGCTCCCTCCTGAAAATGATCTGTTTCACCACAGCATGGATCTTTTCATACCCAAAACCACCAAGTCCCATTATAACAAATTGGGATGAAAATCGGGAAATTTCTGATGGTAGCTCTTCTAAAGGCACCCCCGATATGATATTCCATATGTTATTCCATGCCTTACATCGTGAAAAGCTGAATGCTTTAAGCATATCTGGATCTGATTCAATATCATCGTCAGAAGGGGGTATGTAATCTGGAATTAGCGCACTTATGGAGGTGCCTTGTCCTGCTCTTTCCCCTCTGACTTGTGCTTCTTCACTTTCAATTCCCGTTGGGGTAGAGGCTGAGGCCTCATCTTCGGATCTAGTCATTGCAGTTGATGGTCCTGCATGATTAATTGAAAGGTTTAGTCAGCTTCAAAGGATAACAAAAGAATGGATTGTCTTGTGAATAAAGTACAATCACAAATATTGTTATCCATTACCCAATGGTGGTTCAGCAACCTGAGAAGACTTCTCCCTATCTTTCCCAGTTTCAACAGGATTTTCAAGATGAGTCTCAGGAGAGTTTATTGGATTTAGCTCTACTTGAGCTAATTTTTCTGCAATGATAGGGTTGACATCAGTGTCCACACCCTCTTCGGGCATTGGCAGTTCAGCGGCTTCTACGGAAGAAACTGCATATTATTTTATATCATGGTTAGAAGTATATTTTTTCAAAGAAAAACTTGGGCGAAGGGTAACACTCACACCCAAGGTCTTCTAAATCACATGACAACTCAGCATGATTATAAAATTCTTCAAAAGTCATTCCTTGATTCATCATTTCATCCAATGATACTTCAGAATCTTGATTAGTCTCACCAGTGGGAGCATTTGCTACGTCTTCTTGCCGACTTATGTCCTGCAACCCCTGACCCTGGACAGCATCTTCAGTGATAGGAGGGATACTGGGAATGGATGGTAGCTCTTCTCCAGGAGCAACCAAGTTAGCCTGAGTCTGTGATTGTTCTACAGCACCCTCCACGACCTTTGAAGAAGGATCAGTCCCTTCCCTCAAGGGAGAAATTGAAGAAGCCCCTGCAATCCTCGGAAATATGAGTAACCATATGATTATGGGTATAAACTCATGATTGTTCGAAGGACTTACCACTGCTAATGAAACGTTTAGCTAGGGATTTTCTCCTTCGTTGCCTTGGCTTCTTTTGTTTTTTCGGAGTATCAGTAGTCTCCCTTATTGGCACTTGGATTGGCGAATGAAAGGCTATGTCCAGTGCCTCATTCATGGCCTGCTGGCCTGGAGATATCTCACCTGGTTCGCGAGGAGAATCAGCAGCAGCCCCGATAGCGGTACCACCAGGGCTATATTGTGGCGAAGGAACCCCGGTTCCTTTCTTTGCAAGCTGCAAGATGAAGAAAATAACTTCCTTAAATAAACAAAGCTTCAACTAAAATCAAGTTGCAAAGAAAATAAGGAAAGAAAACTTACATCTTCAGGAGCCACGTACTCTTGCCATTCCTCATCTCCAGAACCACCAGCCCCCTCAGTGGTGCCACGATCAATCATTTCCTTCACCCGCCTGGTGATAGGAACCGAATTATCAGTGGAATATATGAAAATTTCTAGCTCTCTGATGTAAGCTCGCACTTCATTGGGGTTATCTCCGTATTGAAGGTCTTTAGAAGCTAGAAGATATCCTATTCCAGGAAGTTGTAGGCCCTCACACAAATCCAGCCAGGCGGTCTCAGTATCACAATATAAGCTCTGCCATAGCTGAACAGCCTCTGGTCTTAGATATAAAGGCTGTGAGGAAGGTCCTACAATTTTTGATTTTAATTTCTTCCCGACTCCTGCAACTACAGATAGAGAATAAGAAAGTGAGACTTATTACTTTATAAAGTAGCAGTGATTGAAGTTATTACAATCAAATAACTCACCAGGAGCTGATGGAGTGGGTCTTTTTACTCTGGCCGGAGGATTATATCGTGCACGAAACCGCTTTGCTGCCGGTTGTGCCTCATCATCCCCATCGTGATAATCCGATGAATCAGTTCTAGAAGAGGAGTTTGTTGAACCTATTTCAGGTGGAGAAGCGTCACCTTCATGAGGAAGAGTTTCTTTCTCTACAGTCATCTTCCTCTTTCCCACTTGATATACTGGGTGATTCAATATCCCTTTAGGGTATGATGCTATCCAGTGTTCGACATAAAATGTAGTCAGATAATGTGCCGCTTTTTCAACTGGTAGATCAAATACTGCCCCAGTCTTCTCTCTTGATGTCAGCAACCATAGTTGTCGAGCAACCATCGGATGTTGGTCTAACCTGACATGTACTGGAGGGGATACAACAATCTGTTGCAAACATTTGAATTGGCGTGCAAATCTATATGGAGCATAGGCCTCGCATATGATTTCTCCATCAATCCTGGCTACTAACACGCCATCCCTGCAAGCTAGCATGTATGCCCTCAAATCCAAATGGGCTTTCCCATCATCAACAAACCACCCGGATGGCGGACTTCCATAAGGAAAGAAGTTGAATTCCTTATACATGCTTAGTCTTACTTTCATGTCATAACCATTAACATCTAATGGAGAAATTCCAGAGAATGCTTGCACTGATGGTCTGAAAGAGCTTCCAGGAATTTGTAATCCATTCTGTACATTGTAAGTCCGGAAGTGAGTGGCGATCCATCCCCACAAAACCTGGAATGGTCCCACTATTCTTAAAGGAGATTTACCCTGGATGACGTGAAGTAAACTCCTGTGAATCTTTGCTAAAATGGGGGTAGCTAACCCAACCATTTTTCCCTCAGCTAACTTGGCCTCAATGACGAAGGTCCCTGGCCTAACGCCTCCCTTCGAATCCCTGACCGGAAAGAGATAAACACTAAGCCACATTTCCAAGAAACCCGCCAGACGAGTTTTCTTTGGAATTCTTTGATTCACTTCATATCCCCATTTTTCAAACTCTCCTGCTTCTAGAGTTGGCCAGAATGTGCCAGGAGCTCCTCTCTTCTCAGGTTTTGGACAAGTGGTAGGACGTCTGGGCCGGGTATCCTTGGATTTCTTTTTCTTGGATCCTTTTTCTTTTGGCTCTATCCCTTTCTTCTCAGTAAGAAACACATTCATCCATTCTTCCTGATGAATATCTTTTCTAAAATGAGTTAATGAGGTCTCTGAACTCTTGATCCTGTGAAAGATTTTAAATAATTCTCGAGCCAAAGAAGGAGTCTTCTCTGGATCATTCCAAGTCACCTTGGGAGGAATTAATTCATCATACATATCGCCCAAGATTGGAGCTCCTGAAATCTTGTGGACATCCCACAAACTGATACCTACTTCTCCATGAGTCAAATGGAAAGAATTAGTCGCTGGGCTCCAGTGGCTGAGTATCTCTGGCACGAAGTTATCATGTCTGTAAATATATGTTTGCCCAACCCAAACAGCCTCATATATTGCGGCTCTCTTCAGATCCTCAATAAACTCTGCGCAAGTCTGTCGCACCCAGTATACCCACATCCAAGTTGGATTCACACCTCCCCCAGGACGGAAATCCCAACTTTTCTTCCAGCCTTTGGATTGATCCATCTGAGCATTTCGGAAGATTGAAGGATGACAATGTGGTTGAAGCTCGGGTGTATGTTTTTTCAGATCTGGTGTGCAAGGGCTATGATGCATCACATAATCCTTCTCCACTGTTCCAGCAGTTTGAAATACTCCTCCGCCTGAGATATTTGCTGAAGCAAAATTGGTATAATTCTGAAACCAAGAAAATGGAAGGTAATTCTTTACTTCTAGAATAATGACTTCTTGCAGATGACCATGACCATACAAAGGTAGATAAGTGCGGTGAGGAAAGTCGCGATGATATTTCTTCAGATACTTAGCCAAATCTGGAAGAGTACTGTCTTTGACAGTATAGTAATCAGGGCCAATGATATTCATCATATCATCTATCCGCTTGCTATCCAGTTCATCAATTAATCCAGGTCTAAGAGCCATTGAATCTGCACAGGAGTTGAATAAATTAAACTCTTAAGTGGGTTTATTTTTCATAGAATTTGTGAAAAAAAATGGAAAAAATGGCCAAGGCATTAAGGCGCGCAAGTATGGAGATGTCGCGCAAGTGATACATGTGCCGCGCAAGTTTTTGTCGCGCAAGTATTTTCGCGCAAGCCTTATTACCTTGAGAGTAGCGCGGCAGCGAAGAAACAGTGAAAACAGGAGACTTGCGCGGCGACGAAGACTTGCGCGGCGAGAGCTCGAGAAATCTGGAAATCCAGATGCATGTAACGGAGATGAGGCCGTGTATTTATAGGCTAGGAAGCCTACCTGCGCGCCACACCCAGAGCGCTTAAGGCCTGCGCGACGCAGACTTGCGCGCCACCCTCTGCGCACTAAAAGACTTGCGCGCCCTCCCTTTTCCTTTGGAAGGATTCGATTTCCTCAGAGTCAAATCCTCATTTCTCTCCGGATCCAACTCTGAGGGGGGACTTTTGTTGACGCTCCTTTCGTCACAGAATCTAAAGATCGGAAAAGGGAATATCTCAGTTAAAAGTGATTCATCCTTTGAATAAAACATCAAAAATCGACAAAGGCATGAACAAAGGATCAACAGCAAATCCACCGCGCAAGTGATACCACTGCCGCGCAAGTATACTTGCGCGGCTACCTTGGTCGCGCAGGTGACTTGCGCGACCTAATTGGTAACCGCCCGGTAACCGCCCTGGGTCTTCTTTTGCCTATAAATAGACCTTGTGGGCCCCCCATTCGGGAGGATCTTTTTCCAGAAACTCGGATTGAAGCTCCCGACGCCCAAGTCTCTTCTCAAAGCTTCCAGAACACTTCTAAGGTAATTTCTTACCTAGAATGGAAGATCTAAAGAGAAGAAGGAAGGCCTAAGTGTTGAAACTTATCAAACACTTGCGCGCTGACTTAATTCCTTCAATATAACTTGCGCGTCCCTTTTTTGGAAGAACCTCAAGAGGATGATAAAGGGTTTAATCAAGAGTCGCTCAAGTATTTCAATTCTGATTGAAAATCGCGCAAGTACACCATGTGTCGCGCAAGTATACTTGCGCGACCAATACTTGCGCGCCGCCGTAGGACTTGCGCGCCTTTCAAGACTTGCGCGCCCCTATATTTTTGGGTGCCCATCTTGCCCATTTTTACCCCTCTTCAGCCATTTCACCTTTCCTTTTTAAGATTCAGTCTTCAAGACACTCTTCAAAGCCATTTATGGCATGAATTCTTGATTTGACTTTCTTATCTGAAAAGAATTCTGTGAAATCTCTCTCAAAGTCTAGTGATTTAAATATCCTTATGTCACTAAAATACGGGGATTTCATTCATTCAACCTCATCCTTTAAGATGAGAAAATCTTAACCTGGGTCTCCTTTTCAGGAATAATCCCCAATTATAAAACCTTTGATTTGGGCATCCTCCTCAGGAGTAAGCCCCAACCAAGTCCTCTAATTCTGGGCATCTTTCTTAAGAATAAGCCCCAACCTCAAATATGGACATCCTCCTCAGGAGTAAGCCCCAAACCTTAATCCCTAACCTGGGTCTCCTTTTTAGGAATAAGACTCAGTCATAATCTTGGGCTTCCTTTTCAGGAGTAAACCCCGAGTCCCTTAACCTGAGTCTCCTTTTCAGGAATAAGACTCAGTCATAACCTTGGGCTTCCTTTTCAGGAATAATCCCCAAGTCCCCTTAAACTTCTCTTAACCAGTCATAAATTACCTTTGATTTGGGTTTCCTTTTCAGGAATAAAACCCAATCATAAGTCCCCTCCTAACTTGGGCATTCTCCTTAGGAATAAGCCCCAAGATTAGAGTATTCAAATCTCCATAAAGCACATATAACTTTGTGGACCCTGTTCATGGATTTTCTCCCTATAAGTAAATCCTAAACCTTCATCTATCTGGGCAGTCATCCATACATAAGCCCCAAACAATTTCTTATGATTGCATCTTTCATGGCACAATTGTCTAAATTTTACCAATGCCTCTTGTTTCTCACACCGAGCATGACTCACGTGAGCTTAGAGTGTAAAAGTAATTATGACATTCTTCTTTGAGCCATCAATCATAAACATCATACTCCATAACTCGAACTACGTGGGTTCTGATTCCTTTTCCAAGACAAAGGATACGTAGGTAGCCCATTTATGGGTTCGATCCCAACTTTGAAATAATCTCCGTCCTTCTGAATGATGATAAACTTCAAGTGCCCCACTGAGTGGCTTTAAAACCAGCCTGGTCATCATAATGACCAAGAGACTTTTTATATAAATATTTTGAAGGATACCATTGATCAAGAATCTCTAAACAGATATAGATGATTCTCTATTGATGAAGAACCTCGAATACATATAAAAGATTCTCTAAATTTCTTTCATATTTAATCATTGATTGTTAAAACTAAAGGAAAGATCATTTTATACTTGCTAATGTAATAAGGATTCACGAACATAACTTAAATCTATAAAGAGAGTCCCGGAGTAGACAATAATTCCCCTCAAAAAGGTGTGATGAGTCCGACCTCCCATCCTCTCGACCAATGCAAATTCCTAAGCCTCATTAGCCCACAAGCTAATGAGCGCCTGCCTTTGGAAAGTAGGTCCAAGCGGATGTGGAATCATTGGATGTTTCCGGTTCTACGAACAAACCCGTTAGAAACCGATCGGAACGTTTGAATCTCCCGTCCAGGAGGTCATCCCCGGATTCCGTGCGAAACAGTGTTATATCTCAAATGAACACACGTAGAAGAAGTTATTTTCATTTTAAATTGAGCAACTCTCCTAACACCTAAAAATCTAAGAAACCCGCAACTCAGTAAAATAGGCATAACTTCTCCTTCAGGTGTCTGTTTGAGCACTGTGACAAGTCAAATCGAAGCTCATGAGATGAGTGGGGTCCATGTTTAGTAGAAACTTTGAGAAGATCAAAGAAATATAAGATATATTAGTTATACCACTCTAAAAAAAGTCAAACTTCAAACGACCATAACTTTCACTCCGATTGTCTGTTTGAGCTCGACCACATATCAAATCGAAAGTATCAAACAGATCTATGTAGAAGGATGACTTGAACATAGTTCAAGTCATGTTTGAGACCCTAATATCCAAGAAACCCATCAGAATGCCTCCAAAACACCATTTCGGTGTACGAATCCCTGACATTTTTTTTAAATGGTCATAACTTCTGATATGTGTGTCTGTTCAGCCTCCTGCACCTCTTTTTATTATAGTTTGTTCCATGAGATTCAGTTTGACTATTCACATAGCAGAAATGGACACCTGAATAATAAGTTATGCCTTTTTCAATGACTTTGTGATTTTTTAGGTTTTTCGAGACCCCATTTCTAGCATTTTTGTCATATCTGTTGTTTTTTTCAAACAACTATAACTTAATATTACTGTTATTATTATTATTATCATCATCTTATTCACATGCACATGAACATGAACGTGATTTATTATTATATTTTTATTACCATGCGTGTGCACATGCAATGCACACACGTTATTTTATTATCAAATGCATTGATATTATTATTATTTTTATTATTATTGTGGTTGTTGTTGTTGTTGTTATTGTTATTATCATCACATGCAAATACACATGCGAATGCACATACACGCACTTTCAATGCACGTGTGTTATTCTATTATCACATGCATAGTTATTATTATTATTATTATTATTATTATTATTATTATTATTTTTATCATCATCATCATCATCTCATGAAAATGCAATGCACAAACATTATTATTTATTACCATGCACGTACACATGTAATGAACATGCAATATTCTATTATCACATGCATTGGTACTACTACTATTATCACCACTACTACTAATATTATCACTACTACAGTTATTAATACTATCATCAAATGAAAATGTAGATGCATGTGCATTATTATTTATATTTTATTACCATGCACGTGCATATGCAATGAACTTGTATTGTTCTTGTATTATTATTATTATTATCACAATTATTATTATTATTATTAATATCATTATCATTATTATTATCATTACCACATGCAAATGCACATGCATGTGCATTGTTATTTATTATTTATTACCATGCACGTGCATGCACTATTATTATTATTATTATTATTACAATTAGTATTATTAATATTATAATCAAATGTAAATGCACAAGCACATGCATGTGTGTTCTTATTTATTATTATTTATTTATTATTTACTACTATGCACATGCACATGAAATGCACTTGGTTATTCTATTATTATTATTATTATTATTATTATTGTTTGTATCATCAAATACAAATGCACATGCATGAGGGTTGTTATTTATTATTAATTACCTTGCACGTGCATGTGTCATTATGATTATCATTACATGTAAATACAAAAGTACATGTGTTATTATATATTATTTATTATCATGCACATGAAAATGCAATGCACTTGCATTATTCTATTATCACATGTGTTATTATTATTTATTCTCATACACGTGCACACGCAATGCATGAGTATTATTCTATTATCACATGTGTTATTATTTATTATTTATTATCATTCACATGAAAATAAACATTCTTGTGGACTTGGTTATTATTTATTGTTTATTACCATGCACATGCACATGCACATGCACTTGGATGTGCATTATTATTTATTATTTATGATCATTCACATACACATGCACATACACATGTAATTCACAAGCGTTATTATTTATTATCATTCATATGCAAATGCGTAGGCATATGCACATGCACGTGCATTATGATTTATTATTTAAACCATGACCATGCATATGCACAAGCACGTACGTTATTACTATTATTATTATTAGAGGTATTTTTAGTGTTTACTTTCATTTTTAGAATTTTTAGATGTTATTAACATTTGTTATGGTTTGTTTGGGTTTTTGGGTTTTTAATGGTATATTAGCATTTTTTGGGTTTGGTGGGGGTTATTAGGATTTTATTAGGGATTATTATGGTGTGTTAAGGTTTATTAGGGTTTATTAGGTATTTTATGGTTTTATTAGGATTGAGTAGGGTTTATTAGGGTATATTATGGTATATTTATGGTATATTATGGTATATTTGGGTATGTTTAGGATTTATTATCATTCATTATGGTTTATTAATTTTTAAGAGGGTATATTAGGGTTTTTTTGGTTTAATAGAGTTTATTAGGGTTTATTAGTGCTTTTATACTTTGTTAGGTTTTATTAGCATTGATTAGGGGTTTTAGGGCATTTTAATGGTATATTTGCATTTTTAAGGTTTATTGGGATTTATTATGATTTATTATAGTGTGTTAATGAATATTAGGGTTGACTAGGTATTTTTAGGGTTTTATTAGGGTTGAGTATGTATCTTTAGGGTTTTATTAGGGTTTATTAGGGTTGAGTAGTGTTTATTAGGGTTTGTTAGGTATTTTTAGGGTTTACTAGGGTTTGTTAGTGTTTTTATTAAGGTATATGAGTGTTTTTTAGTTTTTGTTAATATATATGAGTGATTGTTAGGAATTTTTAGGTTTTTTTAGCGTGTTTTTAGTGTTTGTGAATAGTTTTTATGGTTTATTAGGTTTTATTAGAATTTATTATGGTTCATTAGGGTCTCTAGGTATTTTTAATGGTTTGTTTCTATTTTTTAGTTTATTGGGGTTTTGTTGGGTTTTATTAGGTTTTATTATTGTGTGTCAAAGTTTATTAGGGTTGAGAAGGTATTTTTAGTGTTTTATTATGGATTTATTAGGGTTTATTAGTTTTTATTAGTGTTTAATATGGATTTTTAGGGTTTATTTGGGTTTGTTAGGGGTTTATTTGTTTATTTGTTTTATTAGGTTATATTAGTGTTTGTTAAGTCTTTTAAGATAATATAGCATTTTTTTTTTGTTTGTGAGAGTTTTGATTTTTTTTGTGAGCGTTTGTAGGTTCTATTAGGTTATATTAGAGTTTATTATTTTTTATTATGGTTTCTAGAGGTTTTCAAGGTATATTAGCATTTTTTTCCTTTAATAGGTTATATTAGTGTTCTAGGTCCCTTTAGGTAATATAGCGTGTTTTTATTGTTTGTGATCATTTTTTTATTACTTGTGAGCATTTTTAGGGTTTATTAGGTAATATTAGAGTTTATCAGGGTTTCTAGGTATTTTT
This sequence comes from Viscum album, assembly GCA_963277665.1. Taxonomy (NCBI): domain Eukaryota; kingdom Viridiplantae; phylum Streptophyta; class Magnoliopsida; order Santalales; family Viscaceae; genus Viscum; species Viscum album. The sequence goes on along the minus strand of OY728167.1, from coordinate 130,594 downwards.
TAAGGTATACTAGCATTTGCCTTCATTATTAGGATTTTTTAGGGTTTTATTAGGGGTCATTATAGTGTGTTAAGGTTTGTTAGGGTTGAGTAGGGTTTATTTGGATTTATTTATGTATTATTAGGGATTTTTAGGGTTCGTTTGGGGTTCATACGGTTTATTAGTATTTATTAGTGTCTATTAGGGTTGGTTAGGGTTGTTTAGGTTTTCATAACATGTTTTTATGATTTATTAGGTTTAATTATCATTTATTAGGGTTTATTAGGTATTTTTGTGGTTTTATTAGGGTTGAGTAGAGTCTCTTAGGGTTTTTAGGGATTATATGGTGTTTTTAGGGATTATTAGAGTTTATTTTGGGTTTATTGGGGTTTAATTTTTTATATTATGGTATATTAGGGTTTAATATTTTTGAGGTTTTTGAAGCGTCTTTAGGGTTTTTGTTGCATTTTTTAGTGTTTGTTTAGCATTATTTGAGTTTATATAACATTTTTAGTGTTTATGTAGCGCTTTTGGGGTTTAGATAGCAGTTTTAGGTTTTATACAGAATTTTTTAGGGTTTAAGTAATTTTTTTAGGGTTTATGTAGCGTGTTTAGGGGTTAGGTTTTATGTAGCATTTTTTAGGGTTTATGTTGCATTTTCTGGATTTGTGTTGCGTTTTTAGGGGCGATGTAGCGTTTATGTTGCATTTTTTAGGGTTTATGTAACATTTTTAGGGTACATGTAGTGTTTTAGGGTTTATTTTGTGTTTTTTGGTTTTATGTAGGGTTTTTTAATGTTTATGTTGCATTGTTTAGGGTTTATGTTATGGTTCTAGGGTTTATGTTGTGCTTTTTGAGTTTCTGTAGCGTTTTTTGGGTTTATGATGCATTTTTGGGTTTATGTTTTGTTTTTAGGGTTTATGTTGCATTTTTAGGTTTTATGTAACGTTTTTTGGGTTTATGTATCTATTTGTTTACTTTTTAGGGTTTTAATGGTTTTTTATGGGTTTTAGTGGTTTTTCGGGTTTTTAAGGGTTGTTAACGGGTGTTTATGGTTTTTATGGTATTTGATGGGAAAGGAAGATGCGAGGGTCCGGCTATTCCCGGCCCCCAACTTTATTATCAACCAAAAAGGAGACACAAGAGACAAGGGAGGGGAGGGGTCAAACGACCCGCACCCAAAAGCCCCTTACAACCCACGCCAAAAAGAAAATCAAAGAAAGAAAATACTCAAAAACAGACACAACAACAACATCATCACGTCACATCCGGCCAGTGCCAACATCCAGCATCACCACATCCACTCATCATAGCAACACAACAGCAACAATACATCCAACTCAACCAGCCCCAACAACCAACAGCACCAAATCCAGCATCACAGCCAAACACAACCAGCAACATCAAACCACAGCTCAAGTGCAACCAAACGCAGCAAACATCACCTTCCAACAGACAGAAACCAATGACTAGCATCACAACAACAGAATCATTCGCAGCAGTATCAAACACCAAACAACCAAACGTTATCCAGCATTCACCAGCAACCAGCAAGTCATAACCAACCAAAGACCTGCATCCAATCTTACAAGGTACAACACCCAGTGCCTTCTCACCAAGAAAGTCCCTCTCCAGCAACATAGAACCATCAGCATCAACAGAACGAGAATTAGCACCACCCAAAAGAACCGATATGCAGCATCCACACTGAAACCAAAATAGCATCCAAAACGCATTTAGCAGAAATAGCAACTCAAAACCACACCAGCCACCCGTCAAAAACACGCAGACCAGCAAATCAAAGCGAACACAACACATTGTGTTTTTATTTTATGCTAGGGGTTTTAGGGATTTTGTAGCATTTATTAGATTCTAATAGGGTTTTTGGGTTTATTACAGGTTATTATGATTTAATAGGGGTTATTAGGGTTTTAGGGTTTAATAGAGGGTTTCAGGTGTTATTTGGGTTTATTAGTGGTTCTTAGGGGTTATTAGTGGTTGTTAGGGTTTGTTAGGTTTTGTTAGGGTTTGTTAGTATGTGTGTTATTCTATTATCACATACGTTATTATTATCATTATTACCATTATCATTATTATCATTGTCATTATTATAATTATCATTATTGTTATTACTATTATTGTTATTATTATTATTATTATCGTCACATGAAAATGCACATTCACATGCATTATTATTTATTATTTATTATTTATTATTTATTTCCATGCATGTGCATATGTTGTTGTTGTTATTATTATTACTATTATTACTATTATTGTTATTATTATTATCGTCTCATGCAAATGAACGTGCATGTCCATTATTATTTATTTCCATGCACACGCACATGCAATGTACCTACATTATTCTATTATCACAAGCATTTTTAATGATATTTTTATTATTACTATTATTGTTATTATTGTTATTATCATCAAATTAAAATGCAAATGCAAATGCGTTATTATTTATTACCGTACATGTGCACATTCAATACATGTGCGTTATTCTATTATCACTGGTGCTATTATTATTAAAATTACTATTATTGTTACTATTATCATCACGTGCGCTATGAATTATTATTTATTATCATGTACTGCACACGCAATGCACATGAGTTATTCTATTATTACATGCATTGTTATTATTATTATTATTATTTTTATTACTGTTATTATTAATAATAATATTATTATTATTATCATCTCATGCACATGGACATGCATATGCATGTGCATTATTATTTATTTTTTGTTACCATGCACATGCACATGCAATGCCCACACGTTATTTTATTATCACATAGGTTTTTATTCTTATTATTGTGGTTGTTTTTATTATTGTTGTTGTTATTTTTATTATCATCACATGCAAATGCACATGTGAATACACATGCAAATACATAAACAAGTACATTCAATGCACTTGCATTATTCTATTATCACATGCATTGTTATTATTAATATTAATAATAATAGTAACATTATTATTATCATCGTCATCATCAACACATGCAAATGCAATTCATGCACGTTATTATTTATTACCATACACGTGCACACGTAATGCACATGCAATATTCTATTATCACATGAATTGGTACTACTCTTATTATCACTACTACTACTGTTGTTGTTATTATTATTATCATCACAAGCAAATGCAAATGTGCGTGCTTTGTTATTTATTATTTATTACGAGGCATGTGCATATGCAATGAACTTGTATTATTCTTTTATTATTATTATTATCATAGTTATTATTATTATTATTATTATTATTATCATTTTCATTATTATTATCTTTATCGCATGCAAATCCACATTCATGTGCGTTGTTATTTATTATTTATTACCCTACACGTGCATGAATTATTATTATTATTATTATTATTATTATTGCAATTTGTATTATTAATATTATTATCAAATGTAAATGCACATGCACATGCATGTGCAATCTTATTTACTATTATTTATTTATTATTTACTACTGTGCACATGCAAATGCAATGCACTTGCATTATTCTATTATTATTATTGTTGTTGTTGTTGTTTGTATCATCAAATACAAATGCACATGCACGTGCATTGTTATATATTATTTATTACCATGCACGTGCATGCGTCATTATCATTAGCATTACATGAAAATGTACATACGCATGCGTTATTATATATTATTTATTACCATGCACATGAAAATGCAATGCACTTGCGTTATTCTATTATCACATGTGTTATTATTATTTATTCTCATGCATGTGCACACACAATGCACTTGTGTTAGTCTATTATCACATGTGTTATTATTTATTATTTATTATCATTCACATGCAAATTCACATTCATGTGGACTTTGTTATTATTTATTGTTTGTTACCATGCACATTGCACATGCACATGCACTTGGATGTGCGTTATTAATTATTATTTATTGTCATTCACATGCACATGCACATACACATGCAATTCACATGCGTTATTATTTATAATTTATTAATTATTATCATTCACATGCAAATGCGCATGCATATGCACATGCAAGTGTGTTATGATTTATTATTTAATCCATGCACATGCATATGCACATGCACGCGCATTATTACTACTATTATTATTAGAGGTATTTTTAGGGTTTACAATCATTTTTAGGATTTTTAGGTGTTATTAACATTTATTAATGTTTGTTAGCATTTTAGGGTTTTAAATGGTATATTAGCATTTTTTAGGGTTTGGTGGGGGTTATTAAGATTTTATTAGCATTTATTATGGTGTGTCAAGGTTTATTAGGTTTTATTACGTATTTTTAGGGTTTTATTAGGATTGAGTTGGGTTTATTAGGGTATATTATGGTATATTATGGTATATGTGGATATGTTTAGGATTTATTAGGGGTTATTAGGGCTTATTATGGTTTATTAATTTTTAAGAGTGTATATTAGGATTTTTAGTGATTAGTTTTTTTATTAGGGTTTATTAGCACTTTTAAGATTTGTTATGTTTTATTGGAATTTCTTAGATGTTTTAGGGTTTTTTTAAGGTATATTTGCGTTTTTTAGGGTTTAGTGGGGTTTATTCTGGTTTATTTGTGTGTGTTAAGGTTTATTTCGGGTTGAGTCGGTATTTTTAGGGTTTTTTTAGGGTTGAGTCGGTATCTTTAGGGTTTTATTAGTGTTTATTAGCATTGACTTTGGTTTAAAAGGGTTTGTTAGGGATTTTTAGGGTTTACTAGGGTTTGTTAGTGTTTTTATTAGGGTATATGAGTGTTTTTTAGTTTTTGTTAATATATATGAGGGGTTGTTATGAAGTTTTAGGTTTTATTAGTGTGTTTTTAGTGTTTGTGAGCATTTTTAATGGTTTATTAGATTTTATTTGAATTTATTATTGTTTATTAGGGTTTATAGGGCTTTTTAACTGTTTCTATATGTTTTTTTATTAGGGTTTAGTTGGGTTTTATTAGGTTTTGTTATGGTGTGTCAAGGTTTATGTGGGTTGAGAAGGTATTTTTAGAGTTTTATTAGGGTTTTATTAGGGTTTATTCATTATTATTAGGGTTTATTGGGGATTTATATGGTTTATTATGGCTTGTTGGGGGTTTATTTGTGTTTTTGTTTTATTAGGTTATATTAGTGTTTGTTAAGTCTTTTTAGATAATATAGCGTTTTTATTGTTTGTGAGTGTTTTGTTTTTTTTTGTGAGCGTTTTAGGGTTTCTTTGGTTATATTAGAGATTATTATGGTTTATTAGGATTTCTAGGGATTTTTAAGGTATATTAGAATTTTTTTTCTTTATTAGGTTATATTAGTGTTTTTAGGTCTTTTTAGATAATATAGAGCATTTTTATTTTTGAGATCGTTTTTTATTGTTTCTGAGTTTTTTTAGGGTGTATTAGGTTATATTAGAGTATATCTGGGTTTCTAGGGATTTTTAAGGTACACTTGCATTTTTTTTTCTTTATTAGGGTTTTGTAGGGTTTTATTAGGGGTTATTATGGTGTGTTAAGGTTTGTTAGGGTTGAGTAGGGTTTATTTGCCTTTGTTTATGGTTTATTAGTGCTTTCTGGGTTTTGTTGGGTTTATTAGGGTTTATTAGTGTCTATTAGGGTTGGTTATTATTGTTTAGTTTTTCTTAATGTGTTTTTTGGGTTTACTAGGTTTTACTATCATTTATTAGGGTTTATTTGGTATTTTTGTGGTTTTATTAAGGTTGAGTAGAGTTTCTTAGGATTTTTGGGATTATAAGGGGTTTTAGGGATTATTAGAGTTTATTAGGGACTTTTTAGGGTTTAATTTTTATATTATGGTATATTATGGTTTAATATTTTTGAGAGTTTTAAAGCATCTTTTGGGTTTTTTGTAGTATTTTTTAGGGTTTGTGTATCATTGTTAGAGTTTATGTAGCATTTTTAGTGTTTATGTAGCGTTTTTTGGGTCTAATTATCAGTTTTAGATTTTATGTATCATTTTTAGGGTTTATGTAACGTTTTTAGGGTTTATGTAGTGTGATTTGGGTTTAGGTTTTATGCAGAATTTTTTAGGGTTTTTGTTGTGTTTTTTGGGTTTATGTAGCATTTCTAGGGGTGATGTGGCTTTTATGTCAAATTTTTAGGGTTTATGTTACATTTTTAGGGTTCATGTAGTGTTTTTAGGGTTTATATTGTGTTTTCAGGTTTTATGTAGCATTTTTTAATGTTTATGTTGCATTATTTAGGATTTATGTTGTGTTTTTAGGGTTTATGTTATAGTTATATGGTTTATGTAGTGCTTTTAGGGTTTATGTAGCGTTTTTTGGGTTTACATTGCGTTTTTTGGTTTATGTTGCATTTTTAGGGTTTTTGTTGCATTTTAAGGGTTTATGTAACATTTTTCGGGCTTATGTGTCTATTTGAAGCCTTTTTTAGGTTTTGTTAGGGTTTGTTAGGGTTTTTCATGGTTTTTAATGGTTTTAACTATTTATGGGGTTATTCGTGGTTTTTTAGGGTTATTTAGTAGTTCATGGTTGTCACAGATGTGTTGAGCTAGTCGCAAGATTGAATTTGATATGTGGTAGAGGTGAAACGGACACCCAGAGAAGAATTTATCATCATTTGGAAGACCAATGGACCTTTTGGGACTTTAAGAACGTGATAAGGTGTTTCTATTTGTCACAGATGTGTAGATCTAGTCGAATGCTTCGATTTGGTATATGGTAGAGGCAAAACAGACTCCCGGGGTAGAAGTTATTGTCTTTTGGTGGGTTTAAGTGCATTTTTGGGCCTTTAAGGATGTGATAAGGTGCTTCAGTGGTTATAGGAGTGTTGGTATAGTCATAATCTTTGATTTGATATGTGGTAGAGGCAAACCTGACACCCATAGAAGGAGTTATTGCAAAAAGGACACCAGAAACCAATCTTTTGACCATCCAAATGGATTTTGTGTCTTTTGGGGGGTTAAAGAATTTCAGAAAGGATTCCAGTGGTTACTAGAGTGTTTATCATTTCACACTCATAGATTTGATATGTGGTGGATTCAAAATGAACACACGTAGAATAAGTTATTTCCATTTTAAATTGAGGAACTCTCCTAGCGCCTAAAAACCTAAGAAACCCGCAACTCACTAAAATAGGCATAACTACTCCTTCGGGTGTCCGTTTGAGCACTATGACCAGTCAAATAGATGTTAATGAGATGAGTGAGGAACAAGTTTAGTAGAAACATTGAGACGATCAATGAAATATAAGATATATTAGTTATGCCACTCTAAAAAAAGTCAAACTTCAAATGACCATAACTTTCAATCCGGATGTCCGTTTAAGCTCTACCACATATCAAATCGAAAGTTGTGAAATGATCTACATAGAAGGATGACTTGAACATAGTTAAAGTAATGTTTGAGACCCTAATATCCAAGAAAACCATCAGAAGGCCTCTAAAACTCCCTTTCGGTGTACAGATCCCTGACAAATTTTTCTTAAAAAGGTCATAACTTCTTATCTGTGTGTCTGTTCAGCCTCCTGCACCTGTTTTATTCATAGTTCGTTCCATGAGATTTAGTTTGACTATTAACATAGCGGAAATGGACACCTGAAGAAGAAGTTATGCCATTTTCAATGACTCTATGATTTGTTAGGTTTTTCGAGACCCCATTTCTAGCATTTTTTTCCTATATATTGTTTTTTCAAACAACTATAACTTAATATTATTGTTATTATTATTATTATCATCATCATCTCATCCACATGCACATGAAAATTCACGTGTGTTATTATTATATTTTTGTTACCATGCATGTGCACATGCAATGCACACATGTTATTTTATTATCAAATGCATTGATATTATTATTTTTATTATTATTATTATTGTTGTTGTTGTTGTTATTGTTGTTATTGTTATTATCATCACATAAAAATACACATGTGAATGCACATAAATACACTTTCAATGCACGTGTGTTATTCTATTATCACAAGAATAATTGTTATTATTATTATTATTTTTATTATCATCATCATCAACATCACATGAAAATGCAATGCACGGGTGTTATTATTTATTACCATGCACATGCACATGCAATATTCTATTATCACATGCATTGGTACTACTACTATTATCACCACTACTACTACTATTATTACTACTAAAGTTATTAATACTATCATCAAATGAAAATGTATATGCATGTGCATAATTATTTATTATTTATTACCATGCACGTGCATATGCAATGCACTTGTATTATTATTTTATTATTATTATTATTATTATTATTATTATCACAGTTATTATTATTATTATTATCATTATCATTATTATTATCATTACCACATGCAAATTCACATTCATGTGCACTTTGATTTATTATTTATTACCATGCACGTGCATTCACTATTATTATTATTATTACAATTAATATTATTAATATTATCATCAAATGTAAATGCAAAAGCACATGCATGTGCGTTCTTATTTATTATTATTTATTTATTATTTACTACTGTGCATGTGCACATGAAATGTACTTGCGTTATGGTATTATTATTATTATTGTTGTTGTTGTTATTGTTTGTATCATCAAATACAAATGCACATGCACGAGGGTTGTTATTTATTATTAATTACCATGCACGTTCATGTGTCATTATCATTATAATTACATGCAAATGAACAAGGACATGCGTTATTATATATTATTTACTATCATGCACATGAAAATACAATGCACATGAAAATACAATGCACTTGCATTATTCTATTATCACACGTGTTATTATTATTTATTCTCATGCACGTGCACACGCAATGCACGTGTATTATTCTATTATCACATGTGTTATTATTTATTATTTATTATCATTCACATGAAAATGAATATTCATGTGGACTTGGTTATTATTTATTGTTTATTACCATGAACATGAACATGCACATGCACTTGGATGTGCATTATTATTTATTATTTATGATCATTCACATGCACATGCACATACACATGTAATTCACAAGCGTTATTATTTATTATTTATTATCATTCACATGCTAATGCGTAGGCATATGCACATGCACATGCGTTATTATTTATTATTTAAACCATTCACAGGCATATGCACAAGCACGTACGTTATTACTATTATTATTATTAGAGGTATTTTTAGTGTTTACTTGCATTTTTTAGAATTTTTAGGTTTTATTAACATTTGTTATGGTTTGTTAGGGTTTTAGGGTTTTTAATGGTATATTAGCATTTTTTTTGGGTTTGGTGGGGGTTATTAGGATTTTATTAGGGTTTATTATGGTGTGTTAAGGTTTATTAGGGTTTATTAGGTATTTTATGGTTTTATTAGGATTTATTTGGGTTTATTAGGGTATATTATGGTATATTATGGTATATTTGGGTATGTTTAGGATTTATTACGGATTATTATCATTCATTATGGTTTATTAATTTTTAAGATGGTATATTAGGGTTTTTTCGGGTTTAATAGAGTTTATTAGGGTTTATTAGTGCTTTTATTCTTTGTTAGGTTTTATTAGCATTTATTAGCTGTCATAGGGCATTTTAATGGTATATATGCGTTTTTAGGGTTTATTGGGATTTATTATGATTTATTATAGTGTGTTAAGGTTTATTAGGGATGAGTAGGTATTTTTAGGGTTTTATTAGGGTTGAGTATGTATCTTTAGGGTTTTATTAGGGTTTATTAGGGTTGAGTAGTGTTTATTAGGGGTTGTTAGGTATTTTTAGGGTATACTAGGGTTTCATAGTTTTTTTATTAATGTATATGAGTGTTTTTTAGTTTTTGTTAATATATATGAGGGATTTTTAGGATTTATTAGTGTGTTTTTAGTGTTAGTGAGCAGTTTTTGTGGTTTATTTGGTTTTATTAGAATTTATTATGGTTTATTAGGGTTTCTAGGGCTTTTTAATGGGTTTTTTTGTGTTTTTTAGTTTGATGGGGTTTAGTTGCGGTTTATTAGGTTTTATTATGGTGTGTCAATGTTTATTAGGGTTGAGAATGTATTTTTAGGATTTTATTGTTGTTTTATTAGGGTATATCAGTTTTTATTAGTGTTTAATACGAATTTTTAGGGTTTATTAGAGTTTGTTAGGGGTTTATTAGTTTATTTGTTTTATTAGGTTATATTAGTGTTTGTTAAGTCTTTTTAGATAATATAGCATTTTTTGTTGTTTGTGAGAGTTTTGTTTTTGTTTGTGAGCGTTTTTAGGGTCTCTTAGGTTATATTAGAGTTTATTATTATTTATTATGGTTTCTAGGGATTTTTATTTAATATTAGAATTTTTTTTCCTTTGTTAGGTTATATTAGTGTTTTTAGGTCCTTTTAGGTAATATAACATGTTTTTATTGTTTGTGATCATTTTTTTAACTTGTGAGCATTTTTAGGGTTTATTAGGTAATATTAGAGTTTATAAGGGTTTCTAGGGAATTTTTAAGGTATACTAGTGTTTGTTTTCATTATTAGGGTTTTGTAGGGTTTTATCAGGGTTCATTATAGTGTGTTAAGGTTTGTTAGGGTTGAGTATTGTTTATATGGATTTATTTATGGTTTATTAGGGATTTTTAGGGTTTTTTTGGGGTCTATTACGGTTTATTAGTATTTATTAGTGTCTATTTGGGTTGGTTAGGGTTGTTTAGGTTTTCTTAACGTGTTTTTACAATTTATTAGGTTTCACTATCACTTATTAGGGTTTATTAGGTATTTTTGGGGTTTTATTAGGGTTGAGTATAGTCTCTTAGGGTTTTTAGGGATTATCAGGTGTTTTTAGGGATTATTAGAGTTTATTATGGGTTTATTAGGGTTTAAAGTTTTATATTATAGTATATTAGGGTTTAATATTTTTGAGGGTTTTAAAGCGTCTTTATGGTTTTTGTAGCATTTTTTAGTGTTTGTTTAGTGTTTTTTGAGTTTATATAACATTTTTAGTGTTTTTTTAGCGTTGTTTGAGTTTATATAACATTTTTAGTGTTTATGTACCGCTTTTAGGGTTTAGTTAGCAGTTATAGGTTTTATGTAGCATTTTTAGGGCTTATGTATTGTTTTTAGGGGTTATGTTGTTTGTTTAGTGGTTAGATTTTATGTAGCATTTTTTAGGGTTTATGTTGCGTTTTCTGGGTTTATGTTGCATTTTTAGGGGTGATGTAGCATTTATGTTGCATTATTTAGGGTTTATGTAACATTTTTAGGCTTCATGTAGTGTTTTAGAGTTTATGTTGTGTTTTTTTGGTTTTATGTAGCGTTTTTAATGTTTATGTTTCATTGTTTAGGGTTTATGTTATGGTTCTATGTTTTATGTTGTGATTTTTGAGTTTATGTAGCGTTTTTTGGGTTTATGTTGCGTTTTTTAGGTTTATGTTTCATTTTAGGGTTTATGTTTCATTTTTAGGTTTTATGTAACGTTTTTTGGGTTTATGTATCTATTTGTTTACTTTTTAGGGTTTTATTGGTTGTTTATGATTTTTAGTGGTTTTTCAGGTTTTTAAGGGTTGTTAACGGGTATTTATGGGTTTTATGGTATTTGATGAGACTTCAATGGTTTTTGGGCGTTTTTAATGGTTTAATTGTTTTTTCTGGATTGATAGGGGTTGTTAGGGTTTTTTGTTGAGTTTCAGGGTTTCTTTGGGTATTGTAGCAGTTTTTAGGGTTTATGTAATGTGTTTTCGTGTTTTGTGGGTTATTTAGTGTTATTTAATGTTTATTATGTTTCTTTAGGGTTTATTATAGTTATTTAGGGTTTATTAGTGTTCTTTAGGTTTTTTACGGTTTATTAGCATTTTTTATTGTTTATTGGGGTTTTATTGGGATTTTGTTGGCATTAATATCTTTTTCTAGGGTTTATCAACCTTGTAAAGACCCGTAAAATTCAAGGGAAATTTTTTCTTAATTTTCTTTATAATTTTACAAGAGCACGGTTTCAGACGGCACCTGATTCTGAGGCCCAGAGTGCCCGGAATCAATTTCTGAAGTTTGGCTCGGGTACGTTCAGTGAACGAACGAGCGGGAATTCCTAACTTTTGATCCGGTGCTCGGAATTGAAATCCGAGAGCACCGATGAACTCGCAGCGCCGATATTCGCTTAAAGAGACCTTTTCGGAAGTTGCGTTTGTTGCGGGACGAAAGTTAGTTTTTGGGAGAATTATAAAAAGTTGAATAAAAAATGTGGAATTCTTTTTATTTCACTTTTGTAGGATAAATCCTCTCAAAGGGAGTTAGGGGTGGGACCCACACCCACTTAACCTCCCTTGAGAGGATTAAGTGTGGTGGGACCCACACGAACCTAAACCTCTCATCTTCCCCCTTAAACTCCCCTCACTCCCTCTTAAAAGTTTGTTAACTTAACATCTAATTAATTACACATGACATGTATAATTAATTAAGTGTTATGTTTTTGAATTTTAAGTTTTGAATTCCTTGGCTTGGTAAATAAAATAAGGAGGAACCTTATTTTATTTGGTTAGTTTTGTTTAGCCAACTTGTGAGGATTTTTGAGAGCTCCTCCTCCTTCTTCTTCAACTTGATGAAGAACGCTCAACTTGACGAAGAACGCTCAACTTGACGAAGAACGCTCAACTTGACGAAGAACGTCGCTCCTCTCTTCTTCGTCTTCCGTGTCAACGAGAGGGAACGCCGCTTCCTCCTCGGACTCCCTTCGTCGGCATACGAAGATTTGCCAACGACGTATCTCATCGGACGCACCTCTTCGTCATCGGATTTCACGAACGATTACCGTGTCGCCGACCTCCACGACGTTGTCTTCCGCGGAACGTTGAAAAATCTTCGAACCTATACCCAAGGTAGGGGTTGTTGTTTTGTTTACTTATTTATCCTTGTTCATGGTTTTTGCATGACTAACATAAGGTTTTTATATAAGTGTTATTGTTTAACGTGAGGGGGCCGGACCGCATGAACACGGCCGAACCCCCTCCATCGTTCTTGTTGACTTACCTTGCGGGTGGAAACAAGGTGGCGTGGTGCCGTCGCACCACGTGGATAATCTTACAATTATTTTGCGCAGCGCCGTCGCGCCGCACCGGGGAAGAATCATCAAGAAAGCGACGTCGTCGCGCCGCGTCAAGGGGAATCGAAGGTGCGGCGGAGGGGCGCGGTGTCGTCGCACCGCGTCGGACGACGAACACCGCGGCCGGTTCCGGGCCGCGGCGGAGCGAGGAGACCAGCGGCAGGGCCGCCGGCGTCGGAAGCCGAAGAGGGGACCGGATTTTCCGCACCCGTTGGAGAAAATCGGCCGGCCAGCTGGCCGGCCGAATGGTCAAATCCGGGGGAAATTAATCCCCCGGCCAGCAATAAAGCCCCCCCCCCATTTAATTGGGGGGGGGGGGGGTTTCTTGAGGGGGGGCAGGCGGCCCCCCGGTTTCCGCACAAGCAGGCCCCCTGCGTGGGGGGGGGGGGGGCGTTTTTTTAAAACAAACGGGCGCGGCTGATTGTCGCGCCGCCACCCCAAATCAAGCGGGGGCTTGACCCCCGCGCGCTGCCTCCGTGCGGCGTCGGGCCGCCGCGCCGCCGGCCGGCCGGCCGGGCCTGGTCGGACCCAGGTCGGGTCGACCCGGTTCGGACCGACCCAGGGGGGGTCGGGCCGGGTCAGCCCGGACCCGGACCCCCCGTTTCAAATCGGTTTCGGTCTTTTGGCCATAACTTGAGCCACGGACCTCCGATTGACGAACCATCTGCGGAAATGCCATCCTTGGATCGAGACGGTCGTTTCGGTATATCGCACTCAAGGTTTCGGATTACTTTGAGTTCGGCCGGGTTGGTTCGTTCACGAAACCAACCGGGCCTTCGGAGCGGAAACACACATATCTTGAGCTACGGACGTCCGATTGACGTGCCGTCAGCCATGTTGTGTTATTCTTAGTGAGACGGATCTTTTGGCATACTCCGCCTGAGGTTTGGATGCAGGTGGAGTATGGTCGGGTTGGTTTTGCCTTAAAAACCAACCGGGCCCCGGGGACGAAAATGCTAATAACTCTCAGACCGGGCGTCCGATCGACGCGCCGTCTGTTGCGTTGAGTTCCTGTTGACGATACGGAACTTTTGGATACATCAACTCTGGACTTTGTGACAGTTGATGTATCAGCCTCTCGGCTCGTGGAGCGGACCCTCCGAACGAGCTTGCTGTGTGCGAGAACCCTAGTGCTGGCTGCGACTGTTACTGTGACTGCTACTGCTACTGCTACTGCTACTGTGACTGCGACGACGACAGTACAGAGATCCTGTGTGGATTCGACGACGACGACTTCAGCACTCAGCGATCCTACGTGGATCAGTGCTACAGGTCCTGTGTGGGCCCGATCCTGTGTGGGTTCGATCTTGTGTGGGTCTTTGCGCTCAGCGGTCCTGTGTGAACCAGCGCCTACAGGTCCTACGTGAGCCCGATCCTGTGTGGGTCTTTTGCGGGGGTTAGTTACCTATCGATCCTTCGTGGGTCCGACGACTTAGATGGATCAGAGATCATCTTTATCGTCTTTCGAAGAAGTATACCTGTGTGAGCTGAATCCTGTTGCTTTCCTGTGTGGATTGTGTTGTGCTATCCTGTGTGGATTACGTTTTGTTTTCCTGTGTGGAATACGTTTACTTTCCTGTGTGGACTGAGTTGTACATGGGCTCGGAGGTTGGAGCGTATTTGAAATTGATGACTTAGGTATATGTATGGGCATATACCTAAGCAGTGTCGGTTGATACTTCGTGATTGTACCTTTCTTCGTGGTTTATCCTTTGTGGATTTGAGAGACCTTCAAGGGTCCCGGGGTCCCTACTGAGTAGCTTATACTCACCCCTGCACGGGCTTTGCCCGCACTACGTTGTGTTGGTTGCAGACGACGGACAGCATTGACCTTAGCTGAGGCTTGCAGAGCGGGACGGTACCCGAAGGTGGACCACTGGGCAGGACGTGTTCGGAGCGGACGGCGGGACCCGTGGAGCAGAGGAGCTATCTGTACCCACCCTTCAGGTGGGATTTCCAGTGGACAGCTCGGTGTAGCGGCTTTTACTTTACAGTTGTTGTTTTCCCTTTCGAGTTGTACTTTACTTTCAGTTTGGGTTTGTATACTGGACCATTTACTTTTCCGCACTTTCAGTTGTACTCTGCTTTTGCTTAGTGTTTACTTTCCGCTTGCTTACTCTGTGGTGTTTGTTTACTTTACAAAGGCAATGCCTTCCCTTTTTACCGGGATTTACACCTTGGTGCTAGTCGCCAGGCCCTGGCCTATGGAAGGCGGGCTTGGGGTAGTCATGGCACGGACCCTGAGGGCGGGTCGTGACAAATTGGTATCAGAGGAGTTCGGTTCTACCACGAACTCTGGTCTTTTCTATGTGAAGCAATAATGTTTAGCGTATTGAGTGTGGTTATCAGTCCAGGGAGTCCAGTGTTGGTGCGGCGGCCGACGTATCCGTACACCAGGACCCTGACTTCTGATTTCCGACTTAATGCACGAAAACATTGATTGCGCATGTGTTTCAAAGTTTTCTTTGTGATTACTTATATCAGCTCACCAGGTATACTGTTCTGACCGTGGCGCACCTGTTTCCTTTTCAGGATGGCCCCACGACGGCAGCCATCTAGGGTTCCGAGAGTCGAGCGTGACGACAGCCCACCGAGCGACAAGGCCTCGGTGCAAGGCCCTTTGTCAGCAGTGGCACCGGCGGTAGCTCTACCCGCCGAGCCCCCGATGCTTCCAGCAGCAGCCGCAGCCGCTGACGATGCACGTCGCCTCAGCGCACTGCATGAGTTTCAGCGCCAGCGACCGCCCAGGTTTCGCGGGGAGACGGATCCCCAGGCAGCAGAGGACTGGCTGGAGGCAGTGGTTCGAGTGTTTAGGCTAGTGAGGACACCAGCAGACCTCATGGTGATCCTCGCTGCGAGCCTACTACACGCAGCAGCAGGACGATGGTGGAGCTTGATGCTCCAGGTGCACGTTGAGGCATCTCTACTTTGGATGGACTTTGAGAGCCTCTTCCGCGCGGAGTTCGTCCCAGCCACCCTTCGTGCGGTGCGTATCCAGGAGCTTCTACAGCTGCGGCAGGGCAGCATGACGGTCGCTCAGTACTCGGTGAGATTTACCGATCTCTCGCGCTACTCGACCGACATGGTACGAGACCCATTCTTTCGAGCTCGGACCTTCGAGTAGGGTTTGAGACACGAGATCAGGGCATCGCTGATCTCCCTCAGCATACCGACTCAGACAGGAGTACTGGAGCGGGCCCTTCTGATCGAGAGCTTCCTTGCTGAGTCTACACCAGCATAGCGACCCACCGCAGGGCGGCACGTGGCAGAGTCATCTGCAGCAGGCAGTCGACGTATGACTCAGGGGTCCAGACAGACCAGACCTTCGGGAAGACGACCTTAGGACACTGGCTCAGCAGTGCGGGGCACACAGCGCGGAGCCAGTCTTTCGAGAGGCAGACAGTGCTACTCATGCGGCGGGCAGGGCCACATGGCTCGTGACTGCCCGACCCGTCGTGCCGAGGAGAAGCAGACGGTTGAGGGACCACCGAGGCAGAGGCAGAGGGTCCACCGTGGCGGTCCGCAGGGAGGAGGCGGACGAGGCAGAGGAGCTAGACGAGCAGCCGGTGGTGGGCGATGCTTTGAGGCTCTGCCACCACCACCACCAGGAGGTCCACCCCGACCACAGGGAGCTGGCGGGCAGAGACAGGCACAGCTCCAGGCAGCATAGGCCTACGACCATGGCACACCCGAGATGATTCGAGGTACTATCTGTGTCTATTCCAACCTTGCTGCAGTTCTTATAGACACAGGAGCGAGTCACTCTTTCATAGCCACTTCCCTTGTTCGGAGCTCACAGATTCCGACAGAGCCGTTGGCTCGATCCTTATGGCTAGAGACTCCTACGGGAGCAGACTCGACGATTACGCACTGGTGCCGGCAGTGTGAGCTTACTCTAGGAGGTGAGAGCTTCGGCTGGGATCTTCTTGTAGCAGCGTCGAGGCCTTACGACGTCATCTTGGGCATGGATTGGCTATCTACGGTCCATGCACAGATTGACTGTTTTAGGCGCAAGGTGCGATGTGTACGCACCGACGGGAGCAGGTTCACCTTCACCGGCGAGAAGGGAGCCTTAGCAGCACAGGATGGACTTCCGCGGAGGAGAGGACAGCCCATCACTCATCAGTTGGCTAGCCTTATCCTTGGAGCAGTTGACGTACGGAATCCTGGTTTTCCTGCAGTGGTGGATCAGTTTGCGGACGTTTTTCCCGACGACGTTCCAGGGCTACCTCCTCGCAGATAGGTAGACTTTTATATTGACTTGTACCCCGGGACAACCCCGATATCCACTCCAGCATATCGGATGGCCCCCGCCGAGCTTCGAGAGCTACGGGGACAGTTGGAGGACTTGTAGGGCAAGGGGTTCATCTGACCCAGTGTTTCACCCTGGGCTTCCCCGATTTTGTTCGCCAAGAAGGCAGACGGGAGCTTGCGACTTTGTGTTGACTATCGTCGCCTGAACCAGGTGACAGTGAGGAACAAGTATCCGCTATCGAGGATTGATGACCTCTTTGATCAGCTCAAGGGAGCACGGTGGTTCTCGAAGATAGACCTCAGGTCAGGCTATCATCAGCTCAGAGTCAGAGATGAGGATGTGCAGAAGACAGCCTTCAGATGTCGGTATGGCCACTATGAGTTCATGGTTATGCCTTTCGGTGTAACCAATGCTCCAGCAGTGTTAATGGCTCTCATGAACAGGATCTTTCAGCCATACCTCGATCGGTTTGTCGTGGTCTTCATCGACGACATTCTGATTTACTCTACGACAGAGGAGGAGCACGGCCATCACTTGTGAGTTGTACTAGACACACTCCGAGAGCACCAGATTTATGGTAAGCTCTCGAAGTGCCAGTTCTGGATACGTGAGGTCCACTTCTTGGGACACGTTATCTCTGAGGAGGGAGTTGCAGTGGATCCCGCGAAGATTGAGGTTGTGTTAGCTTGGGAGCCACCCAGGAGCGTGACTGAGGTTCGGAGTTTCTTGGGACTAACTGGATACTATCGGAGATTCGTGCCAGACTTCTCTAGAGTTGCGGCATCACTCACAGCTTTGACGAAGAAGGGGAAACCCTTCGTGTGGTCTGACAGATGTCAGCAGAGCTTCCAGGAGCTGAGACAGAGATTGACTAGCGCACCTATCTTGAGGTTGCCCGAGGAGGGAGTAGGGTACGTAGTCTACTGCGATACATCAGGGACCGTATTCGGATGTGTTCTGATGCAGGAGCGGGCAGTGATCGCTTATGGATCACATCAGTTGAGGCCGCATGAGCAGAACTACGCTACCCATGACATGGAGTTAGCAGCAGTGGTCTTCGCTCTGAAGACATGGCGACACTATCTGATGGGCGAGTGCTTTACAGTCTTTTCTAATCATCAGAGTCTGAGGTATATCTTCTCTCAGAAGGACCTGAACCTGAGACAGCGGCGATGGCTCGAGTTCCTCCAGGACTATGACTTTGAGATAGTCTATACTCCTGGGAAGGGGAACGTAGTAGCAGATGCCCTTAGCAGGAGGACAGGCATTCAGCTACTTGAGGAGGCGACGGAGCAGCTAGCCTCTTTGCAGATATCCTTCGTGGATAGAGATGGAGCAGCCTTCCTTCAGCCTCTCACAGTCACTCCTCCACTACTGCAGCGGGTCAGAGAGGCACAGCGTGAGGACGCTGACTGTGAGACATGGCGTGCACAGATATCCTCGGGACAGGCACCTGATGGTTTCTCCCTTGGAGCAGAGCACGACATCCTTTTCAGAGGACGTACCATGGTACCAGTCGCTTTGCGAGAGGAAGTGCTGAGAGAGTTTCACACTTCTCCTTTGGCGGTACATCCTGGAGTGGCGAAGATCTACCAGGACCTCAGACGACAGCACTGGTGGTTGGGCATGAAGAAGGCAGTAGCAGAGTTCGTTTCTCGATGCCTCACCTGCCAGCAGGTGAAGGCAGAGCATCAGGTACCAGCAGGCTTGGTACAGCCCTTGGAGGTTCCGGAGGGGAAGTGGGATGGCATATCTATGGACTTCGTGACTGGACATCCACGTACTTCCAGAGGTCACGACTCCATCTGGGTGATTGTTGACCGACTCACCAAGTCGGCACACTTCTTACCCATCAGAGAGAAGGGCTCAGTAGAGAGCTTGGGACGTCTCTACGTTCAGGAGATTGTGCAGCTCCACGGCGTTCCATCATCTATCGTCTCCGATCGAGATGCTCGCTTTACTTCTCGGCTTTGGAAGGGGTTACAGGAGGCGTTCGGGACGCAGCTACGTCTGAGCACAGCCTTTCACCCTCAGACGGATGGTCAGACGGAGAGGACCATTCAGACTCTCGAGGACATTCTCCGTGCATGTGTCCTCGACTTTGGTCATAGTTGGGAGGACCACCTACCCTTAGTGGAGTTCACGTACAACAACAGCTACCACTCCACCATCGGGATGGCACCGTACGAGGCGTTGTATGGCCGACCCTGTAGATCACCTTTGTGCTGGACAGACCCTGGAGAGTCAGCACTGGTGGGACCGGAGATGGTCCAGGCCACGACAGAGAAGGTCCAGGTCATCCAGGAGCGGATGAGGACAGCTCAGAGCCGGCAGAAGTCATATGCTGACAGGAGGCGGAGGCCACTAGAGTTCGAGGATGGCGACCACGTCTTCTTGCGGGTCTCACCTCGACGTGGTATTCGGTGATTTGGCCGAGGCGGCAAATTATCTCCGCGCTTCATCGGACCCTTCCAGGTCCCCAGCATGGTTGGAGAGGTGGCTTATCGCCTGGCTCTACCACCTCAGTTGCACCGGGTGCACGACGTCTTCCACGTGTCTCAGCTGAGGAGATACGTGCACGACCCGATGCACATCATTGATCATGGGGAGCTTGACATTGATGATGTGACGACTTTTATGGAGGTCCCGGTGGAGATAGAGGATCGACAGGAGCGGGTCCTGCATGGGCGATCGATTCCTCTTGTGCGGATCAGATGGCAGCACGGGAATCTCCAGGAGAGCACATGGGAGCGGGAGGCTCAGATGCGTGCTCAGTACCCTCATTTGTTTCCCTAGTTTTTGATGTATCTTTACGGGGACGTAAAGCCCTGAGGTGAGAGTAATGCAAAGACCCGTAAAATTCAAGGGAATTTTTTTCTTAATTTTCTTTAGAATTTTACAAGAGCGCGGTTTCATACGGCACCTGATTCCGAGGCCCGGAGTGCCCGGAATCAATTTTCGAAGTTTGGATCGGGTATGTTCAGTGAACGAACGAGTGGGAATTCCTAACTTTTGATCCGGTGCTCGGAATTGAAATCTGAGGGCACCGATGAACTCGCAGCGCCGATATTCGCTTAAAGAGACCTTTTCGGAAGTTGCGTTTGTTGCGGGATGAAAGTTAGTTTTTGGGAGAATTATAAAAAGTTGAATAAAAAAATGTGGAATTCTTTTTATTTCACTTTTGTAGGTTAACTCCTCTCAAAGGGAGTTAGGGGTGGGACTCACACCCACTTAACCTCCCTTGAGAGGATTAAGTGTGGTGGGACCCACACGAACCTAAACCTCTCATCTTCCCCCTTAAACTCCCCTCTCTCCCTCTTAAAAGTTTGTTAAATTAACATCTAATTAATTACACATGACATGTATAATTAATTAAGTGTTATGTTTTTGAATTTTAAGTTTTGAATTCCTTGGCTTGGTAAATAAAATATGGAGGAACCTTATTTTATTTGGTTAGTTTTGTTTAGCCAACTTGTAAGGATTTTTGAGAGCTCCTCCTCCTTCTTCTTCAACTTGACGAAGAACGCTCAACTTGACGAAGAACGCTCAACTTGACGAAGAACGCTCAACTTGTCGAAGAATGCTCAACTTGACGAAGAACGCCGCTCCTCTCTTCATCGTCTTCCGTGTCAACGAGAGGGAACGCCGCTTCCTCCTCGGACTCCCTTCGTCGGCATACGAAGATTTTCCAACGACGTATCTCATCGGACGCACCTCTTCGTCATCGGATTTGACGAACGATTAACGTGTCACCGACCTCCACGACGTTGTCTTCCGCGGAACGTTGACAAATCTTAGAACCTATACCCAAGGTAGGGGTTGTTGTTTTGTTTACTTATTTATCCTTGTTCATGGTTTTTGCATGACTAACGTAAGGTTTTTATATAAGTGTTATTGTTTAACGTGAGGGGGCCGGACCGCATGAACACGGCCGAACCCCCTCCATCGTTCTTGTTGACTTACCTTGCGGGTGGAAACAAGGTGGCGTGGTGTCGTCGCACCATGCGGATAATCGTACAATTATTTTGCGCAGCGCCGTCGCGCCGCGCCGGGGAAGAATCATCAAGAAAGCGACGCCGTCGCGCCGCGTCAAGGGGAATCGAAGGTGCGGCGGAGGGGCGCGGTGCCGTCGCACCGCGCCGGACGACAAACACCGTGGCCGGTTCCGGGCCGTGGCGGAACGAGGAGACCGGCGGCAGGGCCGCCGGCGTCGGAAGCCGAAGAGGGGACCGGATTTTCCGCTCCCGTTGGAGAAAACTGGTCGGCCAGCTGGCCGGCCGGATGGTCAAATCCGGGGGAAATTAATCCCCCGGCCAGCAATAAAGCCCCCCCCATTTAATTGGGGGGGGGGGGTTTCTTGAGGGGGGGCAGGCAGCCCCTCGGATTCCGCACAAGCAGGCCCCCCGCGTGGGGGGAGGGGGGTTTTAAAACAAAGGGGCGCGGCTGATTGCCGCGCCGCCACCCCAAATCAAGCGGGGGCTTGGCCCCCGTGCGCTGCCTCCGTGCGGCGCCGGGCCGCCGCGCCGCCAGCCGGCCGGCCGGTCCGGGTCGGACCCGGGTCGGGTCGACCCGGTTCGGGCCGACCCAGGGGGGGTCGGGCCGGGTCGGCCCGGACCCGGACCCCCCCGTTTCAAATCGGTTTTGGTCTTTTGGCCATAACTTGAGCCACGGACCTCCGATTGATGAAACGTCTGCGGCAACGCGATCCTTGGATCGAGACGGTCGTTTCGGTATATCGCACTCAAGGTTTCAGATTACTTTGTGTTCGTCCGGGTTGGTTTGTTCACGAAACCAACCGGGCCTTCGGAGCGGAAACGCACATATCTTGAGCTACGGACGTCCGATTGACGTGCCGTCAGCCATGTTGTGTTATTCTTAGTGAGACGGATCTTTTGGCATACTCCGCCCGAGGATTGGATGCAGGTGGAGTACGGTCGGGTTGGTTTTTCCTTAAAAACCAACCGGGCCCCGGGGACGAAAATGCCAATAACTCTCAGACCGGGCGTCCGATGGACGCGCTGTCTGTTGCGTTGAGTTCCTGTTGACGATACGGAACTTTTGGATACATCAACTCTGGACTTTGTGACAGTTGATGTATCAGCCTCTCGGCTCGTGGAGCGGACCCTCCGAACGAGCTTGCTGTGTGCGGGAACCCTAGTGTTGGCTGCGACTGTTACTGTGACTACTACTGCTACTGCTACTGCTACTGTGACTGCGACGACGACAGTACAGATATCCTGTGTGGATTCGACGACGACGACTTCAACACTCAGCGATCCTATGTGGATCAGTGCTACAGGTCCTGTGTGGGCCTGATCCTGTGTGGGTCTGATCCTGTGTGGGTCTTTGCGCTCAGCGGTCCTGTGTGAACCAGCGCCTACAGGTCCTACGTGGGCCCGATCCTGTGTGGGTCTTTTGCGGGGGTTAGTTACCTATCGATCCTTCGTGGGTCCGACGAATTAGATGGATCAGAGATCATCTTTATCGTCTTTCAAAGAAGTATATCTGTGTGAGCTGAATCCTGTTGCTTTCCTGTGTGGATTGTGTTGTGCTATCCTGTGTGGATTACGTTTTGCTTTCCTGTGTGGAATACGTTTACTTTCCTGTGTGGACTGAGTTGTACTTGGGCTCGGAGGTTGGAGCGTATTTGAAATTGATGACTTAGGTATATGTATGGGCATATACCTAAGCAGTGTCGGTTGATACTTCGTGATTGTACCTTTCTTCGTGGTTTGTCCTTTGTGGATTTGAGAGACCTTCAAGGGTCTCGGGGTCCCTACTGAGTAGCTTATACTCACCCCTGCACGGGCTTTGCCCGCACTACGTTGTGTTGGTTGCAGACGACGGACAGCGTTGACCTTAGCTGAGGCTTGCAGAGCGGGACGGTACCCGGAGGTGGACCACTGGGCGGGACATGTTCGGAGCGGACGGCGGGACCCGTGGAGCAGAGGAGCTATCTGTACCCACCTTTCAGGTGGGATTTCCTGTGGACAGCTCGGTGTAGCGGCTTTTACTTTACAGTTGCTGTTTTCCCTTTCGAGTTGTACTTTACTTTCAGTTTGGGTTTGTATACTGGCCCATTTACTTTTCCGCACTTTCAGTTGTACTCTGCTTTTGCTTAGTGTTTACTTTCTTCTTGCTTACTCTGTGGTGTTTGTTTACTTTACAAAGGCAATGCCTTCCCTTTTTACCGGGATTTACGCCTTGGTGCAGGTCGCCAGCCCCTGGCCTATGGAAGGCGGGCTTGGGGTAGTCACGGCACGGACCCCGAGGGCGGGTCGTGACAAACCTTTTTAGGGTTATTTAGTATTTATTAGTGTTTCTTAGGGTTTATTTTATTTATTACAGTTTATTAACGTGTATTTGGGGTTATTACGATTTATTAGGGTTTATTACTATTTGTTAGGGTTTATTGAGGTTTATTAGGGGTTTATTATGGTTTGTTTGAGTTTGTTACAATTTATTTGGCGTTTTTAGGATTTTCACAATTTATTTTGGGTTGCTAGGGTTTGTTGCGATTTGTTATGGGGTTATTAGGATTTGTTAGGGTTTATTAGCTGGTTGTAGGGTTTTTAGGCTATTATTTGGCGGGTTTTGTAGTATTTTGTAGGGTTTGTTAGGTGTTTTTGTGATTATTAGAATTTAGTATGGGTCAATAGTGTTTTTATTGTATGTTAGGGGTTTTTGGGATTTTGTAGCATTTATTATATTCTAATAGGGTTTTTAGGGCTTATTATAGGTTATTATGATTTATTAGTGTTTATTAGATTTTTAGTGTTTAATAGTGTGTTTAAGGTGTTATTTGGGTTTATTAGTGGTTCTTAGGGGTTATTTGTGGTTGTTAGGGTTTGTTAGGTTTTGTTAGGGTTTATTAGTACGTGTGTCATTCTATTATCACACACGTTATTATTATCATTATTACCATTATCATTATTATCATTATCATTATAATAATTATCATTATTGTTGTTACTATTATTGTTATTATAATTATTATTATCATCACATGAAAATGAAGATTCACATGCGTTATTATTTATTATTTATTATTTATTTCCATGCATGTGCATATGTTGTTGTTATTATTATTATTATTATTATTAGTATTATTATTATTATTATCATCACATGAAAATGCACATGCACGTCTGTTATTATTTATTACAATGCACACGCACACGCAATGCACCTACATTTTTCTATTATCATAAGAATTTTTAATGTTATTGTTATTATTACTATTATTTTTATTATTGTTATTATCACCAAATGAAAATGAAAATGCACGTGCGTTATTATTTATTACCGTACACGTGCACATTCAATACTTGTGCGTTATTCTATTATCAGATGCGCTATTATTATTAAAATTACTATTACTGTTATTATTATCATCACGTACGCTATGAGTTATTATTTAGTATCATTTACTGCACATGCAATGCACATGTGTTATTCTATTATCGCATGTGTTTTTGTTATTATTATTATTATTATTACTATTATTATTATTATTATTATTATCATCTCATGCACATTCACATGCATTTGCAAGTGAATTATTATTTATTTTTTATTACCATACACGTGCACATGCAATGCACAAATGTTATTTTATTATCACATATGTTGTTATTCTTATTGTTTTTATTATTATTGTGGTTGTTTTTATTATTGTTGTTGTTATTGTTATTATAATCACATGAAAATGCATATGTAAATGTACATGCAAATACATAAACACGTACATTCAATGCACGCGCATTATTCTATTATCACATTCGTTGTTATTATTAATATTAATAATAATAATAATAATAATAATATAATCATCATCATCATCAACACATGCAAATGCAATGCGCATCTGTTATTATTTATTACCATACACGTGCACACGTAATGCACATGCAATATTATATTATCACATGAATTGGTACTACTACTATTATAACTACTACTACTGCTACTGTTATTATTATTATCATCACATGCAAATGCAAATGCACGTGCGTTATTATTTATTATTTATTACTATGCACGTGCATATGCAATTCACTTGTATTACCAGGAAAGCTCAGCCAGGGACTGTCCCTGACCATTTATTAAAGAAAAGGAAAAAGTACAGTTTAGGAGAACCAGAAACCTTACAACCAAACAACTGATCCCCCAAGCACAAACAACATTCGAAATTCAAAAATCAAAAACCACGAACCCTGATCCTTCCTCGAGCCGCGCGAAACCTCGAGAAGCGTTTCATGTGACAGCCATTACACAGCCAGCGAGAAATCTGGAACCACGCACATCTCCACCACGTGCATCCACCACTGCAGGTTGCCGACGAGACCATCAAGCATCATCGCCGGAAAAACCATCACAACATCACAACAACGCCAAATTGGCGACCAAAGCTACTGAACCCACTGCTGCTGAACACCAAAATCAAAAATCTCAGCTTCCCTTGCTCCAAAATCAACTCCAAAGCCTCAGATCCATGGCAAAACCCGCTTCCAGAGATCAAGACCACCATCCTCAAAACTTATTCACTACTTCCCCATCACCCGAAGATGCACAGAAAACACCGCAGGAAACCGAAAACAGCCTTGCACAAAGCCCAAATCCACCAACAAACGACATCGATTCGAATCGAAACAGCATCCAAATCAACCATAACAGAAAATGCGTCCCTAGATCGGGGCACTAAGAGAACTAAAACCAAAATCAGAAGCAAAAAAAGGAAGGACAAAAAAAACCATCACCAGCGCCCTTGTAGAAAAACCCGTCACGATCCAAACCCAAACCCCGTCGCCGCCTGCCTGGTCGCCCGCGAAGAACCCGACACCTCCCAACGCACATCCGGAGACGAAGCAGCACCCTCATCAAATACAAATGCTAATGCACGTGCGTTGTTATATATTATTTATTACCATGCACATGCATGCGTCATTATCATTATCATTACATGTAAATGTTCATACACATGCGTTGTTATATATTATTTATTACCATGCACATGAAAATGCAATGCACTTCTGGTATTCTATAATCACATGCGTTATTATTATTTATTCTCATGCATGTGCACACACAATGCACTTGTGTTATTCTATTATCACATGTGTTATTATTTATTATTTATTATTATTCACATGCAAATGCACATTCATGAGGACTTTGTTATTATTTATTGTTTGTTACCAAGCACATGTACATGCAGATGCACATGCACATGCAGATGCACTTGGACGTGCGTTATTAATTATTATTTATTGTCATTCACATTCACATGCACATAAACATGCAATTCACATGCGTTATTATTTATAATTTATTATTTATTCTCATTCACATGCAAATGTGCATGCATATTGACATGCACGTGTGCTGTGATTTATTATTTAAACCATGCACATACATATGCACATGCACATGCGTTATTACTACTACTATTATTAGAGGTATTTTTAGGGTTTACTATCATTTTTAGGATTTTTAGGTGTTATTAACATTTATTATAGTTTTTTTGGGTTTTAGGGTTTTTAAATGGTATATTATCATTTTTTAGGGTTTGGTGGGGGGGTTATTAGGATTTTATTAGCGTTTATTATGGTGTGTCAAGGTTTATCAATGTTTATTAGGTATTTTTAGGGTTTTATTAGGATTGAGTTGGGTTTATTAGGGTATATTATGGTATATTATGGTATATGTGGATATGTTTAGGATTTATTAGGGTTTATTATGGTTCATTATGGTTTATTAATTTTTAAGAGTGTATATTAGGGTTTTTAGTGATTAGTTGTGTTTATTCAGGTTTATTAGCACTTTTATTATTTGTTATGTTTTATTAGAATTTCTTAGGTGTTTTAGGGATTTTTAAAGGTATATTTGTGTTTTTAGGGTTTAGTGGGGTTTATTAGGGTATTAGAGTGTGTTAAGTTTTATTAGGGTTGAGTTGGTATTTTTAGAGTTTTATTAGGGTTTAGTCGGTATCTTTAAGGTTTTATTAGTTTTTATTAGGGTGACTACGGTTTATAAGGGTTTGTTTGGGATTTTTAGGTTTTACTAGGGTTTGTTAGTGTTTTTATTAGGGTATATGAGTGTTTTTTAGTTTTTGTTAATATATATGAGGGGTTGTTGTGATTTTTTAGGTTTTATTGCATCTTTTTAGTGTTTGTGATCATTTTTAATGGTTTATTAGCTTTTATTTGATTTTATTATGCTTTATTAGGGTTTATAGGGATTTTTAATGGTTTGTTTGCGTTTTTTCATTTATTTGGGTTTAGTTGGGTTTTATTAGGTTTTTTTATGGTGTGTCAAGGTTTATTAGGGCTGAGAAGGTATTTTTAGATTTTTATTAGGGTTTTATTTGGGTTTATTGATTTTTATTAGAATTTATTAGGGATTTTAGGGGTTTATTAGGACTTGATAGGGGTTTATTACTGTTTTTGTTTTATTAGGTTATATTAGTGTTTGTTAAGACTTTTTAGATTAAATAGCATTTTTTATTGTTTGTGAGCATTTTGCTTTTTTGTGTGTGATCATTTTAGGGTTTCTTTGGTTATATTAATGTTTATTATGGTTTATTAGGGCTTCTAGGGATTTTTGAGGTATATTAGCATTTTTGTCTTTATTAGGTTATATTAGTGTTTTTAGGTCTTTTTAGGTAATATAGAGCTTTTTTTGTTTGGGATCGTTTTTTATTGTTTGGGAGCGTTTTTAGGGTTTATTAGGTTATATTAGAGTATATCTGGGTTTCTAGGGATTTCTTAAGGTACACTAGCATTTTTTTCATTATTAGGGTTTTGTAGGGTTTTATTAGGGGATATTATGGTGTGTTATGGTTTGTTAGGGCTGAGTAGGCTTTATTTGGATTTATTTATGGTTTATTAGGGCTCCTTAGGGTTTGTTTAGGGTTTATTATGGTTTATTAGTGTCTATTAGGGTTGGTTAGGGTTGTTTATTTTTTGTTAATGTGTTTTTAGGGTTTAATAGGTTTTATTATCATTTATTAAGGTTCATTTGGTATTTTTGTTGTTTTATTAGGGTAGGGTAGTGTTTCATTTGATTTTGGGGATTATAAGGTGTTTTTAGGGATTATTAGAGTTTATTAGGTATTTTTTAGGGTTTAATTTTTATATTATGGTATAATAGGGTTTAATATTTTTGAGGGTTTTAAAGTATCTTTAGATTTTTTTGTAGTATTTTTTAGGGTTTGTGTAGTATTGTTAGAGTTTATGTAGAATTTTTAGTGTTTGTGTAGCTTTTTTGTGTCTAATTATCCATTTTAGATTCTATGTATCATTTTTAGGGTTAATGTAACGCTTTTAGGGTTTATGTAGCATGATTTGGGTTTAGGTTTTATGGAGTATTTTTTTAGGGTTTATGTTGTGTTTTTTGGGTTTATGTAGTGTTTCTAGGGGTGATGTAGCTTTTATGTAACATTTTTGGGGTTTATGTAACATTTTTAGAGTTCATGTAGTGTTTTTAGGGTTTATATTGTGTTTTTAGGTTTTATGTAGTGTTTTTTAATGTTTATGTTGCGTTATTTATGGTTTATGTTGTGTTTTTAGGGTTTATTTTATAGTTCTAGGGTTTATGTAGTGATTTTAGGGTTTATGTAGCGTTTTTGGGGTTATGCTTCATTTTTTGGTCTATTTTTCTTTATTAGGGTTTTTGTTTCATTTTTCGGGGTTTATGTAACGTTTTTAGGGTTTATGTATCTGTTTGAATCCTTTTTAGGGTTTTAATGGTTGTTTATGGTTTGTTGTGTTTTTTAGGGTTTTTAAGGGTTGTTAACGGGTGTTTAGGTTTTTTTGGTATTTGAGGGATTTTTAATGGTTTTGGGGGTTTATTTGTTTTTTTTGGATTGATAGGGGTTGTTCGTGTTTTTTAGTGTGTTTTAGGGTTTGTTTGGGTATTGTAGTAGTTTTTAGGGTTTATATTATGTGTTTTAGATTTTTTTGGGTTCTTTAGGGTTTTTAGTGTTCTTTAAAGTTTAATATGGTTCTTTATGATTTATTAGGGTTCT
Source organism: Viscum album (assembly GCA_963277665.1). Lineage (NCBI taxonomy): Eukaryota > Viridiplantae > Streptophyta > Magnoliopsida > Santalales > Viscaceae > Viscum > Viscum album. Next base: position 101,309 of record OY728167.1, on the reverse strand, counting down.
TTAGTATTTATTAGTGTTCTTTAGGATTTGTTACAGTTTATTAGCATTTTTTATTGTATATTTGGGTTTTATTGGACTTTTGTAGGCATTAATAGATTTTTATAGTGTTTATCAAACTTTTTTAGGTTTATTTAGGATTTATTTGGGTTTATTTTATTTATTAGGGTTTAGTAACGTGTATTTGGGTTTATTAGTGGGTTGTAGGGTTTTGTAGGCTATTATCACAACTTGAAATTGAAGATTTAGCCACACTTATGTAGCCACAGTTTAATAAAATTGTGGCTGTAGGTTAAGGTAACGCCACAGGTCAAAAAATACCCATGGATTTACCCATATTCTTTCTATACGCTCACGATCCCCCACCACCTTCCTCTCATGCACTCGCGATCCCCACCCCATCTCTGCCATGCTCTCCAATCGTGATCTCCACCACCCTCCCTCTCTACCCTACTCCCTACAACCCTCCTCGCTCGGAGCTGTCACCCAAAACTTCTACCATTCTACTCCTCCAACGCAGCCACCCACCTTGGGATGATTCTTCTCCGATGATGCAGTCACGCACCTCCCTGTCGGCATTCCTCTGCGTGTGGTTCTTATCGAGGCCCATCCTCTGCACCGATTATCATCCTCCGACATAGAAATCCTACATCTGTGCTCCAGATCCACGTAAGTCCGATTTCTTTTAGTTTCACCAACCCATAACGACGCAGGTTGTTACAATGTTTGGCACGGTGGCGATGTTGGTATTCCTCAGCTGAAGATTGGACTTGAAACTGGAGAATTTCATATCTGCACTTCATTTTAGGTTCTTTTTCTTATTATATACTAGGGATTTTCTCAATAATAGTTTGTTTTCGATTAGGGTATGTGTTCATGATGTGTGTGAGAAGTTGCAGTGTATTTTTCAGAAATTACAGATTTCAAAAGTCTGGAAGTTAGAATGACTTAAATTTGGCTTAGATGTGTTGGTGCGTATGAGCAACTCTGATTTTTCATACGAGTCATATGTTGCATGCACAGACTGAAATTTTTTCAATGGTAAGAATCCACACTGATTTGTAAAAGTCATTTGAAAATTCCTAAGGGTCATGATAAGAATTCACAAGTCATTTGACAAATCATAAGACTCAATTTGTTGAAACATGATGTTTTATAAGGGTCAACTACATAGAATAATTTTTTAGGAAAAGATGAATTTCCTGAAGATACTTCTAAAACATAAATAGAATGATGTTGTGTAGTTTATCAATTCTAAAAAATATGAACCAATGATTATGGTGTGATTTAAGCTGGGTTTGTGGATAATTAAAATATATCACTTCTCTAATATTCGGGAATTTTCAAATGAAAAAATCTGAAAATTATATACTGTGATCACAGCTAGATAACTAACAATAATTTTTATTTAAACTAAAATGAGAAGATGGGTATTTGTGTAATTTGAGATCGGGAATGTGGGTAACAGATCCACGTGAACAGTTGAATGGGGAAACTAACAGGAGACCATGGAGTACAAATCAATTGAGGGAATATTCTGCAATATGAGTTGGTGCTTAGTTTTTTTAATTTAATTAATTCTGGATTATTCATAAATGCACTATTAAGGAGTAGATTGGTGTGAACTGAAAAATGAGAGATGAAGAGAAAAGTATTGAGGTTGAGATTAGGGTGTTTAGAAGTGCAAAGAGAAATCTAGAGAGCCTATGTATTTTGTGATTTCAAATTGAGAATCAAACCATCTATGTTCTAGACATAATGAGAAAGACAGATTGATCTTGGATCAAAACATAATATCAGAGGCTAAAGTTCTTGAAGTGGTGAGAACATACTAATTCTGTTTATTTGAACGCTTGAAGGGAAAGATCATCAACAGAGGCTGAAATAAATCTGAATATAAAGTGATCTTACTCTCCCAATTATGTTTTATGTTATACAATTCATTTTGGTAGAGGATGATACCTCCCGTATCACTTGTAATTGATAATTTATTCTAGTGACAAATCTATGGTTGGGACTGAAACTAATCACAACAAAGAGTAGGTACCATCTTTGGGATTGAACCTAGTAAAAATTGTATGTGTCTTGTGTTTCTTTCATTTATGTTCCAATTGGGTAATGCTGAGATTAAAATTTGAGTGGATAGGATCCTAAAACATCACATAGGTTTATTTCTAAAAAAAATCATAAAATAAGTACCATTGATTTAACCCATGCTTCTCAGTTGTGCAACCTATTTCTTGGGAACTTCAAATGGTATCAAAGCATACGTAGGTTCCCTCTATCAGATCCTCTCCTTGATGAATATGAATATTCTAAACACGATAAACAACGAAGGTATTCCTACCTTTTGTTAGGACTCATAGGTTTGAGTGAGAGAGTGAATAAATAAATCAGTAATATTGTATTCACTTTACTATAACTACAGAATCGAGAGGTATAGCATGTTAGAAGAAGAAGAAGAAGAAGGACAAAGAGATAGAACTCCACCCAGAAGAATACCACTCATCCAAGGATAATGGTTGGCACCTCCCAAGGTCCAACCCCAACTACTACCAAGTAGAAATGCAAATGAATCATGTCGCATCCTACACCACCTATCCTCTATTTTTTACCCCAATAACTACTAAAATCTCTTACCTACCCGACCCCAACAACTAAGGCTACATAATATAGAACTGCCCCTAGCAGCCCCATGCACAACAGCCCAAACCAGCTCATCCCTGATAGCCATAATGGCATACACGGGTAGCCGTCACCCTATTCATAACACCATTGATGGAAAAAAATTTCATGTTGGATGTTACTCTATCTTCTTTCATTTGGCCTGGAAGTTCAAGGTGCAATTACTATGGGATTTACACCAATTGAAAATGATGCTCCAATGTCTTCTTCAATAAAAATAAGAATCTATAGGTTGATGGAAAATCTAGAAATTTCATTCTCATAGCCATATTCGACAAAGTGTATACAAAAGTTGTGGGGTTGCAAACAGAAAAGGAGGTTTGTGACAAGCTGGAAAGTATCTTTGAAGGAAATGTGAAATTCAAAGAAGAAATTTTCTAAATGTGGAGTATCAGATTTGATAATGTAAATATTGCTGAAGAATAAACAATTGATGATTATTTCACAAGATTTAATTAAATAGTCAACAAAATCATAGGCTACGAAGAAAATTTGAAAGAAACCACTATTGTAATAAAAATTGATGATGAATTTTCAAAACAAGTTTAATCAAAAAAATTATACATTAGAAGATAGACATGTTAGTGGAGGAGATGGTTTTTAATTCCATGAGAAAACACAAAATCAAGGATACAAATGATGAAGATTCTTGTGAATTTGAAGTTGAGGAAGAAAATGAATAATATAATGAGTCCCATACGAAATGTACCCCACATGGATCTAAATATCCATTGTATTGCAATTGTTGGAACATTTAGGAATCAATTAGAAAAATGAGGTTAGTTCATTCTCTCCCTATACTAGTACATTCTTATCTGGTCTTGTCGATCTATGTGACCAAAGATGAAAATTTATTTTTTCAAATCATAAATATGAATGGAAAGATAATGTCATTAATAAAATAATTATAAACCTTAGTAGGAGCATAACATCAAGGATTATTAAAAATTGTGAAGTAAATAATACCTTGGCACGGAATGCTTTCCATAAATCAAAAATACAAATACGATTATCTAACTTATTGATGAAATGTTTATGTTACATAAAAAAAAAGATAAGGAAAAATATAAATACCAGTCATATTCTATAACATGGCCACTTTCAAGATAAACAATTCCACCAAGGCTAGACATGGGTCCATTTAGAACAAATTTATTACTGGGATGAAAAATATTAACCCTATCGTGGAAAAATTGAACACTTGTGTTCGCTAGAAAATCTAAGGAATGGTGAGCCACTTCCCATGCATCAACTTCGACACTAGATGATTAACATAGGATGATAATTCTATAGAAAAGAAAAAACAGTTTCTTTTTATTTAACATCAATTCAGCAAACCTCCTAAGAATAGCTCATACATCATTTCCTTAAAAACAAATTGCTTAGACTGGTCAACAAGAACCACCTAGTTGGTTTAGTCTTTGAGTTGAAACTGTTTAGGTTATACGACGTTGTTTACCCTTGGGTGGGCCTGATTCTTTAGTAGGGAGTCATTTGTATTCTCATGTGTGTTTGATCAGTCTTTCTTTGTGTGGATTTTCTTCTTGTTGGTGGTAGTGATGTGATTTAGGTTTTGTTTCATTTTTTATTGGATTTATTATGTTTTTCAGTTGGAAAATTCTATGGAATGATTTTTTAGAGTTAGAATATGATGGTTATGCTAGGTTTTTTCTTCTAATGGTGTTGGATCCTGGAAGTGTGTTGATCTCATTCCATCCCACCTAACTCTATTATAAATTACCAATGCACAAGATAAATCTTTTTCAAGTAACCACATACATGTTATTTGTTGTTTATTGCATTTTTAATATTCATTTTATTTCTAGTAGTGACCTAGAACTCCCTCTTTTCACTACATTCTCTCCTCTTCTCCTTTGTATCTCTCTTCCTTTTGTATTGTTCTATGATTATTTTTATATAGAAATCTAGAAAAAATCTTCTCATAGTGTGACACCTTTATTCATTGTGAGACATGTCTCAAATTATATCCTTTCATTTGGAGACATATTCCTTCACATTTAATTCTTAGTTAGAAACTAGATTCAAGAAATCTGGTTAATATCTTATATTTATCTCCCTGAAAAATATGTGAGGATCTTTTAATCTTCAGTGACTTGAAATCATTCTCGACAAATGATTTGTTCCTCCATGGCTATATCTTTCTAATTTCCATGGTTTAATTTAATAACTATGGCTATACCGCGTGTTTTCATATTTGGTATCAGGGTCCCCCGATTCTCTACTCGCGTGGTCCTCCCGACTTCTTCTCCTCCCGACGAGTTTTCCTCCTCGACCTCGCCTGACTGTGGCGCCCTCCTCCACCGACAACTTCTCCTCCCCAACGATTTCTCCCCACCGTGGCGCCCTCCTTCTAGATGACTAATCATTCCCGACCTCTCTTCACCACGATGCCCTCCTCTCCGACAAACTCTCTCACCGCGGCTTCCTCCTCCCAATTACCTCTCTCACAGTGGCACCCTCCTCCCTGGAGACTTCTCTCACTGCGGCGCCCTCCTCTCCGACGACCTGTCACTACAACGTCCTCCTCATGGCTTCCAATGAACACAAGTATTTTATACCATATTATTTCATCAATGTTATGGTTTTAAGGTTTTACTGTTATTTGAATTTCATGTGACGGTTATTTAGATCTCCCTTACTATTGTATTTATAGAAGACATGGGTAGAGTATGAGTAGAAATTGAAGGCATATTGATGTGATTATAATGAACATATAAGGGAACCATACACAGTGAAGGTTATATAAAAATTATTGATAATAAAAAATATGGGATCGGAGTCATAAGATGTTTTATGATGTTTAATGTTCTTATTCAATAATTTTTTGGATTTAGAATAGGTTCAAGCAGGTTTGAAGATGTTTGGAGAAGGAAATGTCACATCTTGGAAAAATTTATTGTGTTTTTTCATCATTCTTTGCGATTATCTTACTCAACTGGTTTGTAGATCTATTTCCTTTTCAAGAGTGGCCACCCTGATCTATTGTCAAGCTTCTCCTAGAAGATTTTGTTGGGATCTACCTCTCTTAATTATGGATTAATGTGTAAATCCATACATGCTTTTTTGAATAATTTTTTCATCTGGAGATGGGATCACATGAAAGAACATGTTTTTTAATGGATATGTGATGGTTCAGTTTAATGGTTTACCTATTATTCTGAGACTGCTTTGTATCTAAGCTCATCCAATATTCTTATTTTTCTAGAAATTTTAAAATATTAATTGACTGGTGCGGTTCAATATCTAGATCATCTTTGTGTGTAGGGGGACATAAATTGTTGGATATGAAGATCCGTATTTTTATAATTAGTATTAGTGTTCCTTTAATTTAATAGATTTATGGAAAATGTTCAATATGAACTACTAATTATCAATTTTGAAAATATGGATTACCAAGATAATGAGGTTTTACTTCTATATGGATCTTGATCATTCTTATAAATACATTTATAGACTCTTAAATTTTTTTTTATACAAGAACTTGGAATATACAAAATGAAAACATTTTATAACATGAAAAAATTATTTATGCTTTTCCTTTAAATTATTTTATTTATATTATTCTTTTGATTTATTTACATTCATTTTCCATTTAGGATAAACTGTTATTTGTTCTGTTATCAAGGAGGAATGAAGCTTAGCATATTAGTGTAATAGATGGGATATATAAATACAAGAAGCCTTCAATCCTACCAGCCATCACAGGTAAAATATGGACACTACATACTATTTCAAAAGGTAGGTGACAGGTCAACGACGTCAATTTTACCATCCATAAGACAAATCTATTCGACAATGCACTCTTATGGAAATGTACTCTTAATGTGCCCTACTGCTCGAAGGTAAAATTTTTCATGTTCATTTATTTCTTATTACCATACTACAACTATAATGTTGAGAGGTTTATTTTTCCATTATTCATTCCTTTGGCGGCCCATATTGAAATTCCCTATAAATATTTAAATACCATTATCTGGATTAAAAACATTGATTTTCCATATTTCATTTTTAGTATTTGTTTGTGGTTCGCAATTAAAAAATTCATTCATTATGCTTATTTGGCTGGTATTAGGCCAATAATTCATGGCTTTACCATTTTTTCTTTATGAACTCTTATATACATGACTCTGCTTTTGGGTTATATCTCATTAAATATTTGGGTTCAGGTTGATTATTGTATAATAACAGTCACTTCAGTAGTCTGGTTGATGCTAAGGGGGTGAATACCGGGAAGAGCTACTGATAGGACTTAATGGACATCATATTGACATCACTCCAGTTGAATTTCAAGGGGAACTATAATCAATACTTAATAGAAACAATATGAGGTGGTTCCTACTCTGATGACCACACCCACAAATGGACTGGGGTTGACCTGTTGGAACTGTCTAGCTGTGGAAAGGTTAACAACAGCCCCAGTTCAGGGTTTGAAACATAAAAATTCTTTTCACCTTTCTTTTATTTTATTTCCATTAGTTATTTTACTATATAATAAAATTTTTCTTTTGTTTTATTGGGAGAAAAAAATCTGGACAACACCTCATGCACCTGTTGAAGATCAAATCATACTGTTGTTGGAAGCATAAAAAAACATCCAGGTTTGTGTTTCTACTTTGTTTTCATTGTTTTTTTATGTTTTCCACCTTACTCATTAAATTTTATGTGATACATTGCCAATTTAATTTGAAGGATTCTTTAAAATACATTTAAGGTGTAGGCTCCAGGTCACTGTTATCCAAGATGTGATATAGTGCACTCTATAATGGACATTTGTGAGACTATTTACGTAAATATCTCACATACAATGTGTTGTCGTTGATGCTTCCATCGAAGGCATTAGGTAACCCTACCTCCATCAACACTACAATCCACACCAAGAGACACTCAACTCATCCTCCAATTTTCATACTGTATGATTTATTTCATTCAATTTATTGTCTTTATTATTGTCACATCTCTTTCTTGCTCTTTATGCCTCTTTCTTGGTATTTTTAAATTGTTTTGGATGATGGTAACATTATATTTAGAAATGGTGAATGATGATCTGTAGGTTTCGGCGTCTGTGGAGTATATGGAGAAGACCAACCATCATAACCATGAATTTATTATTGCGACATTGGGGGCCTTTTCCAATAGTGTTGGACTATAACTTTACCCCTTGATGTTATCATGATAATATTCCAGATCTGACTATAGTTCCATGATTTTTCATTTTCCGCACAACTGCATTCCTGACAATAGATTATACTCTATGAAAAGAATACTCTATGATCTGCCTTGTGACATTGAAGCATAGATTAGAACAATGTTTATGTTGTATATCAGGGTTTGAAGGTGTTAAGTACTGGTTGTTACCTAAATAAATTCATATTTACTAAAATCTGATCATCATACGATGGTATGATATTCTGATCTTTACGGTATATTATATTTAGGAACAAATGCCACATCCCAGTGTTTTTTAGTGATGTACTTAAAATGAAATATAACATCATTTTATTATTTTGTAATTTTGATGATCAAAATTCAAACATGACATTATATTTCTAATTAGAGGTTAGTAAACCATAATATTCATAAAACCAGTATGTTTTTCATTGATATTGATGAGGTGGTATCACTTCTAAGATATAGCTTTTAAAGGGGTTCTCAATTTGGGTTTTTAGAACACAAATTTTTAGTTCAAGTTCGGATTTTATATCATAAATTTTATATTTTTTTGACATGGAGACCTTATTTTCCATAAGAAGAATTGATGTTGTGGACAATGTTATTTTTATAAGTTGATGTCATTGAATATTATCTGAATTTTTATTCTAGATTTCATTTAATATAGAGATTTTTTATGCTTATATTCTATCTAGGATCTTTACACTAAGATGTTTGAAAATACTAAAATCTTTTTTTAATTTGAATTGATTTTTTTATGGCCAGATGCACACCCTATCATTAAAATTCATGCACCTATTGTATTCCCCCATCTCTGAATTGTAAAGAACTCCACCATGTTGTTGCTGGCACAACCAATGGGAGTTTGAAGTGAACATGAAGTGTTCATTTTCATTTTCTCATGGATACCTTCAGAAAAACCACTCTATAATTGATCCTCAACCTGAATTGATTCTCAAACTGATGTGAACACAGAATCTTCCAAGCACCTCAGATGAAATCAAGTGATCGTCCAGGTAAACTTATTTTAGATTTTTGTTTTTCCTTTAATCATATATGTGTGACCCCCATTCATATTACAAAAACATTATAGAGGCCCTTCTATAAGATGCAGGGGGTGGGTGGAGGGGGCAGGGGGCAGGGGTAGGGGGTGGGTGGAGGGGGGCAGGGGCAGGGTGGAGGGGGGCAGGGGGCAGGGGAAGGGGTAGGGGATGTATGAAGGGAAAGGGGGAGGGGTAGGGGAGGTCTTCAGGGCAGGGAGGATGGGGAGAGGGTGGGTGGAGGGGGAAGGGGGGAGTGGGGAGGTTTGCAGGGCAGGGGGGCAGGGAGGTTGTCTGCAGGGCAGGGGGGGTCGTGGGGCAGTGGGGAAAGGGGGGTGGGGCAGGGGATGTAGTTACTCTCTATAGGTTTCTTTAATCTTAGATATGTTTGAATAACCATTAAAATTCATCTATAACTCCCCCATTTCTTCATGATTAGGTTTCTCGAAATATGCCCTCCTATTTACAACAGATTTCTTTCACTAAATCATGGATTGATATTAGTTGCAACAAATCATATTTTGTATGATACCACTAATTTTTATTGGTATGGCTTTTAAACCTTTTTTTTAAAATTCATTCCATTATTGCCACTTTTATCTTCTTTCACATGTTTATTGCATATTCAATTGAGAAATTAGAGAACTCTCAATATTTTTCATTTTTTTTGTTTATCCTTTTATAAATCATTAGACTATATGATCTAACATTATTTCTTATCATGTTCAACCTTCTTCATAGGTGTGGATCCATTTTTTTATATGATATATTCTATTTGAGGGGGTCGGGGGCCGGGGGCCAGGGCAGGGGGCAGGGGGCAGGGGGTAGTGGGCTGGGGGGAGGGGGGAAAGGGGTCGGGGGCCGGGGCAGGGGGCAGGGGGTAGGGGGAGGTGCGTTGTCTGTGAAAACGCACAGTGATAGTTACGTTGATCTAGCTTCTTAAATTATTGCATTTGATTTGTGCTGAATGAGTTTTAGAATAAATGTTAAATATAATTAAATGAATTGTGTGATAAGGAAATTCCATGATTTTATAATAAAACCCCTCCAACGGAGGTGTGGTTTCTTCTAAACCAACGAGTAGTGATAGTTATTTGTATCATGTATAGATTTGGTTTGAGTCTTTCATATGCCTCTTGTTGGTGTTTGTATTGTGGTTAGTTAGTTATTGTTTTCTTTGAATAATATAATTTGGCTTATCATACTCATTTAACTCAAATGACACTGACCGAGTAGGCATATTCCTTGACCATGACACATTCTTTTTCATGATTTGAATATTGTAAATAAAATTTCCATGTTTAGGCAAAGTGAATGAATTTGTAAATGGTTTGTATAGGGTGTATGATTCTTTTCCGTCATTTTGTTTCCCTTTAGACGTTGTGTCATTGTGCCGCTCACTACAACCTTTTCTGGAAATCCCTAGTTATAGCATATTAAATAGTTGATTTGTTCTATCATCTTCCTGTGGGGCGACGATTGGAATGTTTCCCCGCCTCCTCCCGCTCCCTTCGCTCCGGGCCAGATGATGCTGCCCAGTGGATGTCGCTAGACTGGGCCAACACGCCACGATCATGTTGCGGTCACGCTGCAGTCACGCCGCGGTAATGCCGTGATTTGGCCCTACTCCAGGATGAAACCCCGCAGCGATTCATAGTGATAGTATTTCATGGGTCTTTTGATCAGTTTTGAGATTGACTAATCACAATTTCTACCGGCTGGGTGACGACCAGAATGTTGCCCTACCTCCTCCCACTCCCTTTGCTCCTGGCTGGATGATGCTGCACCGCGGATGTCACTGGACCGGGTAAACACGTCGCGGTCACGCTGCAGTCACACCGCGGTCATGCGGCGGCACGCCGTGATTTGGCCCTACTCCTGGATGAAAACACATGGCTGTTCTCAATGATATTATTTCACGAGTCTTTTGATCGATGTTGGGACCGACTAATCACAATTTCTGCTGGTGGGGCGATGACCGGAATGTTTCCCCGCCTCTTCTCGCTCCCTTCGCTCCTGGACGGAAGATTCTTCCCCACGGATGTCGCTGGACTAGTCCAAAACGCCATAGTCATGTTGTGGTCACGTTTCAGTCACACCATGGTCATTCCGCGGTCACGCCGCAGTCACACCACTGTAATGTCGTGATTTGGTTCTGCTCCAAGACGACACCCTGCGACGGTTCATAGTGATAGTATTCCATGACTCTTGTGATCAATTTTGAGACTGACTAATCATAATTTCTGCCAGTGGGGCGGCGGCTGGAATGTTTCCCCACCTCCTCCCGCTCCCTTCGCTCTTGGAAGGAAGATGTTTCCTCGCAGATGTCACTAGACCGGGCCAACACGCCGCGGTCATGCCACGGTTCCACCAGCATTCTAGCCCGCAACATCCCCCTGTTACCTTTGAATCAGCCCGCACCATCCCCCCAGTACCTTCAACCAGCCCCCTTCCACCAGCAGTCCATCCCCCTTCCACCTTCAATCGAGCCCACACCATCCCCCAACCACCTGCAATCGAGAACGCACCAACCACCACCTCATCTACCACCCCCAGCCTCCTGCAAAACACTCATTCCAGCCCTCTGCCACCAGAAATATTTCCCCAGCCACTAGTTCCAGCCTCACCAGCCCCCGACCTTCTAGATCCTAGCCCACACCAGCCCCTGCCACATGCTCAATAGCCCGCATCCACCTGCAATCCTGTCCACACCAGCCCCCAACCACCTATTCCAGCCTGCACCAGCCCCCTGCCACCTTTTCCAGCCCGTACCAGCCCCCTGCCATCCCCCTTTTGCCTGCCTTCTCGCCTACACCAGCCACTCCAGCCCACACCATCCACCGCACTAGCCCCCAGCCTCCTTCATTCTAGGATGCACAAGAAAAACTCCCTGAATATCACAAAAAAAGGCCAATGCGGATCCCCTTGCCTCAGCCCTCTTTTCCATGAAAAGTAGCTACGTAAACTACCATTAATGTTCACCGATAACATTAGGGTAGAGACGTATCTTTTAACCCAAGATGATAACCTAGCCAAAATCTAAGGAGATCCAAAGAATCCCATAAGAAGTCCCACATGACTGAATCAAAAGCCTTGAATAAATCGATCTTGAAGGCACACCTAGGAACCCAAGAATCAAGATGGTAGTCCCACAATAATTCCTGGGTAACTAGATTATTAGAATGAATTGGTTTTGGTACTGAAGTATGAGTATATTTTTACCCAGCTTTAGATTTGTGTGTCTCTTAAGGTTATTTTTGTAACCATCCTACTAGAGGGTCCGAGTTATAAGTGGTGGAAGTCTATTATTCAGACTAAGCCAGACAATGACTATTATTGGAAAAGATTCATGGCATTGTTCATTTAGCATTCTTTCATAATGAAGTGATGGTACAAATGGATATATATTTTTATAAGTGGGTATTTCCAGGTGGGGTGTCCAAGGGCTATCCGGGGGGTGCCAAGGGGGTCTGTAGGGCAGGGGGAGGGTGCATGTGGGGTGTCTAGGAGGGGATTTCCGTGGGGGGGGGGGTGGCGGGGGGTCTGCAGGGCAGGGGGAGGGTGCCAGTGGGGTGTCCATGGGGGTTTCCAAGGGATGTCTGGGTGGGGGGTTTCGGTGGGGTCTGTAGGGAAGGGGGCATGGGGCAGGTGGGGTGTCTAGGGGGCTGTCCAGGGGGGTGTCCAAGGGCTGTCCGAGGGGTTGATTTTAAGATATAAACCCATGAGAAATGGGAGCTAACCTCATAACAATAATTTTTCTAATGATTTTTGGAATGGTATTTTCAATAGTAATAGGTCTGAAATCCTTTACATCCACAATATTTTACATCTTTGGGTTCATGGAAAAAATGTTAGAGTTGATTCCATAGGGCATTGAGGCATGGTTAAAGAACTCCCTCATAGTGTTAAGGAGCTCATCATGAACAATTTATCAGTAGAACATAATGAATTAATTTGTGTACCCATCAAGACCAGCAACACTCTCAAGATTTAGAGAAAAAATGGCACTCTTAACCTCCTTCTCATCAAGGGATGAATCAAGGGAGATTGTAGCAGTGCGGACTTTGGAGTCCACCTTACTATTTCAATTTTGACTTCCAGTCGGTAGCCACTAAAGTATTGGATTAATATAGGCATGGATTCATAAGATTGAAAAAGTATATAATAATATTTCCTTATCTCTCAATACTACTAAAGAAATCTTCTCCTTCATGAATAGCCTGAGTAGAGTTGTCATCACTTTCAACTGGTCAACCTATTCCTTGAAAACACATTATATAGAATCTGCCTCAAATAATCCTGATTAGAAGAATTCACATCCCCTATAACAACATGGATATACTATTTGATTATAGACTAGATCGAATGAGCATCAACTAAAGTCTATGGATGTGGAGTACTAGATGTAGATGCAACAATAAGAGGTTCCTGATAACTCAAAATTCCACTGAAATCTAAAAGAAGTCTTCCTATGAAATATTATAAATATACTATGGATACAAAATCTGAAGGCACCGGGGAAACAACTCTCTCAACACTAGGTAAATAATCCTCTATAGGTTATGATTTGGTAGGTACATCTAAGGGAAAATCCTGAAGCTCAACTGCTTGGTCAATCTGCTTAACTAAGGATCCCTTAGGATATGTGCAAGGAATGTGTTAGGGGGGCTACTGTCTAGCAGGGGAGGCTATCCATGGTGGTCCAGTAGGGGGGATTCTATCCAGGGGGGGTCCAGCAGGGGGGCTGTCCATGGGGGTCAGGGATACTATCCAAGGGGGGTCTAATAGGGGGCGGGGGATGCTGTCCTGGGGGGACTAGCAAGGGGGCTTCTGTCCAGGGGGGCTGAGGCTGCTTTCCAGGGGGGTCTAGCAGGGGCAAGGAGGGGGGGAGATGTGTGGGTATAGGGGATGAGTACTACTATGTTATACCCAGTGTCGTAGGTACTTTTGAGCTGGTTCTAGACTTATTTGATAGTTTTTCTTATAGGGAGACTCATGTAAGTGAGGTTATGTGTTTTTTTATATTTGGATTTGTTTAATTCTTATTATGTAATTAGTTTTCGTGTATAATTTAATTTGGAGGGGACTGGAAGGGGGAAGGGGGGAAACAGTCAGGGGGGTGCAAGTTGGGGCTGGCAGGGGCAGGGGGGAGGGGAAATGGGCAGGTGGGCGGGGCAAGACTGGACGGGGGAGGGGGGAACTGGCAGGGGGAGGGGGGAAACTAGCAGGGGGACTTGCAGGGGGAGGGGACTAGCAGGGAGGGGACTGGTAGGGGGGACTGGCATGGGGAGGGGGGTAACTAGTAGGGGGTGTAAGGGGTGGGGTGTCCAGGTTTTGGGGGGTGTCTATGGGGATCTGTCTTGGGTTTGGGGGTGTCCAGGTTCTGGGCGTGACCGGGGTCTGTCCAGGGGGTGTCCAGGGTCTGGGGGGTCTATCCTGGGGGGTTTCTCCAGGGTCTATCTAGGGGGGGGGGGCTGTCCATGGGGTTTGGGGGAGTCTAGGTTTGGGGGGGCAGGACTGGCAGGGGGAACTAGCAGGGGGAGGGGGGGGAACTAGCAGGGGGAGGGGACTGGTAGGGGGAGTGGCAGGGGGAGGGGGGTAACTGTTAGGAAGGGGCTGGGTGTCCAGGTTCTAGGGGTGTCTAGGGGATCTGTCCAGGGTCTGGGGATGGGGGTGTCCAGCTTCTGGGGGGTGTCCAGGGTCTGTCCAGGGGGGGTGTCCAGGGTATGGGGGGTGGTCTATCCTGGGGGTCTGTCCAGGGTCTCTCTGGGGGGGGGTCTATCCAGGGGGTCTGGGGGGTGTCCAGGTTTGGGGGGAAAGACTGGCAGGGGGAGGGGGGAAATGACAGGGGGAGGGGGTGAACTAGCAGGGGGAGGGGACTGGTAGGGGGACTGGCAGGGGGAGGGGGGTAACTGGTAGGGGGTGCAAGGGGTGGGGTTTCCAAGTTCTGGGGGTGTCCATGGGGATCTGTCCAAGGACTAGGGGTGTCCAGGTTCTGGGGGGGTCTAGGGTCTGTCTAGGAGGGTGGGGTGGCTGTTCAGGGGAGTGGAGGTTTGGGCTGTCCAGGGGGGTCTATCCAGGGTCTGGGGGTGTCCAGGGTCTGTCAGGGGGGGTCTGTCCTGGGTCTACCTGGTGGGTTTTCTAGGGTATGGGGGTGTCCAGGGTCTGTCTGGGTGGGTGTCTAGGGTCTGGGGGGGAGGTTTCTAGGGTCTGTCTTGGGGGGTGTCCAGGGTCTGTCCAGGATGAGGGCTTTGCAAGGGGGGATATCCAGGGAAGCTTTTTAGGGGGGGGGGCTGTCCAGGGGGGGTTATATAGGGTGGGGGGGTACATGAGGGGGGGGGGGGCTGCAAGGGTGGTGGTCTACTGATGGCGTATCTATGCAGGGGGTGGGGGGAAATTTTATGGGTTTTCAGACCCTATAGCCACTGGTTCTAACCGTGGCTATAGGTCTATTTCCATAGTTTTTTACCTTGTCTATAGGTCCAATGCCACTGTTTCTAACCGTTGTAGTAAATTGTGTCCCTCCTCTAGTATAGCCAGGGTTCTAAACTGTGGCTATAGTGATATTAGCATGGTTCGAACCATGGTTGTATACCTATAATCATGGTTTTAACCGTGGATCTAGACCTATATCCACAGTTCAAAACCATGGATATAAGTCTAGGCCTATAGCCAAACCAAACATAGCCACGGTTTGGGGACCTATAGCCATGGTTTTAAATCGTGGCTACAGCCCGAATTTCAACTTGTGTATTTGGACGTTTTTGTATTGTTTTGTCGGCTTTGTTATAGTTTTTAGTGATTATTAGGGTTTATTATTCTCTAATGGTGTTTTTAATTTTATATTAGGGGTTTTAGTGATTTTGTAGCATTTATTAGGGTCCAATAGGGTTTGATAGTGTTTATTATAGGTTATTATGATTTACTAGTGTTTATTAGGGTTTTTAGGGATTAATAGTTGGTTTTAGGGGTTATTAGGGTTTATTAGTGGTTCTTATGAGTTATTAGTGGCTGTTAGGTATTGTTAGATTTTGTTAAGGTTTTTAGGGTTTGTTACGGTTTGTTTGAGTTGTTTGTAATTTTATGTATTTTTTGGGTTTTATGGGTTTGTTTGGATTTTTTATGCTTCATTAGGGTTATTTTAGCCTTTTTTGGGGTTTTGTTGCATTTTGTGGGTATTGAAGATTTTTTTGGGTTTTTTTAGAAATTGTTAGTATTTATGTTGCATTGTTATTGGATTTAGTGGTTATTTAGGGTTTTTAGGGTTCTTTATGGTTATTTATGGTGTATTAGGGTTTGTTTTGTTGTTTTTAGGGTTTCTAAGGGGGTTTTTATGTTTTTAATAGATTCATATGGTTGGTTTGGGTTTTGTTAGGAATTTTTTGGCCTTTTAGGTTTTCTTAGTGTTTTTAGGGTTTTTAGGGTTTTTAGCATTGTTTGAGATTTTTTTGAAGATTTTTAGGGGCTTTTAGGTTTGTTTTATGGGTTTTTCAGTTTTTTTTGGTTTTTTCGTGATTTTAGGGGTGTTTGGGTTTTTTAGGTTTTTTAGGGTTTTTATGATTTTTTAGGGTTTTTAGGGTTTTTTAGGGTTTTTTGGGGTTTTTTTGGGTTTTTTGGGTTTTTTTGGTTTTTGTCATGTTTTTCCGGGTTTGTTAGGGTTTTTTTGTGAATATTAGTGTTTTGAATGGTTTAAAACAATTTTTGTTGTATATTGGTGTTTTTAGGTATTTTGTAGCTTTTATTGGGGTCTAATAGGTTTTCTAGGGTTTATTGTGATTTATTAGTGTTTATTAGGGTTTAGTAGTGGGGTTTAGGGTTTACTATGGTTTATTATTGGTTGGTAGGGTTTGTTAGGATTTTTTCGGGCTTATTAGAGTGATTTAGGGTGTATAAGGGTTTGTTAGGGTTTCTAAGGGTGTGTTAGGGTTTCTAGGGGTGGGTTAGGGTTTTTTTGGGCGGGTTAGGGTTTCTAAGGGTGTTCTATGGTTTCTATGGGTTTCTAAGGTTTTGTTAGGTTTTCTATGTGTGTTTTGGGCTTTTTAAGGGTGGGATAGGGTTTCTAAGGATGTGTTAGGGTTTCTAAGGGTGTTTTAGGGTTTCTAAGGGTGTGTTAGTGTTTCTTAGGTTTGGTTAGGGTTTTGTTTGGGTTTTTAGGGTTTTGGAAGGGTTTCTTATAGTTTTTAGGGTTTTTATGGTGTCTTCAGGTTTTTTGGGTTTTTTGGGTTTCTTAGTGCTTCTTGGTGTTTTTTACGGCTTGTTAGGGTTTGTTAGGGATTGTTAGGGTTTGTTGTGTTTTTTAGGGGTTTTGTGGTTTGTTAGTCTTTGTTAGGGTTTGTTGGTGTTTATTAGTGTTTGTTAGGGTTTGTTAGGGTTTGTTAGGGGTTTGAATGGGTTTTGATGGTTTTTAGTGTTTATGGGGTTATTCATGGTCTGTTAGGGTTTTTAGTTGTTCATGGTTGTCACAGATGTGTAGAGCTAGTCGCAAGCTTCAATTTGATATGTGTATAGGTGAAACAGATACCAAGAGAAAAAGTTGTAGTCATTTAGAGGACTTAAGGAACCTTTGGTAGTATATGAACGTGATAAGGTGTTCCTATTGGTCATAGATGTGTATATCTAGTCGAAAGATTCGATTTGATATATGGTAGAAGGCAAATGGACACCCGAAATAGAAGTTATGGTCATTTGGAGGGTTTATGTAAATTTTTGGGCCTTCAAGGCTGTGAGAAGGTGCTTCAGTGGTTATATGAGTGTAGGTATAGTCGCCATATTTGATTTGATATGTGGTAGAGGCAAAATGGACACCCATAGAAGAAGTTATTGCAAAACTGACACTAGAAGCCAATCTTTTGGCCATCCTAATAGATTTTGGTTATTTTGGGGGGTAGAAGAATGTAAGAAAGGGATATAGTGGTTACAAGAGTCTGTATATTTTCACAATATTCTATTTGATATGTGGTAGAGCCAAAATGAACACATGTAGCAGAAGTTATTGTCGTTTTAAATTGAGAAACTCTCCTAGCGCCTAAAAACCTATGAAAACCGCAACTCACTAAAATAAGCATAACCTCTCTTTAGGGCGTCTGTTTGAGCATTGTGACCAGTAAAATCGAATCTTGTGAGATGATTTAAGACCATGTTTACGAGAAACTATGATAAGATCAAAGAAATATATGATATGTTATTTATACCACTCCAAAAAAAAGTCCAACTTCAAACGGCCGTAAATTTCGCTCCGGTTGTCCGTTTGAGCTCTGCCACATATCAAATAAAAAGAAGTGAAGAGATCTACAAAGAAAGATTACTTGAACATATTTCAAGTCATTTTTGTTCCCCTAAAATCCCAGAAACCCAATAGAAGGACTCCAATACTCCATTTCTGTGTACATATCCCCATCAATTTTTTCTTAAAACGGTCATAACTTGTGATCTGTGTGTCTGTTTGGCCTCCAACACCTGTTTTTATCATAGTTCGTTCCATGAGATTTAGTTTGACTATTCACGGAGCTGAATTGGACCCCCCCGAAGAAGAAGTTATGCCTTTTTCAACAACTCTGTGATTTTTTAGGTTTTTCGAGACCCAATTTCTAGCATTTTTTTTATGCCTACTATTTATTCAAACAACTATAACTTATTATTACTATTATTATTATTATTATTATTATCATCATCATCATCTCATCCACATGCATGTGCACATGAACATGTGTTATTGTTATTATTTTATTACCATGCACGTGCACATGTAATGTGCAGACGTTATTTTATTATCACTTGCGTTGTTATTATTATTTTTATTATTATTATTATTATTGTGGTTGTTGTTTTTGTTTTTTTTTGTTGTTGTTATTGTAATTATCATCACATGCAAATGCACATGCGAATGCACATACACGAACATTAAATGCATGTGCGTTATTCTATTATCAGATGCATTGTTATTAATAATAATAATATTATTATTATAATTATCATCATCATCATCATCATCACAAGAAAATGCAATGCACGGGTGTTATTATTTATAACCATGCACGTGCACACTTAATGGACATGCAATATTCTATTATCACATGTATTGCTACTACTACTATTATCCCCACTACTACTATTATTGTTACTACTGCTATTATTATTACTATCATCCCATGCAAATGTAGATGCACGTGCGTTATTATTTATTATTTTTTACCATGCACGTGCATATGCAATGCACTTGTATTATTATTTTATTATTATTATCATTATTATTATCACAATTATTATTATTATTATTATTATTATTATTATTATTATCATTATCATTATTATTATCATCATCACATGAAAATGCACATGCATGTGTGTAGTTATTTATTATTTATTACCATGCACGTGCATGCATTATTATTATTATTATTACAATTAGTATTATTAATATTATCATCAAATGTAAATGAACATGCACATGCATGTGCGTTTATATTTATTATTATTTATTTATTATTTACTACTATGCACGTGCACATGAAATGAACTTTCGTAATTCTATTATTATTATTATTATTATTATTGTTTGTATCATCAAATTCAAATGCCAATGCACATGCGTTGTTATTTATTATTTATTACAATGCACGTGATGTGGCATTATCATTATCATTACATGTAAATGCACATACACGTGCGTTATTATATATTATTTATTACCATGCACATGCAAATGCAATGCACTTGCGTTATTCTATTATCACATGTGTTGTTATTATTTATTCTCATGAACGTGCACACAAAATGCATGTGCATTATTCTATTATCACATGTGTTATTATTTATTATTTATTATCATTCACATGCAAATGAACATTCATGTGGACTTTTTTATTATTTATTGTTTATTACCATGCACATTCACATGCACTTGGATGTGAATTATTATTTATTATTTATTATTTATTATCATTCACATGCGCATTCACATACACATGTAACTCACATGCGTTATTATTTATAATTTAATATTTATTATAATTCACATGAAAATGATCATGCATATGCACATGCACGTGCGTTATGATTTATTATTTAAACCGTGCACATGCATATGCACTTGCATGTGCGTTATTACTACTATTATTATTTGAGGTATTTTTAGGGTTTAATATCATTTTTTAGGATTTTTAGGTGTAATTAACATTTATTAAGGTTTTTTAGGGTTTTTGTGGTTTTAAATGGTATATTAGTATTTTTTGGATTTTTTGGGGGTTATTATGTTGTGTTAAGGTTTATTAGTATTTATTAGGTATTTTTAGGGTTTTATTTGGATTGATTTGGGTTTATTAGGGTATATTATGTTATATTATGGTATATTTGGATATGTTTAGGATTTATTATGGTTTATTATGGTTTATTAATTTTTAAGAGGGTATATTTGGGTTTTTTAGTGTTTAATAGGGTTTATTTGGGTTTATTAGCGCTTTAAAGCTTTGTTAGGTTTTATTAGTATTTATTAGGGGTTTTAGGGCATTTTAATGATATATTTTCATTTTTAAGTGTTTAGTGGGGTTTATAATGGTTTATTATTGTGTGTTGAGGTTTATTAGGGTTGAGTAGGTATTTTTAGGGTTTTATTACGGTTGAGTCGGTATCTTTAAGGTTTTATTAGATTGTATTAGGGTTGATTAAGGTTTATTAGGGTTTGTTAGGGATTTTTATGGTTTACTAGGGTTTGTTAGTGTTTTTATTAGGGTATATGAGTGTTTTTTAGTTTTTGTTAATTTATATGAGGGGGTTGTTATGACTTTTTAGGTTTTATTAGTGTGTTTTTAGTTTTTGTGAGCATTTTTAATGGTTTATTAGCTTTTATTTGAATTTATTATGGTTTATTATGGTTTATTATGGTTTCTCGGGAATTTTAATGGTTTGATTGCGTTTTTTTATTTATTGGGGTTTAGTTGGGTTTTATTAGGTTTTGTTATGGTGTGTCAAGGTTTATTAGGATTGGGAAGGTATTTTTAGGGTTCTATTTGGGTTTTATTAGGGTTTTATTATGTCCTATTCGTTTTTATTAGGGTTTATTTGGGATATTTAGGATTTATTACGGTTTGTTAGGGGTTTATTAGTTTCTTTGTTTTATTAGTTAATATTAGTGTTTGTTAGGTCATTTTTTATAATATAGCGTGTTTTTATTGTTTGTGAGAGTTTTTTTGTGATAATTTTAGGGTTTCTTGGGTTATATTATAGTTTATTATGGTTTATTTTTGTTTCTAGGGATTTTTAATCTATTAACCGTTTTTTTCCTTTATTAGGTTATATTAGTGTTTTTTGGTCTTTTAGGTAATATAGCCTGTTTTTATTATTTGTGATCATTTTTTTATTGTTTGTGAGAGTTTTTAGGGTTTATTGGGTTATATTAGAGTTTATCAGGTTTTCTAGGTATTTTTAAGGTATACTAGCATTTTTTTATTAGGGTTTTGTAGGGTTTTATTAGGGGTTATTATGGTCTGTTAAGGTTTGTTAGGGTTGAGTATGGTTTATTTGGATCTATTTATGGTTTATTGGGAATTTTTAGGGATTTTTAGGGTTTGTTTGGGGTTTATTAGGGTTTATTAGTGTTTATTAGTGTCTATTAGGGTTGGTTAGGGTTGTTTAGGTTTTCTTTACGTGTTTTTAGGGTTTATTAGGTTTTATTATCATTTATTTGAGTTTATTAGGTATTTTTGGGGTTTTATTATGGTTGAGTAGAGTTTCTTAGGATTTTAGGGATTATAAGGTGTTTTTAGGGATTATTAGAGTTTATTAATTTTTTATTAGGGTTTAATTTTTAATATTATGGAATATTTGGGTTTAATATTTTTGAGGGTTTTAAAGTGTATTTAGGGTTTTTGTAGAATTTTTTGGGGTTTGTGTAGTGTCGTTAGAGTTTATATAGCATTTTTAGTGTTTATGTAGCATTTTTAGGGTTTAATTAGCAGTTTTAGATTTTATGTATCATTTTTAGGGTTTATGTAACGTTTTTAGGGTTTATGTAGCGTGTGTTGGGTTTAGGTTTTATGTATCATTTTTTAGGGTTTATGTTGCATTTTCTGGGTTTATGTAACGTTTTTAAGGGTGATGTTGCATTTATGTTGCCTTTTTTAGGGTTTATTGAACGTTTTTAGGGTTCATGGAGTGTTTTTAGGGTTTATATTTTTTTAGGATTTATGTAGGGTTTTTTAATGTTTATGTTGCACTTTTTAGGGTTTATGTTGTGTTTTTTATGGTTTATGTTACAGTTAGAGGGTCTATATAGTGCTTTGAGGGTTTATGTAGCGTGTTTTGGGATTATGTTGCGCTTTTTTGGTTTTTGTTGCATTTTTAGGGTTTTTGTTTCATTTTTAGGGTTTATGTAACGTTTTTATGGTTTATGTATCGATTTGAAGCCTTTTTAGGGTTTTAGTGGTTGTTTATGGTTTTTAGTGTTTTTTAGGGTTTTTAAGGGTTGTTAATGGGTGTTTATGGTTTTTAGGGTATCTGATGGCTGTTTAATGCTTTTTGTGGTTTTTTATTGGTTTATTTGTTTTTTTGGGATTGGTAGGGGTGGTTATGGTTTTTAGTGTGTTTTAGGGTTTGTTTGGGTATTGTAGCAGTTTTTAGGGTTTATATAATGTGTTTTAGCGTTTTTGGTTTCTTTAGTATTTTTTAGTGTTCTTTAGAGTTTAATATGGTTCTTTAGGGTTGTTAGGGTTCTTTAGGGTTTATTAGTGTTGTTTTGGATTTTTTATAGTTTATTATCATTTTTTATTGTATATTAGGGTTTTATTGGGCTTTTGTAGGCATTAATAGATTTTTCTAGGGTTTATCAACCTTTTTAGGGTTATTTAGGATTTATTTGGGTTTATTTTATTTATTAGGGTTTAGTAACATTTATTCGGGTTTATTATGATTTATTAGGGTTTATTATGCTTTGTTAGGGTTTATTGCGGATTATTAGGGGTTTGATATGGTTTGTTTTAATTTGTTACTATTTATTGGGTATTGTTAGGATTTGTTACGATTTATTTGGGGTTGTTAGGGTTTGTTAGAGTTTTTAAGGGTTGTTAACAGGTGTTTATGTTTTTTTTGGTATTTTATGGGTTTTCATTGGTTTTATGGGGGGTTTTTAAGGGTTTATTTGTTTTTTCAGGGTTGATATGTGTTTTTAGGATTTTTTAGTGTGTTTTAGGATTTGTTTTGGTATTGTAGCGGTTTTTTGGGTTTATGTAATGTGTTTTAGCATTTTTTGGGTTCTTTAGGGTTCTTTAGTGTTCTTTAGAGTTTTTTTATGGTTCTTTTGGGTTTATTAGGGTTATTTAGGGTTTATTAGTGTTCTTTAGAATTTGTTACAGTTTATTAGCACTTTTTATTGTATATTAGTGTTTTATTGGGCTTTTGTAGGCATTAATAGCTTTTTCTAGGTTTTATCAACCTTTTTTAGAGTTATTTAGGATTTATTAGGGTTTATTAGGGTTTATTTTATTTATTAGGGTTAGTTACATGTATTTTGGTTTATTACGATTTATTAGGGTTTATTATGCTTTGTTAGGGTTTATTTCGGTTTATTAGGGGTTTGTTATGGTTTCTTTCAGTTGGTTATGATTTATTTGGCATTGTTAGGATTTTTTACGATTTATTTGGGGTTGTTAGGGTTTGTTACGATTTATTTTTGGGTTATTAGGGTTTCTTAGGGTTTGTTAGTGGGTTGTAGGGTCTTGTAGACTATTATTTGGAGGTTTTTGTAGCATTTTATCAGGTTTGTTAGGGTGTTTAGTGATTATTAGGGTTTATTATGGTTTAATAGTGTTTTATATTGTACATTAGGGGTTTTAGGGCTTTTGTAGCATTTATTAGGGTCTAATAGAGTTTGTTAGGGTTTATTATAGGTTATTACAATTTATTAGTGCTTATTAGGGTTTTTAGGGTTTAATAGTGGGTGTTAGGGGTTATTAGGGTTTATTAGTGGTTCATTGGGGTTATTTGTGGTTTTTTGGGTTTGTTGGGTTTTGTTTGGGCTTTTAGGGTTTGTTAAGGTTTGTTTGAGTTGTTTGGGGTTTTATGCATTTTTTTGGGTTTTATGGGTGTGTTTGGATTTTTTATGCTTTGTTAGGGTTATGTTATCATTTTTTGGGTTTTTTTCTTTTTGTGTCTTTTGAAGCATTTTTCGGGTTTTTGTAGCAATCGATAGGGTTTATGTAGCGTTGTTAGTTGCTTTAGTCGGGATAACCTGATTTGTTAACATTCAAACAAATATAACTTCAGATCCAGATGATTGTATGGACCGTACCACATATCATATCAAAGATTGATTCATTTTCTTTGATTGGTCTAGTTGTGGATTTGAAACGGGCTTCTAGATTATATGTTGTGGTCATTTTAATATTCTAAGGCTTTTTATATACACATATATATGTATTTATTCGTAAATATATATGTGTCTGTGAGTGTGTGTGTGTGTGTCTGTTTGTGTGTGTGTGTTGTATACATGTATATATTTATTTATTTATAAACACACATAAAAATCATATTTTATAAATGTATTTAAAACTAATCTTATAAATATATATTAATATGAAAGCAAATATACGGATAAAAAACATATTAATATAAATATATATTAATATAAGAATGAATATATATATACTAATATATGAATAAATATATTTGTATTAATATAAATAAATATATTTATATTAAGATAAATCTATTTTAATATACGAATAAATATAACTATATATATAAATAAATTGATATATCATTAAATAGAGAGAAAAACGAAATGGCTTAGTGGTAAAGGTGCAGGCACGCAAGGGGGGGGGGAGTTCATGGGTTCGTGTTCAGGTGGAAGCAAGGAGGTACGCGCATGTGGGGGATGCACGAAAAGGGTACCGGGTGAGGGAGATTGAGGGGGGTCCACCTAGCACTGATAGGGGGGGTCAAGTGATGTTAAAAGATCCCCCCGTATTATATAAATATTTTTTTTATTTTTTTTAACTTTTATATGCGCTTTTTAAAATAACTGATAATAGGTGCCTTTATCAGTGCTTTTCTAAGCATTGATAAAAGGGATACCTTTATATCCTCTCCTAGATTAACATCACTTTTTTTAGCGCTGTTAATGCACTTTTCCAACGCTGATAAAGGCCATTTTTGTAGTAGTGTGCACATGCAATACACGTGTATCATTCTATTATCACATGTGTAATTATTTATTATTTATTATCATTCACATTCAAATGCACATTCATGTGGACTTAGTTATTATTTTTTGTTTATTACCATGCACATGCACATGCACATGCACTTGTATGTGCGTTATTATTTATTATTTATTATCATTCAAATTCACATGCACATACACATGCAATTCACATTCGTTATTATTTATTATTTATTATTTATTATCATTCACATGAAAATGCACAGGCAAATGCACATCCACGTGCATTATTATTTATTATTTAAACCATGCATAAGCATACTCACATGCATGTGAATTATTACTATTATTATTATTAGTGGTATTTTTAGGGTTTACTAGCATTTTTTAGGATTTTTAGGTGATATTATCATTTATTATGGTTTGTTAGGGTTTTTGGGATTTTAATGGTACATTATCATTTTTTTAGGGTTTTGTGGGGGTTATTAGGATTTTATTAGGGTTTATTATGGTGTTCCAAGGTTTATTAGGTATTTTAAGGGTTTTATTAGGATTGAGATGAGTTTATTAGGGTATATTATGGTTTATTTGGGTATGTTTTTGAATTATTAGGGTTTATTATGGTTCATTATGGTTTATTAATTTTTAAGAGGGTATATTAAGAGTTTTTAGGTTTTAGTAGTGTTTATTAGGGTTTATTACCGCTTTTAAGCTTTGTTAGGTTTTATTAGCATTTATTAGGTATTTTAGGGCATTTTAATGGTATATTTCCTTTTTTAGGGTTTAGTAGAGTTTGTTATGGTTTATTATGGTGTGTTAAGGTTTATTAGCATTAACTAGGTGTTTTAGGGTTTTATTAGGGTTTATTAGGTATCTTTAGGGTTTTATTAGGGTTTATTAGGGTTGAGTAGGGTTTATTAGGGCCTGTTAGGGATTTTTAGGGTTTACTAGGGTTTGTTACTATTTTTATTAGGGTATATGAGTGTTTTTTAGTTTTTGTTAATATATAAGAGCAGTTGTTAGGACTTTTTATGTTTTATTAGAATTTTTTAGTGTTTGTGAACATTTTTTTATGGGTTATTAGGTTTTATAAGAATTTATTATGGTTTATTATGTTTTCTAGGGCATTTTAATGATTTTTTTGATTTTTTTTGTTTATTGGGGTTTAGATGGTTTTTATTAGATTTTATTATGGTGTGTCAAGGTTTATTAGGGTTGAGAAGGTATTTTTTGGGTTTTATTATGGTCTTATTAATGTTTATTAATTTTTATTTGGGTTTTTAGGGATTTTTAGGGTTTATTAGGGTTTGTTAGGTGTTTATTAGTTTTTTTATTAGATTATATTAGTGTTTTTAGGTCTTTTTAGATAATATAGCTTGTTTTTATTGTTTGTGAGCATTTAGTTTTTTTTTGTGAGCGTTTTTAGAGTTTCTTAGGTTATATTAGAGTTTATTATGGTTTGTTATGGTTTCTAATGATTTTTAAGGTATATTAGCATTTTTGCCTTTATTAGGCTATATTAGTGTTTTTAGGTCTTTTTTAGGTAATATAGCGCGTTTTTATTGTTGTGATTGTTATTTTATTATTTATGAGAATTTTTAGGGTTTATTAGGTTATATTAGAGGTTATCCGGGTTTCTAGGGATTTTTTAAGGTATACTAACATTTTTTTTCTATTTTAAGGTTTTGTAAGGTTTTATTAGGGGTTATTATGGTGTGTTAAGGTTTGTTAGGGTTGAGTAGGGTTTATTAGGCTTTATTTATGGTTTATTAGGGCTTTTTAGGGGTTTTTTGTGGTTTATTAGGGTTTATTATTGTTTATTAGTGTCTATTTGGGTTGGTTAGGGTTGTTTATGTTTTTTTAACGTGTTTTTAGGGTTTATTATGTTTTATTATCATTTATTAGGGTTTATTAGGTATTTTTGGGGTTTTATTAGGGTTGAGTATAGTTTCTTAGGATTTTAGGGATTAGAAGGTGTTTTTAGGGATTGTTAGAGTTTATTAGGGGTTTATTAGGGTTTAATTTTTTATATTATGGTATATTAGTGTTTAATATTTTTGAGGGTTTTGAAGCGTCTTTAGGGGTTTTATAGCATTTTTAGGGTTTTTGTAGCATTGTTAGAGTTTATGTATCATTTTTAGTGTTTTTGTAGCATTTTTAGTTTTTATGTAGCATTTTTAGGATTTAGTTAGAGGTTTTAGGTTTTATGTATCATTTTTAGTGTTTTTGTAATGCTTTTAGGGTTTATGTTGTGTATTTAGAGTTTTGGTTTTATGTAGCATTTTTTAGGGTTTATGATTCATTTCCTGGGTTTATGTATCATTTTTAGGGGTGGTGAAGCATTTATGTTGCATTTTTTAGGGTTTATGTAACGTTTTTATGGTTCATGTAGCGTTTTTAGGGTTTATATTGTGTTTTGAGGTTTTATGTAGTGTATTTTAATGTTTATGTTGCGAATTTTAGGGTTTATGTTGTGTTTTAAGGGTTTATGTTATAGTTCTAGGCTTTATGTAGTGCTTTTAGGGTTTTTGTAGCGTTTTTTGGGTTTATGTTGCATTTTTTTGTTTATGTGGCGTTTTTTTGGGTTTTTGATGTATTATTTAGGGTTTATGTAATGCTTTTAGGGTTTATGTATCTATTTAAATCCTTTTTTTAGATTTTAATGGTTTTTTATGGTTTGTAGTGATTTTTAGAGTTTTTATGGGCTGTTAATGGGTATTTATGGGGTTTTATGGTATCTTTTGGCTTTTTAATGGTTTTTGGTGGGTTGTATGGTATTATTTGTTTTTTATGGATTGATAGGGGTTGTTAGGGTTTTTTAGTGTGTTTGAGGGTTTGTTTGGGTATTATAGCGGTTTTTAGGGTTTATATAATGTGTTTTAGCGTTTTTGGGTTCTATAGGGTTTTTAGTGTTCTTTAGAGTTTAATATGGTTCTTTAGGGTTTATTAGGGTTCTTTAGGGTTTATTAGTGTTCTTTAGGATTTTTTACAGTTTATTAGAGTTTTTTATTGTATATTAGGGTTTTATTGGGCTTTTTTAGGCATTAATAGAATCTTCTAGGGTTTATCAACCTTATTTAGGGTTATTTAGGATTTATTAGGGTTTATTAGTGTTTATTTTATGTATTAGGGTTTAGTAATGTGTATTTGGATTAATTGCAATTTATTAGGGATTATTATGATTTGTTATGGTATATTGCGGTTTATTAGGAGTTTTATATGGTTTGTTTCAGTTTCTTACGATTTATTTTGCATTTTTAGGATTTTTTATTATTTATTTTGGGTTGTTAGGGTTTGTTACGATTTATTTTGTGGTTATTAGGGTTTTTTAGGGTTTATTAGTGGGATGTAGGTTTTTGTAGGCTATTATTTGGATATTTTTGTAGTGTTTTGTCAGGTTTGTTAGGGTTTTTACTGATTACTAGGGTGTATTATGGTTTAGTAGTGGTTTTTATTGTATATTAGGTGTTTTAGGGCTATTTTAGCAATTATTAGGGTCTAATAGAGTTTGTTAGAATTAATTATATGTTATTATGATATATTAGTGTTTATTCGGGATTTTACGGTTTAATAGTGGGTTTTATGAGTTATTAGGGTTTATTAGTGGTTCTTAGGGGTTATCAGTGTTTGTTAGGGTTTGTTAGGTTTTGTTAGGCTTTTAAGGGTTTGTTAAGGTTTGTTTGGGTTGTTAGGGGTTTTAAGCATTTTTTTTGGGTTGTATGGATGTGTTTGGATATTTTATGCTTCATTGGGGTTATTTTAGCGTTTTGTGGGGTTTGTTGCGTTTTGTGGGTTTTGAGCATTTTTCGGGTTTTTGAAGCAATTGACAGGGTTTATATAGCGTTGTTAGTGGCTTTAGTGGTTCTTCAGGGTTCTTTAGGGTTTTCAGGGTTTTTTTAGGGTTCTTTAGGGTGTATTAGGGTTTCTTTTGAAGTTTTTAGGGTTGTCTAGGGTGTTTTTTGGGGTTTCATAGGGTTTCATAGGGTTTTTTAGGGTTTTGTTAGGCATCTTTAGGATTTTTAGGGTTTTTTAGTATTTTTAGTGGTTTAAAGGTTTTTAGGGTTTTTTATGTTTTTTTGGAGTTTTTTAGGGTTTTTTAGGTTTGTTTGGGTTTTTTGTTATTCGGTTTTTAGGGGGTTTTGGATTTTTTAGGGTGTTTTAGGGTTTTTTCTGTGATTTTTAGTGTTTTAGGGTTTTTAGGGTTTTTATATGGTTTTTGGGTTTTTTGGGTTTTATTGGGTTTTTAGGGTTTTGTCAGGTTTTTTCGGGTTTATTTGTGAATATTATCAATTTGAAAGGTTTAATAGAATTTTTGTTGTATATTTGGGATTTAGGTATATTGTAGCTTTTATTGGGGACTAATAGGGGTTTTATGGTTTATTACGATTTATTAGTGTTTATTTGGGTTTAGTAATGAGCTTTAGGGTTTATTAGGGTTTATTGTGGTTTATTATTGTTTGGTAGGGTTTGTTAGGATTTATTAGTTCTTAGTAGAGTGATTTTGGGTGTATAAGGGTTTTTTAGTGTTTCTAAGAGTGTGTTATGGTTTCTAAGGGTGGGTTTCGGTTTTTATGGGTGGGTTAGGGTTTCTAAGGGTGTGCTATGGTTTCTAGGGGTTTCTAAGGTTGTGTTAGGGTTTTTATGGGTGTGTTGGTGTTTCTAAGGGTGTGCTAGGGTTTCGAAGGGTGTGTTAGGGTTTCTAATGGTGTGTTAGGGTTTTTAAGGGTGTGTTAGTGTTTATTAGGTTTTCTTAGGGTTTTGTTAGGTTTTTTAGGGGTTTTAGGGTTATGTTAGGGTTTCTTATGGTTTCATTGCGGGTTTTTGGCGTTTCTTCGTGTTTTTTGTGTTTATTGGGGTTTCTTAGTGCTTCTTGGGTTTTGTTAGTGCTAGTTAGGTTTTGTTAGGGTTTTTCAGTGTTTGTTATGTTTTTTTAGGGTTTTATGGAGTTTTTTAGGAAAAGAAGGCACGGGTCCAGGCAATTCTCGGAACCCCCCAAAATTTATAAACAAAGGATACAGACACTGCAGACAAGGGAGGGGAGGGATAAATCAATCCACACCCAAAACCCCTTACGACCTCAGCCCGAGGGCCACAAAAGAAAAGAAAAAAGAAGAAACAAAGCGCAAGACTAAAAAGGACACAGTGACCAAAAGAAAATCACACACAGAGAAGGTCATTCAACATCGCCGCCAAAATCCTCCAGCTTCGCATCACGAAACCCCATGCCAACACCAAAGGCGCCTCCATCATCAGCAATGCTAAAATCTGATTCATCACCCTGGTCCATTGAGTCCCATCCAGAGTCAAAATCTTCTTGCATGACAAGTCTGGACCGCAGATTCTCCATAGCTTTTACCTGCTCAGTAGAAAAATAAGGCCTCTCTCGCTTATTCACCTTTAGATTCAGTTTGACAGCTTGTGAGGAGACCCTAGTTGCCATTGGGCGTGGGAGGGCAGAGTAATCCCTCCTCCTTCTTCGTCTTGGTGGGGCAGAGGAGGTTCCCGCAGCAGACATCTTTGTTCCATTGCCACCATCACTAGCGGCTAATGGTGCCTTGCCCTTCTTGCTTTCTGCCTTAGGAGTTTCAGCACCTCCGCTGATTTTTTTCTCCCTTGATGTGACCATAGCAGCATTTATCCGTCGATCAGCCTTAGCAAGCATCTCCCCAAGCCTCCTTGCCTCACCTTGAAGAGGGAACCTTTCCCTTTCATCCCATACCATCTCATGGAGCTGTACACAAAAGTCTTCAGCATAGGGAACATCATGAAGGATCATCGCCCTCTGCAGGTCCATGGAAGGACCACCAGCATCACCAGCATATTGGAGCTAGTCACTAGGAAGGTCCTCCGCACTTCCGTCAGAGGGTGATGATAACCTAGGCCCCATGCCAGGTCCCCCCACGCCAGGATACCCATGCAGGACCAGCAGGGCATCACGCCAGTCTATATCCCCATCCAGTATGGGCATTTCCTCAGCTGAGCATGAAATCCAGTCATCTCCAGACCTGGTTTCCTGAGCAACAACATCCTCCTTTGCATCATCTTCCACCCATACCCCACCCATAGAAGGCTCAGCTGAACCTGCAGCCTTAGAAACATTCACAGGAGCCTCATCCGTTAGAGCAGATCCACCAGCATTCTCATCAACCTTTAAGCCAGTTGTGTCATTCCATCCCAGATCCTTGCGGGAATTTTTCACATTTCCTGGCCAGACATCCATCACAATTGTCCTATCTATCTCAGTTTGCTTCCTAATATCTTCACCAGACCCATGAACACCTTCATCAGAGCCATGAATTCCTCCCTCAGCAAGCATGACTTCATCCTCAACAACATTCCCTGAGACACCGGCGCTTGCTTCCAGACTCACCAAGAAGCCACCCGAATCCATCAGAGAGATTTCTAACCCATTACCAGCCAACAGAGGAGACGAGAAGGGCACATCGGTAGCCACAAAGTGGGAAACCTCCCCATTCATCCCATTCACCTCCACCCGAGGGAGGCCGCTCCCACCAGCAGACAGAGATTCACCACCCCTAGAAGAGCCCGAACAAATTCCAGAACGGTCACTGTGCCCAAATCTCCAGCACGAAGAGCAGAAGACTGGCCATTGCTCGAAGACAACAGATTGTCTCCATCTGATCTCCTCTCCCACAACAATCCAGACAGAGTCCACAGGGGGTTTCGATGCATCAATTTCGACAAAATCTTTTGGAGTAACCGGATGACAGAGGGCCCTCGTCCTACTATCCACACAGAGGAATCGCCCCACCAGGTTTCCAGGCATCGAAATAATTGAGAAATTCTGAAAGGGGAGTGGCAATTCAGGAAAACTCACCCAGGTAGCAGCAATCAGGGAGCTTCGCTTCATATGAAAATCAAAGCTCCATAGAAAGAGGGAGAATCGAGCGCCATTGAATGAACGAGGAGCCGCTGACCAGGCAAGGATGAGATCATCCTCCATTATAAACCGAACCATGATATGAGAGCTGTCGAGTAGGCCCACAGTCGCGCAAGCCCTAAGATTCCAGGAAGCCATAACGAACCTGTCGAAGGTGACCACCGGGGGTCTCCGCCTCGGAAATCTTGCAACCAGAGTCAATCGGTGGAGATCCGCTGCCTCAGTGAACTCCCAAATTGAGAGAGGAAGCTGAGGGTAGCCATCGAAGAACTCCAGAACCTTCGGGCCAAGAACAGTTCGCGGGAAGGCGGGTAACAGATCAGAAGAAGAGAGTGACAAGAAATCATCAGGGAGAGGATCCTCCCCCATAGAGATAGGGGGAGGAGCTTCGATTGCCATCGCCTTCAACCCGAGGGGAAACCGCCATCGCATGGGAGGAGAATCTCCAGGAGTGCCCGAGCCTCCATCCTTCTTCTTCAGGGTTTTTAGGCAAAGTAGGTTTCTTATCTTTCTATGGAGTTTTTTAGGTTTTGTTAGGGTTTTTAGTATTTGTTAGGGTTTTTTAGGGTTTTAGGGTTTTTCGTGATTTTTAATGGTTTTTAGTGTTTAAGGGGTAATTCATGGTTTTTAGGTTTATTTAGTTGTCCATGGTTGTCATAGATGTGTAGAGATAGTCACAAGATTCAATTTCATATGTGGTAGAGGTGAAACGGACACCCAAAGTAGAAGTTATGGTAATTTGGAGGACTTAAGGACCTTTTGGGTCTTTAAGAACTTGATAAGGTGTTCATATTGATAACAGATGTGCAGATCTAGTCGAAATATTCGATTTGATATATGGTAGATGCAAAACAGACTCCCGGAGTAGAAGTTATGGTCTTTTGGAGAGTTTAAGAACATTTTGGGCCTTCAAGGATGTGATAAGGTTCTTCAGTGGTTATAAGAGTGTAGGTCTAGTCTCAAGATTCGATTTGATTTGTGGTAGACGCAAAACAGACACCCATAGAAGAAGTTATTACAAAACGGACACCAGAATCCAATATTTTGACCATACAAAGGGATTTTGGGTCTTTTGGGGGGTTGAAGAATCTTTAGAAAGTGTTCCAGTGGATACCAGAGTGTGTATCTTTTCACAATATTCGATTTGATATGTGGTAGAGCCAAAATGAACACACATAGCAGAAGTTATTATTGTTTTAAATTGATCAACCCTCATGGCGCCTAAAAACCTAAGAAACCCGCAACTCACTAAAATAGTCATAACTTCTCCTTCGGGTGTCCGTTTGAGCGTTGTGACTAGTAAAATTGAAGCTCGTGAGATGAGTGAGGACCAAGTTTAATCGAAACTATGATAAGATCAAAGAAACAGAAGATATATTAGTTATACCCCTCTAAAAAATGTCCAACTTCAAACGGCCAAAACGTTCACTCTGGTTGTCGGTTTGAGCTCTACCACATATGAAATCGAAGGTAGCGAAGAGATCTTCATAGTATGATAACTTGAACAAAGTTCAAGTTATGTTTGGGAATCTAAAATCCCAAAAACCCATCAAAAGGCCTCCAAAAATCCATTTCTGTGTCCAGATCCCTATCATATATTTCTTAAAACGGTCATAACTCTGTGATTTGTTAGGTTTTTTGAAACACCATTTCTAGCATTTTTGTCATTTCTGCTGTTTTTTAAAACTATAACTTTTTATTACTGTTATTATTATTATTATTATTATAATCATCTCTTGCAAATGCACATGAACATTCACCTGCATTATTATTATATTTTTATTACCATGCATATGCACATGCAATGCACACACGTAAATTTATTATCACATGCGTTGTTTTTATTATTATTGTGGTTGTTGTTGTTGTTGTTGTTGTTATTATTGTTATTATCATCACATGAAAATGCACATACACACACATTCAACAAGCGTTCATTATTCTATTTTCACATGTGTTGTTATTATTAATATTATTATTATTATTATCATCATCAATGTCATATGAAAATTCTATGCATGGGAGTTATTATTTATTACCATACACATGCACACGTAATGCACATGCAATAATCTATTATCATATGAATTATTACTACTACTATTATCCCCACTACTACTACTATTATTACTACTACTGTTATAATTACTATCATCACATGAAAATGTAGATGCACGTGCATTATTATTTATTATTTATCACCATGTACGTGCATATGCAATGCAATAGTATTATTCTTTTATTATTATTGTTATTATTATTATTATTATTATTATTATCATCACAGTTATTATTATTATTATTATTATTATTATTATTATTATTATCATCATCATCATCATTATTATTAACATTATCACATGAAAATGCACATGCATGTGCGTTGTTATTTATTATTTATTACCATGCACATGCATGCGTTATTATTATTATTATTATTATTATTAGTATTATTAATATTATCATCAAATGTAACTGCACAAGAACACGTATGTGTGTTCTAATTTATAATTATTTATTTATTATTTACAATTATGCACGCGCACATGAAATGCACTTTTTTATTCTATTATTATTATTATTATTCTTTTTGCTGTTGTTGTTTGTATCATCAAATAAAAATGAACATGCACGTGCATTGTTATTTATTATTTATTACCATGCACGTGCATGCGTCATTATCATTATCATTGCATGTAAATGCACATGCACGTGCGTTTTTATATATTATTTATTATCATGCACATGAAAATGCAATGCACTTGTGTTATTCTATTATCACATGTATTATTATTATTTATTCTAATGCACGGTCACACGCAATGCACATGTGTTATTATATTATCACATGTTTTTTATTAATTATTAATTATCATTTACATGAAAATTCACATTCATGTGGACTTGGTTATTATTTATTGTTTATTACCATGCACATGCACATGCACTTGTATGTGCGTAATTATTTATTATTTATTATCATCCACATGCACATGCACATACACAAGCAATTCACATGTGTTATTATTTATAATTTATTATTTATTATCATTCACATGCAAATGCACAGGCATATGCACATTCACGTGCATTGTGATTTATTTTTCAAACCATGCACATGGACGTGCATTATTACTACTATTATTATTAGAGGTATTTTTAGGGTTTACTATCATTTTTTAGTATTTTTAGGTGTTATTAACATTTAATACGGTTTGTTAGGGTTTTTGGGTTTTTAAATGGTATATTTGCATTTTTAGGGTTTGGTGGGGGTTATTAGGATTATATTAGGGTTTATTATGATGTGTCAAGGTTTATTAGGGTTTATTAGTAATTTTTTGGGTTTTATTAGGATTGATTCGGGTTTATTAGGGTATATTATGGTATATTATGGTATATTATGGACTATTTGGTTATGTTTAGGATTAATTTGGGTTTATTATGGTTCATTATGGTTTATTACTTTAAAAGAGGTCATATTAGGGTTTTTTAGTGTTTAGTAGCGATTATTCGGGTTTATTATTGCTTTTAATATTTGTTAGGATTTATTAGCATTTATTAGGGGTTTTATGGCTTTTTAATGATATATTTTCATTTTTAGGGTTTAGTGGGGTTTATTATGGTTTATTATTGTGTGTTAATGTTTATAAGGGCTGAGTTGATATTTTTAGGGGTTTATTAGGGTTGAGTGGGTATCTTTAATGTTTTGTTAGGGTTTATTAGGGTTGAGTATGGTTTATTAGGGTTTGATGGGGATTTTTAGGGTTTACTAGGGTTTGTTAGTGTTATTATTAGGGTTTTTGTTGCATTTTTTGGGTTTGTGTAGCGTTGTTAGAGTTTATGTAGTATTTTTAGTGCTTATGTATCATTTTTAGGGTTTAGTTAGAGGTTTTAGGTTTTATGTATCATTTTTAGGGTTTGTGTAACAATTTTAGAGTTTATGTAGTGTCTTTAGGGTTTAGGTTTTATGTAGAATTTTTTAGGGTTTATGTTGCGCTTCCTAGATTTTTGTTGCATTTTTAGGGGTGATGTAGCGTTTATGTTGCATTTTTTATGGTTTATGTAACGTTTTTAGGGTTCATGTAGTGTTTTTAGGGATTATATTGTGTTTTTTGGTTTTATGTAGCGCTTTTTAATGTTTATGTTGGGTTTTTTCGTGTTTATGTTGTGTTTTTTAGGGTTTATGTTACAATTCTAGGGTTTATGTAGTGCTTTTAGGGTTTATCTAGCGTTTTTTGGGTTTATGTTATGTTTTTTGTTTATGTTTCATTTTTAGGGTTTTTGTTGTATTTTTTAGGGTTTATGTAACGTTTTAGGGTTCATGTATTTATTTGGAGCCTTTTTTATGGTTTTAATGGTTTTTTATGGTTTGTAGTGTTTTTAGGGTTTTTAAGGGTTCTTAAGGGTTGTTAATGGGTGTTTATGGTTTTTTATGGTATCTGATGTCTTTTTAATGTTTTTGGGGTGTTTATGGGTTTTTTTTTGGGGATTGATAGGGTTTGTTAGGGTTTTTTAGTGTGTTTCAGGGTTTTTTTGGGTATTATAGTAGTTTTTAGGGTTTATATAATGTGTTTTAGAATTTTTGGGTTCTTTAGGGTTTTTTAGTGTTCTTTAGAGTTTAATACGGTTCTTTAGGGGTTATTATGGTGTGTTAAGGTTTGTTACGGTTGAGTAGGGATTATTTGGCATTATTTATGGGTTATTAGTGCTCTTTAGGATTTTTGGGGGGTTTATTAGGGTTTATTAGTGTTTATTAGTGTCTATTTGGGTTGGTTAGGGTTGTTTAAGTTTTCTTAACCTGTTTTTAGGGTTTATTAGGTTTTATTATCATTTATTAGGGTTTATTTGGTTATTTTGGGGTTTTATTAGGGTTGAGTAATGTTTCTTAGGGTTTTAGGGATTATAAGGTGTTTTTAGGGATTATTAGAGTTTATTAGAGGTTTATTAGGGGTTTATTAGGGTTTAATTCTTTATATTATGGTATATTAGGGTTTAATATTTTTGAGGGTTTTGAAGCATCTTAAGGGTTTTGGTAGAATTTTTTAGGGTTTGTGTAGCATTGTTAGAGTTTATGTAGTATTTTTAGTGCTTATGTATCATTTTTAGGGTTTAGTTAGAGGTTTTAGGTTTTATGTATAATTTTTAGGGTTTGTGTAACAATTTTAGAGTTTATGTAGTGTGTTTAGGGTTTAGGTTTTATGTAGCATTTTTTAGGGTTTATGTTGCGCTTCCAAGATTTTTGTTGCGTTTTTAGCGGTGATGTAGCATCTATGTTGCATTTTTTATTGTTTATGTAATGTTTTTAGGGTTCATGTAGTGTTTTTAGGGATTATATTGTGTTTTTTGGTTTTATGTAGTACTTTTTAATGTTTATGTTTGGTTTTTTTCGGGTTTATGTTGTGTTTTTGAGGGTTTATGTTATAATTCTAGGGTTTATGTAGTGCTTTTAGGGTTTATGTCGCGTTTTTTGGGTTTATGTTGTGTTTTTTGGTTTATGTTGCGTTTTTAGGGTTTTTGTTGTATTTTTAAGGTTTATGTAACGTTTTAGGGTTCATGTATCTATTTGAAGCCTTTTTACGGTTTTAATGGTTGTTTATGGTTTGTAGAGTTTTAAGGGTTTTAAGGGTTTTTACGGGTTGTTAATGAGTGTTTATGGTTTTTTATGGTATCTGATGTCTTTTTAATGTTTTTGGGGGTGTTTATGGGTTTATTTATTTTTTTTGGGATCGATAGGGGTTGTTAGGGTTTGTTAGTGTGTTCCAGGTTTTGTTTGGGTATTATAGTAGTTTTTAGGGTTTATATAATGTGTTTTAGCGTTTTTTGGGTTCTTTAGGGTTTTTTAGTGTTCTTTAGAGTTTAATACGGTTCTTTAGGGGTTATTATGGTGTGTTAAGGTTTGTTACGGTTGAGTAGGGATTATTTGGAATTATTTATGGGTTATTAGGGTTCTTTAGGGTTTGGGGGGGGGGGGTTTATTAGGGTTTATTAGTGTTTATTAGTGTCTATTTGGGTTGGTTAGGGTTGTTTAAGTTTTCTTAACCTGTTTTAGGGTTTATTAGGTTTTATTATCATTTATTAGGGTTTATTTGGTTATTTTGGGGTTTTATTAGGGTTGAGTAATGTTTCTTAGGGTTTTAGGGATTATAAGGTGTTTTTAGGGATTATTAGAGTTTATTAGGGGTTTATTAGGGTTTTATTAGGGTTCAATTATTTATATTATCGTATATTAGGGTTTAATATTTTTGCGGGTTTTGAAGCGTCTTTAGGGTTTTTGTAGCATTTTTTAGGGTTTCTGTAGCGTTGTAAGAGTTTATGTATTATTTTTAGTATTTATGTAGCATTTTTAGGGGTTAGTTAGAAGTTTTAGGTTTTATGTATCATTTTTGGGGTTTATGTAATGTTTTTAGTTTTTATGTAGTTTGTTTAGGGTTTAGGTTTTATGTAGCATTTTTTAGGGTTTATGTTGTATTTCCTGGATTTATGTAGCATTTTTAGGGGTGATGTAGCATTTATGTTGCATTTTTTGGGTTTATGTAATGTTTTTAGGGTTCATGTAGTGTTTTAGGGTTTATATTGCGTTTTTAGGTTTTATGTAGCATTTTTTAATGTTTATGTATCATTTTTTCGGGTTTATGTAGTGCTTTTAGGGTTTATGTAGTGTTTTTTGGGTTTATGTTCCATTTTTTGTTTTATGTTGCGTTTTAGGGTTTTTATTGTATTTTTAGGGTTTATGTATCGTTTTTAGGGTTTATGTATCTATTTGAAGCCATTTTTAGGGTTTTGATGGTTGTTTATGGATTGCAGTGTTTTTATGGGTTTTAATGGTTGTTAATGGGTGTTTATGGGTTTTTATGGTATCTGATGTATTTTTAATGGTTTTGGGGGGTTTTATGGGTTTATTTGTTTTTTTTTGGGATTGATTGGGGTTGTTAGGGTTTTTAAGTGTGTTTTTGGGTTTGTTTGGGCATTGTAGTAGTTTTTTGGGTTTATATAATGTGTTTTAGCGTTTTTTGGGTTCTCCATGGGTTTTAGTGTTATTTAGAGTTTAATACAGTTCTTTAGAGTTTAATGTGGTTCTTTAGGGTTTATGTTGTGTTTTCTAGGTTTATATAGCGTTTTTAGGGGTGATGTAGCATTTATGATTCATTTTTTAGGATTTCTGTAACGTTTTTAGGGTTTATTTAGTGTTTTTTGTGTTTATGTTGTGTTTTATGGTTTTATGTAGTGTTTTTAATGTTTATGCTGTGTTGTTTAGGGGTTTATGTTATGGTTGTAGGGTTTATGTAGTGCTTTTTGGGTTTATGTAGAGTTTTTGGGTTTATGTTGCGTTTTTTGGAGTTTATATTACATTTCTAAGGTATATTAGGGTTTATTAGTTCTTTTTAGGGTTTTATTATGAATGAGTTGGGTTTATTAGGGTATATTATGGTATATTATGATATATTTGGGTATGTTTAGGATTTATTAGGGTTTATTATCATTCACTATGGTTTATTAATTTTTAAGAGGGTATATTAGGGTTTTTAGGGTTTAATAGTGTTTATTAGGGTTTATTAGCGATTTTTAGATTTTTTAGGTTTTATTAGCATTTATTAGGGATTTTAGGGCTTTTTAATCGTATATTTTCATTTTTTGGGGTTTAGTGGGGTTTATTATGGTTTATTATAGTGTGTAAGGTTTATTAGGGTTGAGTAGGTATTTAGGGTTTTATTAGGGTTCAGTAGGTATCCTTAGAGTTTATTAGGGTTGAGTAGTGTTTATTAGGGTTTATTAGGGATTTTTAGGGTTTACTAGGGTTTATTAGTGTTTTTATTAGGGTATATGAGTGTTTTTCAGTTTTTGTTAATATATATGAGGGTTTGTTATGACTTTTTAGGTTTTATTAGTGTGTTTTTAGTTTTTGTCAGCATTTTTTATGGTTTATTAGGTTTTATTAGAATTTATTATAGTTTATTAGGGTTTCTAGGGCTTTTTAATGGTTAGTTTGCGTTTTTTTTTGTTTATTGGGGTTTAGATGGATTTTATTAGGTTTTATTATAATGTGTAAAGGTTTATTAGGGTTGATAAGTTATTTTAAGGGTTTTATTATAGTTTTTTTAGGGTTTATTAGTTTTTATTACAGTTTATTAGGGATTTTTATGGTTTATTAGGTTTTGTTAGGGGTTTATTAGTTTTTTTTGGTTTATTAGGTTATATTAGTGTTTGTTTTGTCTTTTAAGATAATATAGCGTTTTTATTGTTTGTGGGCATTTTTTTTTGTGAGCATTTTTAGGGTTTCTTATGTTATATTAGAGTTTATTATGGTTTGTTATGGTTTCTTGGGATTTTTAAGGTATATTAGCATTTTTGTCTTTATTAGGTTATATTAGTGTTTTTAGGTCTTTTTAGGTAATATAGTGTGTATTTATTGTTTGTGATCATTTTTTTATTGTTTTTGAGTGTTTTTAGGGTTTATTAGGTTACATTAGTGTTTATGAGGGTATCTAGGGAATTTTTAAGGAATACTAGTGTTTGTTTTCATTATTAGGGTTTTGTAAGGTTTTATTAGGGGTCATTATGGTGTGTTAAGTTTGTTAGGGTTGAGTAGGGTTTATTTGGATTTATTTATGGTTTATTAGGGATATTTATGGCTTTTTGGGGTTTATTACAGTTTATTAATGTTTATTAGTGTCTATTAGGGTTGTTTAGGGTTGTTTAGGTTTTTTTAACATGTTTTTGGGGTTTATTAGGTTTTATTATCATTTATTAGGGGTTTTAGGTATTTTTGGGGTTTTATTAGGGTTAAGTAGAGTATTTTTGGGTTTTTAGGTATTATAAGGCATTTTTAGGGATTATTAGAGTTTATTAGCGGCTTATTAGTGTTTAATTTTTTATATTATGGTATATAAGGGTTTAATATATTTGAGGGTTTTGAAGCGTCTTTAGGGTTTTTGTCACATTTTTTAGTGTTTTTGTAGCATTGTTTGAGTTTAGGTAACTTTTTTAGTGTTTATGTAGCGATTTTAGGGTTTATTTAGTGGTTTTAGTTTTATGTAGCATTTTTAGGGTTTGTGTAATGTTTTTAGGGTTTATGTAGCGTTTTTAGGGTTTAGGTAATATG
This sequence comes from Viscum album, assembly GCA_963277665.1. Classification (NCBI taxonomy): domain Eukaryota; kingdom Viridiplantae; phylum Streptophyta; class Magnoliopsida; order Santalales; family Viscaceae; genus Viscum; species Viscum album. The sequence continues at coordinate 60,243 of OY728167.1, read as the reverse complement.
TAGCATTTTTTAGGGTTTATGTTGCATTTTCTGGGTTTATATAGCATTTTTAGGCGTGATGTAGCATTTATGTTTCATTTTTAGGGTTTATGTAACGTTTTTATGGTTCATGTATTGTTTTTAGGGTTTATGTTGTGTTTTTAGGTTTTATGTAGCATTTTGTAATTTTTATGTTGTGTTGTTTTGTGTTTATGTTACGGTTCTAGGGTTTATGTAGTGCTCTTAGGGTTTATGTTGCGTTTTTTGAGTTTATGCTTCGTGTTTTGGGTTTATGTTGTGTTTTTAGGGTTTATGGTGCATTTTTATAGTCTATGTAACGTTTTTTGGGTTTATGTATCTATTTGTTGCCTTTTTATGATTTTGATGGATGTTTATGGTTTTTATTGGTTTTTAGTGTTTTTAAGGGTTGTTAATGGGTTTTTATGGTTTTTATAGTATTTGATGGGTTTTCAATGGTTTTTTTTGGGTGGGGGGTTTAAGGGTTTATTTGTTTTTTCAGGATTGGTAGGGGTTGTTAGGGTTTTTTAGTGTGTTTTATGATTTTTTTGGGTATTGTAGCTGTTTTTAGGGTTATTTGGGATTTATTAGGGTTTCGTTGGGTTTATTTTATTTATTAGGGTTTATTAACGTGTATTTGGGTTTATTTTGATTTATTAGGGTTTTTTATTATTTGATAAGGTTTATTGTGGTTTATTAGGGGTTTGTTATGGTTTGTTTCAGTTTGTTACGATTTATTAGGCGTTGTTAGGTTTTCATACGATTTATTTGGGGTTGTTAGGGTTGTTATGATTTATTATGGGGTTCTTAGTGTTTGTTAGGGTTTATTAGCAGGTTGTAGGGTTTTGAAGGCTGTTATTTGGCAGGTTTTGTAGTGTTTTGTCGGGTTTGTTAGGGTGTTTAGTGATTATTAGGATTTATTATGGTTCAATAATGTTTTTATTGAATATTAGGGGTTTTAGGGCTTTTGAAGCATTTATTAGAGTCTAATAGGGTTTTAGGGATTATTAGAGGTTATTATTATTTTAAAGTGTTTATTAGGGTTTTAGGGTTTAATAGTGGGTTTCAGGTGTTATTTGGGTTTATTAGTGGTTCTTAGGGGTTATTAGTGGTTGTTATGGTTTGTTAGGTTTTGATAGGGTTTGTTAGGACGTGTATTATTATATTATTACACACGTTATTATTATCATTATTATTATTATCATTATTATCATTATCATTATTATAATTATCATTATTGTTATTACTATTATTATTATTATTATCATTACTTGCAAATGCAGATGCACATTCAATATTATTTATTATTTATTATTTATTATTTATTTATATGCACATGCCTATGTTTTTGTTGTTGTTGTTATTATTATTATTTTAATAATAATAATAATTATTATTATTATCATCACATGAAAATGCACATGCACGCCCGTTATTATTTATTACCATGCACGTGCACACACAATGCACCTACATTATCTTATTATCACATGTATTTTTATTGTTATTTTTATTATTACTATTATTGTTATTATTTTTATTATCATCAAATGAAAATGCAAATGCACGTATGTTATTATTTATTACCATACACACGCACATTCAATACATGTGCATTATTCTATTATCACAAGCGCTATTATTATTATTTTTATTAATATTATTGTTATTATTATCATCACGTGTGCTAGGAGTTATTATTTATTATCATGCACTGCACATGCAATGCACGTGCATTATTCTATTATCACATGTGTTGTGGTTATTATTATTATTATTACTATTATTGTTATTTTTATTATTATTATCATCTCATGGACATGCACCTTCACATGCACGTGCATTATTATTTATTTTTTTACTACCATGCACGTGTACATGCAATGCACACACAAAATTTTATTATCACATACATTGTTATTCTTATTGTTATTATTATTATTGTGGTTGGTGTTGTTGTTGTTGTTGTTATTATTATTATCATCACATGAAAATGCACATGAAAATACATAAACTCGCACATTCAATGCACGTGCATTATTCTATTGTCACATGCGTTGTTGTTGTTGTTATTATTATTATTATTATCATCGGCATCATCATCACATGCAAATGAAATGCACGCACATTATTATTTATTACCATGCACGTGCACACGTAATGCACATGCGATATTCTATTATCACATGCATTTGTAATACTACTATTATCACTATAACTATTGCTGCTGTTATTATTATTATCATCACAAGAAAATGTAGATGCACCTACGTTATTATTTATTATTTATTACCATCCACGTTCATATGCAATGAACTTGTATTATTATTTTGTTATTATTATTATTATCACAGTTATTATTGTTATTATTATTATTATTACTATTATCATTGTCATTATTATTATCATTATCACATGAAACTCCACATACATGTGTGTTATTATTTATTATTTATTACCATGCACGTGCATGCATTATTATTATTATTATTACAATTAGTATTAATAATATTATTATCAAATGTCAATGCACATGCACATGCATGTGCGTTCTTATTAATAATTATTTATTTATTATTTACTACTATGCACCTGCACATTCAATGCACTTCCATTATTCTATTATTATTATTATTCTTGTTGTTGTTGTCTGTATCATCAAATAAAAAGGCACATGCATGTGCGTTGTTATTAATTATATATTACCATGCACGTGCATGCGTCATTATCATTATCGTTACATGTAAATGCACATAAACGTGTGTTATTATATATTATTTATTACCATTCACATGAAAATATAATGCACTTGAGTTATTCTATTATCAAATTTGTTATTATTATTCATTCTCATGCACGTGCACAAGTAATGAACTTGCGTTATTATATTATCACATGTGATATTATTTATTATTTGTTATCATTCACATTCAAATGCACATTCATGTGGACTTTGTTATTATTTATTTTTTATTACCATGCACATGCACATGCACATGCACTCGGATGTGCGTTATTATTTATTATTTATTATCATTCACATGCACATGCACATACACATGCAATTCACATGTGTTATTATTTATAATTTATTATTTGTTATCATTCACATGCAAATGCGCATGCATATGCACATGCACGTGCGATATGATTTATTATTTAAACCATGCACCTGCATATGCACGTGCATGTGCGTTATTACTATTTCTATTATTAGAGTTAATTTTATGGTTTAATATCATTTTTTTGGATTTTTAGGTGTTATTGACATTTATTATGGTTTGTTAGGGTTTTAGGGGTTTTTAATGGTATATTAGCGTTTTTTTGTGTTTGGTGGGGGTTATTAAGATTTTATTAGGGTTTATTATGGTGTGTCAAGGTCTATTAGTGTTTATTAGGTAATTTTTGGGTTTTATTAGGATTGAGTTGGGTTTATTAATGTATATTATTGTATATTATGGTATATTTGGGTATGTTTAGGATTTATTATGGTTTATTATGGTTTATTATGGTTTATTAATTTTTAAGAGGATATATTAGGGTTTTTTTAGTGTTTATTTGTGTTTATTTGGGTTTATTAGTGCTTTTAGGCTTTGTTAGGTTTTATCATCATTTATTAGGGGTTTTAGGGTTTTTTAATGGTATATTTGCATTTTTTAGTGTTTAGTGTGGTTTATTATGGTGTGTTAAGGTTTATTAGGGTTGAGTAGGTATTTTAAGGGTTTTATTAGGGTTGATTCAGTGTCTTTAATGTTTTATTAGGGTTTATTTGGGTCGAGTATGGTTTATTATGGTTTGTTAGGGATTTTTAGGGTTTACTATGTTTTTTAGTTTTTTTATTAGGGTATATGAGTGTTTTTTAATTTTTCTTAATATATATGAGGGGTTGTTATGACTTTTTAGGTTCTATTAGCATGTTTTAGTGCTTGTGATAATTTTTAATGGTTTATTAGATTTTATTATAATTTGTTATGGTTTATTTGGGCTTCTTTGGCTTTTTAATGGTTTTTTTGCGTTTTTTTGTTTATTTGGGTTTAGATGAGTTTTAAAAGGTTTTTTATGGTGTGTCAAGATTTTTTAGGGTTGAAAAGGTATTTTTATGGTCTTATTTGGGTTTTATTTGGGTTTATTCGTTTTTATTGGGGTTAATTAGGGATTTTTAGGGTTTATTAGGGTTTATTGGGGGTTTATTAGTTTTTTTGTTTTATTAGGATATATTAGTGATTGTGAGGTCTTTTTAGATAAAAAAGCGTGTTTTTATTGTTTGTGAGCGTTTTGTTTTTTGTTGTGAGCATTTTTAGGATTTCTTAGGTTTTATTAGAGTTTAGTATGGTTTATTAGGGATTCTAGGGATTTTTAAGGTATATTAGTGTTTTTGGTCTTTATTAGGTTATATTAGTTTTTTTAGGTCTTTTGGGTATTATAGCGTGTTTTTATTGTTTTTGATCATTTTTTTATTATTTGTGTGCGTTTTTAGTGTTTATTAAGTTATATTAGAGTTTATCAGGGTTTCTAGGGATTTTTTAAGGTATAATAGCATTTTTTGTTTGTTAAGGTTTTGTAGGGTTTTATTAGGGGTTATTATGGTGTGTTAAGGTTTGTTAGGGTTAAGTAAGGTTTATTTGGCATTATTTATGGTTTAATAGGGCTTTTTAGGGTTTGTTTGGGATTTACTAGTGTTTATTAGTGTTTATTAGGGTCTATTAGGGTTGGTTAGGGTTGTTTAGGTTTTCTTAACCTGTTTTTAGGGTTTATTAGGTTTTATTATCATTTATTAGGGTTTATTAGGTATTTTTGGGGTTTAATTAGGGTTGAGTAAAGTTACTTAGGGTTTTAGGGATTATAAGGTGTTTTTAGGGATTATTAGAGTTTATTAGGGGTTTATTAGGGTTTAATTCATTATATTATGGTATATTGGGGTTTATTATTTTTGAGGGTTCTGAAGCATCTTTAAGGTTTTAGTAGCATTTTTTAGGGTTTGTGTAGTGTTGTTAGAGTTTTTGTAGTATTTTTAGTATTTATGTAGCATTTTTAGGGGATAGTTAGAGGTTTTAGGTTTTATGTATCATTTTAGGGTTTATGTAATGTTTTTTGAGTTTATGTAGTGTGTTTAGGGTTTAGGTTTTTTTAGCATTTTTTAGGGTTTATGTTGCGTTTCCTGGATTTTTGTAGTATTTCTAGGGTTGATGTAGCGTTTATGTAGCATTTTTAGAGTTTATGTAATGTTTTTTTGGTTCAGGTAGTGTTTTTAGGGTTTATATTTTTTTTAGGATTCATGTAGCGTTTTTTAATGTTTATGTTGCGTTTTTTCGGGTTTATGTTGTGTTTTTAGGGTTTATGTTATAGTTCTAGGGTTTATGTAGTGATTTTAGGGTTTATGTAACATTTTTGGGTATATGTTACATTTTTTGGTTTATGTTGCGTTTTTAGGGTTTTTTTGTATTTTTTAGGGTTTATGTATCATTTTTAGGGTTTATGTATCTATTTGAAGCCTTTTTAGGGTTGTAATGGTTGTTTATGGTTTGTACTATTTTTTAGGGTTTTTAAGGGTTGTTAATGGGTGTTTATGGGTTTTTATGGTAACTTATGTCTTTTTAATGGTTTTGGGGGGTTTTATGGGTTTATTTATTTTTTTGGGATTGCTAGAGTTTTTTAGGGTTTTTTAGTGTGTTTCAGGGTTTGTTTGGGTATTGTAGTAGTTTTTAGGGTTTATATAATGTGTTTTAGCATTTTTTTGGGTTCTTTAGGATTTTTTAGTGTTCTTTAGAGTTTAATAAGGTTCTTTAGGGGTTATTATTGTGTGTTAAGGTTTGTTACGGTTCAGTAGGGTTTATTTGGATTTATTTATGGTTTATTAGTGATTTTTAGGGTTTGTTTGGGGTTTATTAGTGTTTATTTGTGTTTATTAGTGTCTATTAGGGTTGGTTAGGGTTGTTTAGGTTTTCTTAACCTGTTCTTAGGGTTTATTAGATTTTATTATCATTTATTAGGGTTTATTTGGTATTTTTGGCATTCTATTAGGGTTGAGTAAAGTTTCTTAGGGTTTTAGGGATTATAAGGTGTTTTTAGGGATTATTAGAGTTTATTAGGGGTTTATTAGGGGTTTATTAGGGTTTAATTCATTATATTATGGTATATTAGGGTTTAGTATTTTTGAGGGTTTTGAAGCGTCTTTAGTGTTTTTGTAGCATTTTTTAGGGTTTGTATAGCATTGTTAGAGTTTATGTAGTATTTGTTGTGTTTATGTGGAATTTTAGGGTTTAGTTAGAGGTTTCAGTTTTATGTATCATTTTTAGGGTTTATGTAATGTTTTTAGAGTTTATGTAGCGTGTTTTTGGTTTAGGTTTTATATATGATTTTTTAGGGTATGTGTTGTGTTTCCTGGATTTATGTAGTGTTTTTAGGGGTGATGTACCATTTATGTTGCATTTTTTAGGGTTTATGTAACGTTTTTTAGGGTTAATGTTCGGTTTTAAGGGCTTATATTGTGTTTTTAGGTTTTATGTAGTGTTTTTAAATGTTTATGATGCGCTTTTTCGGGTTTATGTTGTGTTTTTTGGGTTTATGTTATAGTTCTAGGGTTTATGTAGTGATTTTACGGTTTACGTAGCGTTTTTTGGATTTACGTTACGTTTTTTGATTTATGTTGAATTTTTTTGGGTTTTTGTTGTATTTTTTAGGGTTTATGTATCGTTTTTAGGGTTTATGTATCTATTTGAAGCCTTTTTTAGGGTTTTAATGGTTGTTTATGGTTTGTAGGGTTTTTTCGGGTTTTAAAGGGTTGTTAATGGGTGTTTATGGTTTTTTGTGGTATCTGGTGTCTTTTTAATAGTTTTGGGGGGTTTTATGGGTTTGTTTGTTTTTTTGGAATTGATTGGGGTTGTTAGGGTTTTTAGTGTGTTTTAGGGTTTTTTTGGGTATTGTAGTAGTTTTTAGGGTTTTTATAATGTGTTTTAGCATTTTTTGGGTTCTTTAGGGTTTTTTAGTGTTCTTTAGAGTTTAATACGGTTCTTTAGGATTTATTAGGGTGTGTTAAGGTTTGTTAGGGTTGAGTAGGGTTTATTTGGCTATATTTATGGTTTATTAGGTCTTTTTAGTGTTTTTTGGGGTTTGTTAGGGTTTTTGTGTTTATTAGTGTCTATTAGGGTTGGTTAGGGTGGTTTAGGTTTTCTTAACCTGTTTTTAGGGTTTATTAGGTTTTATTATCATTTATTAGGGTTTATTAGGTATTTTTGGGGTTTTATTAGGGTTGAGTAAAGTTTCTTAGGGTTTTAGGGATTATAATGTGTTTTTAGGGATTATTAGAGTTTATTAGCGGTTTGTTAGGGGTTTATTAGGGTTTAATTCTTTATATTATGGTATATTAGGGTTTAATATTTTTGAGGGTTTTGAAGCGTCTTTAGGGTTTTTGTAGCATTTTTTAGGCTTTGTGTAGCATTGTTAGAGTTTATGTAGTATTTTTAGTGCTTATGTATCATTTTTAGGGTTTAGTTAGAGGTTTTAGGTTTTATGTATCATTTTTAGGGTGTGTGTAACAATTTTAGAGTTTATGTAGTGTGTTTAGGGTTTAGGTTTTATGTAGCATTTTTAGGGTTTATGTTGCGCTTCCTAGATTTTTGTTGCGTTTTTAGGGGTGATGTAGCGTTTATGTTGCATTTTTTATGGTTTATGTAACGTTTTTAGGGTTCATGTAGTGTTTTTAGGGTTTATATTGTGTTTTTTGGTTTTATGTAGCGCTTTTTAATGTTTATGTTGGGTTTTTTCGTGTTTATGTTGTGTCTTTTAGGGTTTATGTTACAATTCTAGGGTTTGTGTATTGCTTTTAGGGTTTATATAGCGTTTTTTGGGTTTATGTTATGTTTTTTGGTTTATGTTGTATTTTTAGGGTTTTGTTGTATTTTTTAGGGTTTATGTAACGTTTTAGGGTTCATGTATCTATTTGAAGCCTTTTTTATGGTTTTAATGGTTGTTTATAGTTTGTAGTGTTTTTTGGGTTTTTAAGGGTTCTTGAGGGTTGTTAATGGGTGTTTATGGTTTTTTATGGTATCTGATGTCTTTTTAATGTTTTTGGGGTGTTTATGGGTTTATTTATTTTTTTGGGATTGATAGGGGTTGTTAGGGGTTTTTAGTGTGTTTCAGGGTTTTTTTGGGTATTATAGTAGTTTTTAGGGTTTATATAATGTGTTTTATCATTTTTTGGGTTCTTTAGGGTTTTTTAGTGTTCTTTAGAGTTTAATACGGTTCTTTAGGGGTTATTATGGTGTGTTAAGGTTTGTTACAGTTGAGTAGGGATTATTTGGCATTATTTATGGGTTATTAGGGCTCTTTAGGGTTTTTTGGGGGTTTATTAGGGTTTGTTGGTGTTTATTAGTGTCTATTTGGGTTGGTTAGGGTTGTATAAGTTTTCTTAACATGTTTTTAGGGTTTATTAGGTTTTATTATCATTTATTAGGGTTTATTTGGTTATTTTGGTGTTTTATTAGGGTTGAGTAATGTTTCTTAGGGTTTTAGGGATTATAAGGTGTTTTTAGGGATTATTAGAGTTTATTAGAGTTTTATTAGGGGTTTATTAGGGTTTAATTATTTATATTATGGTATATTAGGGTTTAATATTTTTGAGGGTTTTGAAGCGTCTTTAGGGTTTTTGTAGCATTTTTTACGGTTTGTGTAGAGTTGTTAGAGTTTATGTAGTATTTTTAGTGATTATGTATCATTTTTGGGGTTTAGTTTGAGGTTTTAGGTTTTATGTATAATTTTTAGGGTTTGTGTAATAATTTTAGCGTTTATGTAGTGTGTTTAGGGTTTAGGTTTTATGTAGAATTTTTTAGGGTTTATGTTGCGCTTCCTAGATTTTTGTTGTGTTTTTAGCTTTGATGTAGCATTTATGTTGCATTTTGTATGGTTTATGTAATGTTTTTAGGGTTCATGTACTATTTTAGTGTTTATATTGTGTTTTTTGGTTTTATGTAGTTCTTTTTAATGTTTATGTTGGGTTTTTTTTGGGTTTTTGTTGTGTTTTTTAGGGTTTATGTTACAATTCTATGGTTTATGTAGTGCTTTTTGGGTTTATGTAGCATTTTTTGGGTTTATGTTGTGTTTTTTGGTTTATGTTGCGTTTTTAGTGTTTTTGTTGTATTTTTTAGGGTTTATGTAATGTTTTAGGGTTCATGTATCTATTTGAATCCTTTTTATATTTTTAATGGTTCCTTATGGTTTGTAGTGTTTTTAGGGTTTTTAAGGGTTCTTACGGGTTGTTAATGGGTGTTTGTGGGTTTTTATGGTATCTGATGTCTTTTCAATGTTTTTGGGGTGTTTATGGGTTTATTTATTTTTTGGGATCGATAGGGGTTGTTAGGGTTTGTTAGTGTGTTTTAGGGTTTGTTTGGGTATTATAGTAGTTTTTAGGGTTTATATAATGTGTTTTAGCGTTTTTTGGGTTCTTTTGGGTTTTTAGTGATCTTTAGAGTTTAATACGGTTCTTTAGGGGTTATTATGGTGTGTTAAGGTTTGTTACGGTTGAGTAGGGATTATTTGGCATTATTTATGGGTTATTACAGATCTTTAGGGTTGGAGGGGGGGGGGGGTTATTAGGGTTTATTAGTGTTTATTATTGTTTATTTGGGTTGGTTAGGGTTGTTTAAGTTTTCTTAACCTGTTTTTAGAGTTTATTAGGTTTTATTATCATTTATTAGGGTTTATTTGGTTATTTTGGGGTTTTATTAGGGTTGAGTAATGTTTCTTTGGGGTTTAGGGATTATAAGGTGTTTTTAGGGTTTATTAGAGTTTATTAGGGGTTTATTAGGGTTTTATTAGGGTTCAATTATTTATATGATGGTATATTAGGGTTTAATATTTTTGTGGGTTTTGAAGCGTCTTTAGGGTTTTTGTAGCATTTTTTAGGGTTTGTGTAGCGTTGTAAGAGTTTATGTATTATTTTTAGTATTTATGTAGCATTTTTAGGTGTTAGTTAGTGGTTTTAGGTTTTATGTATCATTTTAGGGTTTATGTAATGTTTTTAGTGTTTATGTAGTGTGTTTAGTGTTTAGGTTTTATGTAGCATTTTTTAGGGTTTATGTTGTGTTTCCTGGATTTATGTAGAATTTTTAGGGGTGATGTAGCGTTTATGTTGCATTTTTTTAGGGTTTATGTAACGTTTTTAAGGTTCATGTAGTGTTTTTAGGGTTTATATTGTGTTTTTAGGTTTTATGTAGCATTTTTTAATGTTTATGTAGCATTTTTTCGGGTATATGTTGTGTTTTATAGGGTTTATGTTACAGTTCTAGGGTTTATGTAGTGCTTTTAGGGTTTATGTAGTGTTTTTTGGGTTTATGTTCCATTTTTTGTTTTATGTTGCGTTTTTAGGGTTTTTATTGTATTTTTTAGGGTTTATGTATCGTTTTTAGGGTTTATGTATCTATTTGAAGCATGTTTTTGGGTTTTGATGGTTGTTTATGGTTTGTAGTGTTTTTATGGGTTTTAATGGTTGTTAATGGGTGTTTATGGTTTTTTATGGTATCTGATGTCTTTTTAATGGGTTTGGGGGGTTTTACGGGTTTATTTGTTTTTTTTTGGGATTGATTGGGGTTGTTAGGGTTTTTAAGTGTGTTTTAGGGTTTGTTTGGGCATTGTAGTAGTTTTTTGGGTTTATATAATGTGTTTTAGAGTTTTTTGGGTTCTCCATGATTTTTTAGAGTTATTTAGAGTTTAATACAGTTCTTTAGAGTTTAATACAGTTCTTTAGGGTTTATGTTGTGTTTTCTAGGTTTATATAGCATTTTTAGGGGTGATGTAGCATTTATGATTCATTTTTTAGGATTTATGTAACGTTTTTAGGGTTCATGCAGTGTTTTTTGGGTTTATGTTGTGTTTTATGGTTTTATGTAATGTTTTTAATGTTTATGTTGTGTTGTTTAGGGTTTTATGTTAAGGTTATAGGGTTTATGTAGTGCTTTTTGGGTTTATGTAGAGTTTTTTGGGTTTATGTTGCGTTTTTTGGGTTTATGTTGCGTTTTTTGGAGTTTATATTACATTTTTAGGGATTATGTAACATTTTTTGGGTTTATGTATCTATTTTTTTCCTTTTTAGGGTTTTATTGGTTGTTTATGGATTGTAGTGGTTTTTAGAGATTGTAAGGCTGTTAACGGGTGTTTATGGTTTTTATGGTATTTGGTAGGTTTTCAATGGGTTTTGGGTGTTTTTAAGGGATTATTTGTTTTTTCGAGATTGATAGGGGTGGTTAGGGTTTTTAATGTTTTTAGGGTTTGTTTGGGCATTGTAGCGATTTTTAGGGTTTATGTAATGTGTTTTAGCGTTTTTTTGGGTTCTTTAGGGGTTTTTGTGTTCTTTAGAGTTTATTATGGTTCTTTAGGGTTTATTATTGTTCTTTAGGGTTTATTAGTGTTCTTTAGGATTTTTTTACAGTTTATTAGCATTTTTTATTGTATATTAGGGTTTTATTGGGATTTCGTAGGCATTAATAGCTTTTTCTTGGGTTTATCAACATTTTTTGGGTTATTTAGGATTTATTAGGGTTTATTAGGGTTTATTTTATTTATTAGGGTATAGTAACATGTATTTGGGTTTATTACGATTTATTAGGGTTTAATATGATTTGTTATGGTTTATTGGGGTTTATTAGGGGTTTCTTATGGTTTGTTTCTGTTTTTTACTATTTATTTGGCATTGTTAGGATTTGTTATGATTTATTTGGGTTAATTAAAATTTATTTTGGGGTTATTAGGTTTTTTAGGGTTTTTAGTGGGTTGGCGGGTTTTGTGGGCTATTATTTGGAGATTTTTTGTAGCGTTTTTTCGGGTTTGATAGGGTTTTTAGTGATTATTATGGATTATTATGGTTTATGTAGCGTGTTTAGTGTTTAGGTTTTATGTATCATTTTTTATGGTTTATGTTGCATTTCCTGGATTTTTGTTTTGCGTTTTAGGGGTGATGTAGCGTTTATGTAGCATTTTTTAGGGTTTATCTAACGTTTTTATGGTTTATGTAGTGTTTTTAGGGTTTATATTGTGTTTTTTGGTTCTATGTAGCGTTTTTTAATGTTTATGTTGCGTTTTTTCAGGTTTATGTTGTGTTTTTTAGGGTTTATATTACAGTTCTAGGGTTTATGTGGTGCTTTTAGGGTTTATGTAGCGTTTTTTGGGTTTATGTTACGTTATTTGGTTTATTTTGAGTTTTTAGGGTTTTTGTTGTATTTTTTGGTTTTATGTATCTATTTGAATCCTTTTTTAAGGTTTTAATGGTTGTTTATGTTTTTTAGTGTTTTTAGGGTTTTAAGGGTTGTAAATCGGTGTTTATGGTTTTTTATGATATCTGATGTCTTTTTAATGGTTTTCTGGAGTTTTATGGGTTTATTAGTTTTTTTGGATTGATAGGGGTTGTTAGGGTTTTTTAGTGTGTTTCAGGGTTTGTTTGGGTATTATAGTAGTTTTTAGGGTTTATATAATGTGTTGTAGTGTTTTTTGGGTTCTTCGGGGTTTTTTAGTGTTCTTTTGAGTTTAATACGGTTCTTTAGGGGTTATTATGGTGTGGTAAGGTTTGTTACGGTTGAGTAGGGTTTATTTGGCATTATTTAAGGTTTATTAAGGCTTTTTAGGGTTTTTTGGGGGTTTATTAGGGTTTATTAGTGTTTATTAGTGTCTATTTGGGTTGGTTAGGGTTGTTTAATTTTTCTTAACTTGTTTTTAGGGTTTATTAGGTTTTATTATATTTATTTGGGTTTATTTGGTATTTTTGGGGTTTTATTAGGGTTGTGTAATGTTTCTTAGGGTTTTAGGGATTATAAGGTGTTTTTAGGGATTATTAGAGTTTATTAGGGGTTTATTAGGGTTCAATTCTTTATATTATGGTATATTAGGGTTTAATACTTTTGAGGGTTTTGTAGCGTCTTTAGGGTTTTTGAATCATTTTTAGGGTTTGTGTAGCGTTGTTAGAGTTTATGTAGTATTTTTAGTATTTATGTAGCATTTTTTAGGGTTTAGTTAGAGGTTTTAGGTTTTAGGGGTGATGTAGCTTTTATGTTTCATTTTTTAGGATTTATATAATGTTTTTAGGGTTCATGTAGTGTTTTTTGGGTTTATGTTGTGTTTTAAGGTTTTATGTAGTGTTTTTTATGTTTATGTTGTGTTGTTTAGGGGTTTATGTTACGGTTATAGGGTTTATGTAGTGTTTTTTGGGTTTATGTAGAGTTTTTTGGGTTTATGTTGCATTTTTTGGGTTCATGTTGCGTTTTTGGGGTGTAGGTTACATTTTTAGGGTTTATGTAATGTTTTTTGGGTTTATGTATCTATTGGTTGCCTTTTTAGGGTTTTAATGGTTGTTTATGGATTGTAGTGGTTTTTAGGGGTTTTAAGGGTTGTTAATGGGTGTTTATGGTTTTTATGGCATTTGGTTAGTTTTCAATGGGTTTTGGGTGTTTTTAAGGGTTTATTTGTTTTTTTTTTGATATTGATAGTGGTGGTTAGGGTTTTAAGTGTGTTTTAGGGTTTGTTTGGGTGTTGTAGCGATTTTTAGGGTTTATGTAATGTGTTTTAGCATTTTTTTGGGTTCTTTAGGGTTTTTAGTGTTCTTTAGAGTTTATTATGGTTCTTTAGGGTTTATTAGGGTTCTTTAGGGTCTATTAGTGTTCTTTAGGATTTGTTACAGTTTATTAGCATTTTTTATTGTATATTAGGGTTTTATTGGGATTTTGTGGGCATTAATAGCTTTTTCTAGGGTTTATCAACCTTTTTAGGGTTATTTAGGATTTATTAGGGTTTATTAGGGTTTATTTTATTTATTAGGGTATAGTAACATGTATTTGGGTTTATTACGATTTATTAGGGTTTAATATGATTTGTTATGGTTTATTGGGGTTTATTAGGGGTTTATTATGGTTTGTTTCAGTTTGTTACGATTTATTTGTCGTTGTTAGGATTTGTTATGATTTAATTGGGGTTTTTTGGGTTTATTACAATTTATTTTGGGGTTATTACAGTTTGTAGGGTTTATTAGTGGGTTGTCGGGTTTTGTAGGCTATTATTGGGAGATTTTTGTAGAGTTTTTTGGGTTTGATAGGGGTTTTAGTGATTATTAGTGATTATTATGGTTTATGTAGCGTGTTTAGGGTTTCGGTTTTATGTAGCGTTTTTTAGGGTTTATGTTGTGTTTCCTGGATTTTTGTTGCGTTTTTAGGGGAGATGTAGCGTTTATGTTGCATTTTTTAGTGTTCATGTAACGTTTTTAAGGTTCATGAAGTGTTTTTAGGGTCTATATTGTGTTTTTTGGTTTTATGTAGCATTTTTTAATGTTTATGTTTCTTTTTTTCAAGTTTATGTTGTGTTTTTTAGGGTTTATGTTACAGTTCTAGGGTTTATGTAGTGCTTTTAGGGTTTATGTAGCGTTTTTTGGGTTTATGTTACATTTTTTGGTTTATGATGCGTTTTTAGGGTATTGTTTGTATTTTTTAGGTTTTATGTATCGTTTTTACGGTTTATGTATCTATTTGATGCCTTTTTTAAAGTTTTAATGGTTGCTTATGGTTTATAGTGTTTTTAGGATTTTTAAGGGTTATTAATGGGTGTTTATGGTTTTTTATGGTATCTGATTTCTTTTTAATGGATTTGGGGGGGTTTTATGGGTTTATTTGTTTTTTTGGGATTGATAGGGGTTCTTATAATTTTTTAGTGTGTTTCAGGGTTTGTTTGGGTATAGTAGTAGTTTTTAGGGTTTATATAATGCGTTTTAGCATTTTTTGGGTTCTTTAGTGTTTTTAGTGTTCTTTAGAGTTTAATACGGTTCTTTAGGTGTAATTATGGCGTGTTAAGGTTTGTTACAGTTGAGTAGGGTTTATTTGGAATTATTTATGGTTTATTAGGGATTCTTAGGGTTTTTGGGGGGTTTATTAGTGTTTATTAGTATCTATTTGGGGTGGTTAGGGTTGTTTAAATTTTCTTAACCTGTTTTTAGGGTTTATTAGGTTTTATTATCATTTATTAGGTTTTATTTGGTATTTGTGGGGTTTTATTAGGGTTGAGTAAAGTTTCATAGGGTTTTAGTGATTATAAGTTGTTTTTAGGGTTTATTAGAGATTATTAGGGGATTATTAGAGGTTTATTAGGGTTCAATTCTTTATATTATGGTATATTAGGGTTTAATATTTTTGAGGGTTTTGAAGCGTCTTTAGGGTTTTTGAAGCATTTTTTTAGGGTTTTTGTAGCGTTGTTAGAGTTTATGTAGTATTTTTAGTATTTGTGTAGCACTTTTAGGGTTTAGTTAGAGGTTTTTGGTTTTATGTATTATTTTTAGTGTTTATGTAACGTTTTTAGAGTTTATGTAGCATGTTTAGGGTTTAGGTTTTATGTATCAATTGTTAGGGATTATGTTGTGTTTCCTGGATTTATGTATCATTTTTAGGGGTGATGTAGCATTTATGTTGCATTTTTTAGGGTTTATGTAACGTTTTTAGGGTTCATGTAGTGTTTTTAGGGTTTATATTGTGTTTTTAGGTTTTATGTATCGTTTTTTAATGTTTATGTAGAATTTTTTCCGGTTTATGTTGTGTTTTTTAGGGTTTATGTTATAGTTCTAGTGTTTATGTAGTGCTTTTAGGGTTTATGTAGCGTTTTTTGGGTTTATGTTCCGTTTTTTGGTTTATGTTGTGTTTTTAGGGTTTTTGTTGTATTTTTTAGGGTTTATGTATCGTTTATATGGTTTATGTATCTATTTGAAGCCTTTTTAGGGTTTTAATGTTTTTTTATGGTTTCTATTGTTTTTAGGGTTTTTAAGTGTTATTAAAGGGTGTTTATGGGTTTTTATGGTATCTGATGTCTTTTTAATGGTTTTGGGTGATTTTATGGGTTTATTAATTTTTGGGGATTGATTGGGGTTGGTATAGTTTTTTAGTGTGTTTTAGGGTTTGTTTGGGCATTGTAGTAGTTTTTTGGGGTTATATAATTTGTTTTAGCATTTTTTGGGTTCTTCAGGGTTTTTAGTGTTATTTATAGTTTAATATGGTTCTTTAGAGTTTAATACGGTTCTTTAGGGTTTATATTATGTTTTCTAGGTTTATGTAGTGTTTTTTTGGGTGATGTAGCATTTATGATTCATTTTTAAGGTTTTATGTAACGTTTTTAGGGTTCATGTAGTGTTTTTTGTGTTTATGTTGTGTTTTAA
Organism: Viscum album; assembly: GCA_963277665.1. Classification (NCBI taxonomy): domain Eukaryota; kingdom Viridiplantae; phylum Streptophyta; class Magnoliopsida; order Santalales; family Viscaceae; genus Viscum; species Viscum album. The sequence continues at coordinate 44,078 of OY728167.1, read as the reverse complement.
GGTTTTATGTAGTGTTTTTAATGTTTATGTTGTGTTGTTTAGGAGTTTATGTTACGGTTCTAGGGTTTATGTAGTGCTTTTTGGGTTTATGTAGAGTTTTTTTGGGTTTATGTTGTGTTTTTTGGGCTTATGTTGCATTTTTGGGGTTTATGTTACATTTTTAGGGTATATGTAATGTTTTTTGGGTTTATGTATCTATTCGTTGCCTTTTTAGGGTTTTAATGGTTGTTTATGGATTGTAGTGTTTTTTAGGGTTTTTAAGGGTTGTTAATGGGTGTTTATGGTTTTTATGGTATTTGGTTGGTTTTAAATGGTTTTTGGGTGTTTTTAAGGGTTTATTTGTTTTTTCGAGATTGATAGGGGTGGTTAGGATTTTTAGTGTGTTTTAGGGTTTGTTTGGGTATTGAAGCGATTTTTAGGGTTTATGTAATATGTTTTAGTGTTTTTGGGTTCTTTAGGGTTTTTAGTGTTCTTTAGAGTTTATTATGGTTCTTTTGGGTTTATTTGGGTTCTTTAGGATTTATTAGTGTTCTTTAGGATTTGTTACAATTTATTAGCATTTTTTATTGTATATTAGGGTTTTATTGGGATTTTGTAGGCATTAATATCTTTTTCTAGGGATTATTAACCTTTTTAGTGTTATTTAGGATTTATTAGGATTTATTAGGGTTTATTTTATTTCTTAGGGAATAGTAACATGTATTTGGGTTTATTATGATTTATTAGGGTTTAATATGATTTTTTATGGTTTATTGTGGTTTATTAGGGTTTTCTTATGGTTTGTTTCAGTTTTTATGATTTATTTGCTGTTGATAGGATTTGTTATGATTTATTTGGGGTTGTTTGGGTTTATTATAATTTATATTGGGGTTTTTAGGGTTTTTAGGGTTTATTAGTGGGTTGTAGGGTTTTGTAGGCTATTATTTGGAGATTTTTGTAGCGTTTTTTCTGGTTTGATAGGGTTTTTAGTGATTATTAGGGATTATTATGGTTTAGTAGTGTTTTTTATTGTATATTAGGGCTTTTAGGGATTTTTTAGTGTTTATTAGGGTCTAATAGAGTTTTTTAGGGTTTATTACTGGTTATTACAATTTATTCGTGTTTATTAGGGTTATTTGGGTTTAATAGTGGGGTGTTTATGTTACTAGGGTTTATTAGTGGTTCTTAGGGGTTTTTAGTGGTTGTTAGGGTTTGTTAGTTTTGTTAGGGTTTTTAGGGTTTGTTATGGTTTGTTTGAGTTGTTTGTGGTTTTATGCAATTTTTTTGTTTTTATGGGTGTGTTTGGATTTTTTATACTTTGTTAGAGTTATTTTAGCATTTTTCATGGGTTTGTTTCATTTTGTGGGTTTTGGAGCATTATTCGGGTTTTTTGTAGCAGTTGATAGGGTTTATGTAGCGTTGTTAGTGGCTTTAGTGGCTCTTTAGGGTTCTTTAGGGGGTTTAGGGTTTTTTAGGGTTCTTCAGGGTGTATTAGGGCTTCTTTTGAGGTTTTTAGGGCTGAATAGGGGGTTTTAGTGTTTTTAAGGGTTTCATAGGGTAGGTTACTATTTTGTTAGGATTTTTTTTGGATTTTTAGGGTTTTTAGCATTTTTAGTGGTTTTTAGGTTTTTAGGGGTTTTAATGTATTTTTGAGTTTTTTATGGCTTTTTTTGTTTGTTTTTGGGGTTTTTTGGTTTTTTTTGGTTTTTAGGGGTTTTATGGGATTTTAGGGTTTTTTAGGATTTTTTAGTGTTTTAAAAGTTTTTACGGTTATTTAGGGTTTTTAGGGTTTTTTTTGGTTTTTTATGGCTTTGTCAGGTTTTTCCAGGTTTGTTAGGATTTTTTGTGAATAATAGCATTTTTAATGATTTAATAGCATTTTGCTGTATAATTGGGTTTTAGGTATTTTGTAGCTTTTAATGGGGTCTAAGAGGGTTTTTAGGGTTTATTACGATTTATTAGTGTTTATTATGATTTAGTAGTGGGATTTAGGGTTTATTAGTGTTTATTGTGGTTTATTATTGTTTGTTAGGGGTTGTTTGGATTTATTAGTTCTTATTAGAGTGATTTAGGGTGTCTAAGGGTTTGTTGGGATTTTTAATAGTGTGTTAGTGTTTCTAAGGGTGGGTTAGGATTTTTATGGGCGGGTTAGGGTTTATAAGGGTGTGTTATGGTTTCTAGGGGTTTCTAAGGTTGTGTTAGGGCTTCTATGGTTGCGTTGGGGTTTCTAAGGGTGTGCTAGGGTTTCTAAGGATGTGTTAGGGTTTCTAAGATTGTGTTAGGGTTTCTAAGGGTGTATTATTGTTTCGTAGGTTTGCTTAAGGTTTTGTTAGGTTTTTTTTGGGTTTTAGGGTTATGTTAGGGGTTCTTATGGTTTCTTAGGGGTTTTAAGGGTTTCTTCAGGTTTTTTGGGTCTATTGGGTTTTCTTAGTGCTTCTTGAGGTTTGTTAGGGCTTGTTAGGGGTTAGGGTTTTTGGGTTTTTTGGGGTTTGTTAGTGTTTGTTAGGGTTTGTTAAGGTTTGTTAGTGTTTGTTAGGATTTGTTAGGGTTTTTAGGGGGTTTTGTGTTTTTTAATGGTTTTTGGTGTTTTTGGGGTTATTCATGGTTTGTTAGGGTTATTTAGTTGTTCGTGGTGGTCACAGATGTGTAGAGCTAGTCACAAGATTCAATTTGATATGTGGTAGAGGTGGAACGGACAACCAGAGGAGAATTTCTGGTCATTTGGAGAACTTAAGGACCTTTTAGGTCTTTAATAACATGATAAGCTGTTCTTATTGGTCACATATGTGTAGATCTAGTCGAAAGCATTGATTTGATATATGGTAGATGAAAAAACAGACACCTGGAGTAGAAGCTATGGTATTTTGGAGGGTTTGAGTACCTTTTTGGGCCTTCATGGATGTGAGAAGGTTCTTCAGTAGTTATAGGAGTGTAGGTCTAGTCTCAAGCTTCGGTTTGATATGTGGTAGAGGAAAAACAGACACCCATAGAAGAAGTTATTGCAAAACAGACAGCAGAAGCAAATCTTTTGACCATCCAAAGGGATTTTGGGTCTTTTGGGTAGTTGAAGAATCTCAGAAAGGGTTACAGTGGTTATAAGAGTGTGTATATTTTCACAATCTTTGATTTTATATGTGGTATAGCCAAAATAAACACACGTAGCAGAAGTTATTGTCATTTTAAATTGAGCAACCCTCATAGTGCCTAAAAACCTAAGAAACCCGCAACTCACTAAAATAGACATAACTCCTCCTTCAGGTGTCCATTTGAGCGCTGTGAATAGTAAAATAGAATCTCATGAGATGAGTGAGGACCAAGTCTAATAGAAATAGTGAGAAGATCAAAGAAACATAAGATATATTAGTTATACCACTCCAAATAAAAGTCCAACTTCGAACGACCATAACTATCACTCCAGTTGTCCATTTGAGCTCTACCACATATCAAATTGAAGGTAGAGAAGAGATCTACATAGAAGGATAACTTGAACAAATTTCAATTCATATTTGGGATCCTAAAATCCCAAAAACTAATCAGAAGGCCTCTAAAACCCCATTTTCGTGTCTGGATCCCTATCAAATTTTTCTTAAAACGGTCATAACTTCTGATATGTGTGTCTGTTCGGCATCTGGAACCTGTTTTTATCATAGTTCATTCCATGAGATTTAATTTTTCTATTCATGGAGTCGAAATGGAAACATGAAGAATAATTTATGCCTTTCTTAATGACTCTTTGATTTGTTAGGTTTTTCGAAACACCATTTTTAGCACTTTTGTCCGGTCTGCAGTTTTTTCAAACAACTATAAATTATTATTACTGTTATTATTATTATTGTTATCATCATCTCATGAAAATGCACATGCACATGCACTTGCGTTATTATTATATTTTTATTACCATGCACATGCACATGCAATGCACAGATGTTATTTTCTTATCACATGCGTTGTTATTACTATTATTGTGGTTGTTTTTTTTGTTGTTGTTGATGTTGTTATTGTTTTTATCATCACATGCAAATGCACATCCAAATGCACATATACACACATTAAATGAATGTGTGTTATTCTATTATAACAAGCGTTGTTATTATTATTATTATTATTATTATTATTATTATCATCATCATCATCATCATATGCAAATGCAATGCACATGAGTTATTATTTATTACCATACACATGAACACATAATGCGCATGCAATATTCTATTATTATATGCATTCATACTACTACTAGTATCACCACCACTACTACTATTATTACTACTGCTATTATTATTACTATCATCACATGCAAATGTAGATGCATGTGCGTTATTATTTATTATTTATTACCATGTACGTGCATATGCAATGCACTTGTATTATTCTTTTATTATTATTATTATTATTATTATTATTATCATTATTATTATCATTATCACATGAAAATGCACATGCATGTGCGTTGTTATTTATTATTTATTACCATGCACATGCTTGTATTGTTATTATTATTATTATTACAGTTATCATTATTAATATTATCATAAAATGTTAATGCACATGCACATTCATGTGTGTTCTTTTTTATTATTATTTGTTTATTATTTACTACTATGCACGTGCACATGAAATGCACTTGTGTTATTCTATTATTATTATTATTATTATTATTATTATTATTCTTCTTATTCTTATTATTTTTCTTATTGTTGTTTGTATCATCAAATAAAAATGCACATGCACGTGCATTGTTATTTATTATTTATTACCATGCACGTGCATGGGTCATTATCATTATCATTACATGTAAATTCACATGAACGTGCGTTATTATATATTATTTACAGCCATGCACCTACAAATGCAATGCACTTGAATTATTCTATTATCACATGTGTTATTATTATATATTCTAATGCACATGCACACGCAATGCACGTGTGTTATTCTATTATCACATGTGTTATTATTTATTATTTATTATCATTCACATGAAAATTCACATTCATGTGGACTTGGTTATTTTTTATTGATTATTACCATGCACATACACATGCACATGCACATGCACAGGCACATGCACATGCACATGCGCATGCACATGCACATGAACATGCACTTGTAAGTGCGTAATTATTTATTATTTATTATCATACACATGCACATGCACATACACATGCAATTCACATGCGTTCTTATTTATAATTTTTTATTTATTATCATTCACATGCAAATGCCCAGGCATACGCACATGCATGTGCATTATGATTTATTATTTAAACCATGCACATGCATATGCACATGCACGTGCATTATTACTACTATTATTATTAGAGGTATTTTTAGGGTTTACTATAATTTTTTAGGATTTTAAGGTGTTATTAACATTTATTATGGTTTGTTGGGGTTTTAGGGGTTTTAAATGGTATATTCACATTTATTAGGGTTTGGTGGGGGTTATTAGGATTTTATTAGGGTTTATTATGGGGTGTCAAGATTTATTAGGGTTTAGTTGTCATTTTTAAGGTTTTGTTAGGATTGAGTGGGTTTATTAGGATATATTATGCTATATTATGGTATATTTGGGTATGTTTAGGATTTATTAGGGTTTATTATGGATCATTATGGATTATTACTTTTTAAGAGGGTATATTAGGGTTTTTAGTGTTTAGTAGTGTTTATTCGGGTTTATTAGTACTTTAAGCCTTGTTAGGATTTATTAGCATTTATTAGGGGTTTTAGGTATTTTTAATGGTATGTTTGCATTTTTAGGTTTCCGTGGTGTTTATTATGGTTTATTATGGTATGTAAAGGTTTATTAGGGTTGAGTAGGTATTTTTAGGGTTTCATTAGGGTTGATTTTCTATCTTTAAGGTTTTATTTGAGTTTATTAGGGTTGAGTACATTTTATTAGGGTTTGTTAGGGGTTTTTAGGGTTTACATGGGTCTGTTTGTGTTTTTATCTGGGTATATGTGTGTTTTTTAGTTTTTTTAATATATATGAGGGGTTTTTATGACGTTTTAGGTTCTATTAGAATGTTTTAGTGTTTGTGAGTATTTTTAATGGTTTTATTTGATTTTATTTGAATTTTTTATCGTTTATTAGGGTTTCTAGAGCTTTTTAAGGGTTTGTTTGCATTTTTTATTTATTGGGGTTTATTTGGGTTTTGTTATGTTTTGTTATGGTTTGTCAAGGTTTATTAGGGTTGAGAAGGTATTTTTAGGGTTTATTTATGGTTTTATTAGGGTTTATTAGTTTTTATTAGGGTTTATTAGTTTTTATTAGGGTTTATTATGGATTTTTAGGGTTTGTTAGGGGTTTATTAGTTTTTTTGTTTTATATGGTTATATTAGTGTTTGTTAGGTCTTTTTAGATAATATTGCTTGTTTTTATTATTTGTGAGAATTTTGTTTTTGTTTGTGAGCGTTTTTGGGTTTCATAGGTTATATTAGAGTTTATTATGGTTTATTAGGGTTTTTAGGGATTTTTAGGGTATATTAGCATTTTTTTATTTATTAGGTTATATTAGTGTTTTTAGGTCTTTTTATTTAATATAGCACATTTTTGTTGTTTGTGGTCATTTTTTATTTTTTGTGATCTTTGTTTAGGTTTATTATGTCATATTAGAGTTTATCTTGGTTTCTTGGGATTTTTTAAGGTATACTATCATTTTTTTCTTTATTCGGATTTTTTAGGGTTTTATTAGGGGTTATTATGGTCTATTAAGGTTTTTTAGGGTTGAGTAGGGTTTATTTGGTTTTATTTATGGTTTATTAGGGCTTTTTAGGGTTTGTTTGGGGTTTAATAGAGTTTATTAGTGTTTATTAGTGTCTATTAGGGTTGGTTAGGGTTGTTTAGGTTTTTAACCTGTTTTTTGGGTTTATTAGGTTTTATTATCATTTATTAGATTTTATTAGGTATTTTGGGGGTTTTATTAGGGTTGAGTTGAGTTTCTTAGGGTTGTTTGGGATTAAAAGGTGTTTTTAGGGATTATTAGAGTTTATTAGGGGTTTATTAGGATTTAATTTTTTATATTATGGTATATTAGGGTTTAATATTTTTGAGGGTTTTAAAGCGTCTTTCGGGTTTTTGTAGCATTGTTAGGGTTTGTGTAGAGTTGTTAGAGTTTATGTAGTATTTTTAGTGATTATGTAGCGTTTTAGGGTTTAGTTAGCAGTTTTAGATTTTATGTATCATTTTTAGGGTTTATGTAACATTTTTAGGGTTTATGTAGCGTGTTTAGGGTTTAGGTTTTATGTAGAATTTTTGGGGTTTATGTTGCGTTTTCTTATTATATGTAGCGTTTTTAGGGGTGATGGAGCATTTATGTTGCATTTTTTAGGGTTTATGTAATGTTTTTAGGGTTCATTTAGTGTTTTTAGCATTTATATTGTGTTTTTAGATTTTATTTAGCGTTTTTAATGTTTATGTTGTGTTTTTAGGGTTTATGTTTTGTTTTTTAGCATTTATGTTACAATTCTAGGGTCTATGTTGTGCTTTTAGGGCTTATGTTGCGTTTTTTGGGTTTATGTTGCGTTTTTTGGTTTATGTGGCGTTTTTAGGGTTTTTGTTGCATTTTTAAGGGTTTATGTAACCTTTTTATGGTTTATGTATCTATTTGAAGGCTTTTTAGGGGTTTATGGTTGTTATGGTTTGTATTTTTTAGGATTTTTAAGGGTAGTTTACAGGTGTTTATGGGTTTTTATGGTATTTGATGGTTTTTAATGGTTTGATGGGGGGTGCGTGGGTTCATTTGTTTTTTTGCGATTGATAGGGGCTGTTAGGGTTTTTTATTGTGCTTTAGGGTTTGTTTGGGTATTGTAGTGGTTTTTAGGTTTATATTATGTGTTTTAGCATTTTTTTTGGGTTCTTTAGTGTTTTTAAGTGTTCTTTAGAGTTTAATATGGTTCTTTAGAGTTTATTATGGTTTATTAGTGTTCTTTAGGATTTGATACCATTTATTAGCGTTTTTTATTGTGTATTAGGGTTTTATTAGGCTTTTGTAGGCATTAATAGCTTTTTCTAGGGTTTGTCAACCATTTTTAGGGTTATATAAGATTTATTTTATTTATTAGGGTTTAGTAACATGTATTTGGGTTTATTACGATTTATTAGGGTTTATTATGATTTTTTAGGGTTTATTGTGGTTTATTAGGGGTTTTTTATGGTTTGTTTCAGTTTTTTACGATTTATTTGGTGTTGTTAGGGTTTGTTATGATTTATTTGTGGTTTTTAGGGTTTATTATGATTTATATTGGGGTTATTAGGGTTTGTTAGGGTTTATTAGTGGGTTGTAGGGGTTTTAAGGATATTATTTGGAGGTTTTTGTAGCTTTTTGTTGGGTTTGTTAGGGTTTTTATTGATTATTAGGGTTTATTATGGTTTTGATAGTGTTTTTTGTTGTATATTAGGGGTTTAGGACTTTTGTAGCCTTTATTAGCATCTAATTGTAACACCCTGATATTTTTTGAGAAATATATTTTTTATATTATACACAACATCAAAGGAATCCTTCAGTGCACACAACACTAGCTTGTCTTGCATTACACGCAATCACGACCTTCCTCAATAGCATGTGTAGTACATAATCCAAGGTTTCACTAAACAACAATACATTGTTATAATATTATTATGGACTAGCTGTTATGAATATTATTAACTAACTTTTGAATTTTATAACATTATTATCCATATTACATATTTTCTAGAACATGGTAAGAGAGAAAAATAATTTTTTCGGGTAAAATAAGTATTTTTCAAAAAATGCAGTTTTGTCTACTTTTGATGGCGCACCCATTTTAAATCTAGTATTTGAAATGTTTATAAGTTCAATTTTATAAAATAAAAATCTTACATGGAATCAGGATATAAAAATTTAATTTGGATAATTTTTTCATATTATTCTGATAACTTTCATATTTTAATGAATAGTAAAAACATGCTATATTTTAATTAAAAACAACGTTTTTCATCACAATAATTTATATGGTTAGATTATCTTTTTAATTGGTTTTAAAGTTTAATTAGAATATGTTTTTACTATTTAATCCAATGTTGGTGATTGGAATTAATTTCACTTTGAAATTGGACATAAACAAGTGTCGATCTTTTGATAGTTATTGTTTCTTAAAAACACGCTATTTGTTTTGATAACGGGAATTACTTTTAAAATTAATTAATTCGACTTCTATGATTTTAATTTGGAAAAATAGACATCATTTTTGAATTTGGAATATCAAAAATATCTTAGGCTGAATTTTTGGTATTTTTCTGAAAAACTTCAAATTTTGATGAATAGTGAAACCACTTAGTGGTAGTTAAAAAACTAACTCTTTCATTTAAATGAATTTTTATCACTTCTGTGAATTGAATTTCAAAAATCCGACATACAAGTTTGTTATCAAGAAGTAAAATGTGGTTCAATAAGATGAAAATAATTTCTGATGATTAGTAACTTTTGACCTTTATTTCTTGCGGTTAAAGGTATGTAAGGTAATTCATTGTTAAAAGAATATTATAGTTATTCAAAATTACCTTAACACTTGTCCTAACCTTATTTTATGAGTTTTGGCCGACCAGGAGCATCCTTGGGTCGATTTAGGGACCCTATTGAGCCACATGGTAGTGATAATGACAATTTGGATTAATTAATTTAATGTAAAGATAAAATTGACATTAACAAAAATCTTTTAGTAATTAATTTTTATAAGGGGTTATATAAATTATCTTTTAAAATATAAATATTCATTGGAAAGATAAAAATATTTCCTACATGGTGGTTATTTTTCTATAATTTTTAGACATCAAATAAATTAAATTATTTATGACACAATAATGATGCAGTATTTACCTCATCAATTAATGATTTAAATAAATAAGATTATAATGATTAAAATATTATCCAAAACATGTACAATTCTGATTGGATGATTTTAATTCAACCATGATTAATTGTATCCTAATATTTAATGATTTTTGGACCTTTTGAAACCGAATATATGTTTATAATAAAATAATATTTTCACACTTTCTAATGGTGCCCCTGTCCTCCCTTATAAAAGGGAACCTCCTTCCTCTCCTATTTTCACAACTTTGAGCCTTCATGATCGGCCAAACCCTACCCATTAATCTTCTCAACTTCCCTAGTAATATTCTAGATGTCCTGGTCTTCTTCAAAGATAAACATTAGTGCCTTAAGAGGAGGTTTCAAAAAGGCGTGTCGAAGAAGAGGTAATATCCGTTACCGATTCTTTCAAATTTATTTCTTCTTCTACTTCCTCTTCTTTAGTTGTTTCATTATGAAGTAATAACATCAGTATTAATCATATACTGATATGTTATTATAAATATGAAACAACCCTATTTCACCTTCTATCCATCCTACGGAAAACAAAATCACCACGCGTGCATACGTACGGAATACCATCTCCATGCCATGGTGTAATCTGTTTTCCACCACCACATTACTTGGATGGGTATAAAGGTGTAAAGAATAACTATATATGTTTATTTTAAAGTGATATTGATTCTTAAATAGTATACATACACTTCAATAAAATTCCACGATCATGGGAACAATATCATCACTCATGCGTACGTACGGCCTACCATCTCCACGATGTGATGCGACTTGTTCTACATGATCATGATTGAATAATTTTTATATAAATGAATTGAATTAATAAATATGATATATATTACACTAATACCATTCTGTAAATGAGTTATCTATAACCTAAAAATAAGAATAAGAAATTATTCGACAAAACATGCATAAGAACATAAAGCAATGAACACCAGAATATCAAGTTGCAATGAAATATTACTAATAAGATTATAAGAATATGACCATATATGATATCATAACTATGAATATGATTCTGTAATAATTCAATGACATTATTTAAATCATTATACTGGAGGTTCGGACACAAACAAAGCATATCAAAACTAAGGTAAGGGAAAAATCTCACAATCTCATTTTTATCTAAGATCGTTTATACTTCAGAATTTACTGGGGAATATTTATCATCCACATCCATGATACCTTAATATGTAATATTATTTCTATCCACCTACAATTGTTTAAATCTATGAAAGGATTCTTTTGTCATTTTCAGTACGAGATACTTTTTGACTTTTCCGGCCAATGTACGAGAAGAATGTTTTTTAACTTATACAGCATGAATGGATTTTTATGATTTCATATAACATTATTTCCATGAAGGTTCCTTTAAAAGTTTTCTGGTTTATTTTTAATCAACTTCTTTTAGTTTAAAATTGTATTACATGTTAAGAAAGGAAAAATGTTTTTTAGAAGTAGAAAGGATATTTACCTCAAGAATGGAGTTCAAGTATTTTATCAGAATTATTTTCCATATAAGATAATATAGGGTTCTATTTTTATACCTATTTTTACATTTATTTGATTATTTTATGATGGAATTAATTTTATGATGTCCTTTTATCTTATATGTATTATGTTATGATGTTTAAGAATCCCATTTTTATTACATGGGTTATGCTATGATTTAAGATTTTTGTGGAACACATAAGAATGGTTTCATTATGAGATGGGTGAGACCTATATATCCCTCCAATGCATTGGGTAAAGTGTTATATCTCATGAGATAGACATGGATAGAATGACACATTAATCCGGTTTAGTGATACAGGACTGGAACGAGGAGTGAACTCAGTTCAGTAATGGACTTTGTCCACTATGATGGTCTTGGAAATGATCCATGACTAATATTAACTGATTTTCTATGATTATGTGTGTATGCCACAAAGTTTCGTGTTTTATATTATGATTATTGATATTACATTTCACTACTATGATTTATCCCATGTTATGATATTATGACCTCTTTTCCAGGTTAATATTTTCAGAATATAATGTTCTTATGAATATGATAGGATTGATATTTTTTTTGTTTACCCTTACTGAGTATTTGAGCTCACCCTTTTGTATGTTTTCTTTTCCCCAGGTCAGGAAGAAGGGTATTAAGTAGGATATGACAAAAGGGACTGTATATATGATGAAATAAACAGGAGACAATATAGATGATTTAAGATCCATTTGTTTATGTTTCCCAGTTTCTAAAGACACTATACCTATACAGTCCTATCATGGTTTTGTTATATGTTGTAATAAGTATGCTTCAATTATGAATTAATAACCATGTATGTAATGTATGGGTCATTATAGTGGGTATCAGAGGAATGATATAGTCACCCTTTGGAAACTAGGTTGTTAAAACAATAGTAAGAACCCTAAGGAGATGTCTAAGCATAGAACATAATCTTAGTGTTTTAGAAATGGCCATGAATAACCTCTGATAAGACCTAAAGTGTGAAATTTTATTACTGATTATGTGGTTTTCCTATTGTAATTAGTGTTTCTCACACTATGCTTCTTGGTTTTAGTTAATGGCTGGAACCCGAAGGAACCGTGTTAATGCTGAATGTGATGGACAATGCAATGATTGTCCCCCTGAGAAACCAAACGTTATGGGAGATGAAATGCAAAATATTGTAGCCATGTTGACACAACTTTCTCAAGATATGAATCATGAAAGAATTCTAAATGAGCAATGGAAGGAGAAACATTCTATTGAACCCTTCATGAGGCAGTGTCCAACTTCATTCAGTGGGTCTTCTGATCCATTAGTGGCTGAACAATGGATCAGTACCACTAAAAAGATATTTTCAGTCCTTCAATGTGCCGAGCATGAGAAATTCGTCTTAGCAGTATATCGTTTGGAAGGTGAAGCTGATAAATGGTGGAATCTTATCAAGAATATGAGGAAAAGAGATGAAATTGAGTCCATGGAATGGGACGAGTTGAAGAACTTATTCTTCAATATGTACTTCCCTCATATTTTCGAACAATGATGGAGAAAGAGTTTCTTGAACTGAAGCAAAACGATGATGAATCTGTTGGTACCTACGAAGCAAATTTTACAAGACTTGCAAGGTACACTTCTGGAATTATTATCCAATCTGAGAGTAAAATTTATCGTTTCATTAGTGGCTCAAAACCAAGTCTTCGAAGGGAATTATCCATAAGGGGCTTCAATAGCTACGAGGAAATTATTCGATGTGCTCTCAAGGTTTAGATGGATATTGGAGTAACCCATCAGTCATATGGGTTTGATAAGAAGAGGAAAATGGAATTCAAAGGAAAATCTAAAGACCACACTGAAAAGAAGACTATTTTTCCTTTATGCTCAAATTGTGGAAAGAAACATGGAGGGAATTGTATTAATGGTACAAGAAAATGTTTTAAGTGTGGAAAATAAGGTCATCGGGCAATTGAATGTCGAAATAATGGCAAGAAGATGTCAAATGATGCGAACAAAGAAAGGGATACACAGAATGCACCTCCTACACTTCAATATTTCAAGTGTAAGGATATGGGTAATTATGCTAATCAATGACCAAATCCAAGGGTTGTTGATCATGATCGACGTCAATAAACTCTTAAGGCCAAAGACAAAGGAAAGTAACATGCAATTACCATCAGCGATGTGGAGTACGATAAAGAAGTGGTGAAAGGTACACTTACCATACACTCTAAAGTAGCAAACGTTTTATTTGATTTTGGATACACCAAATCTTTTATTTCTGATGAATTTTCTATCGGTATCGTCATATTACTTCAAAAATTAAATGTTGAGTTAGCTGTGACAACTCCTAATGGCACAATGATCACATCAAAAGTTTACAATTCTTCTCCGATTGATTTTTGTGGGAAATATCTTCCTGCAAATCTTGCGATCCTTCCTATTGTGGAATTTTATGTGATTCTTGGAATGGATTGTCTTTCTTTATATAGAGCTCATGTCAATTTCCAAAGAAGGGAAATCACATTTAATATTCCCAATAAATCTACTATCATCTATCGATGCAGGGATAAATATAACCTTCCAGTGGAAATTTATTCTATCTTATGGGTCTTGATTCTAATAAATGAAGGTTATTTATCTCAAATGGTTGGTGAGAAGCTCACTATTATGAATACACCCATTGTACATGAGTTTTCTAATGTCTTTCTGGAAGAATTTCTAGGTCTTCCATCAATTCGTGAAGCTGAGTTTTCAATAGAAATCATATCGTCTGCTATAACTATTTCAAAGACACCTTATATAATATCCCCAATTGAGTTGTAGGAATTGAAGAAGCAAATCCTATAGAATCTTAATAAGGGATTCACACGCCCTAGTGCATCACCTCGGGGAGCACCTATTCTGTTTGTTATGAAGAAAGATGGATCAATGAGACTTTTCATTGATTATCGAGAACTTAACAAGATCACTATCAAGAACAAATATCCTCTCCCACGCATTGATGACTTATTTGACCAACTACACGAAGCTCAATACTTTTCCAAGATTGATCTTCGTTCAGGGTATCATTATTAAGTGTCAAAAAGGAGGATATACCAAAGATGGATTTCCCTAAAAGGTATGAACACTATGAATTTATAAAGATGCCATTTGGTCTTACTAATGCCCCTGTTATCTTCATGGATCTGATGAATAGAGTCTTTATAAACTATCTTGATCAGTTTGTGGTAGTCTTTATAGATGATATTCTTGTATATTCAAAGAGCAAGGATGAACATGAAGATCACTTGAGAATTTTATTAATGAGCCTAAGAAAGGAGGATCTTTATGCCAAATTTACCAAGTGTAAATTTTGGCTTAAAAAAGTTTCATTTTTGGGTCACATAATCTCAAAAGAGGGGATATCTGTGGATCCAGCAAAAACAGAGGTTACGAAAGAGGGTTGATACCAACAATAGTAACTGAGATCCGAAGTTTTCTTGGTCTGGCTAGATATTATCGACTTTTTGTGAAATATTTTTCAATGTTATCTAATCCAATCACCAGGTTTACTCAAAAAGGAGTAAAGTTCATTTTGACGGAGGAGTGTGAAGAGAATTTCAAATAGTTAAAACTATGGATATCCAGTGCACCTGTGCTCACACTGCCGTATATTGGAGAAAGGTTTGTGATCTACATTGATGCATCCAAGAAGGGACTGGGGTGTGTTCTCATGAAAAATTATATGGTGATAGTATATGCCTCACGACAGTTGAAAATCCATGAGCAAAATTACCCAACTCATGATTTGGAGTTATCCATGGTAATATTTGCATTAAAAATATGGTGGCATTATCTTTATGGTGAAAGGTGTGATATTTATACTGATCATAAAAGATTAATGTATATTTTCACACAAAAGGAGCTGAATATGTGCCAAAGAAGATGGTTGGAGTTGATTAAGGACTACGACTGCTCAATTCATTATCACCCTGGGAAAGAAAACAAGGTGGAAGATGAATTAATCCTATAAGACCATGATTGATTATCCATGATGAGGACCAAAAAAGATCCAATATTTATGGATTTACAAATTATGGATCTTGGAATTATAATGGAAGGGGAAAATATTATCTTTCTCAAATGAATGTTCAACCATCTATACGTATGAAAATTAAAGTGGAAGAGAAAGAAGATGTAGAGTTACAAAAGAAGGTGAGAAATATTCCTTAATTTCACATTGATTGTGATGAAATTATAAGGTTTAGAAATTGGGTTTGTGTTACTCCCATCCCAGAATTAAAGAAGAAACTACTGGATGAGACTCATAGTTCTTCATTCTCTATTCCTCTTGGAATCACGAAGATGTATAGGGACCTAAAAGAGTACTTCTGGTGGGATGTCATGAAAAGAGATGTTGTTGAATATGTATCTCGATGCTTGGTTTGTCAGCAAGTTAAAGCTGAGAGACAGATGTATAAGGGGATGTTACAACCATTACCCATACCAGAATGGAAATGGGATAACATCACCATGGACGTTGTCACTGGAATTCATAAAACATCCCAAGGCAATAATGCTGCCTGGCTTATAGTTGATCATCTTACAATGTCGGCACACTTCATTGTTATTAGAGAAGATTTCTCTCTGGATCAGCTTGCCATGATATATTTTAAGGAAGTGATAAGATTGCATGGATTACCACTTTCCATTATATGTGATTGGGATCTGAGGTTTACCTCGATGTTTTGGTGAAGTCTTCATCATAATTTAGATACAGAGTTGAGTTTCAGCAATGCTTATCATCCTCAGATAGACGGCCAATCTAATAGATCAATTCAAACTCTAGAAGATATGTTAAGAACATGCTCTATGGATTTCAAAGGTGGTTGGGATCAACACCTACTTTTGGTGGAATTTTCTTATAATAATAGCTTTCACTCCAGTATTCAGATGGCTCCTTATGAAGTTCTATATGGATAGAAATGCAGGACTCCAACTTGTTGGGATGAAGTTGGGGAAAGAAAGCTATTAGGACCTAATTTTGTTGATGAGATGGCAGAAAATGTCCGATCTATTTGACCACACATAAGAGCATCTCAGAGTCGACAAAAACATTATGCTGACAACCGAAGAAAAGACCTAGAGTTTGAAGTGGGTGATAAAGTGTTCTTATGAATATCTCATTGGAAGAGAGTAATGAGATTTGGAAAGAAGGGAAAGTTGAGCCCTAGGTATATCGGTCCTTTTGAAATACTGGATCGTGTAGGGTAGGTAGCTTACCGATTGGCGCTTCCACCTAATCTCTCTCACATTCACGATGTGTTCCATGTATCTCTCCTGAGAAACTACATACCCGATCCTTCACATGTTCTAAGCTCCGAAGTTGTACCGCTGGAGAAAGATCTTTCTTATTAAGAACAGCCGATAGAAATTTTGGATCGTAGCAAAAAAGTTCTACGAAACAAGACCACTCACTTGGTGAATGTTTTATGGAGGAACCACCAACTAAAAGATGCTACATGGGAGCTTGAGGATATGATGAGGGACAGGTATCCTCATCTGTTTGTTACGAAGTGACAGATTTCGAGGGAGAAATTAATTTTAATGGGGGAAGAATGTAACAACCTGATATTTTATGAGAAATATATTTTTATTATGTTATACGCAACATCAAAGAAATATTTCACTTCACACAACACTAGCTTGTCTTGCGTTACATGCAATCACGATCTTCCTTGATAGCGTGTGTAGTACGCATTACCGGGTTTCACTAAACAACGATATATTGTTATAATATTATTTTGGACTACCCTTTATGAATATTATTAACTAAATTTTGTATTTTATAACATTATTATCCATATTACACATTTTCTAGAACATGGTATGAGAACAAAATAAATTTTTCGGGAAAATAAGTATTTTTCAAAAAATGCAATTTTGCCGCCTTTTGATGGAACACTCATTTTAAATCTAGGTTTTGACATGTTTATAAGTTCAATTTGATAAAATAAAATTCTTCCTTGGAATCATGATATAAAAATTTAACTTGGATAATTTTTTCATATTATTCTGATAACTTTCACATTTTAATGAATAGTAAAAACACGCTATATTTTAACTAAAAACAACTTTTTTCATCGCAATAATTTATATGGTTTGATTATAATTATAATTTGTTTTAAAGTTTAATTAGAATATATTTTTAAAATCTAATCCAATGTTGTTCATTGGATTTAATTTCACTTTGAAATTGGACATAAACAAGTGTCGATCTTTTGATAGTTATTGTTTCTTAAAAACACGCTATTTGTTTTGACAATAGGAATTACATTAAAAATTAATTAATTCCACTTCTATGTTTTGAATTTGGAAAAATAGAAATCATTTTTGAATTAGGAATATCAAATATATCTCAGGCTGAATTTTTGGTATATTTCTGAAAAACTTCAATTTTTGATTAATAGTGAAACCACTTAGTGGTAGTTAAAAAACTGAATTTTTCATTTAAATTAAATTTTACCACTTCTATGAATTGAATTTCAAAAATTTGACATACATGGTTGTTATCAAGAAGTAAAATGTGGTTCAATAAGATTAACATAATTTTTGGTGAATAGTAACTTTTGACTTTTATTTACTGCAGTTAAAGGTAAATAGGGTAATTCAACTTTTAAAGAATATTATAATAATTAAAAATTACCTTAACACTTGTCCTAACCCTACTGGACGAGTAGTGGATGACCATGGGAATCCTTTGGTAGATTTTGGGATCCCATTGAGACACTTGGTAGTGATAATGACAATTTGGATTAATTAATTTAATGTAAAGTCAAAATTGTCATTAACAAAAAGCTTTTAGTAATTAATTTTTATAAGGGGTTATATAAGTTATCTTTTCGACTATAAATATTAATTGGAAAGATAAAATTATTTCCTACATGTTGGTTATTTTTTTATAATTTTTAAACATCAAATAAATTAAATTATTTATGACACAATTATGATGCAGTATTTACCTCATTAATAAATAATTTAAATAAATAAGATTATAATGATTAAAATATTACCCAAAACATGTCCAATTATAATTGGATGATTTTATTTCGACCATGAGTCATCTTTAATGATTTTTGAGCCTTTTGAAACCGAAGATACGTTTATAATAAAATAATATTTTCACACTTTCCAAAGGTTCCCCTCTCCTCCCTTATAAAAGGTCACCTCCTTCATCTCCTAATTACACAACTTTGAGCCTTAAATATCGTCCAAAACCT
This sequence comes from Viscum album, assembly GCA_963277665.1. Classification (NCBI taxonomy): domain Eukaryota; kingdom Viridiplantae; phylum Streptophyta; class Magnoliopsida; order Santalales; family Viscaceae; genus Viscum; species Viscum album. The sequence continues at coordinate 25,500 of OY728167.1, read as the reverse complement.
ATCCATTACTCTTCTAAACTTCCCTAGTAATATTCTAGAGTTCCTGGTATTCTTCATAGACCAACATTAGTGCCCTATGAGGAGGATTCGAAAAGGCGTGTCGAAGAAGAGGTAATATCCGTTACCAATTCATTCAAATTTATTTCTTCTTCTACTTACTTTTCTTTAGTTGTTTAATTATCAAGTAATAACATCAGTATCAATAATATAGTTATATGTTATTATAAATATGAAACAACCATATTTCACCTTCTAACCATCCTACGGAAAATGAAATCACAGCGCGTGCGTACGTACAGAATACCGTCTCCACGCCGTGGTGTAATCCGTTTTCCACCACCACCTTACTTGGATGGGTATAAAGGTGTAAAGAATAACTATATATGATTATTTTAAAGTGATATTTATTCTTAAATAGTATACATACACTTCAATACAATTCCATGATCATGGGAATGATATTATCACTTGTGCGTACGTACGACCTACCGTCTCCACGATGTGATGTGACTCGTTCTACATGATCTTCATTGAATAATGATTATATAAATGAATTGAATGAATAAATATGATATATATTACACTAATAACATTATTTAAATAAGTTATCTATAACCTAAAAAGAATAATAAGAATTTATTCGACAAAACATGCAAAAGAACATAAAGCAATGAACACCCGAATAACAAGTTGTAATGAAATATTACTAATAAGAATATTAGAATATGACCATATATGATATAATAACAATGAATATGGTTATTTAATAAGTTAATGACATTATTTAAATCATTATACAAGAGGTTCAGACACATACAAAGCATATCAGACCTATGGTAAGGGAAAAATATCACAATCTCATTTTTATTTGAGATTGTTTATACTTCAGAAATTACTAGGGAATATTTATCATCCACATCCATGTTTCCTCAATATATAATATTATTTATATCCTCCTAAAATTGTTTAAATCCAATTTACCTATTGGTAAATTATTAATAAATGATATGAAAGGAATCTTTTGTCGTTTTCAGTATGAGATACTTTTTGACTTTTTCGGCCAAAGTACGAGAAGAATTTTTTTTTAACTTATACGACATGAATGGATTTTTATGATTTCATAGAACATTATTTCCATGAAGATTCCTTTACAATTTTTCAAGTTTATTTTTAATCAACTTATTTTAGTTTAAAATTCTATGACATGTTAAGAAAGGAAAAATGTTTTTTTTGAAGTAGAAAGGATATTTTCCTCAAGAATGCAGTTCAAGTATTTTTCTAAAATTATTTTCCATCTAAGAAAATATAAGGTTTTGTTTCTATCCCTGTTTTTACATTGATTTGATTATTTTATGATAAAATTAGTTTTATGATGTCCTTTTATCTTATATGGATTATGTTATAATGGCATGATGTTTAAGAATCCCATTTTTATTACATGGGTTATGCTATGATTTATTAATGTTGTGGAACACATAATAATTGTTTCATTATGAGATGGGTGGGATCTATATCTCCCTCCAATGTATTGTGTAAAGGTTTATATCTCATGAGATAGACATGGCTGGAACGACAAGTTAATATGGTTCAGTGATGTAGGACTAGAACGAGGAGTGACCCCAGTTCAGTAATGGACTTTGTCCGCTATGATGGTCTTGGAAATTAGCCTTGACTAATATGAAATGATTTTCTATGATTATGTGTGTATGCCACAAAGTATCATGTTTTATGTTATGATTATTGGGATTACATTTCACTACTATGATTTATCCCATGTTATGATATTATGATCTCTTTTTCAGGTTAAGATTTTCAAAATATTATGTTCTTATGAATATGATATGATTGATATTTATTTTGTTTACCCTTACTGAGTATTTGAGCTCACCCTTTTGTATGTTTCCTTTTCCCCAGGTCAGGAAGAAGGGTATTAAGTAGGATATGCCAAAAGGGACTCCAGATATAATGAAACAAAAGGGAGACAATGTAGATGATTTATGAACCAGTTTTTTATGTTTCCTAGTATCTAAACACACTATACCTATATGGTCATATCATGGTTTTGTTATATGTGGTAATAAGTATGCTTCAATTCTGAAGTAATAACCATGTATGTAAAGTATGGGTCATTTTACTAATAGAGTTTGTTAGGGTTTATTACAGGCTATTACAATTTATTAGTGTTTATTAAGGGTTTTATGGTTTAATAGAGGGTTTTAGGGGTTATTAGGGTTTATTAGTGGTTCTTAGTGGTTATTAGTGGTTGTTAGGGTTTTTTAGGTTTTGTTCGTGTTTTTAGGGTTTGTTACGGTTTTTTTGAGTTGTTTGGGGTTTCATGTTTATTTGGGTTTTATGGTTGTGTGTGGATTTTTTATGCTTTTTTAGGGTTACTTTAGAATTTTTGGGGTTATGTTACATTTTCTGGGTTTTGAAGCATTTTTCAGTTTTTTGTAACAATTGTTATTGTTTATATAGCGTTGTTAGTGGATTTAGTGGTTCTTTAGGGTTTTTAGGGTTTTTTAGGGTTCTTTATGTTGTATTAGGGTTTATTTTGAGGTATATAGGGTTTTCTAGGGGTTTACAGGGGTTTTAAGGGTTTCATAGGGTTGGTTAGGGTTTTGTTAGGCATTTTTAGGCTTTTAGGGGTTTTTAGCGTTTTAGGAATTTTTCGGGTTTTTAGTGTTTTTTTAAAGTTTTTTGAGGTTTTTTTAGGGTTTTTAGGGTTTTTTTGGATTTTTTGGATTTTTTTGGTTTTTTCGTGTTTTTAGGGGTTTTAGGGTTTTTTAAGGTTTTTTAGGGTTGTTAGGATTTTTGTAGGGTTTTAGGGTTTTTAGGGTTTTCATGGTTTTATATGTTTTTTGGGGTTTTAGGGTTTTTTTAGGGTTTTGTCGGGATTTTTCAGTTTCGTTATGTTTTTTTTGAATATTAGCATTTTGAATGGTTTAATAGAATTTTTGTTGTATATTTGGGTTTTTAGGTATTTTTTAGCTTTTATTAGGGTCTAATAGGGTTTTTAGGGTTTATTACGATTTATTAGTCTTTATTAGGGTTTAGTAGTGGGCTTTAGGGTTTATTAGGGTTTATTATGGTTTATTGTTGGTTGGTAGGGTTTGTTAGGTTTTATTAGTGCTAATTAGAGTGATTTAGGTTGTCTGAGGGTTTGTTAGGGTTTCAATGGGTGTGTTAGGGTTTCTAAGGGTGGTTTAGGGTTTTTATGGGTGGGTTAGGGTTTCTAAGGGTGTTCTATTGTTTCCAAGGGTTTCTAAGGTTGTGTTAGGGTTTCTATGGGTGTGTTGGTGTTTATATGGGTGTGCTAGGGTTTCTATGGGTGTGTTAGAGTTTCTAAGGGTGTGTTAGGGTTTCTAAGGGGGTGATAGTGTTTCTTTGGATTGCTTAGTGTTTTGTTAGGGTTTTTAGGGTTTTTAGGGTTTTTAGGGTTTCTTATGTCATTATAGGGGCTTTTTAGGGTTTCTTCTGGGGTTTTTGGGTTTATTAAGGTTTCTTAGTGCTTCTTAGGGTTTGTTTGGGCTTGTTAGGGTTTGTTAGTGTTTTTTAGGGTTTGTTCTGTTTTTTAGGGTTTTGGGGGGTTTGTTAGGGTTTGTTAGGGTTTGTTAGATTTTTTTAGTGTTTTTTAGGGTTTTTCGTGGGTTTTAATGGGTTTTAGTGTTTATGGGGTTATTCATGGTTTCTTAGGGTTCTTTATATGCTCATGGTTTTCACAGATGTGTAGTGCTAGTCGTAAACTTCAATTTGATATGTGGTAGAGGTGAAACAAACACCCATAGAAGAAGATATAGTCATCTAGAGGATTAAAGCACATTTTAGGACATTAAGAGAGTGATAAGGTGTTCCTATTTGTCACAGATGTTTAGATCTAGTCGAAAGATTCGATTTGATATATGGTAGAGGTAAAACGGACTCTCGGAGTAGAAGTTATGGTCTTTTGGAGGGTTTAAGTACCTTTTGTGCCTTCAAGGATGTGAGAAGGTGCTTCAGTGGTTATAGGAGTGTAGGTCTAGTAGCAATATTCGATTTGATATGTGGTAGGGGAAAAACAACACCCATAGAAGAAGTTATTGAAAAACCGAAACCAGAAGGCAATCTTTTGACCATCGATGGGATTTTTTTTTGTTTTGGGGGGTTGAAGAATGTTAGAAAGGGTTCCATTGGTTTCCGTAGTGTGTATCATTCACAATATTAGATTTGATATGTGGTAGATCCAGAATGAATACACGTAGAAGAAGTTATTGTTGTTTTAAATTGAGCAACTCTCCTAGCGCCTAAAAACCTAAGAAACCCGCAACTCACTAAAATAGGCATAACTTCTCATTTGGGTGTCCATTGGAGCATTGTGACTAGTAGAATCGAAGCTCGTGAGATGAGTGAGGACCAAGTTTAGTTTAAAATATGAGAAGATGAAGGAAATATAGGATATATTTGTTATGCCACTCCAAAAAATGTCCAACTTCAAACGGCCATAACTTTCGCTCTGATTGTTCGTTTGAGCTCTACCACATATCAAATCGAAAGCAGTGAAGAGATCTACGTAGAAGGATGACTTGAACATAGGTCAAATCTTGTTTGAGACCCTAAAATCCCTGAAACCCATAAGAGGGCCTCCAAAACTCCATTTCCGTGTACAGATCCCTATAAAGTTTTTCTAAAAATGGTCATAACTTCTGATCTGTGTGTCTGTTCAGCCCCTGGCACCTATTTTTATTGTAGTTCGTTCCATGAGATTCAGTTTGACTATTCAAGGAGCGGAAATGGAAACCCGAAGAAGAGGTTATGCTATTTTCAATGAATCAGATATTTGATAGCTTTTTCAAGACCCCATTTAAAGCATTTTTGTCCTGTCTGTTGTATTTTCATACAAAAATAACTTTTTATTACTGTTATTATTATTATTATTATTATCATTATCTCATCCAAATGAACATGCACATGCACGCGTGTTATTATTATATTTTTATTACCATGCACGTGCACATTCAACACACACACATTATTTTATTATCACATGCGTTGTTATTATTATTGTTATTATTATTATTTTTGTGGTGGTTGTTGTTATTGTTGTTGTTGTTATTGTTATTATCATCACATGAAAATGAACATGCGAATGAACAAAAACACACATTCAATGCACGTGCATTATTCTATTATCACATGCATTGTAATTAATAATAATAATAATATTATTATCATCATCATCACATGCAAATGCAATGCACGTGCATTATTATTTATTACCATGCATGTGCACACGTAATGCACATGCAACATTCTATTATCACATGCATTGGTTCTACTACTATTATCACCACTACTACTACTATTATTACTAATGCTGTTATTATTACTATCATCACATGCAAATGTAGATGCACATGCGTTATTATTTATTATTTATTACCACACACGTGCATATGCAATGTACTTGTATTATTCTTTTATTATTATTATTATCATCACAATTATTATTATTATTATTATTATCATTATAATTATCATTATTATTAACATTATCACATGAAAATGCACATGCATGTGCGTTGTTATTTATTATTTATTACCATGCACGTGCATGCGTTATTATTATTATTATTACAAGTATTAATATTAATATTATCATCAAATGTAGATATACATGCACATGCATGTTCATTTTTATTTATTATTATTTATTTATTATTTACTACTATGCACACTCACATGAAATGCACTTGCGTTATTCTATTACTATTATTGTTGTTATTATTATTATTATTATTATTATTATTATTATTATTTTGTATCATCAAATACAAATGCACATGAACGTGCGTTGTCATTTATTATTTATTACCATGCACGTGCATGAGTCATTATCATTATCATTAAATGTAAATGCACATGCAGGTGCGTTATTATATATTATTTATTATCATGCACATGCAAATGCAATGCACTTGCATTATTCTATTATCACATGTGTTATTATTATTATTTATTCTCATGCATGTGTACAGGAAATGCATGCACATTATTCTATTATCACATGTGTTATTATTTATTATTTATTATAATTCACAAGAAAATTCACATTTAGGTGGACTTGGTTATTATTTATTGATTATTACCATGAACATGCACATGCACATGCACATGCACATGCACATGCACATGCACATAGATGTGCGTTATTATTTATTATCATTCACATGAACAAGCACATACACTTGTAATTCACATGCATTATTATTTATAATTCATAATTTATATTCATTAACATGAAAATTCGCAGGCATATGAACATGCACGTGCATTATGATTTATCATTTAGGCTATGAACATGCACATACATGTGCACGTGCATTATTAATACTATTATTATTAGAGGTATTATTAGGCTTTACTAAAAAAAATTAGAATTTTTAGGTTTTATTAACATTTATTATGGTTGTTTGGGGTTTTAGTGTTTTTAATGGTATATTCGCATTTTTTAGGGTTTGGTGTGGGTTATTAGGATTTTATTAGGGTTTATTATGGTGTGTTAAGGTTTATTAGGGTTTATTAGGTATTTTTAGGGGTTTATTAGGATTGAGTTGGGTTTATTATGGTATATAATGGTATATTTGTGTATATTTGTGTATGTTTAGGATTTATTAGCGTTTATTATCATTCATTATGGTTTATTAATTTTTAAGAGGGTGTATTAGAGTTTTATAGGGTTTAGTAGTGTTTATTTGGGTTAATTAGTGATTTTAATCTTTGTTTGGTTTTATTATCATTTATTAGTTGTTTTAGGGCTTTTTAATGGTATATTTCCATTTTTTAGAGTTTAGTGGGGTTTTTTATGGTTTTTTATAGCGTGTAAGGTTTAATAGGGTAGAGTAGCTATTTTTAAGGTTTTATTAGGGTTTATAGGTATCTTTATGATTTTATTAGGGTTTATTCGGGTGGAGTAGTGTTTATTAAAGTTTGCTACAGATTTTTAGGGTTTACTAGGGTTTGTTAGTGTTTTTATTAGGGTATATGAGTCTTTTTTAGTTTTTGTTAATATATATGAGGGGTTGTTATGACTTTTTATGTTCTATTTGTGTGTTTTTAGTGTTTGTGAGCATTTTTAATGGTTTTATTAGCTGATATTTGAATTTATTATGGTTTATTAGGGTTTCTAGTGCTTTTTAATGGTTTGTTTGCGTTTTTTTGTTTTTTGGGGTTTAGATGGGTTTTATTAGGTTTTTTATGGTGTGTCAAGGTTTATTAGGGCTGTGAAGGTATTTTTTAGGGTTTTATTATGGTTTTATTAGGGTTTATTAGTATTTATTAGGGTTTATTAGGGATTTTTAGGGTTTATTTGGGTTTGTTAGGGGTTTATTAGTTTTTCTATTTTATTAGGTTGTATTAGTGTTTGTTAGGTATTTTTAGATAATATTGCATGTTTTTATTGTTTGTGAGAATGTTGTTTTTTTAGCATTATTCGGGTTTCTTAGGTAATATTAGAGTTTATTATGGTTTATTAGAGTTTTTAGGGATTTTTATGGTTTATTAGCATTTTTTGTCATTATTAGGTTTTAATAGTGTTTTTAGGTCTTCTTAGGTAATATTGCGTGTTTTTATTGTCTGTGATGGTTTTTTATTGTTTGTGATCATTTTTAAGGTTTATTAGGTTATATTAGAGTTTATCAGGGTTTCTAGGGATTTTTATGGTATACAAGAATTTTTTTATTCTTAGGGTTATGTATGGTTTTATTATGGGTTTCTATGGTGTGTTAAGGTTTTTTAGGGTTGAGTAGGGTTTATTATGATTTATTTATGATTTATTAGGGCTTTTAAGGTTTGTGTGGGGTTTATTAGGGTTTATTAGTGCTAATTAGTGACTATTTGGGTTGGTTAGGGTTGTTTATGTTTTTAATCATGTTTTTAGTGTTTATTAGGTTTTATTATCATTTAATAGGGTTTGTTAGGTATTTTTGGGGTTTTATTAGGGTTGAGTAGAGTTTCTTAGGGTTTTTGGGATTATAAGGTGTTTTTAGGGATTATTAGATTTTATTAGGGGTTTATTAGGGTTTAATTTTGTATATTATGGTATATTTGGGTTTAATATTTTTGAGGGTTTTGAAGCATCTTTAGTGTTTTTGTTGCATTTTTTTGTGTTTGTGTAGTGTTGATTGTGTTTATGTAGCATTTTTAGTGTTTATGTAGCGCTTTTAGGGTTTAGTTAGCGGTTTTAGGTTTTATGTAGCATTTTTTAGGGTTTATGTAACCTTTATAGGGTTTATGTAGTGTGTTTAGGGTTTAGGTTTTATGTAGCAGTTTTTAGGATTTATGTTGCATTTTCTGGGTTTATGTAGTGTTTATAGGGGTGATGTAGCATTTATGTTATATTTTTTAGGGTTTATGTAACATTTTTATGGTTCATGTAGTGTTTTTAGGGTTTATGTTGTGTTTTTAGGTTTTATGTAGAATTTTTTAATGTTTATGTTGCATTGTTTAGGGTTTATGTTACGGTTCTAGGATTTATGTAGTGCTTTTTGGGTTTATGTAGTGTTTTTTAGGGTTATGTTGCTTTTTTTGGGTTTATGTTGCGTTTTTAGGGTTTATGTTGAATTTTTTGGGGTTATGTAATGTTTTTGGGGTTTATTTATATATTTGTTTCCTTTTTTTGGGTTTTAATGGTTGTTTATCGGTTGTAGTGGTTTTTAGGGGTTTTAAGGGTTGTTAAGAGGTGTTTATGGGTTTTATGGTATTTGATGGGTTTTCAATGGTTTTTGGGGGGTTTTTAAGAATTTGATTGTTTTTTAGGGATTGATAGGGGTTGTTATGGTTTTTAGTGTGTTTTAGGGTTCGTTTGAGTATTATATTAATTTTTGGGGTTTATGTAATGTGTTTTAGCATTTTTTGGGTTCTTTAGGGGTTTTAGTGTTCTTTAGAGTTTGTTACGGTTCTTTAGGGTTTATGAGGGTTTTGTAGGGTTTATTAGTTTTCTTTAGGATTTTTTACCGTTTATTAGTGTTTTTATTGTATATTAGGTTTTTATTGGTCTTTTTAGGCATTAGTAGATTTTTCTAGGGTTTATCAACCTTTTTTAGGGTTATTTAGGATTTATTAGGGTTTCCTAGGGTTTATTTTACTTAGTAGGGTTTATTAACCTGTATTTGGGTTTATTACGATTTATTATGGTTTATTATGATTTGTTAGGGTTTATTGCGGTTTATTAGGGGTTTGTTTTGGTTTGTTTCAGTTTGTTGTGATTTATTTGGCGTTATAAGAATTTGTTACGATTTATTTGGGGTTGTTAGGGTTTGTTACGATTTATTATGGGGTTATTAGGGTTTGTTAGTGTTTATTAGAGGGTTGTAGGGTTTTGTAGGCTATTATTTGGCGGGTTTTGTAGTGTTTTGTCGGGTTTGTTAGGGTTTTAGTGATTATTAGGATTTATTATGGTTCAATAGTGTTTTTATTGTATATTAGGGGTTTTAGGGCTTTTGTAGCATTTATTAGATTCTAATAGGGTTTTTAGGGTTTATCACAGGTTATTACGATTTATTAGTGTTTATTAGGGTTTTAGGGTATAATAGTGGGTTTCATGTGTTATTTGGGTTTATTAGTGGTTCTTAGGGGTTATTAGTGGTTATTATGGTTTGTTATGTTTTGTTTGGGTTTGTTAGGACGTGTGTTATTCTATTATCACACACGTTATTATTATCATTATTATCATTATCATTATTATCATTATCATTATTATAATTATCATTATTCTTATCACAATTATTATTATTGTCATCGTCAAATGTAAATGCAGATGCACATCCATTATTATTTATTATTTATTATTTATTATATATTATTTATTTCCACGCACATGCATATGTTGTTGTTGTTGATATTATTATTATTATTACAATTATTATTATTATTATTATCATCCCATGCAAATGCAGATGCACGTCCGTTATTATTCATTACCATGCACACGCACATGCAATGCACCTACATTATTCTATTATCACATGCATTTTTATTGTTATTGTTATTATTACTATTATTGTTATTATTGTTATTATCATCAAATGAAAACGCAAATGCACGTGAATTATTATTTATTACCATACACGCGCACATTAAATACATGTGCCTTATTCTATTGTCACATGCGCTATTATTATAAATATTACTGTTATTGTTATTATTATCATTACGTGCGCTATGCGTTATTATTTATTATCATGCACTGCACATGAAATTCACATAAGTTATTCTATTATCACATGTGTTGTTGTTGTTGTTATTATTACTGTTATTATTATTATTATTATTATTATTATCATCTCATGCACATGCACGTGCATGTGCACGTGCATTATTATTTTTACCATGCACGTGCACATGAAATGCACACACATTATTTTATTATCACATACGTTGTTATTGTAATTGTTATCATTATTATTGTGGTTATTGTTATTGTTGTTGTTGTTGTTGTTGTTATCATCACATGCAAATGCACATGCAAATACATAAACACGCTCATTAAATGCACGTATGTTATTATATCATCACATGTGTTGTAAATAATAATAATAATAATAATAATAATATTATTATTATTATTATTATTATTGTTATTATTATCATTGTCATCATCATCACATGAAAATGCAATGCACGCGCGTTATTATTTATTACCATGCACGTGCACACGTAATGCACATGCAATATTCTATTATCACATGAATTGGTACCACTACTATTATCACTACTACAACTGCTGCTGTTATTATTATTATCATCACATGAAAATGCAGATGCATGTGCGTTATTATTTATTGTTTATTTCCATGCACGTGCATATGTAATGCACTTGTATTATTCTTTTATTATTATTATTATTATCACATTTATTATTATTATTATTATTACTATTATCATTATCATTATTATTATCATTATCACATGAAAATCCACATGCATGTGCATTGTTATTTATTATTTATTAATATGCACGTGCATGCATCATTATTATTATTATTACAATTAGTATTATTATTATTATTATTATCAAATGTAAATGCACATGCACATGAATGTGGTTCTTATTAACTATTATTTATTTATTATTTACAACTATGCACGTGAACATGCAATGCACTTGCGTTGTTCTATTATTATTGTTGTTTTTGTTGTTGTTTTTGTTGTTTGTATCATCAAATACAAATGCACATGCACATGCATTGTTATTTATTATTTATTACCATGCATGTGCATGTGTCATTATCATTTTCATTACATGTAAATGCACATAAACGTGTGTTATTATATATTATTTATTACCATGCACATGAAAATGCAATGCACTTGCCTTATTCTATTATCACATGTGTTATTATTATTTATTCTCATGCACATGCACATGAAATGCACTTGCGTTATTCTATTATAACATGTGTTATTATTTATTATTTATTATCATTCACATGAAAATGCACATTCATGTGGACTATGTTATTATTTATTATTTGTTACCATGCACATGCACATGCACTTGGATGTGTGTTATTATTTATTATTTATTATCATTCTCATGCACATGGACATACACATGAAATTAAAATGCGTTATTATTTATAATTTATTATTTATTCACATATAAATGTGCATGCATATGCACATGAACGTGCGTTATGATTTATTATTTAAACCATGCACATGCATATGAACATGCACGTGTGTTATTACTACTACTATTGTTAAATGTATTTTTAGGGTTTACTATCATTTGTTAGGCATTTTTAGTGTTTTTAGCATTTTTAGTGGTTTTTAGGTTTTTTTAATGTTTTTTGGGGTTTTTTGAGGTTTTTTAGGATTTTAGGTTTGTTTTCGGGTTTGTTCGGTTTTTTCTGTTTTTTAGGGGTTTGAGGGTTTTTAGGGTTTTTAGGGTTTTTAAGGTTTTTTTAGGGTTTTTTGGGTTTTTAGTGTTTTTAGGGGTTTTAGGGTTTTTTTTGGGTTTTAATAGTTTTTTAGGGTTTTGTCAGGTTTTCCTGGGTTTGTTAGGGTTTTTTGTGAATATTAGCATTTTGAATGGTTTATTAGCATTTTTTTGTATATTTGGGTTTTTAAGTATTTTGTAGCTTTTATTGGGGTCTAATAGGGTTTTAAGGGTCTATTACGATTTATTAGTGTTTATTAGGGTTTAGTAGTGGGCTTTAGGGTTTATTAGGGTTTATTATGGTTTATTATTGGTTGGTAGGGTTTGTTAGGATTTAGTAGTTCTCATTTGAGTGATATAGGTAGTCTCAGGGTTTGTTAGGGTTTCTAAGGGTGTTGTATGGTTTCTATGGGTGGGTTATGGTTTTTATGGGCGGATTAGGGGTTCTAAGTGTGTTTTATGGTTTCTAAGGGTTTCTAAGGTTGTGTTATGGTTTCTATGGGTGTGTTGGGGTTTCTAAGGGTGTGATTGGGTTTCTAAGGGTGTATTAGGGTTTCTAAGGGTGTGTTAAGGTTTCTAAGGGTGTGTTAGGGTTTCGAAGGTTGTGTTAGTGTTTCTTAGGTTTGCTTGTGGTTTTGTTAGGGTTTTTAGGGTTTTAGGTTTATGTTAGGGTCTCTTATGGTTTCTTCGGTTTTTTGTGTTTATTGGGATTTCTTAGTGCTTCTTGGGTTTTTTTAGGGATTTTTAGGGTTTTTTAGGGTTTTTTAGGGTTTGTTATGTTTTTTAGGTTTTTTGGGTTTTGTTAGGGTTTGTTTGGGTTTGTTAGCATTTGTTAGTGTTTGTTAGGGTTTGTTATGGTTTGTCAGGGTTTGCGTGGTTTTTAATGTTTTTTAGTGTTTATGGGGTTATTCATGGGTTTTTGGAGTTATTTATTTGTTCATGGTTGTCACAGATGTGTAGAGCTAGTCACAAGCATTAATTTGTATGTGGTAGAGTTGAAACAGACACCCATAGTAGAAGTTATGGTCATTTGGTGGACTTAAGAACCATTTGTGTCTTTAAGAATGTGATAAGGTGTTCCTATTAGTCACAGATGTGTAGATCTAGTCGAAAGCTTTAATTTGATATATTGTATAGGCCAAACGGATTCCCGGAGTAGAAGTTATGGTCTTTTGAGGGTTTAAGTACCTTTTTGGGACTTCAAGGATGTGAGAAGGTGCTTCAGTGTTTATAGGAGTGTAGGTCTAGTCTCAAGCATCGATTTCATATGTGGTAGAGGCAAAATGGACACTCATAGTAGAAGTTATTGCAAAACAGACACCAAAAGCCAATCTTTTGACCATCCAAATGGATTTTGGGAACATTTGGGTTTTGAAGAATGACAGAAAGGGTTCCTATGGTTACCAAAGTGTGTATCCTTTCGCAATATTAGATTTTATATGTGATAGAGCCAAAATGAACACACATAGCAGAATTTATTATTGTTTTCAATTGAACAACCCTCCTAGCGCCTAAAAACCTAAGAAACCTGCAACTCACTAAAATATGCATAACTTCTTATTCGGGTGTCCGTTTGAGCACTATGACTAGTAAAATCGAAGCCCGTGAGATGAGTGAGGACCATGTCTAATTGAAACTGTGAGAAGATCAATGAAACAGATGATATATTAGTTATACGACTCCAAAAAAAGTCTAACTTCAAATGGCCATAACATTCACTCTGGTTGTCTGTTTGATCTCTACCACATATCAAATCGAAGGCCGCAAAGAGATAAAACTATAATGCTAACTTGAACAAAGTTAAAATCATGTTTTGGACCCTATAATCCTAAAAATCCTACAGAAGGCCTCCAAAACTCCATTTCCGTGTCTGGATCCCTGTCATTTTTTTAAAATGGTCATTACTTCTGATCTGTGTGTCTGTTCGGCCTCCGACACCTGTTTTTATCGTAGTTCATTCCATTAGATTTAGTTTGACTATTCACGGATTAAAAATGGATGTCAGAAGAAGAAGTAATGCCTTTTTAATGACTATGTGATTTGTTAGGATTTTCGAGACACCATTTATAGCACTTTTATCATGTCTGCTGTTTTTCAAACAACAATAACTTATTATTACTATTATTATTATTATTACTATTATCATCATCATCTCATAAAAAAGCACATTCAAATGAATGTGATTTATTATTATATTTTTATTACCATGAACCTGCACATGCAATGCAGACACATTTTTTTGTTATCACATGTGTTGTTATTATTATTGTTATTATTATTCTTATAGTTGTTGTTGTTGTTATCATCACGTGCAAATGAACATGCAAATGCACATACATGCACATTCAATGAACATACATTATTCTGTTATCACATGCGTTGTTAATAATAATAATAATATTATTATTATTATCATCATCATCATCATCATCATCACATGAAAATGCAATGCACGAGAGTTATTATTTATTACCATACACATGCACACGTAATGCACGTGCAATGTTCTATTATCATATGCTTTAGTACTACTACTATTATCACCACTACTACTACTATTATTACAACTGCTATTATTATTAATATCATCAGATGAAATGTTGATGCACATGCGTTATTATTTATTATTTATTACAGTATACGTGCATATGCAATGCTCTTGTATTATTCTTTTATTATTAGTATTATTATTATTATTATTATCACAATTTTTATTATTTTTATTATTGTTATTATTATCATTATCATTATTATTATCATTATCTCATTCAAATGCACATGCATGTGCGTTGTTATTTATAATTTATTACCGTACACGTGCATGCATTATTATTATTATTATTACAATTAGTATTATTAATATTATCATCAAATTTAAATGCACATGCATATGCATGTTCGATCTTATTTATTATTATTTATTTATTATTTACTACTATGCACGTTCACATGAAATACACTTGCGTTATTCTATTATTATTATTATTATTATTATTTTATTATTATTGTTATTCTTGTTGTTGTTGTTGTTTGTATCATCAAATACAAATTCACATGCACGTGCGTTGTTATTTATTATTTATTACCATGCACGTGCATGCGTCATTATCATTATCAATACATGTAAATGCACATGCACATGCGTTATTATATATTATTTATTATCATGCACATGCAAATGCAATGCACTTGCGTTATTCTATTATCACATGTGTTATTATTTATTCTAATGCACGTGCACACGCAATGCATGTGCGTTATTCTATTATCACATGTGTTATTATTTATTATTTATTATCCTTCACATGAAAATTCACATTCATGTGGACTCGGTTATTATTTATTGTTTATTACCATGCACATGCACATGCACAGGCACATGGACATGCACATGCACTTGTATGTGCGTAATTATTTATTATTTATTATCATTCACATGCACATGCGCATACAAATGCAATTCACTTGCATTATTATTTATAATTTATTATTTATTATCATTCACATGCAAATGCGCGGGCATATGCACATGCATGTGCATTATGATTTATTATTTAAACCTTGCACATGCATATGCACATGCACGTGCGTTATTACTACTACTATTATTAGAGGTATTTTTAGGATTTACTAACATTTTTAGGATTTTTAGGTGTTATTAACATATATTATGGTTTGTTAGGGTTTTAGGGTTTTTAATGGTATATTACCATTATTTAGGGTTTGGTGGGGGTTATTAGAATTTTATTTAGGTTTATTATGTTGTGTCAAGGCTTATTAGGGTTTATTAGGTATTTTTAGGTCTTTATTATGATTGAGTTGGGTTTATTTGGGTATATTATGGTATATTATGGTATATTATGGTATATTATGGTATATTTGGTTATGTTTAGGATTTATTAGGGTTTATTATGGTTCAATATGGGCTATTAACTTTTAAGAGGGTATATTGGGGATTTTAGTGTTTAGTAGTGTTTACTCAGGTTTATTAGCGCTTTTAAGATTTGTTAGGTTTTATTAGCATTTATTAGGGGTTTTAGGGCTTTTTAATGGTATATTTGCGTTTTAAGGGTTTAATGGGCTTTATTATGGTTTATTATGGTGTATTAAGTTTTATTAGGGTTGATTAGTTATTTTTAGGGTTTTATTAGGGTCGGGTTAATATCTTTAAGGTTTTATTCATGTTTATTAGGGTTGAGTATGGTTTATTAGGGTTTGTTAGGGATTTTTAGGGTTTACTAGGGTTTGTTAGTGTTTCTATTAGGCTATATGAGTGTTTTTTAGTTTTTTTAATATATATGAGGGGTTGTAATGACTTTTTATGTTTTATTAGCATGTTTTTAGTGTTTGTGAGTATTTTTAATGGGTTATTAGCTTTTATTTGAATTTATTATGGTTTACTAAGGTTTCTAGGACTTTTAATGGTTTGATTTCATTTTTTTCATTGGGGTTTAGTTGGGTTTTATTAGGTTTTGTTATGGTGTATCAAGGTTTATTAGCGTTTAGAAGGTATTTTTAGGGTTTTATTTGGGTTTATTAGTTTTTATTAGGGTTTATTAGGGATTTTTAGGGATTATTTGGGTATGTTAGGGGTTTATTAGTTTTATTATCTTATTAGGTTATATTAGTGTTTGTTAGGTGTTTTTAGATAATATTGCGTGTTTTTATTGTTTGTGAGCATTTTGTTTTTGTTTGTGAGTGTTTTTAGGGTTTCTTAGGTTATACTAGATATATTATTGTTTATTAGGGTTTCTAGTGATTTTAAGGTATATTATCATTTTTGTCTTTATTAGGTTATATTAGTGTTTTTTGGTCTTTTTAGGTAATATTTCATGTTTTTATTGTTTGTGATCATTTTTTTATTGTGAGCATTTTTAGGGTTTATTAGGTTATATTAGAGTTTGTCCGGGTTTTTATGGATTTTTTAAGGTATACTAGCATTTTTTTTCTTTATTAGGGTTTTATTAGGGGTTATTATGGTGTATTAATGTTTGTTAGGGTTAAGTAGGGTTTATTTGGATTCATATATGGTTTATTAGGGCTTTTCAGGGTTTTTTGGGTTTTTTTGGGGTTTATTATGGTTTAATATTCTTGAGGGTTTTAAAGAGTCCTTTTGGTTTTAGTAGCATTTTTTAGGGTTTTTGTAGCTTTGATAGAGTTTATGTAGCATTTTTAGTGTTTATGTAGCGATTTTAGGGTTTAGTTAGCAGTTTTAGATTTTATGTATCATTTTTAGGGTTTATGTAACGTTTTTAGTGTTTATGAAGCATTTTTAGGGTTTAGATTTTATGTAGCATTATTTAGGGTTTATTTTGCATTTTCTGGGTTTATGTATCATTTTTAGGGTTTATGTTATAGTTCTTGGGTTTTTGTAGTGCTTTTATGGTTTATGTAGCGTTTTTTGGGTTTATGTTGCGTTTTTTGGTTTATGTTGTGTTTTTAGGGTTTTTTGTTTCATTTTTAAGGGTTTATGTAACATTTTTTGGGTTTTTGTATCTATTTGAAGCTTTTTGGGGGTTTTAATGGTTGTTTATGGTTTGTAGTTTTTTAGGGTTTTTATGGGTTGTTAACGGGTGTTTGTGGTTTTTTATGGTATCTGATGGATTTTTAATGCTTTTTTTTCTGGGGGGGGGGGAGGTTAGGGGTTTATT
This sequence comes from Viscum album, assembly GCA_963277665.1. NCBI lineage: Eukaryota > Viridiplantae > Streptophyta > Magnoliopsida > Santalales > Viscaceae > Viscum > Viscum album. The sequence goes on along the minus strand of OY728167.1, from coordinate 7,935 downwards.
TGTTTTTTTTTGGGATTGATAGGGGATGTAATGGTTTTTTATTGTGTTTTAGGGGGTTTTTGGATATTGTAGCGGTTTTTAGGGTTTATATAATGTGTTTTAGAATTTATTTGGGTTCTTTAGGGTTTTTAGTGTTATTTAGAGTTTAATATGGTTCTTTGGGGTTTATTAGGGTTCTTTAGGGTTTATTGGTGTTCTTTAGGATTTCTTACTATTTATTAGCATTTTTTATTGTATATTAGGGTTTTATTGGCCTTTTGTAGGCATTAATAGTATTTTCTAGGCTTTATCAAACATTATTAGTGTTATTTAGGATTTATTAGGGTTTATTTTATTTATTAGGGTTTAGTAACATGTATTTGGGTTTATTACAATTTATTAGGGTTTATTAAGATTTGTTAGGGTTTATTACGGTTTATTAGGGGTTTGTTATGGTTTGTTTCAGTTTGTTACGATTTATTTGGCATTATTAGGATTTGATACATTTTATTTGGGGTTATTAGGGTTTGTTACGATTTATTTTGGGTTTATTAGGGGTTTTTAGGGTTTATTAGTGGATTGTAGGGTTTTGTAGGCTATTATTTGGAGGTTTTTATACCATTTTGTTGGGATTGTTAGGGTTTTTATTGATTATTAGGGTTTATTATGATTTAATAGTGTTTTTATCGTATATTAGGGGTTTTATGATTTCATAGCATTTATTAGGGTATAATAGTGTTTGTTAGGGTTTATTACAGGTTATTGTGATTTATTAGTGTTTTTGGGGTTTTTAGGGTTTAATAGTAGGTTTTAGGGGTTATTAGGGTATATTAGTGGTTCATAGGAGTTATTAGTGGTTTTTAGGGCTAGTTAGGTTTTGATAGGGTTTTTAGGGTTTGTTACGGTTTGTTTGAGTTGTATGGGGTTTTATGCGTTTTTTTGGGTTTTATGGGTATGTTTGGATTTTTTTTCCTTTTGTTAGGGTTATTTTTGCATTTTTTGGGGTTTTATTTAGTTTTGTGGGTTTTGAAGCATTTTTTGAGTTTTTTTAGCAATAGATAGGGTTTATGTAGAATTGTTTGTGGCTTTAGTGGTTCTGTATGGTTCTTTACGGGTTTTATGGGTTTTTAGGGACCTTAGGGGGTATTAGGGTTTCTTTTGAGGTTTTTAGGGTTTTCTAGGGGGTTTTAAATGTTTTTAAGGGTTCCATAGGGTTGGTTTGGGTTTTGTTAGGCATTTTTAGGATTTTTAAGGGGTTTTAGCGTTTTTAGTGGTTTTTAGGTTTTTAGGCTTTTTTTAGGCTTTTTGAGGTTATTTAGGGTTTTTTAGGTTTGTTTTCGGGTTTTTTCAGTTTTTTCAGTTTTTAGGGGTTTAGGGTTTTTAGGGTTTTTTAGGATTTTTTAGATTTTTTAAGGATTTTAGGGGTTTTAGGGTATTTAGGGGTTTTTAGGGTTTTTATGGTTTTTTAGGGTTTTGTCATGTTTTATCAGGTTTGTTAGGGATTTTTTTGAGAATATTAGCATTTTGAATGGTTTAATAGAATTTTTGTTGTATATTAGGGTTTTTAGGTATTTTTTAGCTTTTATTGGGGCCTAATAGGGTTTTTAGGGTTTATTACGATTTATTACTATTTATTAGGGTTTAGTAACGGGCTTTAGGGTTTATTAGTGTTTATTATGGTTTATTATTGGTTATAAGGGTTTGTTAGGATTTATTAGTTCTTTTTAGAGTGATTTAGGTTTTCTATGGTTTTTTAGGGTTTCTAAGGGTGTGTTAGGGGTTCTGGAGGTGGGTTAGGGTTTTTATGGGCGGGTTAGGGTTTCTAAGGGACCACTATGTTTTCTAAGGGTTTCTAAGGTTGTGTTAGGGTTTTTATGGGTGTATTGGGTTTCTAAGGGTGTGCTAGGGTTTCTAAGAGTGTGTTAGGGTTTCTAAGGGTGTGTTAGGGTTTCTAAGTTTGTGTCGGTGTTTCTTAGGTTTGCTTAGAGTTTTATTTTGGTTTTATGGGTTTTAGGGTTATATTAGGGTTTCTTATGGTTTATTAGGGGTTTTCTAGGGTTTCTTCAGGTTTTTTGTTTATTATGGATTCTTAGTGCTTCTTGGGGTTTGTTTGGACATGGGAGATGTTGTTAGGGTTTTTAGGGTTTGTTATGTTTTTTAGGGTTTTTTGGGGTATGTTAGGGTTTGTTATGGTTTTTCAGGGATTGTTAGTGTTTGTTAGGGTTTGTTAGGGTTTTACATGGTTTTTAATGGTTTTTAGTGTTTATGGGGTTATTCATGGTTTTTAGGGTTATTTAGTTGTTCATGGTTGTCACAGATGTGTAGAGCTAGTCGCAATCTTTAATTTGATATGTGGTAGAGGTGAAACGGACACCTAGAGCAGAAGTTATGAAAATTTAGAGGACTTAATGAAATTTTGGGTATTTAATAATGTGATAAGGTGTTCCTATTGGTCACAGATGTGTAGATCTAGTCAAAAGCTTCAATTTGAAATATGGTAGAGGAAAAATGAACTCCCGGAGTAGAAGTCAAGGTCTTTTGGATGGTTTAGGTACCTTTTTGGCCCTTCAAGGATGTGAGATGTTTCTTTAGTTGTTATAGGAAAGTAGGTCTAGTCTAAAGCTTCGATTTGATATGTGGTAGAGGCAAAACGGACACCCATAGAATAAGTTATTGCACAACAAACACCATAAGCCAATTTTTTGACCATCCAAAGGGATTTTGGGTCTTTTGGGGGGTCGAAGAATGTCCTAAAGGGTTATAGTGGTTACCAGAGCGTGTATATTTTCACAATATTCGATTTCATATGTGTTAGATCCAAAATGGAAACACGTAGCAGAAGTTATTGTCGTTTTAATATGAGCAACCCTCCCAGTGCCGAAAAACCTTAGAAACCCGCAACTAACTAAATTAGGAATAACTTCTCCTTAGAGTGTCCATTTGAGTGATGTGACTATTAAAATCAAATATCTTGAGATGAGTTAGGAAAAAGTCTAATCAAAACTTTGATATGATCAAGAAACCGAAGATATATTAGTTATACCACTTCAAAAAAAAGTCCAACTTCAAACAACCATAACTTTCACTCTGGTTGTCTGTTTGAGCTCTACCACATATCAAATCGAAGGCACAGAAGAGATCTACATAGAATGATTACTTGAACAAATTTAATGTAATTTTTGGTACCCTAAAATCCCAAAAAACCATTAGAAGGCCTTAGAAACTCCATTTCCGTGTCCAGATCCCTGTCAAATTTTTCTTAAAATGGTCATAACTTCTAATCTGTGTGTCTGTTCGGCCTCCGACACCTGTTTTTGTCATTGATAGTTCCATGATATTTAGTTTGACTATTCAAGGGGTGGAAATGGAAACCAAAAGAATAAGTTATGCCTTTTTAAATGACTCTATGATTTTTTAGGGTTTTCAAGACATCATTTCTAGCACTTTTTTCATGTCTGCTGTTTTTTCAAAACAACTATAACTTATTATTACTGCTATTGTTATTATTATTATCATCATCTCATAAAAATAAATATTCACATGCACGTGCATTATTATTATATTTTTATTACCTTGCACGTGCACATGCAATGCACACACGTTATTTTGTTATCACATGTGTTGTTGTTATTATTATTGTTATTATTATTGTGGTTGTTGTTGTTGTTGTTGTTATTGTTATTATCATCACATGAAAATGAAAATCCAAATGAACATACATGCACATTAAATGAACATGAATTATTCTATTATCACATGAATTGTTAATAATAATAATAATAATAATATTATTATTATTATCATCATCATCTTCATCACCACATGCAAATGCAATGCACGTGAGTTATTATTTATTACCATACACATGCACACATAATGAACATAAAATATTATATTGTCATATGCATTTGTACTAATACTATTATCACCACTACTACTATTAATATTACTATTGTTGTTATTATTACTATCATCACATCCAACTGTAGATGCATGTGCGTTATTATTTTTTTATTTATTACCATGACCGCGCATATGAAATGCACTTGTATTATTATTTTATTATTATTATTATCATCACTATTATTATTATTATTATTATTATTATTATCATTGTCATTATTATTATCTTTATCACATGCAAATGCACATGCATGTGCATTGTTATTTATTATTTATTACCATGCGCATGCAGGCATTGTTATTATTATTATTATTACAATTAGTATTATTAATATTATCATCAAATGTAAATGCACATGCACATTCATGTGCATTATTATTTAATATTATTTATTTATTATTTACTACTGTGCATGTGCACATGAAATTCACTTGCGTTATTCTATTATTATTATAATAATTATTATTATTATTCTTGTTGTTGATGTTGTTTGTATCATCAAATACAAATTCACATGCACGTGCGTTGTTATTTATTATTTATTACCATGAACGTGCATGGGTCATTATCATTATCATTACATGTAAATGCACATGCATGTTCCTTATTATATATTATTTATTATCATGCACATGAAAATGCAATGCACTTGCGTTATTCTATTATCACATGTGTTATTATTTATTCTAATTCACTTGCACACACAATGCATGTGCATTATTCTATTATCACATGTGTTATTATTTATTATTTATTATCATTCACATGAAAATGCACATTCATGTGGACTTGGTTATTATTTATTGTTTATCAACCTACACATGCACATGCTCATGCACATGCACATGTATGTGCATAATTATTTATTATTTTTTATCATTCACATGAACATTCACGTACACTATCAATTAACATGTGTTATTATTTATTATTTATTATCATTCACATGAAAATGCGTAGGCAAATGCATGTGCACGTGCGTTATGATTTATTATTTCAACCATGCACATGCTTGTGCTTTATTACTACTATTATTATTAGGTATTTTTAGGGTTTTATTAGGATAGAGTTGGGTTTATTATGGTATATTATGGAATATTATGGTATATTTGTGTATGTTTATGATTTATTAGGGTTTATTATCGTTCATTATGGTTTATTAATTTTTAAGAGGGTGTATTAGTGTTTTTTAGGGTTTAGTAGTGTTTATTTGGGTTAATTAGTTCTTTTAAGCTTTGTTGGGTTTTATTATCCTTTATTAGGGGTTCTAGGGCTTTTAATGGTATATTTCCATTTTTTGGAGTTTAGTGGGGTTTATTATGGTTTATTATAGTGTGTAAGGTTTATTAGGGTATAATAGCTATTTTTAGGGTTTTATTAGGGTTTATAGGTATCTTTAGGTTTTTATTAGGGTTTATTAGGGTGGAGTAGTGTTTATTAGGGTTTGTTACGGATTTTTTGGGTTTAATATGATTGTTAGTGTTTTTATTAGGGTATATGAGTCTTTTTTAGTTTTTGTTAATATATATGAGGGGTTGTTATGACTTTTTAGGTTCCATTTGTGTGTTTTTAGTCTTTATGAGCATTTTTAATGGTTTTATTAGCTGATATTTGAATTTATTATGGTTTATTAGGGTTTCTAGTTCTTTTTAATGGTTTGTTTGTGTGGTTTTGTTTTTTGGGGTTTAGTTGGGTTTTATTAGGTTTTTTATGGTGTGCCAAGGTTTATTAGGGCTGGGAAGGTATTTTTAAGGTTTTATTATGGTTTTATTAGGGTTTATTAGTTTTTATTAGGGTTTATTAGGGACTTTTAGGGTTTATTAGGGTTTGTTAGGGGTTTATTAGTTTTTTTTGTTTTATTCGGTTGTATTAGTGTTTGTTAGGTCTTTTTAGATAATATTGCATGTTTTTATTATTTGTGAGCATTTTGTTTTTATTTTTGAGCGTTTTTCGGGTTTCATAGGTAATATTAGAGTTTATTATGGTTTATTTGGATTTTTAGGGATTTTTAAGGTTTATTAGAATTTTTTGTCTTTATTAGGTTTTAATAGTATTTTTAGGTCTTTTTATGTAATATAGCACGTTTTTATTGTCTGTGATCGTTTTTTATTGTTTGTGAGCATTTTAAGGTTTATTAGGTTATATTAGAGTTCATCAGGGTTTCTAGGGATTTTTAAGGTATACTAGCATTTTTTTCTTTATTAGGGTTATGTAGGGTTTTATTAGAGGTAACTATGGTGTGTTAAGGTTTGTTAGGGTTGATTAGGGTTTATTTGGATTTATTTATGGTTTATTAGGGCTTTTTAGGGTTTGTGTGGGGTTTATTAGGGTTTATTAGTGCTTATTAGTGACTATTTGGGTTGGTTAGGGTTGTTTAGTTTTTTTATTGTGTTTTTAGTGTTTATTAGGTTTTATTATCATTTATTAGGGTTTGTTAGGTATTTTGGGGGTTTTATTAGGGTTGAGTAGATTTTCTTAGGGTTTTTGGGATTATAAGGTCTTTTTAGGGATTATTATAGTTTATTAGGGGTTTATTAGGGTTTAATTTTGTATATTATTGTATATTAGGTTTTAATATTTTAGAGGGTTTAGAAGCGTATTTAGTGTTTTTGTTGCATTTTTTAGTGTTTGTGTAGTGTTGGTTGAGTTTATGTAGCATTTTTAGTGTTTATGTAGCGCATTAAGGGTTTAGTTAGCGGTTTTAGGTTTTATGTAGCATTTTTTGGGGTTTATGTAACCTTTTTAGGGTTTATGTAGCGTGTTTTGGGTTTAGGATTTATGAATCATTTTAAGGGTTTATGTTGCATTTTCTGGGTTTATGTAGCATTTTTAGGGGTTATGTAGCATTTATGTTTTATTTTTTAGGGTTTATGTATCATTTTTATGGTTCATGTAGTGTTTTTAGGGTTTATGTTGTGTTTTTAGGTTTTATGTAGCATTTTTTAATGTTTATGTTGCGTTGTTTAGGGTTTTGTTACGGTTCTAGGGTTTATGTTGTGATTTTTGGGTTTATGTAGCGTTTTTTGGGTTTATGTTGCTTTTTTTGTGTTTGTGTTGTGTTTTTAGGGTTTATTTTTCATTTTTAGGGTTTATGTATTGTTTTTTGGGTTTATGTATCTATTTGTATCCTTTTTTGGGGTTTAATGGTTTTTTATGGGTTGTCGTGGTTTTTAGGGGTTTTAAGGGTTTTTAAGAGGTGTTTATGGGTTTTATTGTATTTTATGGGGTTTCAATGGTTTTTTGGTGGTTTTAAGGGTTTGTTTGTTTTTTCGGGATTGATAGGGGTTGTTATGGTTTTTAGTGTGTTTAAGGGTTTGTTTGAGTATTGTAGAAATTTTTGGGGTTAAAGTAATGTGTTTTAGCATTTTTTGGGTTCTTTAGGGGTTTTAGTGTTCTTTAGAGTTTGTTACGGTTCTTTATGGTTTATGAGGGTTCTTTAGGGTTTATTAGTGTTTTTTAGGATTTTTTTACAGTTTATTAGCATTTTTTATTGTATATTCGGTTTTTATTGGGCTTTTTAGGCATTAGTAGCTTTTTCTAGGGTTTATCAACCTTTTTAGGGTTATTTAGGATTTATTAGGGTTTCTTAGGGTTTATTTTACTTAGTAGACTTTATTAACCTGTATTTGGGTTTATTACAATTTATTATAGTTTATTATGATTTGTTAGGGTTTATTGCAGTTTATTAGGGGTTTGTTATGGTTTGTTTCAGTTTTTTGCGATTTATTTGGCTTTATTAGAATTTGTTACAATTTATTTGGGGTTGTTAGGGTTTGTTATGATTTATTATGGGGTTATTAGGGTTTGTTATGGTTTATTAGTGGGTTGTAGGGTCTTTTAGGCTATTATTTGGTGGGTTTTGTAGTGTTTTGTCGGTTTTGTTAGGTTTTAGTGACTATTAGGATTTATTATGGTTCAATAGTGTTTTTATTGTATATTAGGGGTTCTAATGTTTTTGTAGCATTTATTAGTGTCTAATAGGGTTTTTAGGTTTTATTACAGGTTATTATGATTTATTAGTGTTTATTAGGTTTTTAGGATATAATAGTGGG